>JBBGZY010001513.1:0-605000 GCA_037952925.1 Lithobates clamitans
GGGTCTCCCCTTACGAGTGGGTCCCCGCCAGGGTCTCCCCTTACGAGTGGGTCCCCCCTTACCAGTGGGTCCCCGCCAGGGTCTCCCCTTACGAGTGGGTCCCCGCCAGGGTCTCCCCTTACGAGTGGGTCCCCCGCCAGGGTCTCCCCTTACGAGTGGGTCCCCGCCAGGGTCTCCCCTTACGAGTGGGTCCCCGCCAGGGTCTCCCCTTACGAGTGGGTCCCCGTCAGGGTCTCCCCTTACGAGTGGGTCCCCGTCAGGGTCTCCCCTTACGAGTGGGTCCCCGTCAGGGTCTCCCCTTACGTGTGGGCCCCCGTCAGGGTCTCCCCTTACGAGTGGGTCCCCGTCAGGGTCTCCCTGTACATCAGGGCCCCCGTCAGTCTTCCCTTACATCAGGGTCTCCATCAGAATTCCTCCCTCACATGAATCCCCCCTCAAATGAGGGTCCTCATGAGAGTCCCCCATCAGTTGAGACCATAAGTAACCTCTGATGACCTTGATCTTGAATCTGTGTGCATTGAGGATAGGTCACTGACCCTAGCTGTGGGCCGGGCGTGGCGCACGGGCCATAAATTGGAGACCCTTGTCTTAGTATATTAGCGCACCATTTGAAATAACTGGCATAGCAATGCAAATATGTAAATGTACCCCTACGGGCCTGTTTACACAATGGGATTTCTGTAAGGTATGTTAATTGAGTTGATGCCATTTGTTTGTGCCTCTCCCCCCCCCCCCCCCACACACAAGGTCTCCCTCATGGTTGGATTTCCATTTTATGAGTTATGGAGAGAACCGAGTTTGGAGAATTACATTGATGGAAGAAACCTGAATTCGGCAACCAACTAAAACTGAAATACCAGGTGTGGGTGGAGTGGGCCTTAAATAATTCCCAAATACCAGAGACAGGGGAAGAGAACCCTCACAGCCCACTTCAAGTTCTAAAAGCTGGTAGAATTTCAGGAATTCTTCCATGAGGTCAGTATAATACCCAGTGAGCCAGCTAGGCTGAAGAGCTTACAGTCTATAGGTGGCAGAGGCTGGGAATCGTAGCAGACGTATGGCAACAAGAAGAACATTTGCCTCTGTGGTATAAATCAGTGAGTACTTATTCCATCCTCTGTATCCGGAACATTTTATATCAAACGGACAGACAAAAAATATTATTATCCAGAGGAAATCCATTTCCTGACAGCGAGCTGAATAAATATCTGACTCAGAATAGCTACAGAAACATCCTGAGAGCAACGTCCTGCCCAGATTACACGACTCGCACCCCCTTCTATATGTGTCACCCTGCAGGAGGAGAACAGACTCATATCTCCTTCTATATGTGTCACCCTGCAAGAGGAGAACAGACTCATATCCCCTTCTATATGTGTCACCCTGCAGGAGGAGAACAGACTCCTATCTCCTTCTATATGTGTCACCCTGCAGGAGGAGAACAGACTCATATCTCCTTCTATATGTGTCACCCTGCAGGAGGAGAACAGACTCATATCTCCTTCTATATGTGTCACCCCGCAGGAGGAGAACAGACTCCTATCTCCTTCTATATGTATCACCTTGCAGGAGGAGAACAGACTCATATCTCCTTCTATATGTGTCACCCTGCAGGAGGAGAACAGACTCATATCTCCTTCTATATGTATCACCTTGTAGGAGGAGAACATTGCTATAGTTGTTTGTTGAATAATTTCTAATCTCATGTTTTCTTTCTCTTAGGTCCTTTCCAAAATGTGCCATCATCCCGTGTGACAATCCCAGGAAGCCATGTCTGCGACGGAAGCCTTACCCCCTCCCATGCCCCTCTCCCAGAAGCCGGTCCGTATTGTCAAAGCCAAGCCGCCAAACCGCCCTCCCCCGCACCTACCCCCAAAGCCCCCCCAGAAGCCCCCACCCTGCCCACATGTTGCACCCCCAGCGGCACCCCCACCCCAGCCTGAAGTCCCCGAAACGCTTTCTGAACAGTCGATGTCCGGAGTGTGCGTAAAGAAGATTGCTGGATTGTTCCAGAAGGACCCAGGAGGGGGAAGCTTAGAGGAGACACAACCGCGCCTCCCTCCCAAGCCGGCCACCCTCGCGGTGAAGGAGGAGAAGACGCAGCAGAAGAAGGATGAACCAGTGGGAGTCAAGGCCAAAGGAGAAGGGGAGCGAGAAGCCGACCGGTCCTGCCCACCACGTAAGTAACCCTTTCCTGTATTGTTCTGAAACCTGATTGGCTAAAAAGCTATAAAATCCCCTTTGCAGGTCAACTTCACCCAGAGTCACCTTCCAGTTTTTTGTGATTTGGGTTATTTTTTTCCTTCAGTTACTTTAATGCAGTGGCCTCCAAATGGTGGCCCGGGGCCGGATGTGGCCACTTGTTTGCCTTTTATCCAGTTCTTGAGGTACTATTTCTTCCACAGACACCGATTGAACACTATTACTACCACTGACACCAACAACGGGGCTCAATTCCTCTCACAGTCACTAACGATTGGGCAAAATTCCTTCTACTGACACCAACAATGGGGCAGAATTCCTTCCATTGATACCAACAATGAGTCACTGTTCCTCCCACAGACACCAATGATTGGGCAGAATTCTTTCCACTGACACCAACAATGGAGCACAATTCCTTTCATTAAAACCAACAATGGAGCACTATTCCTTCCACTGACAACAACAATGAGGAACAATTCTTTTCATTGACACCAACGATGTGGTGGAATTCCTTCCATTGACACCAACGATGGGGCACTATATCTTCTACTGACACCAACATGGGGGCACTATTCTTTCTACTGACACAAACAATGGGGCACATTTCCTTTCATTGACATCAACAATGGGGCACTATTCTTCCAACTGACACCGACAATGGGCCACCATTCCTTTCAATGACACAAACAATGGAGCACTATTTCTTCCCTTGACACCAACAATGGGGCAGAATTCCTTCAACTAACACCATCAATGGGGCACTTTCCGTTTCCACTGACACCAACGACGGGGCACTATTCTCCCAACTGGCACCAATTATGGGGCACTATTCCTCCAACTGACATAAAAGATTGAGCATTGTTTACTCCAACTGGATGCCAGGACATTTTTCTACTCCCACTGGTCCTAGTCCAGCTCTTCTAAAGTTTGGAGGACAGTATACTGGCCCTTTTTTTTTTTTTTTAGAAAGTTTGGAGACCCCTGTTCTAATGAGTTCTCTCCACCAAAGTTCCCATCTGCACCCAACTGCCATGGGCAAGGATGGGGTCACCTCATCTCACCTCAGCAGCAGCGTTGTCAGCCTACCATGTCAGCTCCTCCAGTAGGCCTTTGTGTCTATCTGAACGGATGCTGCAACAACAGCCAGCTGTACTGGGCAAAAGTTTAAGGCCGGTGTGGAAAAAATGTTGTAAATGAAGAATGCCTTCAGAAATAGAAGTGTTAATAGTTTATTTTTTTTTATCAATTACCAAAATGAAAAGTAAATGTACGGAAGAGAAATTCTAATTGAATCAATATTTGGTGTGAACACCCTTTGCCTTCAAACCAGCATCAATTCTTCTAGGTAGAATTGCGCAGTGTTTGAAGGAACTCGGCAGGTCGGTTGTTTCAAACATCTTGGAGAACCAAGCACAGGTCTTCTGTGGATGTCGGCTGCCTCAAATTCTTCTGTCTTTTCATGTCATCCCAGACAGACTCTATGATAGTGAGATCAGGGCTCTGTAGGGGCCAAACCATCACTTCCAGGACTCTTTGTTCTTCTTTACACTGA
This sequence comes from Lithobates clamitans, assembly GCA_037952925.1. Taxonomy (NCBI): domain Eukaryota; kingdom Metazoa; phylum Chordata; class Amphibia; order Anura; family Ranidae; genus Lithobates; species Lithobates clamitans. The sequence goes on from JBBGZY010001513.1 coordinate 3,755, forward strand.
AGATAGTTCTTAATGACGTTGGCTGTATGTTGGGGAGGGGGGGGGGTCATTGTCCTGCTGCAGAATACATTTGGGGCCAATCACACGTCTCACTGATGGTATGGAATGATGGATAAATATCCGCCTGTATTTCTCAGCATTGAGGACACAATTGATTCTGACCAAATTTCTAACTCCGTTTGAAGAAATTCAGCCCCGAGCATGCAAGGAACTTCCACCATGCTTCACAGTTGGCTGCAGACACTCATTATTGTACCACTCTCCAGCTCTTCACCAACAAACTGCCTCCTGCTACAGCCAAATACTTCACATTTTGACTCATCAGTCCAGAGCACCTGCTGCCATTTTTCTGCACCCCAGTTCCTATGTTTTCCTGCATAGTTGAGTCCCTTAGCCTTGTTTCCTCGTCGGAGGTATGGCTTTTTGGCCACGATTCTTCCATGAAGACCACTCCTGGCCAGACTTCTCCAGACAGTAGATGGGTGTACCTGGGTCCCTCTGGTTTCCACCAGTTCTGTGCTGATGGCACTGCTGGACATCTTCCAATGTGGAAGGGAAGTAAGCATGATGTGTCTTTCCTCTGCTGCAAAGTTTCCTTGGCCGATCACTGAGTCTACTGTCCTCAACGTTGCCCAATCAGTGGTGTCCTCAATGCTGAGAAATACAGGCCGATACTTAGCCATCATGCCATACCATCGGGGAGGCCCCAAATGTATTCTGCCGCAGGACAATGACTTAGTATCTTTCCAGTACTTTGTGCTGGGGCAGTCAGTGAGAGTTAAGTGAGATATCCCGCAATTATTCCATTACAGGAGATACGTTTGAACTGCCCAGTCCCTGAGCATTCTAAAAAAGAGAGACACAGAAAAAGAAAAAAAAAAAGCAGAGGGAGGAACACCAAATTTCCCTTTGAAAATAAAGAGGGAAAGAGTGATGGGTAGGTACCCAAGATGGAAGTATTGGTTTGGCCTCCCCAGAGGCCTGATCTCATTCTCATGATGATGGTACTGGGATTCCAAGAAGAGTCGGAAGGATTTGAGGCAGCCGACATCCACAGAAGATCTGTGCTTTGTTCTCCAAGATGTTTTGAACCACCTACCTGCCGAGTTCCTTCAAGAACTGTGTGCAAGTCTACCTAGAAGATTTGAAGGGTGGTCCCACCAAATATTGATTTGAATTGGATTTCTCTTCTCTTCATTTACTTCTCATTTTGTTATTTGATAAAAAATAAACTATTAGCACTTCTATATCTGATAGAATTCTTACTTTTGAACAGTACTGATGATCACATGCTTGACGAAAGCGTCCTGCACCGATGAAACGTTGGACTTTGTCCTTTTGTAAAGTGATCATTCTTCAATAAAACTTTCAGACGTCACTTGAAGATCCGTGGTGTGCTGGCAGATATGTGCCTGAAAAACCAGGAGACAAGTTTCTGTACAAGTAATACTTCATATTCCCATCGCACACGTTCCTGGTAGAAGCTCTCAAGGTTTGGGTGCTGCAGCAACAACCAGCTGGATACTGGTTCAAGTCGCAACGTAGATATTCGCCAGCACACCAAGGATCGGCACAAAGTGGCGTCCAGACTGGTAGTTTATTGCATGATCACAACACAAAGGTGCAACGTTTCGGAGTCACGCAGGACCCCTTTGTCAAGCACAAGCCTGACGAAGGGGACCTACGTGACTCCGAAACGTTGCACCTTTCTTGTGTTGTGAATATGCAATAAACTACCCGTTTGGACGCCACTTTGTGCCGATCCTTGGTGTGCTGGCAAAGATCTAGGAAGTTTCTGTACAAATCCCTGTATAGAACATAAGATGCAGTGACAGGGAAGGCCTGCGTTGCGGCGCTCCACATTGCACAGCAGTGCGTTGTTCTAGAAATAAAATAGGTCACATCCATGTTTCAGCACGTACTGTAAGGGTGCGTTGGCAGCCCATTCCTTTCAACGGGCTGATGTGACGCGTGTTATTTCTCAGCATAATTATTCTTATACGGGATTTATAATGTGTGTTATCACACCACAGAAAAATGCAAATGTGTGCTGTAAGAGATTTTGGATGGTTTAGCACAAGATTCCTAGTCGCAGGTAAAAGGCTCATCCACACTTGCCCTTGTCACATCGGACAGGCGGCTGGAAACAATATTTCGCCTCCTCACCCCCAGTTCTAACCCCCAAAAAGCTTGCACCATGTGCCGCAAACAACGTGCATTACACTTGCTTGCAGGGTGGTTGTGGTCTAGCTCCATTCACTTAATGGGTGGCATTCGGTGGCAGTACTGCCCACTAAATGTGACATGGGGTAAACTTTTTGCTGTGGCCTGTAATAAGTAAATTATCGCAGCTGTGACATGTGTACAGCCATGTCCGTCCACTTTTGTAGCCTGGGGGGGGGGGGAGTCAAGGAGCGCCTTTTTTTTCTACCCCCCAGCCTTAAAGTGATTGTAAGGGTTCGTTTTTTTTCTTTTATTTAAAATAACAAACATTATTCTTAGCTTCACTGTGCAGCTCGTTTTGCACAGAGTGGCTCCGAACTTGCTCTTCTGGGGTCCCCCGGCGGCTCTCGCGGCTCCTCCCTGCATCAGATGACCCCCTAGGGAAGGGAAATGCAATTAGTGGACCTCCAGCTGTTGCAAAACTACAAGTCCCATCATGCCTCTGCCTCTGGGTGTCATGCTTGTGGCTGTCAGGGTCTTGCTATGCCTCATGGGTCTTGTAGTTCTGCAACAGCTGGAGGTCCACTAATTGCATATCCCTGCCCTAGGAGAAGCTCTTCCCCGAGAGGGTTACCTTGCGGGCACGCTCCCGAGTCTAGCATTCGGCGGCCATGTATGACTCGGCCCTGCCTCCCGGCTCTCACGTCATTGGATTTGATTGACAGCAGCGAGAGCCAATGGCTGCGCTGCTATCCAACTAGCCAATCGGGACACGAGACACCGGCCGGAGCTGGTGTGCTCGTTCCCGTCGTGCAAATTTCGGGGCTCAGATAATTATAAATGGGGCGGGGAGGCGCTGCTGCATTAAGGTGAAAAACGGCAAAGGTTTTACAACCCCTTTAAGGGCAGCTCTTGCTGCCCCTCTGAAAACTGATCTCTGGTGAAGCGCTTTTCAGAGGGCAGTTGGTAGGCAGCTGGGAGCCCATAGGTCGGCTCCTTGCTGTCCATGTTGTAACCCTGAAAAGACCCCATCACCAAACAACAACCATATACATTGCACACGGTTGCAGGGTGATTGCGACAAAGCCCTATTCACTTTCATGGGTCCCATTTGACCCGTTGAGCGTGACGGGGGTAACGTTTTTGCTGTGTTTAAATTGACATTAAAGGTTCATAAAAAGTGACATTAAAGGTTCATAAAAAATAAAAACATGTTATACTTACCTGCTCTGTGCAGTGGTATTGCACAGAGCAGCCCAGATCCTCTTCTTTTTGGGTCCCCCTGTGGCACTCCTGGCTCCTCCTCTTCAGCCAGTGATTCCAATAGCAAGCTGCTTGCCCTGGGGGGCACTGGTACCTGCTCGCTCCTGATCTCTGATCTCTGCTCTATGCATGTATAAAGACACACGCTCGGCCTGGCCCCACTCTCTCCTCATTGGCTTTGATTGACAGCAGCAGGAGCCATATGGGGGGGGGGGGCTTTGCAGTAACCTGTTTTTTGCCATTTCCCAGAAGTACTCATTACTCATTAGCATTTGAAAGGGAGGCCAACTGTAGCCAGAGTTTGGGGCTTGGGTAGAAAATTTGGGAAACTGGATAGATCAAAAAGAAACTCCTAGTCCAGAGGTTACTTGTAGGGTTGTGTGATACCAAATATTTTGTGCAGACATTGAGGAAATGGAAGTTGAAGACGGATCACAAGGAGGTAAGTTGTAACGTCCATAGCATATCATTTGGGGGTGGAAGCTTTGCGGTTCCATCTAGAATTACTGAGTGGGTGATAGAGGAAAGAGTGATATGCTTATGTACTCCATGATAGAACGTCCTATCTCCAAGGATGTGGTGCTTCAATGGGTGCTAAATGTGCACCAACAGAACATTGACCTCTATATGGGTTGGTGGAAGGAGCACCACATCTTTGAAGATGGCAACCCCTTCAGGTCATCAGTATGTATTATGGATACCTTGATTTTTTTTTTATTGTGCAGGAGAATCTACAGGTTGGACAATTGATGTTTTATTTAACCACTTCAGCCCCGGAAGGATTTGCCCCCTTAATGACCAGGCCATTTTTTGCGATACGGCACTGCGTCGCTTTAACTGACAATTACGTAGTCGGGCGACGTCGTACCCAACACACAATTGACGTCCTTTTTTTCCCATAAATAGAGCTTTCTTTTGGTGGTATTTGATCACCTCTGCGGTTTTTATTTCTTGCGCTATAAACAAAGAGCGATAATTTTGAAAAAAAATATATATATTTTTACTTTTTGCTATAATAAATATCCCCCCAAAAAATCTAAAAAAACACATTTATTCATCAGTTTATGCCAATATATGCTGTATTTTTCGGACCATAAGACGCACTTTTTTCCCCCAAAAATATGGGGGAAAATGTCTCTGCGTCTTATGGTGCGAATATACGACAGACACCGCCCCCCATCCCGCCCCCCCCACCGCTCCACGCCGCCGTCGGCATGCTAGTCCCAGAAGCGAGACTTCCCAGTCCCCTCGTGAGTGCCGGGCGATCTCCCGGCTGGGCCTGACACCTGCTGAGAAAACAGAGCAGCCCGAGCAATGGCACAGGTCAAGCTGCATTAATGGCAATGGTCAGGCTGCATTAATGGCAATGGTCAGGCTGCATTAATGGCAATGGTCAGGCTGCATTAATGGCAATGGTCAGGCTGCATTAATGGCAATGGTCAGGCTGCATTAATGGCAATGGTCAGGCTGCATTTCTTTGGCAATGGTCAGGCTGCATTTCTTTGGCAATGGTCAGGCTGCATTTTTGGGCAATGGTCAGGCTGCATTTTTGGGCAATGGTCAGGCTGCATTTATTTGGCAATGGTCAGGCTGCATTCATGGGCAATAGTCAGGCTGCATTTCTTTGGCAATGGTCAGGCTGCATTTCTTTGGCAATGGTCAGGCTGCATTTCTTTGGCAATGGTCAGGCTGCATTTATTTGGCAATGGTCAGGCTGCATTTATTTGGCAATGGTCAGGCTGCATTTATGGGCAATGGTCAGGCTGCATTTCTTTGGCACAGGTCAGGCTACATTTCTTTGGCAATGGTCAGGCTGCATTTCTTTGGCAATGGTCAGGCTGCATTTCTTTGGCAATGGTCAGGCTGCATTTCTTTGGCAATGGTCAGGCTGCATTTCTTTGGCAATGGTCAGGCTGCATTTATGGGCAATGGTCAGGCTGCATTTCTTTGGCAATGGTCAGGCTGCATTTCTTTGGCAATGGTTAGGCTGCATTTCTTTGGCAATGGTCAGGCTGCATTTATGGGCAAGGGTCAGGCTGCATTTCTTTGGCAATGGTCAGGCTGCATTTCTTTGGCAATGGTCAGGCTGCATTTCTTTGGCAATGGTCACGCTGTACTTCTTTGGCAATGGTCAGGCTGCATTTCTGGGCAATGGTCAGGCTGCATTTCTTTGGCAATGGTCAGGCTGCATTTCTTTGGCAATGGTCAGGCTGCATTTATGGGGCAATGGTCAGGCTGCATTTATTTGGCAATGGTCAGGCTGCATTTCTTTGGCACAGGTCAGGCTGCATTTCTTTGGCAATGGTCAGGCTGCATTTCTTTGGCAATGGTCAGGCTGCATTTCTTTGGCACAGGTCAGGCTGCATTTCTTTGGCACAGGTCAGGCTGCATTTATTTGGCAATGGTCAGGCTGCATTTCTTTGGCACAGGTCAGGCTGCATTTCTTTGGCAATGGTCAGGCTGCATTTCTTTGGCACAGGTCAGGCTGCATTTCTTTGGCACAGGTCAGGCTGCATTTCTTTGGCACAGGTCAGGCTGCATTTCTTTGGCACAGGTCAGGCTGCATTTCTTTGGCACAGATCAGGCTGCATTTCTGGGCAGTGGTCAGGCTGCATTTCTTTGGCACAGATCAGGCTGCATTTCTGGGCAATGGTCAGGCTGCATTTCTTTGGCACAGATCAGGCTGCATTTCTTTGGCATAGATCAGGCTAAATTTCTGGGCAATGGTCAGGCTGCGTTTCATGGGCACTGGTAAATATTTTGGTACACCATTTGGTTCAGAATATTTTTTTTTCTTGTTTTCCTCCTCTAAAACCTAGGTGCGTCTTATGGTCAGGTGCATCTTATGGAGCGAAAAATACGGTATTCTTCTACATATTTTTGGTAAATAAAAAAAAAAAATCGCAATAGGCGATTGATTGGTTTGTGCAAAAGTTATTGTGTCTGCAAACAATGGGATAGATTTAGTTGTTTTTTATAGTAATGGCGGCGATATGCGATTTTTAGCGGGACTGCGACATTGTGGCGGACAAATCTGACCCCAAATGACACTTTTTGGGGACCAGTGACATTATTCCATTGATCAGTGCTATAAAAATGCACTGATCAATGTAAAAATGACACTGGCAGGGGAAGGGGTTAACACTAGGGGCGATCAAGGGGTTGGCTGTGTTCCCTGGGTGTGTTCTAACTGTAGAGAGGATGGGTTCACTGGGACATGACAGAGATCACTGTTCCCGATCACTGGGAGCAGTAGATCTCTGTCTTGTCCCCTGTCAGAACGGGGATCCGCCTTGTTTACACTGGCAGATCCCTGTTCTGCCTCTGTACTAGGCGATCGCGGGTCGTTGACGGACATCGAGTCCACCTGACCCACGGGCATGCTCGTGCAGCGGTAAGGAGAACACGCCGCTGGAAATATTGCCTGTGCAAGCCGCCGTACAGGTATTGTTTTTCCCACAGGGCTGCCAACCTGCCGCAGTATATCTGCGTGAGCTGGTCAGCAAGTGGTTACAAGACCATAGATGTAATCCCAGCTTATTACAGGTACATAGATACCTGTGGTCGTCCATAGCACATCTTTGGGATGGAAGCTGTGCTCTTCCATGTAGGAATTCCTGATAAGATAATGGCTGTTCCTCAATCACTTGAACAAACCTGAGCTTTCCAGTAACTCCTGTTTTTTGCTATTTCCCAGAAGTACACGTGGCTCATTAGCATTTGAAAGGGAGGCCAACTGTAGCCAGAGTTGGGTCTTGGGGGAAAAACTTTAGGACACTTGATAGATCAAATGCTGTAGAAAAAATGATCCATACTCCGATTGTTGCTCTTAAAATTTCTTCATTTTATTGAATAGCCACAGTGAACAAACGCAGATTAAGTCAGTTGACGTGTTTCAGGCTATAAGGCCTTAGTCATAACCATTGGCACATTAGCATTTGAAAGGGAGGCCAACTGTAGCCAGAGTCGGGGCTTGGGGAGAAACTTTAGGAAGCTGGATAGATCAAATGCTATAAATCCTAGTCCAGAGGTTACTTGTAGGGTTGTGTGATACTAAATATCTTGTGCAGACATTGAGAAAATGGAGGTGGAAGAAGGATCACAAGGGGGTAAGTTGCGACGTGGCTGCACTATAGTTGCCCATAGCACATTCGTTGGGGGTGGAAGCTTTCCGGTTCTATTTAGAACAGTATAGTGCAATTACTGAGGGGGTAATAGAGGAAGGAGTAAATATGCGTATATACTCCATGATGAATCTATTTAGAACAGTATAGTGCGCACTCCGTGATGAAACGTATCTCCAAAGATGTGGTGCTTCCATGGGTGCTAAATGTGCACCAACATAACACTCACTTCTATATGGGTTGGTGGAAGGAGCACCATTATGAGGTGTTCCCACCATCCCTGTGCTGAGTTCCTGGGTCTGTTCACCTGCTGTGCCCATTATGAGGGGTTCCCACCATCCCTGTCCTGAGTTCATAGGTCTGTACACCTGCTGTGCCCATTATGAGGGGTTCCCACCATCTCTGTCCTGAGTTCATAGGTCTGTACACCTGCTGTGCCCATTATGGGGGGTTCCCACCATCCCTGTGCTGAGTTCCCGGGTCTGTACAACTGCTGTACCCATTATGAGGGTTCCCACCATCCCTGTGCTGAGTTCCCGGGTCTGTACACCTGATGTACCCATTATGAGGGTTCCCACCATCCCTGTGCTGAGTTCCCGGGTCTGTATAACTGCTGTACCCATTATGAGGGGTCCCCGCCATCCCTGTGCAGAGTTCCCAGGTCTGTACACTTGCTGTGCCCATTATGGGGGGTTCCAACCAAACCTGTGCTGAGTTCCCAGGTCTGTACACCTGCTGTGCCCATTATGAGGGTTTCCCACCATCCCTGTGCTTGGGATGGTTCTTGGGGCTTGGTCAGCCATTTCAAATCCACCTATAACTGAACAAATTTGCATTTCCTCATTAATCACCATCTAGTTTGCAAAGCATTTCCTTCTACAGTCACCTCCCCGGGCTTGGGGCGGCGTCTTTCTGTAAACGCTCAAAATTCAGGGTCACCCGGCACGTGATTGACGAGTTTAGTTTTTTTGGTGTCACAGTTTCCCTGTTTGTGAGTCATGGAAGAAGACATTGCTCGAGGGAGACAAGTCAGGAATGGCATTCACCTGGGGGGGATTAACCCTTTCTGGGGATCATGGCTGTGACTAGTCTGGAATGCAGTAAACAATTCTCAGTCCTATGATGCAATTTGCTATTCTGAGAAATGCACAATCCATATATTTTCATATAGCCAGACGTATTTCTTGTTTTAGCTGGAGAGGAGGGGGGATGCTCATATAAACCCAATCGCTAAAATCCTATAATGATCCCTTTTTATGGGGCTCTGAAGGTGCTCCTCCTACACCCCCCAACCCCGCACCACCCCAGCTGCCGATATTTGGCCCCCCTGACTAATGAACCTGGAAGGGATAAGAATTGCGTCCCTTCCTGGTTCACAGCCGTCATTCCTCGGCTACTGTAGCCAGGGAAGCAGCTAATCAAGCACAAGCTATGTTTGATTAACTGCAGGGGAGACATTGGGGGGGCCTTATACTTCCCCCCCCGCCACCCTCCGGTGCTTCTACCGTCTTGCCCGTATTATCGGCAAGCCGGAGAGTGAATTGGCCAGCGGCGGCCGTTTACCTTAGAAAATAGCGCAGACCAGATGGTCCCCAGTCATCTTTATGACCTTTTTGGAGGCTGGGCTCAACGTTATGACGTCACATAACTGGAGGAGAGATGTGGGGTCTTATAGACTCCAGATCTCACTGTAAAGAGGACCTGTCATGCCCTATTCCTATTACAAGGAATATATACATTCCTTGTAATAGGAATAGAAGTGATCAAAAAAAATGTAAAGGGAAAGTGTCAAAATATAAAAATAAAAGTAAAATAAACAATAAAAAAAAAAAAAAGAAAAATTTAAAGCGCCCCCATCTCCGCACGCAGAAGCGAACGCATATGTACGTTGAGCCTGTATATGTAAACTGCATTCAAACCACACATGTGAGGTATCGCTGCGAACGTTGGAGCGAGAGCAACAATTCTAGCCCTAGAGCTCCTCTGTAACTCTAAACTGGTAACCTGTAAACGATTTTAAAACGTCGCCTATGGAGATTTTTAAGTACTGAAGTTTGGCGCCTTTTCACGAGTGTGCGCAATTTTAAAGCGTGACATTTTCGGTATCTATTTACTCAACGTAACATCACCTGTCACATTATGCAAAATTGGGCTAAGTACTGTTTTGTTTTTTTAACTCATGAAACAGAAAAAAAAACGCATTTGAAAAATTTCGACGCAAATACCGTGTGACATAAAAAGTTGCAACAACGCCATTTTATTCTCTAGGGTCTCTGCTAAAAAAAAAAAAAAAAAAAAAAACATCTATAATGTTTATGGTTTCTGAGTAATTTTGCTAGCAAAAAAATGTTCTTTGCATGTAGGACAGAAGTGTCAGAATTGGCTTGGGAGGCAAGGGGTTAAACATATATTGCTCCGCACTTGTGAGGTATCGCCCTGGACATCAGAGTGAGAGCCAAATTCTAGGGACAATATTCACAGCTGAACTAAAGAAAAAACTTTTTAAAATTAATTTTAGATAGTCAGCCCTGTCGGTTTATTATTATTTTAATTTTTTTTTGCCATCTGTGTCTCTTTAGGGAGATTTCTCTTCACTTCCTGTCCCAAAGCCACAATAGGAAGTGAAAAGAAATCCCTCCAAAGTGGGTGTCACCAGAACTGGTGTCCCCCTTTAGACGTTTTTCCCTCAATTCCTGTTCCAGTGACAACCCAAAATGTGGGATTTTCTTTCACTTTCACTCTCCATGATACTGGTCACCAGAGGGTGAATCTCCTGAACAGGGACACAGATAGCAACCTGAAAGGGGGTTTAATCCCTCTCTACTGTTTCCAAAACTGTAAAAGGAAAAAAAAGTTTTGCCTTTTTAGTTATACTTTCACTCCAAACTGATGACCTGTAAAGGCTTTTAAAGCGTCATCTATGGATAGTTTTTTGTTTTTTTCACGATTTTAAATAAAGTGGAACTACAGCCAAAACTTTTTTTTTTTTTCATTTTGGATAGACTAAGGGAGGGTTAGTTTTTTGCCATTTGTGTCCCGTTGGGGAGATTTCCCTTCACTTCCTGTCCTATAGCCAAAACAGGAAGTAATAGGAAATCCCTTCACATTAACGACCTGCCGCCCGGCGTATCATAAAATGACGACGTCATATGACGTCGCCCCAGAGCGAGAGAAGAGATCCTACCCGTCTTCATTTTACTATGACACTTCCCTAGCACACGGCGCAACCCCAATCTCTGTAAAGCGCCGATGACGCGGCACTTTAACCGTGTGATTGGCGGTGTCCAATCACGGCCGATCACATGTAAACAGGGAAGTGAGGTTTTCGGCTCTCCTCGCCTCACACCGACAGAGTGTGAGGCGAGGAGAACGGGGCAGTGGCATCTCCTCCCAGCAGAGCGTGTTACAGGTAATCAGGGCACTGATCATGAGTGCCCTGATTATCAATGTAGCCCCATCAGTGACACCAATCAATGCTCATCAGTGATGCCAGTCAGTGCTGCCTTTCAGTGCCTGCTCATCAGTGCCACCTCATCAGTACCCACCAGTGCCGCCCATCAGTGCCACCTATTAGTAGCAATCAGTGTGGCATATTATTGCCACCCCATCAGTGCAGTCTATCAGCGCCCAACAGTGCAGCCTATCAGTGTAGGAGAAAAGTTAGCTATTTACAAAATTTACTGACCGAAACTAGGAAACTTTTTTTGTTTTTGTTTTTTAGAATTTTCTGTCTTTTTTTTTTTTTTTTTTTAACAAAAAAAAAAAACCCAGTTGTGATTAAATACCACCAAAAGAATGTTCTATTTGTGTGAAGAAAATGATAAAAAATGTCATATTGGTACAGTGTTGCATGACCGCGCAATTGTCATTCAAAGTGTGACCGCTCTGAAAGCTGAAAAATGGCCTGGGCAGTAAAGGGGTGAAAGTGCCCGGTATTGAAGGGGTTAAGGGAATCCCTGGGGGACCCCCAGGTCACCAGAGCTAGTGTCCCCATTGGGCATAAGTATCTAAAATAAAAAAATAGGGGCCTATCGACTGACAGCCTCAAGATTTACTGTTGCTGAAGGGGGAAGAAAGCAACAGGAATGACACAGATTATGCAGAGGGAACAAAGATCAGGGAGGTAGAAAAGAAAAGCAGGAGGGGTGACAGGACAGACTCTGCTGCAGGGAGACACAAAAGAGTTAAGCTTACAAAGACAGTGTCTTGTCATATCTCTCTGATATTTTCCCCTTTATCCCTCAAGGCAGCCTGTGAATTTCAGCACTGTAAAGCTTCTGTCAGCCTTCTCCTCTATCTGAGCCAAGACATATAATCAAGGCTGGAAATGTACTGTACATGTTTTAATTGAATAAAGTGATATATAACTTGATATATATCTTGTGAGACCAAAGAGAGCAGCAGAGTTTCCAATAAGGAAGTGACTGCTGTGGTCTTCAACAAAATGGCGGCCTCCAGCAAGAAGCAAAAGGAGCAATGCTGGAAGCAATTTACAGCACACAACCATTTTGTTGGTAGCATAATTATTATATGTGGAATGTATGTTCCTTGCTAAAGAACATTGTTATCAAACCGTTATGAGTAAGGCTCTGCTTTAAGAAACACATGAATGGATGGTGGTAGTGGGCAAAGGGAAGGCCCTCAATTATTAGATTATTAAAACGGAACTAAACCCATCGATTTAACAGTTTCAAAAAACAGTTACATTCCCGGCACATGCTGGAAATGTAACTGTCACATTGGTTGTGATCTCAACCAAACTCAACCATCCAATGGCTGGTGTCATAAGTGATCACATGTGCAGCACCATGACAGTTGAAGATCAAACAGGGGCCAAGATGGCAGCTTTCTTGTCTGAAAACGATAGGAGGGTTTAGTTCCACATTTAAGTGCAATTCAGTTTAAATGGGAGGTGGAACGTCAGTTGGAGGATCATTAGATAAGAGTTGATACCATTGAGCATATTGGAATTGCATTGCACTATAGATTGTTGGGTTTCTACAGCCAATGTCAAATGAAAGACTCCTAAACATTAAAGAATAGCTGCAAATAAAGAGTTAATTTTTTTTTTTGGTTCTGTAAATAATTGGTGCAATGAGCCGGGCTGATTCACCCGGCACAATGTCCCAAAATAAACAGTGAGAGAGGGTGAAGCAAAGTCCATATATATTCAGTATACCAAGCGTCCAACAGCGAGCTGGCCTTCAAGATCCAACCGAAACTCCAAGGTAACGTTCCTTTTATTCTCACACTTTACTCGGTTGTCACCCTCCTGACTCCAAGGTTTAAAGAGGAACTCTGGACTAATTTTAACCCCTTTATGTCACTTTAAATGGGCCGTGACACCCAAGGCCAGTAAGAGGGGCTCCCAATTATGCGGCACAGCACTCACATCATCAGAAGCTTGTCCTATCTGCAGTAGTTGACCATAATACCAAGCGCCCAGCAGCGAGCTGGTCTTCAAGATGTCACGGGAGCCCCAAGGAAACGTTCCTTTTAATTCTTACATTTTACTCGGTTGTCACCCTCTTGACTCCAAGGTTTAAAGAGGAACTGTTGACTAATTTCAACCCCTTTATGCCACTTTAAATGGGTCGTAACACCCAAGGCCAGTAAGAGGGGGCTCCAGATTATCCAGCACAGCATTGGCATCACCAGAAGCTTGTCCTATCTACAGTAGTTGACCGTGAGCTACGGTGGACACAGTTCTGGAGGGCTCTGATTGAGCGTGCCCAGGTCTGAGACAGTTCCGCATATATGCGGCAGTTAGGCGTTAAGGAGAACCCGCGCTTCCCCAGGGGCTAGGATACTATCCTGTATACACAACATCGATACGGTGCTACGACCCACCCAAACCAGATTGGAAGGAGCTCCACGAGTGCCCAGACTTCAGCCACACAAACTGTTGAGCGAGTATCCAGATGAAAATGTTGGCAACTGCGTGTGATGCGCTCTAAAATCCAGCTTTATAAAGAGTACAAAAAAAGTCCCAACGTACAAAAGGCTGACGCATTTTAGCCCGGGTGGGTTATGACTAAAGCCCACCCAGGGTGAAACACGTCAACCTTTTGGACAGTGGGACTTTTATGTACTCTTTATGAAGTTGTAATAAACTGGATTGTAGAGCACATCACACGGAGTTGCTGACCTTTTCTTCTGAATATACTATCCTAAGCTTGGTTCACACCTACAGGTACAACTGAGCACGGGCGCGTTTCCACATGTAAGGCAGTCCATTTATTCCAATGGGCTGCCCTACGGGCAAGGAAGGTGGAGAATAAGTCCCTGACTCTTAGCCAAAATTGCACTGCACTGAACTGCATGGGGCTGTTTGAGTCATGATGGTGGCAATAACAATTAATCTGCTAAAGGGCATAATTGGGAAAGTGCGCGATCTTGCACGTGTTCCCGATACGCAGAGGTTTGAAACTAGCCTTAATCCTACACTGCAGGACACAAGTATTCATAGACCCTGAGTTATAGGCTTGTAGCATTAGGTCAGGGGTCTCCAAAGTACGGCCCTTGGGCCACATCTGGCACGCTAGGACGTTTTTACCAGCCCGCAGCTAGAGTCCTCATACTCACTGCAGGGACGGTCTCTCTGTTAAAACTTTGTGGGGGACCTGCGATGCATGCTCGCCCCCACCTTAGCAGTATGCGGTGCAGGTCCTGCAATCACTCCTGGCGCCTCCATGTGTTGGTGGATAGGACCGCCAGCTTCAACCAATGAAGTGTTTAAGTGCCGGCTGCACCCCTTCTCCTCCCATTGTGCTGTTTAAATCTGTGTTATTTACTGCTGTAATTTTGCATACAGTGTGCCTGTGTGACAGCAGGGCAGCAGCTGGGAGGTGCAGAAGGTCTGCACCTAAGCACACTGTACAGGGGTAAAGTAATGTACAGAGAAACTGATGGGTACACAGTTGTGGGGGGGATGATGGCTCTGGAGAGGACACCGTTGTGTGGAGTGGGGGTTGATGGCTCTGTTGGGAACACAGTTATTGGGGGGAGGGGGTTGATGGCACTAATGGGGACGCAGTTGTGTTGTTGGTGATGGCTCTGGAGGGGACACAATTGTGGGGGAGAGGGCTTGATGGCTCTGTTTGGGACACCTTTGCATGGAGAAGGTGATGCCTCTGTTGGGGATACAATAAAAGGGGGGGATTGATGGCACTGATGAGGATGCAGTTGTGTTGTGGGTGATGGCTTTGGAGGGGACACAATTGTGGGGGAGATGGGTTGATGGCTCTGTTGGGGACACCTTTGTGTGGAGGGGGGTGATGGCTTTGTCTGGGACGCAGTTATAGGGGGAGGTTTGATGGCACTGATGGGGATGCAGTTGTGTTGGGGATGATGGCTCTGGAGGGGACACAATTGTGGGTTAGAGGGAATGATGGCTCTGTTGGGGACACCTTTGTGTGGAGGGGGTGATAGCTCTGTTGCGGACACTGTTGTGTGGAGGGGATGATGGCTCTGTTGGGGACGGGTGGGGTTGGGGGGTGATGGCACTGATGGGGATGCAGTTGTGTTGGGGATGATGGCTCTGGAGGGGACACAATTGTGGGTTAGAGGGAATGATGGCTCTGTTGGGGACACCTTTGTGTGGAGGGGGTGATAGCTCTGTTGCGGACACTGTTGTGTGGAGGGGATGATGGCTCTGTTGGGGACGGGTGGGGTGGGGTTGGGGGGTGATGGCACTGATGGGGATGCAGTTGTGTTGGGGATGATGGCTCTGGAGGGGACACAATTGTGGGTTAGAGGGATGATGGCTCTGTTGGGGACACCTTTGTGTGGAGGGGGTGATAGCTCTGTTGCGGACACTGTTGTGTGGAGGGGATGATTACTCTGTTGGGGACGGGTGGGGGTGATGGCTCTGGAGGGGACACAATTGTGGAGGAGAAGGGTTGATGGCTAAGTTGGGGACACCTTTGTGTGGAGGGGGCGATGGCTTTGTTGGAGACACAGTTATGGGGGGGGGGGGGGTTGATGGCAATGATGGGGATGCAGTTGTGTTGGGGGCGATAGCTCTAAAGAGGACACAGTTGTAGGCGATTGGGGAGTGATGGCTTTGATGGGAGCACAGTTGTGGGGGAGCGGGGTGAAGGCTCTGATGTGGACACAGTTGTATGTGGGGGGGGGAGGTGTTGATGGAGACACAGTTATGGGGGGAGGTGTGATGGCTCGGAGGGTGACACAGATGTGTGTGAGGAGGTTCTGATGCGAACACAAACAACAAACCCTCCCGCTCTCCATGAGTCCTCAGTTTTGCTAGTGTCCTAAGGTGATGGACCTCTTCTCCCTTCCTGAGAACTCACTCTTGGCTTAAAGTATAACTTAAGGCAAAACTTTTTTTAAGGTTTGGATAGAGTGTAGAGGGATTATAACCCTTGTCTGTTTTTTATTGCTGTCTGTTCCCCCGTTAGAAAGATTCACCCTCTCTAATTGTCCTGGTGACCACCATCACCGAGTGCAAGTGAAAGAAAATCCCAAAATTTGGGTTGCCACCAGAACATAGGGGAAATCTTCCAATGGGGACACTAGTTCTGGTGATAAGAAGGGATTGCCCTACTTTCGAGTGATTTCCTCTCACTTACTGTTTGGGCTATGGGACGGGAAGTGAAGGGGAATCTCACTAATGGGACACAAAACCTGACAGGGGTTGTAACCCTGCCTATCCAAAAATAAATAAATAAATAAAAAGTTTTGCCTAGTTCTACTTTAACTAGTTTATTTTTTTATTATAGCTATGCATATCAAGATCATTATTAATCTTATCCATAAGTATTAATATTTGATACAATGTATCGGTATGTACTGTATGTCTGTGTCTTTTGTACTTTTTCTTATAATTGGAGTCCCTAGGGGCGGTCGTATTTGTTTCCCTTGCATCCGACGGACTTCTACAGTGAGGGATAAAAGTATTTGATCCCCTGCTGATTTTGTATGTTTGCCCACTGACAAAGAAATGATCAGCCTATGATTTTAATGGAAGGTTTATTTTAATAGCGAAAACTCTGTAGAAAACACATATACGAGAGCACCCGAGGCTGCACAACCCAAAAAGTGACATACACAAAGATCAACGATCAAAAGTTCCCCAGGGGGTTTTTTAAGCAGCAGTACATTAGATGTTATTGTAAAAATAAATCAAATTCAAAATAAATTCAAAATAAGTTCAAATATGCAATAGATTTATTGTAAAATACAGGCTCTGGTTCACGTGTAGCAAACAGCAGCATAAAACATCGCTCATGGTCTATGGTTCACAAATGAACATATTAACAATAACGTATAATAAAATTGATATCCACATGAATACCCCCGATGCATTGCGACCCATTCTGATCTTCTTCAGGGGGATTTAGATTCTAAAGGATTTTACTTATTTTATTTTAATAGCGAGAGACAGAATAACAACAAAAATATCCAGAAAAAAGCATTTCAAAAAAGTTATAAATTGATTTGAGGTTTAATGAGTGAAATAAGTATTTGCTCCCCTATCAATCAGCAAGATTTCTGGCTCCCAGGTGTCTGCTATACAGGTAACGAGCTGAGATTAGGAGCACTCTCCTAAAGGGAGTGCTCCTAATCTCAGCTTGTTACCTGTATAAAAGACACCTGTCCACAGAAGCAATCAATCAGATTCCAATCTTTCCACCATGGCCAAGACCAAAGAGCTGTCCAAGGATGTCAGGGACAAGACTGTAGACATACTGCAATGGGCTACAAGACCATCGCCAAACAGCTTGGTGAGAGGATGACAATAGTTGGAGTGATTGTTCGCAAATGGAAGAAGCACAAAATAACTGTCAATCTCCCTCGGTCTGGGGCTCCATACAAGTTCTCACTTCGTGGAGTTTCAATGATCATGAGAACGGTGAGGAATCAGCCCAGAACTACACAGGAGAATCTTATCAATGATCTCAAGGCAGCTGGGACCATCGTCACCAAGAAAACAATTGGTAACACTACGCCTTGAAGGACTGAAATCCTGCAGTACCCACAAGGTCCCCCTGCTCAAGAAAGATGTACAGGCCCCTCTGAAGTTTGCTAATGAACATCTGAATGATTCAGAAGAGACCTGGGTGAAAGTATTGTGGTCAGATGAGACCAAAATCGAGCTCTTTGGCATCAACTCAACTCGCCGTGTTTGGAGGTGGAGAAATGCTGCCTATGACCCCAAGAACACCATCCCCACCGTCAAACATGGAGGTGGAAACCTTATGCTTTGGGGGTCTTTTTCTGCTAAGGGGACAGGACAAATTTACTGCAACAAAGAGACAATGGACGGGGCCATGTACCGTCAAATCTTGGGTGAGAACCTTCTTCCCTCAGCCAGAGCATTCAAAATGGGTCGTGGATGGGTAGAATGGCTAAAGTAGAAGCACATTAAGGTTAAGGAGTGGCCTAGCCAGTCTCCAGACCTTAATCCCAAAGAAAATATGATATGTGGAGGAAGCTGAAGGTTCGAGTTACCAAACGTCAGCCTCGAAACCTTAAAGACTTGGAGAGGATCTGCAAAGAGGAGAGGGACAAAATCCCTCCTGAGAAGTGTACAAACCTGTTGGCCAACTACAAGAAACATCTGACCTCTGTGATCGCCAACAAGGGTTTTGCCAGCAAGTACTAAGTCGAGTTTTGCGAAGGGGTCAAATACTTATTTTACTCATTAAAATGCAAATCAATTTAGAACTTTTTTGAAAAGCGTTATTCTGGTTTTTTTTGCTGTTATTTTGTCTCTCACTGTTAAAACAGACCCACAATTAAAATTATAGACTGATCATTTCTTTGTCAGTGGGAAAACGTACAAAATCAGCAGGGGATCAAATACTTTTTTTCCCCTCGCTGTATTTCTCAGTGCAAAAAACAAAAAAAACAGTAGACGCTCCCATGGCTCTACATGGTCCCAAGTAGTCCTGATTGGTAGCCGGAGACCACGTTGACCTATGCTAGGAATAGTGTTCTTCATTATAAAAAGGGGCTTTTTTAACGCCCAGATAAATTGGTTTGGTAGCGCTGACACAGCTCTTTTGACTAAAAGTGAATATTCATAATAGAATTCTTTGTTTTTCAGCATTTTCTCAGACTTCCCCATTTTTTTTTTTTTTTTTTTTTACATTTTTAACCCCTAAACTAACAAAAATGACAACTAATCCAGTCCTACCTTTTATCCTTAACTGGTAACCATTAACACCTTACCTATCCACTAACGCTGCAAATGGATCACCAGGCAAACAAGCTAAACACACAGATAAAATACGTAAGAGATATTTATAGCGCTGTCCATCCAGTCCTGAGATTTACACAGCTCTGCCACACAGCACAGCCTTGTGTGGAGGAGTAGGAGACCAGATTCCTGTCTGCTGTAGTTTTTGTATCAGTTACAGGTCTTGTCTGTCCCCCTCAGCGTGTGATTGGACAGTGACAGGATGAGCCCAGCTCTCTGTCACTCTGCTCTCTCCACCTGTGAGCATGTTTCATGTCGACAGACTTGCACACCTGATTGGCACCCAGTCTGAGCTCTGCAGTACCATGAGCACTAAGTCTGAAATCTGTGCAGCAGACATGACAGCCAGGTCTGCAGCCTCCATTGCAGAAGCAGTAAACCACACGCCCAGCTTGCTTATTTGGATGATAAAAGAGCAGCACCAGAAATAGGAGGCAGCAGAAACTTCCGCTAAGAAATACGAGATACCAGCTCTGAGTTCAGAAGTCTTGAGTAAAGCTGGCCATGCACTATACAAATTTTGCCCGGACCCTGATGATCCGGCTCTAATGCACTCCTCCATTGAGGGCTCTGTTGACACCCACCCAACGTCTTTCGACTGAAGAATTTGATTGAAGGACTTGGATGGGAAAAAAATTTTGCTGAACAGCAGCTGCATTCGATTAAATGATTCTGACAGCCTGTGGAGTGGAAAAATCTAAGAGTTTATGGCCAGCTTTCCTGACAAAGGCAGCCAGGGAACTGGCATTTTCAAAGGAGGGTCAGCATTGTACAGGAGTCCTTTTTATAATGAAAATAATAATAATTAGGCGTCTTGCCCTTAATGGATCTTATTGAAGTTCATGTTAAATAATTTGCCCACAGCTTGAAAAGTCCATTATAGTGACATGTCCCCGTGTGATATGTACGCTGCATATTAAAACCATGTTGTTGGGATTATGTTGAAGGGGGAGGGGAGGGCTGCATTGTCCCATTATATGAGGGAACTGGTTTGGCATGAATAGATTTTTGATACTATGGGGTTGATTCACTAATAGACGGTGCACTTTGCAGTTGCTCCAGAGCTGAATAAATTTGGTAAAGCTTCACTTTGCGAAGAATACCCAATCACGTGCAAGGAAACTTTAAAAAAAAAAAAAAAACAGCATTTTTTTTTTTTGTGGGACACAGTGGCTGTATAGGGGTATCTGAGGTGAAGGGGGATGGAGATTTGTGGGTTGCAGGATGGGACTGATGGGACACACTGGCTGTGTAGGGGGGTATCTGAGAAGCAGCGGGTATGTATTTTTTTGGGTTGCAGGATGGGACTGGTTGGACGCAATGGCTGTGTAGGTGGGTATCTTAGGAGAAGGGTGAAAGTAGGTCTCTGGGTTGCAGGATGGGAATTGTGGAATGCTGTGTAGGTGGGTATCTTAGGAGAAGGGAGGAAGGAGGTCTCAGGGTTGCAGGATGGGAATCATGGGATGCAATGGCTGTGTAGGTGGGTATCTGAGGAGAAGGGTGGAAGAAGGTCTCTGGGTTGCAGGATGGGAATTGTGGAATGCTGTGGCTGTGTAGGTGGGTATCTTAGGAGAAGGGTTAAAGTAGGTCTCTGGGTTGCAGGATGGGAATGATGGGATGCAATGGCTGTGTAGGTGGGTAACTTAGGAGAAGGGTGGAAGAAATTCTCTGGGTTGTAGGATTGGAATTGTGGAATGCTGTGGCTGTGTAGGTGGGTATCTTAGGAGGAGGGTGGAAGGAGGTCTCAGGGTTGCAGGATGGGAATGATGGGATGCAATGGCTGTGTAGGTGGGTATCTGAGGAGAAGGGTGGAAGAAGGTCTCTGGATTGCAGGAAGGGAATTGTGGAATGCTGTGGCTTTGTAGGTGGGTATCTTAGGAGAAGGGAGGTGGAGATTTCTGGGTTGCAGGATGGGACTGATGGGACACACTGGCTGTGTAGGGGGGTATCTGAGAAGCAGCGGGTATGGAATTCTTTGGGTTGCAGGATGGGACTGGTTGGGCGGAATGGCTGTGTAAGTGGGTATCTGAGGAGAAGGGTGGAAGGAGGTCTCTGGGTTGCAGGGTTGGAATTGTGGAATGCTGTGGCTGTGTTGGTGGGTATCTTAGGAGAAGGGTGGAAGGAGGTCTCCGGGTTGCAGGATGGGAATTGCTGAATGATGTGACTGTGTAGGTGGGTATCTGAGGAGAAGGGTGGACAGAGGTCTCTGGGTTGCAGGATGGGAATGCTGGAATGCTGTGTAGGTGGGTATCTTAGGAGAAGGGTGGAAGGAGGTCCCCGTGTTGCAGGATGGGAATGGTGGGATGCAGTCGCTGTGTAGGTGGGTATCTTAGGAGAAGGGTGGAAGGAGGTCCCCGTGTTGCAGGATGGGAATGGTGGGATGCAGTCGCTGTGTAGGTGGGTATCTTAGGAGAAGGGTGGAAGTAGGTCCCCATGTTGCAGGATGGGAATGGTGGGATGTGATGCCTGTGTAGGGGGGTTTCTAAAGAGAAGGGTGGAAGTAGGTCCCCATGTTGCAGGATGGGAATGGTGGGATGTGATGCCTGTGTAGGGGGGTATCTAAAGAGAAGGGTGGAAGGAGGTCTCCTGGTTTCAGGAGAGGACTGGTGGGACACAGTGGCTGTGTAGGGGGTATCTGAGGAGAACGGGGATAGAGGTCCCAGGCTCTATCAGTGATTCCAGCTTCCTACTCCATTCCATTCCAGATCTGAATCGCCTCAGAGAGGAAATTCTCCCTCCGTTCACTTCCTGCTACTTTTCCTGTCCTGTCTCTGAGCTGAGAGATTAGACATAGGTGCGGCCTGGGCTCCACGGGAAAGGGGGTGTGGGATACAATCCCTGAAGTCTGCAAAGCAACTCACATGGATCGTTTTTTTCTTTTTTTGTACTTCCATGTGCAAACAAAATATCTACATTTGTTTTTCCTTGTATGTGATTGGGCATTCTATTTATATTTCTTTAGTAAATCAACCCCAACAGTCTCCTCTCCCACACTTTTCTCCTTTTTTCTTTTCTTTCTTCTCTTTCTTTTTCTTTTCTTTTCTTTTTTTCTTTTCTTTCTTTTCTCTTTTATTTTCTTTTTTTCTTTTCTTTGCTTTTGTTCCTCGTTCTTTCTTTCTTCTAGGAGAGAAGTCCGGGGACATTATCAGGAGTAAGGGGTAATATAAAGGGGATAGGAAGGGAGTCCGGGGACATTATCAGGGGTAAGGGGTAATATAAAGGGGATAGGAAGGGAGTCCGGGGACATTATCAGGGGTAAGGGGTAATATAAAGGGGATAGGAAGGGAGTCCGGGGACATTATCAGGGGTAAGGGGTAATATAAAGGGGATAGGAGGTGAGTCCAGGGACATTATCAGGGGTAAGGGATAATATAAAGGGGGATGGGAGGGGGAGTCTGGGGACATTATCAGGGGTAAGGGATAATATAATGGGGGATGGGAGGTGAGTCCAGGGACATTATCAGGGGTAAGGGATAATATAAAGGGGGATGGGAGGGGGAGTCTGGGGACATTATCAGGGGTAAGGGATAATATAATGGGGGATGGGAGGGGGAGTCTGGGGACATTATCAGGGGTAAGGGATAATATAATGGGGGATGGGAGGGGAAGTCTGGGGACATTATCAGGGGTAAGGGATAATATAATGGGGGATGGGAGGGGGAGTCTGGGGACATTATCAGGGGTAAGGGATAATATAAAGGGGATAGGAGGGGAGTCTGGGGACATTATCAGGGGTAAGGGATAATATAAAAGGGATAGGAGGGGAGTCTGGGGACATTATTAGGGGTAAGGGATAATATAAAGGGGATAGGAGGAGGAGTCTGGGGACATTTTCAGGGGTAAGGGATAATATAAAGGGGATAGGAGGGGAGTCTGGGGACATTATCAGGGGTAAGGGATAATATAAAAGGGATAGGAGGGGAGTCTGGGGACATTATTAGGGGTAAGGGATAATATAAAGGGGATAGGAGGGGGAGTCTGGGGACATTATCAGGGGTAAGGGATAATATAATAGGGGATGGGAGGGGGGAGTCTGGGGACATTATCAGGGGTAAGGGATAATATAAAGGGGGATGGGAGGGGGAGTCTGGGGACATTATCAGGGGTAAGGGATAATATAAAGGGAATTGGGAGGGGGAGTCTGGGGACATTATCAGGGGTAAGGGATAATATAATGGGGGATGGGAGGGGGAATCTGGGGACATTATCAGGGGTAAGGGATAATATAATAGGGGATGGGAGGGGGGAGTCTGGGGACATTATCAGGGGTAAGGGATAATATAGTGGGGGATGGGAGGGGGGAGTCTGGGGACATTATCAGGGGTAAGGGATTTCTCTTTCTCTTTCTCTCTGCACCATTATATACAGCATCCCCATTCTTCTTTCTGCAGTTTTATTCGGTGTGATTTTTGAACATCCTACAAGCAGCAGATCAGAGTGTCTGATGCATAATTCATGTATTGTACCGCAGGAAGCCCTCTTCCTCCTCCCGATAAAACCATTAAAAATTCACCTCCAAGCCCATAAAGAAAGCATGTAGCAATGGTTGCATTTTGAAATCTGAAGATCTATACCAGCCCCTCCCCCTCTGCAGTGGGGAAATGAACGATTTGATCCCCTGCAGATCTTGTAAGTTTGCCCACTTACAAAGAAATGAAGGGTCTATTATTTTTATCATAGGTGTATTTTAAGTGATAGAGACAGAATATCAACAAAAAAAACACATGCTACAAATGTTATAAATTGAGCTGCAGTTCAGGGAGTAATATAAGTATTTGATCCCCTACCAACCAATAATAATTCTGGCTCCCACAGACTGGATACAGTAGGCGCTCATATGGTACACAGATTAGTCCTGTCAATATAAGAAGGCGCTCCTATCGACAACTTGTTATGTGTATAAAAGACGCCTGTCCACAGAATCTCTCTCTTCCATTCAATCCCCACCATCACGGGCAAGACCAAAGAGCTGTCAAAGGACATCAGGGACAAGATTGTAGACCTGCACAAGGCTGGAATGGGCTACAAGACCATCAGCAAGAAGCTTGGTGAGAAGGAGACAACTGTTAGAGCGATTATTCCCAAATGGAAGAAATGAAATGCCCATCAATCGCCCTCATTCTGGAGCTCCATGCAAGATTTCGCCTCATGGGGAAAGGATGATCATGAGAAAAGTGGGGGATCAGCCCAGAACTACACGGGAGGAGCTTGTGAATTATCTTAAGACAACTGGACCACAGTCACCAAACAAACCATTGGTAGCACAATACCCCACCATGGATTGAAATCCTGCAGCGCCCAGAAAATCCCTCTCCTCAAGAAGGCACATGTACAGTCAAGCCAATGAACATCTAAATGATTCAGAGATGGATTGGGAGAAAGTGCAGTGGTCAGATGAGACCAAAATTGAGCTCTTTGGCATTAACTCGACTCGCCCTGTTTGGAGGAAGAGAAAGGCTAAGAACACCATCCCTACAGTCAAGAACGGAGGTGGAAACGTGATGCTTTGGGGGTGTTTCTTTGCTAAAGGTACAGACCGACTTTACCGCATTGAGGGGCCAATGGACGGGGCCATGTATTGTAAGAGCTTGGATGAGAACCTTCTTCCCTCAGCCACAACACTGAAAATGGGTCGTGGATGGGTCTTCCAGCATGACAATGACCCAAAACCTACCAAGGCAACAAAGGAGTGGTTCAAGAAGAAGCACATTAAGGTCATGGAGTGGCCTTAATCCTATAAAAAAAATGTATGGAGGGAGCTGAAACTTCGAGTTGCCAAGTGACAGCCAAGAAACTTTCAGAGATCTGTAAAGAAGGGTGGACCAAAATCCCTCCTGAGATGTTTGCAAACCTGGTCACCAACTACAAGAAACGTCTGACGTCTGTGCCTGCCAACAAGGGTTTCTCCACCAAGTACTTGGTCATATTTTGCTTGGGGATCGAATACTTATTTTGAACTGCAACTTAATTTATAACATTTGTATCGTGTTTTTTTTTTTTTTTTCTGGATTTTTGGTTGATGTTCTGCCTTTTTATGGTAGAAATGATGGTAGACCCTTAATTTCTTTGTAAGTGGGCAAACCTACAAAATCTGCGGGGGATCAAATAATTATTTTCCCCACTGTAGATACATTGTTGTAGGACCCCCCAGAAACCTCGCGCTGGTTGGCAGTTGATTGTGGTGTCCTAAGTCTTCCATGTACATTACATTTACCGTATGACTCCTACAAAAAAAGTTTTCGAAAGTTCTTGTGATGAGTTTTATCTTTTCTGGTGCCAATAATAGATGCGTGAAGACGGCCGCCATCAGCGGTGTGAGAGTCGCAGCCCTGGAAGTGGCGCGGCCTGGTGAGAAGCGATGATTAACATTAAATTACTGCAGCCTGAATATCAGTCATGTGAAGAATCCTCCATCAGGACGGGATGGAAGCCAAATTTAACATAGGAGGGCTCTTTAAATAGCGCCTGGCAGCAGCTGACAGGGTGTGGGGCGCTCTTCCCATGCGTCTGGGGGGGCTGACATGTCCAAGCTGCGGGGGTGGAATCCGTGTTGCATCAGTGCTGGCCGATAATTTAAAGTGCACGTCCAGCCAAAATTTTCGTTTTGAGACTAGTTGGGTTCTACTGCTATCTGCATCCCCAATTCTTTTTTTTTTTTTTTTTTTCTAACACTTCCTATCTAACGAAATTGTTGTCACCGGGACAGTAGGTGAAGAGACATCTCCAAGCTTGCTTTCAAAGGCAGACGTTCAGCCAATCAGCAGCTCCACGCTAAACGCAGATCCCGCTCTTTGCCAAAGACTACTACTATAAGTCTGAGCTCATATAGAAGTAGAAGAGCAGCAAAAGTCCATACAGCCCCAAATCTTCGACTTTAAATCCCAATGGATCCTCCTAAATACACCCCTGGGTTATCAGAAGGTGTTCAGCATCTTACAGTTTGTTTTAGGAAGCAGCCACAGCCTGAGTAGTAGAGCCCGTCCCCCGCCAGCATGCTGTTGAGAAAGACCGTTGCTTTCTGTGGGGAAGCAGCGGTCTATCTGCAGAGTTCTGACCCCACCCACTGTAAGTTAGACCTATAACTCTGCAGTCATCTAAGCCCCCCTGCTCCTGCTGATTGGAGAGCTCAGGTTCTAGATCGGCATTAGGCATGCCAGACCTCTGCGGAGTGACCACTGCTTCCACACAGAAAGCGAATAAGGAAATACAGTGGGTTGGCAGAACTTACACCATGGCGGTCATGACTCTGAATCGTGTAGAGAAGTGCAACTCTCATAAACATGTCAGAGCGAAAGTGAAAATGAGTTTGTGTAAACACGGGGCGGGCAGAGAATTTCCCGGAGGCGGACAAGCGGAGGTGGTGATCATCATCCCAGCAATGTCATCCCTCTGTCTTCTTACCTGCATACCTGACCTTCACTCCACTCCATGTACTGCCCCAACCAGTCCAACCAGATCATACAGAAGACAGCCCGCCGCCTGCTACCAGGACTGTGTGTAAAATGTTATACAAGAGACAAAAACAACACGTGACAAACACCTACTGCTAATCATCTAGGGCTGCAACTAACCATGGTTTTCATAATCGATTAGTTGGCCGATTGTTGTTTCGATTAATCGGTTAATGACCTCAAAAGTGTAGTGTATAATTTAGTTAATATGTAAAGTTTAAAAAAAAGGCAATTTATTCTTAAATATCTCTATGCAGGGGTAAATATAAATAACCAACTATATTGTTAGGGAGCAAAATATCTAATCCACTCTGAGAATAACAGACAGAAGAGACATACTGTATATACTATTAGAGGAGGTATATACTGTATATACTATTAGAGGATAGATATACTGTATATACTATTAGAGGAGAGATATACTGTATATACCATTAGATGATAGATATACTGTATATACTATTAGAGGAGACATACTCTATATACTATTAGAGGAGATATATACTGTATATACTATTAGAGGAGAGATATACTGTATATACTATTAGAGGAGAGATATACTCTATATACCATTAGAGGAGATATATACTGTATATACTATTAGAGGAGATATATACTGTATATACTATTAGAGGAGAGATATACTCTATATACCATTAGAGGAGATATATACTGTATATACTATTAGAGGAGATATATACTGTATATACTATTAGAGGAGAGATATACTGTATATACTATTAGAGGAGAGATATACTGTATATACTATTAGAGGATAAATACTGTATATACTATTAGAGAATAAATACTGTATATACTATTAGAAGAGAGATATACTGTATATACTATTAGAGGAGATGTATACTGTGTATACTATTATAGGAGAGATATACTATTAGAGGAGAGATATACTGTATATACTATTAGAGGAGAGATATACTGTATATACTATTAGAAGATATATACTATTAGAGGAGATATCTACTGTATATACTATTAGAGGAGAGATATACTATATATACTATTAGAGGAGAGATATACTGTATATACTATTAGAGGAGATATACTGTATACTGTATATGCTATTAGAGGAGATATATACTGTATAACAAGGTTGTCACACACTGTTGCTGGTATGTTGGCTGGTATATATGGGCTGCAATGATGGGCACAGATAAGGCGACACTGATGGGCACAGATAAGACGACACTGATGGGCACTGATAAGACGGCACTGATGAGCCCTGATGGGTGGCACTGACAGATGTCACTGATGGGCACTGATAGGTGGCACTGGCAGGTGGTATTGATAGGCAGCACTGGTAATGACGCACTGATTAATTTATAGGCGACACTGTGGACACTGATAGGCGGCACTGATAGGTGGCACTGTTAGGTGGCACTGATGGGTGACGCTATGGGCACTGATGGGTGGTACTGTGGGCACTGGTAGGTGATGCTGGTGGGCACTGGTAGGTACCTCAATGATCGGGACTGATGTCCCTCTACATCACATGAGCAGCTATCATTGGCTGACAGCTGATCACGTGGTAAGGGGTCGGGATCGACCCCTTACTACGATCTGTGATCAGGCGAGTCTCATAGACTCGCTGATCACAGAGCACGCCGTGCGCCCTGCAGGGGGAGCACGGAAGGATGTGCAGGCCAACTAATTGGCTGGCCGATTAATCGATTATGAAAATAGTAATTGATTAATTTCATAATCAATTAGTTGTCAATTAATCGATTAGTTGTTTCAGCCCTATAATCATCCAATCCAGCCTTTCTCCACTGGGGTTCCTCCAGAGGGTGCTGGGGGTTCCATGAGCGCTGACCCCATGGTCTCCTTCCTACACTGACCACCAATGTTAATGGTGGTAATGTAAGGGGGCACTCCTCCCACTGACCACCAATGCAAGGGGTCCTTCTCCGTCTTACCACTATGTAAGGGGACCCTTCTCTTACTGACCATCAATATTAGGGGCCTTATCCATGTGACCACCAATGTAAGGGGCCCTCTCCGTCTGACTACTATGTAAGGGGACCCTTCTCTTATTGACCACCAATATAAGGACCCATATCCATCTGTTTATTTTGCAAGGGGCTCTTCTTCTACTGATCAGTGTAGGGGTCCTTTTCCTCCTGACCACTGGTCAGGAAGGGGACCCTTCTTCTACTGAACACCAATGTAAGGGGCCATTATCCATTTGACTACGATGCAAGGAGGCTCTCCTACTGACCTTCAGTGTAGGGGGTCCTTCTCCTGACCACCAATATGAGGGGCCCTTCTTCTATTGACCATCGGTGTAGGGGGTCCTTCTCCTCCTGAGCACCAGTGTAAGGAGACCCTTCTTCTTCTGACCACCAGTTCTACTAACCATCAATGTAAGGGCCCCATCTCCATTTGAATACAATGTAAAGGGACCCTTCTCTTACTTACCACCAATATTGGGGTCCCTTCTCCATCTGACTACTATGCAAGGGGGCTCTTCTTCTACTGACCATCAGTTTAGGGGTTCCTTCTCCTGACCACCAATGTAAGGGGGCCTTCTCTTTCTGACTATATGTAGGTGGACCCTTCTCTAACTGACCTCAGATATGAGGGCCCCTTCTCCATATGACTACTATGCATGGGGGCCCTTCTTCTATTGACCATCAGTGTAGGGGGTCCTTCTCCACCTGAGCACCAATGTAAGGAGACCCTTCTTCTGACCACCAATGTAAGCAGCCCTTCTCTGTATGATTATAAGTAATGGGACCCTTCTCCTACTGTCCTCCAATATGAGGGCCCCTTCTCCATCTGACTACCATCTGCAAGGGGGGCCCCCTCTTCTATTGATCATCAGTGTTGGGGGTCCTTCTCCTCTTGACCACCAATGCATGGGGGCCCTCCTTCTACTGACCAGTAGGAGGGTAGTGTAGGCGGTCCTTCTCCACCTGAGCACCAATGTAAGCAGACCCCTCTTCTACTGACCACCAATGTAGGGGCCCTTTCTCCCCCTAATCTCCACAGTAAGGTGGTCCTTTTCCAACTGACCCCCAATGTAAGGGGCCCCTTCTCCCACTGACCACCATTGCAAGGGGCCCTTCTCTATCTGAGCACCAATCTAGAGGACCCCTTCACTTTTTCCACATTTTATGTTCCAGCCTTATCCCAAAGTGGATTAAATTCATTATTTTCCTAATTTTTGTTTACAAACAATACCCCATAATGACAACGTGAAATAAGTTTGTTTGAAATCTTTGCAAAATATAAAAGGAAAAAAATCCCATGTACATAAGTAGTCACAGCCTTTGCTCAATACTTTGGTGAAGCACCTTTGGCACCAATTACAGCCTCAAGTCTTTTTGGGTATGATGCTACAAGCTTGCCACACCTATTTTTGGTCAGTTTCTCCCATTCTTCTTTGCAGGACCTCTCAAGCTTCATCAGGTTGGATGGGGAGCGTTGATGCACAGCCATTTTCAGATCTCTCCAGAGATGTTCAGTAGCCTTCAAATCTGGGCTCTAGCTGGGCCACTCAAGAACATCCACAGAGTTGTCCCGTAGCCACTCCTTTGTTATCTTGACTGTGTGCTTAGGGTCGTTGTCCTGTTGGAAGATGACCCTTCGCCCCAGTCTGAGGTCCAGAGCGCTCTGGAGCAGGTTTTCATCAAGGATGTCTCTGTACATTGCTGCATTCATCTTTCCCTCGATCCTGACTAGTCTCCTAGTTCCTGCCGCTGAAAAACATCCCCACAGCATGATGCTGACACCACCATGCTTCACTGTAGGGATGGTATTAGCCAGGTGATGAGCAGTGCCTGGTTCCTTCCAGACATGACGCTTGCCATTCAGGCCAAAGAGTTCAAGCTTTGTTTTATCAGACCAGAGAATTTTGTTTCTCATGGTCTGAGAGTCCATCAGGTGCCTTTTGGCAAACTCCAGGCGGGCTGTCATGTTACTGAGAAGTGGATTGTCTGGCAACTTTATCGTACAGGCCTGATTGGCGGGGTGCTACAAAAGTGGTTGTTCTTCTGGAAGGTTCTCCTCTCTCCACAGAGAAATGCTGGAGCTCTGTCAGAGTGACCATAGGGTTCTTGGTCTCTTCCCTGTTCGCTCAGTTTGGCCCGGTGGCCCGCTCTAGGAAGAGTCCTGGTGGTTCCAAACTTCTTCCATTTATGGATGATGGAGGCCACTGTGCTCATTGGGACCTGCAGTGCTGCTGAAATGTTTCTGTACCCTTCCCCAGATCTGTGCCTCCATACAATCCTGTCTCGAAAGTCTGTAGACAATTCCTTGGACTTCATGGCTTGGTTTGTGCTCTGACATGCACTGTTAACTTATATAGACCGGTGTGTGCCTTTCCATATCATGTCTAATCAACTGAATTTACCACAAGTGGACTCCGATCAAGTTGTAGAAACATCTCAAGGATGATCAGTGGAAACAGGAGGCACCTGAGCTCAATTTTGAGTGTCATGTCAAAGCCTGTGATGGTTCTGTACATGGGATTTTTTTGTTATTTATCTTTAATAAGTTTGCAAAGATTTCAAACAAACTTCTTTCACGTTGTCATTATGGGGGATTGTTTTCTCTTTGAAATGTGAGTAGGAACTGACATAGCAAGGTGCAATGAGGTGAAACTAAATCAGGAAGACTCACAGAGGAGGGATCTCTGGTCAACAGCAGACCATTTGTGGTGTCCCCTCATGGGCGGGTTTTTTACGTTTTTTTAAAGGTGGTTCAAGTTTACAGTGAGCCCATGTGCCCCCTGGAAGTCCTGTACCTTCAGAATGTGGGCCTGAACCCCAGGTATGGTCTGTGGAAGGGTTAGATCCTCAGTCAGGTTTCTGCTTCTCTCTGTGGCCCCCCCCCCCGGGTGACATTTCCACTCTCTTCCTGTCCTTGAGACTAACTATAAACCTGACAAGTATGCAAATTCTTGCAGATTTTGGCCGGAACTCAGATTTCTGTTGAAGTTTTATGAAAGGAAATTCCCGGCTTGTACAAGATGTCATATTAAATCAAGAGACTGTTTGTAGAATGGGAGCGGCGTGTCCCTAGAATGAACGGTAGGAATAATTTACAGGAAAGGTGCGCCCCGGTCTGTCCTGATATGGCGGAACGTGTATGTGTCCAAGGCCG
Source organism: Lithobates clamitans (assembly GCA_037952925.1). Lineage (NCBI taxonomy): Eukaryota > Metazoa > Chordata > Amphibia > Anura > Ranidae > Lithobates > Lithobates clamitans. Next base: position 35,107 of record JBBGZY010001513.1, read on the forward strand.
GCGCTGCCTGTATATCTGTATGTCATAACGTGGGAGATGTCACCTCCAACAATGGGAGCATGCTTTACTAATAAAGGACACGGCATCTGTCATTAGGTCAGAGTGCTCCATGTACACATGATGTCCCTGGCAGAGGGTCCCATGTACACGCCATGTCCCTGGCAGAGGGTCCCATGTGCACGCCATATCCCTGGCAGAGGGTCCCATGTACACGCCATTGCCTGGCAGAGGGTCCCATGTACACGGCATGTCCGAGGCAGAGGGTCCCATGTACACGCCGTGTCCCAGGCAGAGGGTCCCATGTACACGCCGTGTCCCAGGCAGAGGGTCCCATGTACACGCCGTGTCCCAGGCAGAGGGTCCCATGTACACACCGTGTCCCAGGCAAAGGGTCCCATGTACACGCCATGTCCCAGGCAGAGGGTCCCATGTACACGCCGTGTCCCTGGCAGAGGGTCCCATGTACACGCCATGTCCCAGGCAGAGGGTCCCATGTACACGCCATGTCCCAGGCAGAGGGTCCCATGTACACGCCATGTCCCAGGCAGAGGGTCCCATGTACACGCCAAGTACCAGGCAAAGGGTCCCACATGTTTAGCCTGCTCCTGGAGGAGTGCCCTGGGTGGACCCTGACAAAACACTTCTTGTGATTAATGTGTTCTTTGTTTTCAGCATGTTAATGTGTCCCAGATAGAGGGTCCTTAGTGTTCAGGAGGTCTATGACGGGCCCTTGATGTTCTGCATGTCCCTGTCATAAGGTCCTTCGTCTCCAGCATGTCTCTGGCAGAGAGCTCTTAGTCCTTAGCATGTCTTGGGTAGAGGATCTTTAGTGCTCCTCAGGTCCATGACAGGTCATTTGTGTTTTGCATTTCCCTGGCAGAGGGTCCTTAGTGCTTAGCATGTTTCTAACGGAGGGTCTTTGGTGCTTAGCATGTCCCTGGCAGAGGGTCCTTAGTTCCAAGAAAGTCCGTGGCAGACAGCCTTTAGTGCTCGGCATGTCCCCAGCAGAGGGCCCCTAGAATTCAGCATGCCCCTGGCAGAGGGTCAATAGTTCTCAGCATGTCCCTGGCAGAAGGTTCTTGGTCTTCAGCATTTCTCTTATAGAGAGCTCTTTGTCCTCACCATGTCTCTTGCAGAGGGCCACAAGTGCTCAGCATGTCCTTAGCAGAGAGTCCTTAGTGCTCAGCATGTTCCTGGCAGAGGGTCCTTAGTACTCAGCATGTCCCTGGCAGAGGGTCCTTAGTGCTCAGCATGTCCCTGGCAGAGGGTCCTTCGTTCTCAGCATGTCCCTGGCAGAGGGTCCTTAGTGCTAAGCATGTCCCTGACAGAGGGTCCTTGGTACTCAGCATGTCCCTGGCAGAAGGTCCTTAGTACTCAGCATGTCCCTGGCAGAGGGTCCTTAGTGCTCAGCATGTCCCTGGCAGAGGGTCCTTAGTGCTCAGCATGTCCCTGGCAGAGGGTCCTTAGTGCTCAGCATGTCCCTGGCAGAGGGTCCTTAGTGCTCAGCATGTCCCTGGCAGAGGGTCCTTAGTGCTCAGCATGTCCCTGGCAGAGGGTCCTTAGTGCTCAGCATGTCCCTGGCAGAGGGTCCTTAGTGCTCAGCATGTCCCTGGCAGAGGGTCCTTAGCACCCAGCATGTCCCTGGCAGAGGGTCCTTAGCACCCAGCATGTCCCTGGCAGAGGGTCCTTAGTGCTCAGCATGTCCCTGGCAGAGGGGCCTTAGTGCTAAGCATGTCCTTGGCAGAGGGTCCTTAGTGCTAAGCATGTCCTTGGCAGAGGGTCCTTAGTGCTCAGCATGTCCCTGGCAGAGGGGCCTTAGTGCTAAGCATGTCCTTGGCAGAGGGTCCTTAGTGCTCAGCATGTCCCTGGCAGAGGGTCCTTAGTGCTCAGCATGTCCCTGGCAGAGGGTCCTTAGTGCTCAGCATGTCCCTGGCAGAGGGTCCTTGGTGCTCAGCATGTCCCTGGCAGAGGGTCCTTAGTGCTCAGCATGTCCCTGGCAGAGGGTCCTTCGTGTTCAGCATGTCCCTGGCAGAGGGTCCTTAGTGCTCAGCATGTCCCTGGCAGAGGGTCCTTAGTGCTCAGCATGTCCCTGGCAGAGGGTCCTTAGTGCTCAGCATGTCCCTGGCAGAGGGTCCTTAGTGCTCAGCATGTCCCTGGCAGAGGGTCCTTAGTGCTCAGCATGTCCCTGGCAGAGGGTCCTTAGTGCTCAGCATGTCCCTGGCAGAGGGTCCTTAGTGCTCAGCATGTCCCTGGCAGAGGGTCCTTAGTGCTCAGCATGTCCCTGGCAGAGGGTCCTTAGTGCTCAGCATGTCCCTGGCAGAGGGTCCTTAGTGCTCAGCATGTCCCTGGCAGAGGGTCCTTAGTGCTCAGCATGTCCCTGGCAGAGGGTCCTTCGTGTTCAGCATGTCCCTGGCAGAGGGTCCTTCGTGTTCAGCATGTCCCTGGCAGAGGGTCCTTCGTGTTCAGCATGTCCCTGGCAGAGGGTCCTTAGTGCTCAGCATGTCCCTGGCAGAGGGTCCTTCGTGTTCAGCATGTCCCTGGCAGAGGGTCCTTAGTGCTCAGCATGTCCCTGGCTCCTTCATACAGTGACCTCTTCTCCAGCAAGTAGAAGGAGCTCTATTTGTCATTGTGTGTCTAATGTAGTAGGAGTGAGACTACAGGTCCCATCATCCCTGTTCAACAACCTTGAGCTGGTCACATTGTGTATTATGGCCAATCATGAATGTGGATATTGTCTTTACTGTCCGGAGTTCAGACTTCTACAATGCACCGCGCCTCTCTTACCTATAGGGAGGCGTCTGCATGGCACTGTGCCTGAACTCTGTCAGCATCCTGCGATTTCCCCATCATACCGTCACATTCATTGATTGTGTGTCTGAGTGACAGGTGCTCTTTGAATCTCTCTGCAATGTCTGCAATGAGTGTGGATGTGTAATGGTATGATCTATACATTATGTAGACGTGCCCTCCTCTCCCCGGCTATATATAATCACTGCAGCTGTTCCTGGGTGCGTCCACTGCTGATAACAGCTGTACAGAGAGCGCGCCCGCCTGTCCTCACATGGATTACATATGGATCTGTGTATGGGGTGTGAGATATATATATATATATATATATATATATATATATATATATATATGTGTGTGTGTGTGTATGTGTATATATATATATATATATATATATATATATATATATATATATATATATATATATATATATATATATATATATATATATATATATATATATATATATTAAGTAGAAAAATTTATATAGAGAGGACACCTATTCTGGAGAGCTGTTATTACTTTTATTATTCTACATTTATATAGCTCTGACATATACCGCAGTGCTGTACAGAGAACACCGAGCCAGTCACATCAGTCTCTGTACCAGAGGAGCTTACACTTTAATGTCCCCTCCCCCCACAGTCGCACACTATTATTATTATACCTCTTATACAGTGACTTGAAAAAGTATTCATACCCCTTGATATTTTCCACATTTTGTCATGTTACAACCAAAAACGTAAATGTATTTTATTGGGATGTAATGTGATAGACCAACACAAAGTGGCACATAATTGTGAAGTGGAAGGAAAATGATAAATGGTTTTCAAAATATTTTACAAATAAATATGTGAAAAGTGTGGGGGGTACATTTGTATTCAGCCCCCCAGAGTCAATACTTTGTAGAACCGCCTTTCTCTGCAATTACAGCTGCAAGTCTTTTTGGGGATGTCTCTACCAGCTTTGCACATCTAGAGAGGGACATTTTTGCCCATTCTTCTTTTGCGAAATATCTCAAGCTCTGTGAGATTGGATGGAAAGCGTCTGTGACCAGCAATTTTCAAGTCTTTCCACAGATTCTCAATTGGATTTAGGTCTGGACTGGACTTTGACTGGGCCATTCTAACACATGAATATGCTTTTATCTAAACCATTCCATTGTAGCTCTGGCTGAATGTTTCGGGTCGTTGTCCTGCTGGAAGGTGAACCTCCACCCCAGTCTCAAGTCTTTTGCAGACTCTAACAGGTTTTCTTCTAAGATTGCCCTGTATTTGGCTCCATCCATCTTCCCATCAACTCTCAAAAGAGAGGATCCTAGTATTGAAGTACCTAATATACAGGGTGACTCTGTAGGTACTTTAAAAATTGGTTGTGCCAACGTCCCTGACAATAAGTTGGAAATATCAAAAGACTAGAAAATTTTTTTGGGACTTTGAAGGCACAAGTATAAGCTACACAACGTATGTATATAAAAGAAGGGTTTAAATTTTATTTATAATCTACAAAAAGACATAGAGAGAATAGACAAAACATCATTAAAAACACGACAGGTCTAGACATACATAACATGTTCTAACACCATTGAGGATCCTATTCTGCAGTTGGAAATGTATCCCTGAGAATTTGTATAACATTGGTGATCCAAATGAAGGAAAAAAAAAGGGTAAACTTCCCCTAAGATAGTTGAAGGAGGGGGAGTACTGCAGGACTGGTGTTTCCAGAATGGTGTATTCTCCAATTGCTCATTGCTCTACATGTTTCACGTTGACAAGGAACGCTTCTTCAGGAGCTAGAGATTCAGGTCAATATGTCAAAAAAGAGTTGTATTCAAATAAGTAAATGTGGTCAGAGGGTCGCAAACAGCGATCAAAATAGAAATATGTTGGTAGGGGTCAGGCAAGCAGCCAATGGACATCAGGGTCTCCCAGCTAAGTCACAATGGGTAATTGTAGAAAGGGGGAGCTTGTATATGCTGCAGTCCCCACAGTAAAGACAATGAAGAGACTCCGGGAGCGCACCGTCCTGCTGAGTTGCTGCCTGTTGTATGTCTCACTTGAGACATACAACATACAATTGGAGAATACACCATTCTGGAAACACCAGTCCTGCAGTACTCCCCCTCCTTCAACTATCTTAGGGGAAGTTTACCCTTTTTTTTCCCTTCATTTGGATCACCAATGTTATACAAATTCTCAGGGATACATTTCCAACTGCAGAATAGGATCCTCAATGGTGTTAGAACATGTTATGTATGTCTAGACCTGTCGTGTTTTTAATGATGTTTTGTCTATTCTCTCTATGTCTTTTTGTAGATTATAAATAAAATTTAAACCCTTCTTTTATATACATACGTTGTGTAGCTCATACTTGTGCCTTCAAAGTCCCAAAAAAATTTTCTAGTCTTTTGATATTCCCATCAACTCTGACCAGCTTCCCTGTCCCTGCTGAAGAAAAGCATCCCCACAACATGATTCTGCCACCACCATGTTTCACAGTGGGGATGGAGTGTTCAGGGTGATGTGCAGTGTTAGTTTTCCGCCACACATAGCATTTTCCTTTTAGGCCAAAAAGTTCAATTTTGGTCTCATCTGACCAGAGCACCTTCTTCCACATGTTTGCTGTGTCCCCCACATGGCTTCTCACAAACTGCAAACAGGACTTTTTATGGATTTCTTTCTACAATGGCTTTCTTCTTGTCACTCTTCCATAAAGGTCAGATTTGTGGAGAACACGACTAATAGTTGTCCTGTGGACAGATTCTCCCACCTGAGCTGTGGATCTCTGCAGCTCCTCCAGAGTTACCATGGGCCTCTTGGCTCTTCTCTGATGAATGCTCTCCTTGCCCGGCCTGTCAGTTTAGGTGGACGGCCATGTCTTGGTAGGATTGCAGTTGTGCCATACTCTTTCCATTTTCGGATGATGGATTGAACAGTGCTCGTGAGATGTTCAAAGCCTGGGATGCTTTTTTATAACCTAACCCTGCTTTAGTTTTCTCCACAACTTTATCTCTGACCTGTCTGGTGTGTTCCGTGGCCTTCATGATGCAGTTTATTCACTAAGGTTCTCTAACAAACCTCTGAGGGCTTCACAGAACAGCTGCATTTATATTGAGATTACATGACACATAGGTGGACTCTATTTACTGATTAGGTGACTTCTGAAGGTAATCGGTTCCACTAGATTTTAGTTAGGGGTATCAGAGTAAAGGGGGCTGAATACAAATGCACGCCACACTTTTCATATATTTATTTGTAAAAAAAAATTGAAAACCATTTATCATTTTCCTTCCACTTCACAATTATGTGCCACTTTGTGTTGGTCTATCACATAAAATCCCAATAAAATACATTTACGTTTTTGGTTGTAACATGACAAAATGTGGAAGATTTCAAGGGGTACGAATACTTTTTCAAGGCACTGTATATAGCTCTGACGTATACCGCAGTGCTGTACAGAGATCACTGAGCCAGTCACACGAGTCTCTGTACCAGAGGAGCTTACACTCTAATGTCTCACCCCTGTCCGAGGATGACATTCGACCCTAAGAAGGTCACTTGAAGTCGGACGGTTGCTGCTTTGCCTGTCTAGCCTTGTGCTGTTAATACATACTGTCTCCTGAGTGTGCATAACAGGACCGGCTCTGTATGTAGGAAGATTGTTAATAGTAGGGCTGTTCTGTGTTTGATGTTATTCTCATGTAGGTGCTGAGAGACAGCTTGTATCATCAAGGAAGATGACCGTGTATCGGACCTCAGGAGCCTCCCAGCTCTGTCTCCCAGCTCCAGAGTCGTCATAAGTAAAGCTGAAAAAAAAAAAAGAAATCTCTGGTCAATAGGCCTGCATGGCTATTTTATTATAACTGTCAATGTTAACGTTCTGGTGTCATCCTAGCAGTGACTGGTTCTCTTTATACCTTGAGGCTCCCGAGGTCACTGGTTGGGTCAGTGATAGCGGCTTCCGAGGTCAATGGTTGGGTCGGTGATCGCGGACTACCTGCTCTATTTCCAGCAGCAGACGGGATCTAGAATAAGAAGAGTTAACCTTCTGCTTGTGTAGTATTTGGAATTTGAAACCTCATCCCCCCCCCACCCACCCATGTCCTCCTTGCGTCACCCCCCCCTTCCAGGCTCCTCGCGTGCTACACCCAGCGACCGCTGTCAGTCTGCACAGTAGAGGTACATAGAGGGGGTATGAGGGTCTAGGGATGGGGTGGGGGTCCTGGGGGTCTCTGCATACTCCATAGTACGTGGGGGGGGGTGTAAGGGGAAAGGGGTGGGGGGGTCTCTAGACACTCCAGAGTACCTGGAAGGGGTGGGGGGTCTCTAGACACTCCAGAGAACCTGGAAGGGGTGGGGGGTCTCTAGACACTCCAGAGTACCTGGAAGGGGTGGGGGGTCTCTAGACACTCCAGAGTACCTGGAAGGGGTGGGGGGTCTCTAGACACTCCAGAGAACCTGGAAGGGGTGGGGGGTCTCTAGACACTCCAGAGTACCTGGAAGGGGTGGGGGGTCTCTAGACACTCCAGAGAACCTGGAAGGGGTGGGGGGTCTCTAGACACTCCAGAGTACCTGGAAGGGGTGGGGGGTCTCTAGACACTCCAGAGTACCTGGAAGGGGTGGGGGGTCTCTAGACACTCCAGAGAACCTGGAAGGGGTGGGGGGTCTCTAGACACTCCAGAGAACCTGGAAGGGGTGGGGGGTCTCTAGACACTCCAGAGTACCTGGAAGGGGTGTGGGGTCTCTGGATACCCCATAGTACATGGTGGGGGGGGTGTAAGGGAATGGTGTGGGGGGGTGTGTAAGGGGTGGGGGGGTCTCTGGATACTCCATAGTACATGGTGGGGGGTCTCTGGATACCCCATAGTACATGGTGGGGGGGTCTCTGGATACCCCATAGTACATGGTGGGGGGTCTCTGGATACCCCATAGTACATGGTGGGGGGGTCTCTGGATACCCCATAGTACATGGTGGGGGGGTGTAAGGGAATGGTGTGGGGGGTGTGTAAGGGGTGGGGGGGTCTCTGGATACTCCATAGTACATGGTGGGGGTTTTTTGGATACCCCATAGTACATGGTGGGGGGTCTCTGGATACCCCATAGTACATGGTGGGGGGGTATAAGGGAATGGTGTGGGGGGTGTGTAAGGGGTGGGGGGGTCTCTGGATACCCCATAGTACATGGTGGGGGGGTCTCTGGATACCCCATAGTACATGGTGGGGGGTCTCTGGATACCCCATAGTACATGGTGGGGGGGTCTCTGGATACCCCATAGTACATGGTGGGGGGGTGTAAGGGAATGGTGTGGGGGGTGTGTAAGGGGTGGGGGGGTCTCTGGATACTCCATAGTACATGGTGGGGGTTTTTTGGATACCCCATAGTACATGGTGGGGGGTCTCTGGATACCCCATAGTACATGGTGGGGGGGTATAAGGGAATGGTGTGGGGGGTGTGTAAGGGGTGGGGGGGTCTCTGGATACTCCATAGTACATGGTGGGGGGTTTTTGGATACCCCATAGTACATGGTGGGGGGTCTCTGGATACCCCATAGTACATGGTGGGGGGGTGTAAGGGAATGGTGTGGGGGGTGTGTAAGGGGTGGGGGGGTCTCTGGATACTCCATAGTACATGGTGGGGGGTCTCTGGATACTCCATAGTACATGGTGGGGGGTCTCTGGATATCCCATAGTACATGGTGGGGGGGTGTAAGGGAATGGTGTGGGGGGTGTGTAAGGGGTGGGGGGGTCTCTGGATACTCCATAGTACATGGTGGGGGGTCTCTGGATACTCCATAGTACATGGTGGGGGGTCTCTGGATACCCCATAGTACATGGTGGGGGGTCTCTGGATACCCCATAGTACATGGTGGGGGGTCTCTGGATACCCCATAGTACATGGTGGGGGTCTCTGGATACCCCATAGTACATGGTGGGGGTCTCTGGATACCCCATAGTACATGGTGGGGGGGTCTCTGGATACCCCATAGTACATGGTGGGGGGTCTCTGGATACTCCATAGTACATGGTGGGGGGTCTCTGGATACTCCATAGTACATGGTGGGGGGTCTCTGGATACCCCATAGTACATGGTGGGGGGTCTCTGGATACCCCATAGTACATGGTGGGGGTCTCTGGATACCCCATAGTACATGGTGGGGGGGTCTCTGGATACCCCATAGTACATGGTGGGGGGGGGGGGGTGTAAGGGGATGGTGTGGGGGGTCTCTGGATACTCCGTAATAGTGAAGGGCTGTGCTCTTAATTGTTACATGACGGCTAATTGTCAAGGACCGCCCCCTTTGTTTTTGTTGTTATAAATACTGTCCAACCTTTAGTTTTGTAAATAAAGTTTTTATATTCCTCATTCTAAGTTTAATTTTTAATTTTTGAAAGTGTTTAGAATTAGTCCTTATTCTTAAATTAACAATATTTTATTGTAATAATTATTATATAAACAACGGGACATATTCCCCAATGGAAATGAATTGGAGAACGTGTCCCTGTCGTTTTTTCTATTGGATATTGGTGGAATATTGGGAGTCCACCTTGATACTGATCTCTACATCTCTACGTCCTCCCCTGATCGCGGTGTGTTCGCCAGGTCTCACCGAGAGCCCCAGGCCCCATAATAACGATCGGGACACAGAACTGGTCACCTGATCACTGTGGTAGCCTCTGATTGGATACCACAGTGACCAGTCACTTTGAAGCCCACTCCTGTGTTTCTCTCTCTGTGGATGGAGAAGAGAGATACATTGTATCTCTGTCTTTCCTTGCAGAGAGAGAAAAAAAAGTGTGTGTAAAAAATAAATTAAAAATACATAAAAAAGTAATAAAAAATAAAATAAAAAGTAAAGAAAAAATATCTAGATTAAGGTTTGATCCAGGTCAGGGTTAGTGGTTCAGGTCAATTAAGGTTCAAAGGTCAACATCAGGGTCAGTGAGTGTACAGCTTGTATAACAGTGTAAATTTGCTCTTCCCTCAAAATAACTCAACACACAGCCATTAATGTCTAAACCGCTGGCAACAAAAGTGAGTACACCCCTAAGTGAAAATGTCCAAATTGGGCCCAAAGTGTCAATATTTTGTGTGGCCACCATTATTTTCCAGCACTGCCTTAACCCTTTTGGACATGGAGTTCACCAGAGCTTCACAGGTTGCCACTGGAGTCCTCTTCCACTCCTCCAAGCCAGCCACACCATGTCCAAATCATTTATTTTTCATATATGAAAACAATATGTAAAACCCATAACACCCCTATAAATTATGAAATATTAAGCGAAAAATGTGTATGTATATGTACATGGCTCAAAATTTCAAGTCCTGAGCTACTAGCCAGGCCTTAAGGGTTACTTGCCCCACCCAACCCCAACCATGCCCACCCCTAATCCCACCCTCATAAAAATTACATTTATGCAGAATTAAGTTACAAAAATAAATATTAACAACAACTTTATCAGTGCCCCTCAGCACAGCCTCACCCGTGCCCATCAATACAGCGTGACCTTTGCCCATCAATACAGCGTGATCTGTACCCGTCAATACAGCCTCACCTGTGCCCGTCAATACAGCCTCACCTGTGCCTGTCAATACAGTCTCACCTGTGCCTGTCAATACAGTCTCACCTGTGCCCATCAATGCAGTCTCACCTGTGCCCGTCAGTACAGTCTCACCTGTGCCCATCAATACAGTCTCACCTGTGCCCATCAATGCAGACTCACCTGTGCCCGTCAGTACAGTCTCACCTGTGCCTATCAATACAGCCCCACCTGTGACCATCCGTACAATCTCACCTGTGCCCATCAGTGCAAAGGACGTTGTATATTAAAAAGTATATTAAAAAAAGAATTTAAAAAAAATGTAATATTGTATGTGTGCAGCAATTTAAATATTAAGAAAATACAAAATGATATATGGAAAATATATATATATATATATATATATATAACATTTTGTATTTTTTTAATATTTAAATTGATGCATATTTATATAAATATATTTCAGATTGCATGCATTTTATATTTTTTTATTTAGGTTTTTACAATTTTCTTTTTTTAAATATTTAAATTTCTGAGATTGTATGAATTAGTTGCATTTGTATAATATTAGTAAAAATACAATGGGAAAGTTTGAATGTGGACTGCACACCCGGAAAATCAGTGTTGCTGTGTAATGATGACTAAATAATCCTGTATAAGACGGACCAGGCTTTGGAGGTTCCCTGTGTAAGGCTCATTATGTGTCCCGGTGGTCTCCCTCCTCTCGCCCCCCCCTCCTTTGTAAAAGGGCTGGGATGTAAAGCAGATCCCTCTAAACCACCAACACATGGCAGATCCTGGGAAAGTCGCGTCATCAGGGTGAGGCCGTGGTGATTTCTCAGCCCACGCTTTCCTTTCTGGTAACTGACAGATGGAGGTCGGAATTGGTATAGAAATCTGACCTAATAATAATAGGGGGCTTGTCCGGGATGATTCCTCCGGAGCCAGAAACAGCAACTTGGACTCGTCCCCTGGCACTGACAGAGGTGACCCCCTGAGACTGGCCAGTGAAAGCCTTGGCTGCATCAATACTGTCACCTGTCTGGGTTCACTGTGGCTGTACAGGCTCTAGAAGTATCCACAGTGCTGCCTTGATCAAGTTTTTAATATCACTGCGGTATATGTCAGAGCTATATAAATGTATAATAATAATAGTGTGTGATTGTGGGGGGGGGACGGGACGGGACATTAGAGTATAAGCTCCTCTGGTACAGAAACTGAGGTGACTGGGTCAGTGTCCTCTGTACAGCACTGCGGTATATGTCAGTGCTATATAGTGGAAGAAATTGGATAAATCTATAAGAATAGATGGAGTTAAACTGACTGATTCCTACGGAGCGGGAGGTGAGGATGGAGGGCTCATCGATCGATGGGTCATTAGTCATTGGCACTGAGCAGATGAGTGTGCGGTCAGCCTTTTTTTTATAGAGAGCTCCATGTGGTTTTTCCAGCCCCCAGGATATGAGTAGTCCCTAATTGTTTTCCCTATAGTATTTGTAGAGCTCTTAGGCTCCTCGTTATAGTTAATAATCCTTAATGCTCGCTTGTTTCACTTGAAATCTTCTTACTAATTCCCAGAACAGGACCTTCCATTGTCTACATTCGTTTTACCACTCGGAACAAAAAGCTGAACTTCACTTTCCCTGGCGCACTTCAATAGGTCTCATTGTCTCACTGCGGGGATTTTTTAATAATGAGCCAATTATCAGTTATCAGACAGCTTCCAATTCCCTCCGGCATGAAGTCATCAAACGCTGTTGAGACAGGAGGCAAATCCTCGGTTTCCACCAACTGAAAGGTTTTTCTGCCTAAAGTTTCCATAGGCAATTCAATTCTATTGATCTGCCATAAATCCAGTGAGCTCCTAAGGTTTGGTTTTGGCCCTACCTGCTGGACTACAAAACTCCAGCAAAATAATGTTGCTGCCTCGACTCCCAAGACCCTGGCCCACACTATATGTGAAGGGAAAGGGCTCTTGGGAGATGTAGTTCTGGGGGGGGGCAGTTGCCCCTCCTAATGACCACACAGCGCTCCAACATTTTGTGATTAGCTGTACCTACTTGCAACTTGCACCTATAGCAGAATGATCAAGGTAACAAAAAACTCCCCCGTGCGTCCAACAAAAATTTTTTAGTAGCATGAGATTAAAGTGGCCCATTCAGCTCCAGCCTGATGACAAATGATGACATCATAGCCTGAAAATGATGACATTTCATTGGGGGAAATGGTTTGGTGAGACAAGATTTCTGTACCTGTTTAGTGGACTTCTTTGCCCAACATCTGTTGGCCAGGATTATCTGAAGGAGTGTTTACAAGTTGCCAAGCTTTCCTATATGCCCAGACTCTGTTTAGTCATAGTTGGCCAACTAAGACAATTGCAAAAAATGAAGGAGCAGATCACTTCTGACTTCTTGTTTGCAGTTGTTTCAAGAGACAAACTTACAAGTGTGTGGAAACTACTATATTTTCTGTAGAGCAGTCTTTGGCAACTTGGTGGATTCTGGCTTCCAGGAGAACCTGGAAATCAGTCAAGTGCCACCTTAGAGAACCTGGAAATCAGTCAAGTGCCACCTTAGAGAACCTGGAAATCAGTCAAGTGCCACCTTAGAGAACCTGGAAATCAGTCAAGTGCCACCTTAGAGAACCTGGAAATCAGTCAAGTGCCACCATGGAGAACCTGGAAATCAGTCAAATGCCACCTTGGATGTAACTAGTTGTAGAAATTTAGATTGTTTGTATGGAATTTTTTTAGCATCTTCTCTCCATAAATGCTTCTGCTTTTATCTTCTTGACCAATGTTTTTTTTTTAATATCCTCTTTTTCTTCTCTTTCCATCAACAGCACTGCCTCCAAAGCTTTTCCAAGACCCAGATGAGCGATCAGCCAAAATGGCATTCTGCCTACCTCGACTGGCCTGCCCCAGTAGATGCTGCTGTGGTTGCCACCAACAGAGACCCGGTTTCGTGTTAGTTTGGGTTCCAGAATCTTCCGTGCCCCCTGGAATCAACGCCAGTGAAGTCTTGGACTCTTCTGATGACGGCAGCGAGTTGCAGAGGATCTCATCACTAAATGATGATGATGATGATGGAGAAAAGTGGGGCCCGAAGCTTCTGAAGGACAAAATGACAGCTGGGACAAGCTACCCCGTCAGACGCCGTTCCTTGAGATACGCAGAGCGTTCCCAGCAGAACTCGGCTGATGGGGTTGGGGATGAGAAAGTCAGCAGTGGGATTGTACTCACCTCTTATAAATCCACGGTAGACTGTAACTTTAACAGTGACTTGCCCAGCTCTACGTGCGAGGAGGTGGATAACCTTCAGGGTGAAATTCCCAGGTTGGACAATGCTCCAGAGGTTCCTAAACATGGAGTGGCATCTTTCTGGAAAGCAAAATTCAGTAGTGATATAGACTCTTCTGTCACTCATACCACGAACCCTCCCCCAACTAATTTATGTAACGGACCTTCCCTTGAACCCACAAATGGCTATGCACCCATCATAAAAAATTCAAAGTTAAAAAGTATCTCATTCTCTGATCAGGTGGTGCCCATCACGGACAAAGATATGAATTCAAACTCTGGCGACTCGACAGAAAGTTTGACGAGTTTGTCTGCCACAGATGCTTCACAATCTGCTCCGGAGCTTTCGAGGATGGAGCCCCCAACGGGGGAAGACCAGGCTGGGGAAAATCGGCTCAAGATCCGTAAACCAGCCCGCCGGAGCAAGGTGCCGCCTATTCAGTCCATGTGTGAACCACCCGAGCCCCTGGCAATTGTTCCCCCTAAAGTGCCCAGCAAGCCTCCCCGGGGGGCAGCCCCTCCACCTCCACTGGCTCCTCCCCCATTTTTGAGAAAGGGATCTCTGAAGAGGTATTCGACGGGGAACTCAGAGGAACTGCCAGAGAGAGATAAGAAGGCATCTGTATGCAGCCTTCCGGTGGAGAGGGGTAGAGATCGCCATTCCTCATCAGAGGACGCCAACGGTAAGTAATCAACACAGCTAACTAGACCAGGGGTCTCAAAATTTTCTAAACAAAGGGCCAGTTTACTGGTTTTCAGACTTTGGGGGGGCTGGTCCTTCAATATGAGTGGAAAATGCTCTGACGCCAATAGAAGTAAACAATGCCTCATCATTGGTATTAGTTGGAGGAATAGTGCCCCATCATTGGCATCCGTGGGAGGAATCGTGCCCCATTGTTGGTATCAGGGGAAGGAATAGTGCCCCATTACTGGTGTCAGTGGGAGGAATAGTGCCTCATCATTGGTATTAGTGGAAGGAATGGTGCCCCGTCATTGGTGTCAGTGGGAGGAATGATACCCCATCCTTGGTGTCAGTGGGAGGAATGGCACCCCCATCATTGGTATTAGTGAGAGGAATGGTGCCCTATCATTGGTGTCAGGAGAAGGAATAATGCCTCATTACTGGTGTCAATGGGAGGAACTGTGCCCCCTTGTTGGTGTCACTGGGAGTAATAGTGCCCGAAGGGCCAGATATAGGTAGGCAAAAGGGCCACAGTTTGGAGACCACTGAACTAGACAAACCCGTTTTGGTCCAGAGGAAGACAAAACAATCCCCTCCCCCCACCTTCCCCAAGGCAACTGTCGCCAACTCTGCCTTATGGTATGGACGATGGTGCATTCATTATTGAGATTGGAATATATACAATACTGCCCTCTAGTAATTATATTTGTGGGCATCGTTATTTGCGAAGAAGTCATCCAGGCCTTTTGCCATGACCACTATAATAGATTAGGCCCACTTTATCACTCTTAATGAAAAGAATCCTTCTTTTTTTTTTTCATTCCCCATCCAACACTATAATCCCAGGTCCAGCCAATCAGTGATTGAAATTATGGGGTATTGGGGTGAAAATGACTATGTTTGTAGTTTGGGTCATTTAGTTACAGTGTTTTCTCTTTTTTTCTCTCCTGCAGAATCGTCCGGTTCAGAGTCCTCCATCTTTAGGTCAGTGTATGGCGAAGAATCGTCATGATCCATCCCTAGACCCTCCCCACCATTAGTCAGTGTTGGCCAATCTTCACACCCGTGACTGACCCCCCCCCCAGTCTATAGTAGTCACAGCAGAAGCCGATCCGCGGATGCCAGGCAATAGATGACCGCAGGCACTCGCTGATCAGCGAGGATACCCACTGGACGAAGCTCTGCCTATGTAAACAAGGCAGAGCCCCGTCCTGTCAGCAGGGATGTGCTGGATTTTGTTTTCCTGCAAAGCGATGTAAAAAAAAATCCATCATTTCCCTTGGTGAAAGCAGCACACCTAAACACTGGCTAGGCACAGATTTAACCCTTTAATCGCCCCTGATGTTCAACCCCTTCCCAGCCACTAGTACAGTGAGTGTGTATATTTTAGCACTGATCACTGTATTGGTGTCACTGGTTCCCATAAAGTGTCAGTTAGTGTCCGATTGTCCGCCACAATATCGCAGTCCCGCAAGTTGCTGATCGCCGCCATTACTAGTATATAAAAAAAAAAATTTAAATCCCAATACATATCCCATAGTTTGTAGATGCTATAACTTTTGCACAAACCAATCAATAGACGCTTATGGGGATTTTTTTTTTATACTAAAAATATGTAGAAGAATACATGTTAGCCTAAATTTAGGAAGAAATTTAATTTTTTTTAATTGCTTAGTGACCGCCCCATAGCAGATTTACTGCTATAGGGCGGCTGCTCTGTGCAGAATCATGTGTGTGTGTATATATATATGTGTGTGATTCTGCACTCCTGGATTTGGGTGTGAGTGCGCGCCACTGGCGGCTCGTTACCGCTGTGATTTTACACAGCAGGTGCTGATCAAAGGGTCCCACGGACCACCAGGACCCGCCGATCATTAGGTAGACTGTCATTCTGTGAGTACAGAAGACCTGGATCTAGTGTTTCTCTGAAGCAGGAACACAGATCCATGTCTTCCAGTAGTACAAGCACCTCCCCTACAGTAACCAAGCACTCCCTAGGCACACATTTACCTCCTTGAGTGCCCCCGATGTTTAACCCCTTCCCAGCCAGTGTCATTAGTACAGTGACAGTGCATATTTTTAGCATTGATCCCTGTATTAGTGTCACTGGTTCCCGCAAAGTTTCAGTGTCTGTCCGCCGCAATATGGCCATCCCGCTATAAGTCGCTGATCGCCGCCATTACTAATTATAACTAGTATACTTTATAGTACTATAAAAAAAAAATTAAATCCCAGTATATATACCATAATTTGTAGATGCTATAACTCAAACCAATCAACATACATTTATTGGCATTTTTTTTTTTTTACCAAAAATATGTAGCAGAATACATATTGGCCTAAATTGATGAAGAAATTTGATTTTTTTTTTTTTTTTTTTTTACATTTTTGTATTGTTTTTTATATAGCAGAAAGTAAACAAAAAATAAAATTATATATACAGTTTCCTTTTTGTATCCGATAACCAGACTGAGGTTCCAAACCGCTCCACACCCTTCTTCTGAAACTGGAAACAAATTTCAGCCAGATTCCCAGAACTTAAAAAAATAAATGTGCCGTTCATTTTTACTTATTTTTTTAAAATTATTTTTCAGATCTACGTCAGTGAAAAGCCCAAAGTGCATAGACTGGGAGTCCCACCTGAGAGATGGTAAGTTATAGATAGAGTCCTTCAGAAGAGTATTTCAGGAGAGGAGAGTTAGAGAAAGAAGCAGAGTCCTCCAGCAGTGCAGAGTATTTCAGGAGAGGAGAGTTAGAGAAAGAAGCAGAGTCCTCCAGTAGTGCAGAGTATTTTAGGAGAGGAGAGTTATAGATGAAGGAGCAGAGTCCTCCAGCAGTGCAGAGTATTTCAGGAGAGGAGAGTTATAGAGGAAGGAGCAGAGTCCTCCAGCAGTGCAGAGTATTTCAGGAGAGGAGAGTTAGAGAAAGGAGCAGAGTCCTCCAGCAGTGCAGAGTATTTCAGGAGAGGAGAGTTAGAGAAAGGAGCAGAGTCCTCCAGCAGTGCAGAGTATTTCAGGAGAGGAGAGTTAAAGAAAGAAGCAGAGTCCTCCAGTAGTGCAGAGTATTTTAGGAGAGGAGAGTTATAGAGGAAGGAGCAGAGTCCTCCAGCAGTGCAGAGTATTTCAGGAGAGGAGAGTTATAGAGGAAGGAGCAGAGTCCTCCAGCAGAGCAGAGTATTTCAGGAGAGGAGAGTTATAGAGGAAGGAGCAGAGTCCTCCAGCAGTTCAGAGTATTTCAGGAGAGGAGAGTTAAGTAACTGTAATGTTGGGTGGATTAGTGCTGTGACCCTGTGGATTATACATTGACTGCACATATCTCACCCTCAGAGCCGCTGTACCAGACATACCGCCAGTCAGTCATCAATAAGGAGATCCGACGTCAGACCGTTTCACGCAACAGTAGCTTTACCAGCTACGACTCATCTCAGGAGAGCCC
Organism: Lithobates clamitans; assembly: GCA_037952925.1. Lineage (NCBI taxonomy): Eukaryota > Metazoa > Chordata > Amphibia > Anura > Ranidae > Lithobates > Lithobates clamitans. The sequence goes on from JBBGZY010001513.1 coordinate 52,846, forward strand.
CCTGTACTATGGGGGGTCCCCGAAACAAGGGCGGAGGTCCACTGTACCCCATAACACCCTGTGGCAGGAATTACCCTCCGTGACAGAGAGTGGTGTTCTGGAGTCCATGACCAACGAGGAGAAGAAGATGCAGGAGGTGAGCCATGGGTCAGCCAATGGTATTACTGTATAATGGAGGAAGAGTCAGCCATGTTGTGCCCCCTATGATGTGGGTAGTAAGAGCTGGCCATCTCGGTGCCCCCTGTGATGTGAGGTAGTAGAAGCCCCCCACCCCCCTCCCCATGATATGGGTTAGTAATAATTGCCCAGGTTGTCTCCATGATATGACTTAGTAAAAGTTGGCCTTTCTTGGTGTCCTCAGAGCATGTTTGAGGTCCTGACTTCGGAAGCCTCGTATCTCCGCTCGCTGAATGTGCTGACGGAACATTTTCTGGGATGTCGGGATCTGCAGGAAACACTGATCATCCGTGAGAAGAAAATCCTTTTCTCCAACATCCTGAAAGTGAAGGAGGTCAGCGAAAGGTAGGCCACAGTGTGTAGAGTGATGCTAAGTATCTGCTGTGATAGAAACCATAGAGTGATGCTGAGTATCTGCTGTGATAGAGACCATAGAGTGTGCTGAGTATCTGCTGTGATAGAGACCATAGAGTGATGCTGAATATCTGCTGTGATAGAAACCATAGAGTAATGCTGAGTATCTTCAGTGATAAGAGACCATAGAGTAATGCTGAGTATCTGCTGTGAAAGAGACCATAGAGTGATGCTTAGTATCTGCTGTGATAGAGACCATAGAGTGATGCTGAGTATCTGCTGTGATAGAAACCATAGAGTGATGCTTAGTATCTGCTGTGATAGAGATCATAGAGTGATGCTTAGTATCTGCTGTGATAGAGATCATAGAGTGATGCTTAGTATCTGCTGTGATAGAGACCATAGAGTGATGCTGAGTATCTGCTGTGATAGAGACCATAGAGTGATGCTGAGTATCTGCTGTGATAGAAACCATAGAGTGATGCTTAGTATCTGCTGTGATAGAGATCATAGAGTGATGCTTAGTATCTGCTGTGATAGAGACCATAGAGTGATGCTGAGTATCTGCTGTGATAGAGACCATAGAGTGATGCTGAGTATGTGCTGTGATAGAGACCATAGAGTGATGCTGAGTATCTGCTGTGATAGAGACCATAGAGTGATGCTGAGTATCTGCTGTGATAGAGACCATAGAGTGATGCTGAGTATGTGCTGTGATAGAGACCATAGAGTGATGCTGAGTATCTGCTGTGATAGAGACCATAGAGTGATGCTGAGTATCTGCTGTGATAGAGACCATAGAGTGATGCTGAGTATCTGCTGTGATAGAAACCATAGAGTGATGCTGAGTATCTGCTGTGATAGAGACCATAGAGTGTGCTGAGTATCTTCTGTGATAGAGGCTGTAGAGCAGGCATCACTAAATGGAGGGTCGTGGTCCAGGTCCGGACCGAGGAGGGGGGGAGTGTAAAGGGGGCAGTGCTGTGTGTGTGTGTGTGGGGGGGGGCAGTGAACACTAATGTGAAGGGGAAACTGATGTGAAGTGGGTGACTGAGAACACTGATGTGAGAACGGTATTGTTATCTGAAATGAGGGGGGCTGTGATGGAAAGGATCTGAGACATCACACAAACATGCAATAGGACCTCCATGAGTTTTAATGCAATACCTCTGCTTTAGAGTGATGCTGAGTATCCCACAGGTTCCTCATGGATCTGGAGTCCCGGGTAGATGAGGACATTGTCATATCGGATATCTGCGACATCATCTATCACCATGCTGTCCATAACTTCCCCGTCTACAAGGATTATGTGCGCAACCAGCTGTACCAGGAGAAGACCTACAGCGAGCTCATGTGAGACCAATACTGCCATGTTCCACTTGCTTGCCTGACAGCACTCCACTCCCCTGACCACACTCCACTCCCCTGACCACACTCCACTCCCCTGACCACACTCCACTGCCCTGACCGCACTCCACTGCCCTGACCGCACTCCACTCCCCTGACCGCACTCCACTCCCCTGACCGCACTCCACTCCCCTGACCGCACTCCACTCCCCTGACCGCACTCCTCTCCCCTGACCGCACTCCTCTCCCCTGACCGCACTCCACTCCCCTGACCGCACTCCACTCCCCTGACCGCACTCCGCTCCCCTGACCGCACTCCGCTCCCCTGACCGCACTCCACTTACCTGACCGTTCTCCACTTGCGTGACCGCTTTCCACTCACCTGACTACATTTCCCATGCATGGCTGACTTTGTCGCTCTCCTTGGTCTTGCAGGGAGAAGAATCCGCACTTCCATGCCATACTATGCCGCTTGCAGGAGCTCCCGCAGTGCCAGCGCCTCCCCTTCATGTCTTTCCTGCTACTGCCCTTCCAGAGGATCACTCGCATCAAGATGCTCATTGAGGTAGAGACTCCACCCTGAATACTCCACCCATCCGAGATGACCCCCCCTCCCCCAAACCCTCCACTCCACCCCACTCTGAACATCCCGTTACCCTCCACTCCACCCCACTCTGAACCTCCCAATGTCCTCCAATCCACCCCACTCTGAACCTCCCAGTATCCTCCACCCCACTCTGAACCTCCCAATGTCCTCCACTCCACCCCACTCTGAACCTCCCAATGTCCTACACCCAACTCTGAACCTCCCAGTATCCTCCACCCCATTCTGATTCTCCCAATCTCCTCCACTCGACCCCACTCTGAATCTCCCAATGTCCTCCACTACAACCTACTCTGAACCCCCCCAGTATCCTTCACTCTACCCCACTCTAAACCTTCCACTACCCTCCACTTCACCCCACTCTGAACCTCCAATTGTCATCCACTCCACCCCACTCTGAACCTCCCAGGATCCTCCACTCCACCCCACTCAGAACCTCCCAGTATCCTCCAATCCTTCCCACTCTGAACCTCCAAATGTCCTCCACTCCACCGAACCTTCCACTACTCTCCACTTCACTGAACTCTCCCTACTCTGAACCTCCCAGTGCCCCCCCTTTTCACCCCAGTCTGAACCTTCCCACACCCCTTATCCATCCCACTCTAAGCCTTTCTGTAACCCCCTCTCCACCTCTCCCTAAAACTCCTTACACCCTTCACTCCAGCCCACTCTGAACCCCTTTTACTCCTCTCCATCCTACCCTGATCCTCCGCCATCCCTGCTCACACCTTCCTTCCATTGTGGTCTAACACTCTTCTCCACCTACCCTCAAATCCAGCCAGTGATACTTTTTTTTTTTTGTCTTCCACAAAGAATATTCTGAAGAGGACAGAGGAGGGTTCAGATGCTGAGCAGAACGCCAGCAAAGCCCTGGATGCCGTCTCCAAGGTACAGACGTGTTACATGGATGAGGAAGTGCTGCGTTTATATTGACATAATATGTCTTGGAGTTGTGAAAGGAAAATTCCAAAACTATTATATATGTATTATTTATATAGCTCTGACATATACCGCAGTGCTGTACAGAGAACACTGAGCCAGTCACATCCGTCTCTGTACAAGAGGAGCTTACACTCTAATGCCCCCCCCCCCACAGTCACACACTATTATTATACATTTATATAGCTCTGACTTATACCGCAGTGCTGTACAGAGAACACTGAGTCAATCACATCAGTCTCTGAACCAGAGGAGCTTACACTCTAATGTCCCCCCTTTGTCACACACTATTATTATACATTTATATAACTCTGACTTATACCGCAGTGCTGTACAGAGAACACTGAGCCAGTCACATCCATCTCTGTACCAGAGGAGCTTACACTCTAATGTCCCCCCCTTGTCACACACTATTATTATAAATTTTTATAGCTCTGACATATACCGCAGTGCTGTACAGAGAACACTGAATCAGTCTCTGAACCAGAGGAGCTTGCACTCTAATGTCCCCCCCCACAGTCACTCACTATTATTATACATTTATATAGCTCTGACATATACTGCAGTGCTGTACAGAGAACACTGAGCCAGTCCCATCAGTCTCTGAACCAGAGGAGCTTGCACTCTAATGTCCCCCCCCACAGTCACTCACTATTATTATACATTTATATAGCTCTGACGTATACCGCAGTGCTGCACAGAGAATACTGAGTCAATCACATCAGTCTCTGAACCAGAGGAGCTTACACTCTAATGTCCCTCCATTGTCACACACTATTATTATACATTTACATAGCTCTGACATATACTGCAGTGCTGTTCAGAGAACACTGAGCAAGTCATATCAGACTCTGTACCAAAGGAGCTTACACTCTAATGTCCCCCCACAGTCACACACTATTATTATTATACATTTATATAGCTCTGACATATACCGCAGTGCTGTACAGAGAACACTGAGCCAGTCACATCAGTCTCTGCACCAGAGGAGCTTACACTCTAATGTCCCACCACAGTCACACACTATTATTATAAATTTATATAGCTCTGACATATACCGCAGTGCTGTACAGAGAACACTGAGCCAATCACATCAGTCTCTGCACCAGAGGAGCTTACACTCTGATGTCCCCCCACAGTCACACACTATTATTATTATACATTTATATAGCTCTGACATATACCGCAGTGCTGTACAGAGAACACTGAGCCAGTCACATCAGACTCTGTACCAAAGGAGCTTACACTCTAATGTCCCCCCACAGTCGCACACTATTATTATTATACATTTATATAGCTCTGACATATACCGCAGTGCTGTACAGAGAACACTGAGCCAGTCCCATCAGTCTCTGAACCAGAGGAGCTTGCACTCTAATGTCCCCCCCCACAGTCACTCACTATTATTATACATTTACATAGCTCTGACATATACCGCAGTGCTGTACAGAGAACACTGAGCCTGCCACTGCTGAGACAGCACGGCAACTTCACAATATTATTGCAGGCTCAGAAAATACTGTCCCAGCGTTGGAAGTTTGGAAGCAAATATTCACGGCAACAAAGATTTATATGGATATTTTGTATTGTTTTTCATTTACAAGCCATCTTATGTTCCTGACAGAATTGCAATTATAGCATTTTCTCCCGAATCCCGCAGATTATCACGGAGTGCAACCAGGAGGTGGGCCGCATGCGGCAGACGGAGGAACTGATCCAACTTTCTTCCAAGATTGATTTTGACAAAATAAAGGTCAGCTCACGTATGAAGTTTACTTCCTGTTACATTTTTTTTTTTGCTGATGTATGTCATGGCAACATTTTTTTTACCTGTCATGGCACCTCAGGGGTGGAGCTTTGTGGCACATCGGTGGGGCTTTGTAGCTCCTCAGGAATGGGACCTGTTTTTTCAGGAGTGGAGCCACTGCTACTGCAGACAAAGGAGCCACACTGAGGGTCTCATGGGTCATGTGTATGAGGGTTGAGTGGTATTAATCTCTAATGCATTTCACTTGCAGGCCATCCCGATCATTTCTCAGAGCCGGTTCCTGGAGAAGCAAGGGGAACTGAGCGAAGTGCAGCAGAAGGGGAGTTTGTTCGGCATCAAGCCCACCAAACTGATCCCAGTCTACTTCTTCCTGTTCAATGATTTCCTGTTGATCACCCAGAAGAAAGGGTACCAGACTCTCCCGTATTATCTTCTCTATCTTTGTCACTCCGTCCTTCTCTCCTCTATATCCTTCCTTCTCTACATCCCTCCGTCTGAAAGTTCTACTCGTATTATTTCAGCTCTGACCGGCATGTCGTTGTGGACTATGCTCACCGTTCTCTGGTTCAACTCCAGTCCTGCCCTACAATGGAGAACAGCTTCTTCCTCACCCTACTGGAGAACCACCAGGGCAAAACCTGTGACCGGCTCTTTAAGGCACCAACACAGTGAGTAGGCTCCTCCCATTATCAGGTGACACAGTATGTCCTCCTGCAGGGTGACATATATAGAGGGAGATATGAGTATGTCCTCCTCCTGCAGGGTGATACATATAGAAGGGGATATGAGTCTGTTCTCCTCCTGCAGGGTGACACATATAGAAGGAGATAGGAGTCTGTTCTCCTCCTGCAGGGTGACACATATAGAAGGGGATATGAGTCTGTTCTCCTCCTGCTGGGTGACACATATAGAAGGAGATAGGAGTCTGTTCTCCTCCTGCAGGGTGACACATATAGAAGGAGATATGAGTCTGTTCTCCTCCTGCAGGGTGACACATATAGAAGGAGATAGGAGTCTGTTCTCCTCCTGCAGGGTGACACATATAGAAGGGGATAGGAGTCTGTTCTCCTCCTGCAGGGTAATACATATAGAAGGAGATATGAGTCTGTTCTCCTCCTGCAGGGTGACACATATAGAAGGAGATATAAGTTTGTTCTCCTCCTGCAGGGTGACACATATAGAAGGGGATATGAGTTTGTTCTCCTCCTGCAGGGTGACACATATAGAAGGAGATAGAAGTCTGTTCTCCTCCTCCAGAGTGACACATATAGAAGTGATATGAGTCTGTTCTCCTCCTGCAGGGTGACACATATAGAAGGGGATATGAGTCTGTACTTCTCCTGCAGGGTGACACATATAGAAGGAGATACGAGTCTGTTCTCCTCCTCCAGGGTGACACATATAGAAGGAGATATGAGTCTGTCCTCCTCCTGCAGGGTGATGCATATAGACAGGGTCACTCATCTTGTCATATATTGTTATACTCAGGTCTGACTTGCACCGTTGGGCGGGAGCGTTGCCCAGTAAGAACAATGAAGAGTTATCCGACAGTGACACGATATACGAGGACTGGGGTGAGTTTGCTTTCTGCGATTTCCAGTGTCCCTTCATAGAGATTGTTTTTTTGTAGATCATTGTGATAGCTCTCTGGCCTCAGTCACAAGTTGTTTGTTCCCTTTCATAAATGTTTACAGTTTATCACACCATAATATTCGCAGAGTTGTCCCTGAAAAAGGAGCTAGTTGACTTTGATACGTGTTGGACATAATATTTGATTTTTGCATAAAAATTAGTCTATATGTATCATATTATATGATTCTGTGTTCGCTTAACTATATGACATTTTAAATATTGTTCTGTGTACCCAAACTTTCTGTATCTTTTTTTTTTTTTTTTTTTTTTTAAGAAACTTTATTGAATTTTACAGTTTGCATGACAAAGGTCATAACAGTGTAACCTATCATCGGAAGGATTTCTAAAATAGAACATGCATAACAATATATGAGATAAAGTATAATGTAGAGTAGCGGGGGTGGGGGGAGCACCTAAGGTTGTGACCTTCCAGAAAATGGGCTATCAGTGGGCCCAGTTGTGTCCATCATGTAAAACAGGTCAAGAGCTCTGATGCAGCGTACACACGAGCGGACTTTTCTATCGGACTGGTCCGGCGGACAATCCGATCGTGTGTGGGCTTCATCGGACCTTTAGTGGACTTTTCCAGTCGAAAATCTGACGGACTTTAGATTCGAAACATGCTTCAAAAACTCGAGTCCGGTCAAAAAATCCGCTTGTCTGTATGCTAGTCCGACGGACGAAAACCCACGCTAGGGCAGCTATTGGCTACTGGCTATCAACTTCCTTATTTTAGTCCGGTCATACGCCATCACGTACGAATCCGTCGGACTTTGGTGTGATCATGTGTAGGCAAGTCCGTTGGTTCAAAAGTCCGTCGTAAGTCCGTCAGACCAGTCCAGTCAAAAAGTCCGCCCGTGTGTACGCGGCATGAGGCATCATTTTTGTATTGGGTGGTTCGTAGGCTGAGAGGACTTTAGCAATATAATTGTCCCACTTATGGTATAAATGTGAGGATAAGTTCTGGTGAGACAGGGTTAAGTCTAGTTTTTCTTTGTGGAGCAAGGCTGAGAGATCTGTTTTCACATCCAATATGCTGGGTTCAGACGCAGATGCCCGGTGTTTGAGGATGGCTCTTCTGCCCGTCATATAGCAAGTGACTAACCAGGTCCTTGTGTTTCAGCAATAGAAGGATAGTCTGAAGAGGATACAACAGTTTTGGGAAGCTGATCATCTTGTATAAGTGACACCTCCCAAAGAGGGTAAGGGGTAGTTCGGCCCATGTTTCCAATTCGTTGATTATTTTAGAGATGACCGGGGGAAAGTTAAGATGGTATAAGGAGGAGGGGAGTTCACCGATTTTGATCCCTAAATATGTAATGTGCGTCTTGCTATAGGGAAGACTGAGGCAGACGTCCATTCCGGTGGATGGGCTTGATGCAATGAAAGGACCTCACTCTTAGAGAAATGTATACGTAAGCCTGAACAGGCTCTAAAGTGGGAGAAGATCTGTTGGATATGTGCCATGTCTGTCTGGGGTTTGGAGGTGAAGATGGAGATATTTTCGGCAAAGATTGCTGTGCGTAACTCGTGATTGCCAACCGTAACCCTGTGGAGATGTGGGTGGGATAAGAGGTATCAAGACAAGGGTTCCAGCTCTAAATTAAATAGAAGGGGGGACAGGGGGCACCCCTGCCTGGTACCTTTTTATGGAGTTGGATTTTATTGGAAATGTGTCCAGTGGCTATCACGTTCGCAGATGGGGCCGAGTAAATAGTTGTGTTCAGATGGAGAAAAGGGCCAGAGAATCCAAAACTCTGGAGAACTAACTGTTGCCATCGAAAGCTTACGTCATCGAATGCCTTCTTGGCGTCAAGTGTGATAATCCCTAGGTCACTGAGGGGGTTGGTTCTTGCGTGTTCTAGGACTGTGAAGACTTTACGGATGTTTTCAGTGGCCAAGCGTCCTTTAATAAAGCCTGCTTGTGAGGGATGGATCAGGGTGGGCATAATCAATGCCAGTCTATTGGCTATGGTTTTTATAGTATTTTGGAGTCAAGATTTAGCAGGGAGATTGGGCGGTAGGATCCTGGTTCTGTAGGATCCTCCCCTTTTTTTGGGATCAATTTAAATGTGGGCCTGAAAGCCAGAGCGGAGGTAGTGGCCCCCCGTCAAGGATTGTTTGAAAAACGGAGACTAGCGTTGGCGATATGGTGTCGGAGGCCATCTTGTAAAATTCAGACTTGTAATCATTGGGGCCCAGTGCTTTGCCATTGGCCAAACTGGCAATTGCTGTGGTGACCTCAGGGAGGGTGACTGGTATATTGAGTTGATCTAGAAGTGTCTGGTCTACCTATGGCAGAGGAACTTGGGGAATGGGGTCAGGGTCATGTGAGAGCACGCTACGATAAGGCTGTGGATGGAGAAGCAAGAGGGACAGATTTATAAGGCATAGTTACATAACAATTAACAGATAAGTAAGCATCTGACAATGAGGTAGAACTAGAGGCTCGGTCATGCTAAAGGTGGTACAACAAAGAGCAATAGCTTAGAGGATCAAAACTTGCGTTTGAATGTAGATGATGCTGATCTAGTGGTGAGGAGAAATATGCGCTGAACTCAGCGAGGTTTGATGCAGCTGTGGTCATGTGAGTAGCGAGGCCTCTTCGGGGGGTCCTTCCTCGGGCTGCGCTGATCTCTGGTGCCCAGAGGGCGAGGAGACACTGTGTGCGGAGGGAGATCCAGAGATATGGGGAGATGGGTCTGGAGGTAATGGAATGCTTCTTCCAGATGTGAGAATATTTTTGGTTCACCAGGGGGGTCAGTAAAACGAAGTATTGCAGGGTAAGCCAAGGTGAATTTCACCCCCTTTAGGAAAAGGGCTGGACATACAGGTTGGATATTTTTCTTCGTCTTGACACTTCTTGGGAATAGTCCACAAACATAAGAAGTTTGTGACCATCCAGTTGAAGGGCTTTGGATTTCCGAAAGGACCTCAGGAGGGCCACTCTGTCCGAGTAGTTGAGGTATCAGACTATGACTGGGCGTGGAGAGCGACAGTAATTTTGAAGGGGATCGCAGGCGATGGGCCTTCTCCACCAGGCACGTTGAGGTGATCCCCAGGGCTGCTGGTATGCGGGTAGTGCAGACCTCCTGCAGCATGCTAGAGACCTATTATTCTCAAGTTGTTCCGGAGAGAGCGGTTTTTGCGAGGTCATCAAGTTTCTCGAGTATGAACTGTTGGGTTTGTGTTTATTGCTGGTCGTTCGCCTGAAAGGTTTGGAACTCATCTTCAATGTCTGATATGCGGTGCTCCAGCTCAGACAACCGTTTTTGCCTGATCTCCTAGTTCTTTCCTTAATTGTGTAATACCTGAAGCAACTGCTTTATCTACCGCAGCTGTAATCGTGGGTGAGAGCAGAGCTGCTAAGGCCTGAGCTATTTTGGCATATTGTTCCTCCGGGAGAGTGTGCTCTGTAGCTGCAGCTTGTCTTGTCTCTGTACAGCCTGTTTGCATGTGCTCTCTGTCTGCCATATTGGCTGCAGACAGTGGCGTCGCTAGGGGGTGGCTTTTGGGGCTATAGCCCCGAATCTGGGGCCCATAGCCCCGAGTCTCTGCAGGGGTCCCCAAGGGGAGGGGGGCTCTCTGGGGACCCTGATGTTAGGGGGGATCTCTGGGGACACTGATGTGGGTGGGGGGCTCTCTGAGGATATACACACACACGTATATTATATACCTATGTATGCCCGCCCAAGTGTATGGCTTTCTTTACTATGCTGCTATGGGCTCTAGCCCCAGATCTTTTGTAGACCTAGTAACGCCTCTGGCTGCAGACATAACAGGAGAGGACAGCTTGGAGCGGGAGGCTACCGCTGTGCTGGACCCCCCCCCCGTGCAGGAGGAAACGGTCCATCCGCTTTCTCGTGGGGTCCTCGACGTGAAGCGGGAGGTGGCGGGTGAGTGTCCCCGGGCTGCAGAGAGGGGTTTTGTAAACCGTTCAGTCCGGAGCCGCTGGTCCTCGCTACTTTCACATGAGGCGCCGGAACCAGAAGTAATTTACTGTATCTTTAACCACTTCAGCCCCGGAAGGATTTACCCCCTTCCAGACCAGGCCATTTTTTGCGATACGACACTGTGCCGCTTTAACGGACAATCGCGCGGTCGTGTGACGTTATACCCAAACAAAATTGATGTCCTTTTTTTTCCCCACAAATAGAGCTTTCTTTTGTTGGTAGTTGACCACCTCTTCGTTATTTTTTGCGCTATAAACAAAAAAAGACCCAATATTTTATACTTTTTGCTATAATAAATCCCCCCCCCCCAAAAAAAAAAAAAAACAAGTTTCTTCCTCAGTTTAGGCCAATATGTATTCTACATATTTTTGGTTAAAAAATCGCAATAAGCGTATATTGATTGGTTTGCACAAAAGTTATCATGTCTACAAAATAGGGGATAGATTTATGCCATTTTTATTTAGTTATTTTTTGGCGGTGATCTGCGATTTTTAGCGGGACTGCAACATTACGGCGGACAGATCGGACACTTTTGACACTTTTTTGGGGACCAGTTACATTTATACAGCGATCAGTGCTATAAAAATGCACCGATTACGGTATAAATGGCACTGTCAGGGAAGGGGTTAACACTAGGGGGGCGATCAAAGGGTTAAATGTTCCCTAGGGAGGTGTTTCTAACTGTGGGGGGGAGGGGACTGACAGGGAGTACAGATAGAGATCGCTGTTCCTGATCACTAGGAACAGACAATCTCGCTCTACTCCCCTAACAGAACATGGATCTGTTTGTTTACACTGGCTGATCACCGTTTTGCCTCTCTGTGGAGTGATCGCGGGTGGCCGGCAGACATAGAGTCTGCCGGACCCGATAGCGAATGGTCACACGCACGAGCATGCACGCCAACAGATCGACGTGTACACGTGTCCAATGACGGCACAGGAGAGCCAACCTGGTCGGGAAATGGTTAATATTATTGTTATTATTATAATACATGATTTATATAGCACCAGCAGTTTACGCAGTGCTTTACAATGTGTAGGGGGGACAACACAATTACAGTACAGTTCAATGCAAAAGGTACAGGAGGACCCTGCTCGTAGAGCTTACATTATAAAGGGAGGGGGTGGTGGTACAAAAGGTAATAGCTGCAGAGAATGATTTGATGGGGGTGGCTCGGGGACAGTTGTTATGTGGGTGTGGGATAGGCTTCCCTGAATAAGTGAGTTTTCAGGGATCTCCTAAAGGTGGACAGGGTAGGGGCTGATCGGACATACTGGGGCAGGGAATTCCAGAGGATGGGAGAGGCTCTGGAGAAGTCCTGAAGGCGAGCATGGGAGACGGTAACAAGGGAGCTAGAGAGCAGGAGGTCCTGGGAGGAGTGGAGGGGGCGATTTGGGCGATATCTGCAGATGAGGTTGGTGATGTAGATGGGGGCGATGTTGTGAATGGCCTTGTATGTTGTGGTTAGTATTTGGAATTTTATACAGTGGAGTAGGGGAAGCCAGTGAAGGGATTGGCAGAGAGGGGCAGCAGTCACAGATCGATTAGTGAGGTGTATTAGTCTAGCAGCAGCATTCATAATAGACTGAAGGGGGGATAGCCTGCTTAAGAGTAGGCCATTAAGGAGAGAGTTGCAGTAGTCGAGTCGGGAAATAATCAAGGAGTGAATAAGTTGCTTTGTGGTGTCATTAGTCAGGAAGGGTCGAATTCTGGAGATGTTGCGGAGGTTAAGGCGGCAGGATTTAGCCAGTGATTGGATATGGGGACTGAAGGAGAGGTCAGAGTCAAAGATGACACCCAGGACCCTGGCATGTGTGGAGGGACCAATGGTTGTGTTGTTGATATTAATGGTGAAGTCACAGGGGGGGGGGACCATGAAGGAGGAAATATAACAAGCTCAGTTTTAGAAAGAATAAGTTTGAGGAAGTGGTGTGACATCCATACCGATATGTCATTCAGCAAGTTTGAGATCCGTGAGGAGATAGTGGGGGTGAGTTGGGGAGTGGAGAGATAGATCTGTGTGTCATCGGCATAGAGATGGTATTGGAAGCCATGGGAGGTGATCAACTGGCCCAGGGAAGAGGTATAGAGTGAGAATAGGAGGGGCCCAAGGACAGAGCCTTGGGGTACCCCAACAGAAAGAGGAAGGGGAGCGGAGGAGATGGAGTTGTAAGTGACACTGAAAGTGCGCTGAGATAGGTAGGAGGAGAACCAGGATAATGCAGAATCACGGAGGCCAAGGGAGTGTAGTTGGCTGAGGAGGAGCAGGTGGTCAACTGTGTTGAATACAGCAGAGAGGTCTAAGAGTATGAGTATGGAGTAATGGCCAATGGTTTTAGCAGTTAGTAGGTCATTGGTGAGTTTTAGTAGGGCAGTTTCAGTAGAATGTTCTAGGCGGAAGCCGGACTGTAGGGGGTCGAGAAGGTTGTTGTCCGTGAGGTAGCGACTCATTCAGTCACGGACAAGGCGTTCGATGAGCTTGGAGGCAAACGGGAGCAGGGAGATGGGTATTAAGTTATTCAAACAGGTGGGGTCTAGTGAGGGTTTTTTAAGTATGGGGGTAACCAGTGCATGTTAGAGGGGGAAAGGAAAGGTGCCGGAGGAGAGGGAGAGGTTAAAGATGTGGGTTAGGGAGTTGAGGATAGAGTGGGAAGGTGGTCGCAGTAATTGTGAGGAGACAGGGTCCAGGGGACATGTAGTGAGGTGGGCCATGGAGAGGAGTTTATCAATTTCATCGGTGCTAACTGGGCAGAATGAGGAGAATATTGAGTGTGGTGTTGGTTAATAAAATGCAGAAAGAAAAGAAAAATAAATACCTTCTTAAACCTTTAAAGTCGTCGCCCCCCCCCCCCCCCCCCGGAGGAATCATAATACTTGGTAAAGATTTGATCAGAAATGTGTGCTGGATTATCCTACTGTGGCACTGGCTGTAGCTTTAACAAGCATTATCAGGCTTTAGCCAGCAGATTTTTCACTTCGGCATACTGAAGCTTGCTAAATGTAAGCCAAACCTGCTAAAAGCTTGTTTAAAGCACCAGCTATCACCACTGTTAAAATCTGTGCTTTGCCCCAGGTTGGCTCAGAGCGTGCTGGTTCTGCCCCTCCATGTTGCTCAGATTGTGGCTCTTTTTATACGTCTCTGATCTAACGCCCTTTCCCTTCATCACCAGATTGCCCCCAGGTACATTGCGTGGAGCAGTACACCGCCGTGCAGGCCGATGAGCTGAACCTGGAGCCCTCTGACATCATTAATGTGCTGCGCAAAACATCTGAAGGTGATGCTAAAAAAGGGGGGAAGAGATATAAGGAAGTACAATAGGAATGAGTGCTAATCAATACGTGTGATTGGTGTGACATGGAGAACGTTGGGTTCATCTGGAATAAATCACACCGTAGTTCAGAAGTTGGTTTATCTGCTTATAACTGGGTAACCTAATCTATAACGACAACCTACTTCCAGGGGTCTATGCCCAAATCTCCAAATCTTTATCATAGATCCACATGTGCTTTTTATAAGTAAGAGACCCTCATCTCAAATGTATCACCCCCCCCCCCCATCTTAAATGAATCAAACCCCCATCTCAAATGATTCAAAAACCCCATCTCAAATGTATCACCCCCCCCCATCTCAAATGAATCAAACCCCCATCTCAAATGATTCAAAAACCCCATCTCAAATGTATCACCCCCCCCCCCATCTCAAATGAATCAAACCCCCATCTCAAATGAATCAAACCCCCATCTCAAATGAATCAAGAACCCCATCTCAAATGTATCACCCCCCCCCATCTCAAATGAATCAAACCCCCATCTCAAATGAATCAAGAACCCCATCTCAAATGTATCACCCCCCCCCATCTCAAATGTATCACACCCCCCCATCAACCCCCCATCTCAAATGCATCGACCTCCCCCCCCAATCTCAAGTGTATCAACTCCCCCCCCAATCTCAAGTGTATCAACCCCCCCCCCAATCTCAAGTGTATCAACCCCCCCACATCTCAAATGTATCGACCCCCCCCCCATCTCAAATGAATCAACCCCCCCATCTCAAATGATCAACCCCCCCATCTTAAACGAATCAACCCCCACCACCATCTCAAATGTATCAGCCCCCCATCTTAAATGTATCAACCCCCCCCATCTCAAATGAATCAACCCCCCCCATCTTAAATGAATCCACCCCCACCACCATCTCAAATGTATCAACCCCCCCATCTCAAATGAATCAACCCCCCATCTCAAATGAATCAACCCCCCCAACTCAAATGAATCAACCCCCCCAACTCAAATGAATCAACCCCCCCCCCAATTCAAATTAATCAACCCCTACCCATCTCCATTGGCTTTTCTGCATTAAAAGAGGTCAATAGCATGCCTAATCACTTCCTGTCTGGCCTATAGCAAAATGACTGGCTGGGCGGTGGTTCCGTTATCCTGACTGGATATGACGTCTTTTAGGATAACAGCCGGTGCGCGCCCATAGGGGGCACACAGAGCGGCAATCTGTGGTGCGGCGTGTTAGTCTGACACACCGCAACACCGATCGCGTTAAAGAGCTTCTGACGGAGGCTCCTTACCATGTGATCTGCCGTGTCCAATCACAGCTGATCACAGTGTAAACAAGAAAAGCCGTTTATCGGATTTTCCTCACTTGCGACAGACGCAAGTAGAGGAGAGCCGATCGCTGCAGGGATGCCAGTCTGTGCCCAGACATGATGCCAATCAGTGCTCAGACATGATGCCAATCAGTGCCCATCAGCAATGCCTGCCAGTGCCATCAGTGATGCCTATCAGTGCCATCTATCAATATTCATCAGTGCAGCCTTTCAGTGTCGTCTATCAGTGCCCATCAGTGCCGCCTATGAGTGCCCATCAGTGCTGCCTATCAATGCCTATCAGTGCTGCATATCAGTGCCGCCTATCAGTGCCTTTCATCGGTACCACCTCATTGGTGCCACCTCATCAGTGCCCATCAGTGAAGGAGAAAACTTACTTATTTACAACATTCTATAACAGAAACAAAGAAAAACTTTTTTTTTTTTTTTTTCAAAATTTAAGGTCTTTTTTTTTTATTTGTTTAGCAAAAAAAAACAAAAACGCAGAGGTGATCAAATACCACCAAAAGAAAGCTCTATTTGTGGGAACAAAGGGATAAAAATGTAGTTTGGGTACAGTGTTACATGACCACGCAATTGTCAGTTAAAAAGTGACAGCGCTGAAAGTTGAAAATTGGCCTGGGCAGGAAGGGTGGAAAGTGCCCGGTATTGAAGGGGTTAAAGGGAAAATTACTGCTCCAGGTGGTCTTACAGTTCGGTTGGTGACGCAATATTCATGTAGTCAGTCCTCAGCCCCCTTCAGACCACAACCCCCCCCCCCCTTTACATCACAGTGCCCATTTAAAATAATGTGTGTGTGGGGGGGTTGGCTGTGATGGGAAGTGGACCGCACTGTAATGTAATGGGGCACTGTAATGATTGCAGTGCCCCATTACAGTGCAGTCCTCTTTATAGCACAGTGCCCCTTTACATTACAGCCCCCCTTAATACAGTGACCCTTACAGTCACGCGTCCCCCCCCCTTTTCCTTCTAATCACAGCGCCCCCTTTTCCCCTTTTACTCTCTGCCTCCCCTGCACAGTCCTACCTTTTGGCAGGGCAAAGGCAGGATTCAGCCTGTGTGTCCTCTCCCGGGTCTCCTGCCACACAAACGATGTTATCCTATTAGCAAGCAGGTGGCGGGAGGAGCTGCAGATCTGGATGGAGGGCAGGGGCTGCCCAACATGTCATATTACCAAGTGGGTGATCACCTTCTTAATATGAAAAGACTCCGGCTCTCTGTGTAGATCTCCAGCTCCTCCCGCCCCCTGCCCTGCTAATAGGAGGACCTTGTCACCGGGCTGGGAGAGCCTGGAGGGGACACACAAGCATGGCTGCACAGCAGGAGGTGAGCGGTGACCGCGGTCTGTGATAGCCCTGTCCGGACCGCAGTCGACACTCGCCTCCCGCAGTTCGGCCAGGTCATCAACAGGCCACGGACCAGTGCCGGTCCGCCGCCCGGGGGATGGGGACCCCTGCCCTATATAACAATGTGCAGGAGGCAGATAGGACACATTTTACCTCCATGGGGGGAATTGCCAACAAATATTTATTATATTTGATGTCCAAAAAAAAAAAACATTTTGTTTTGTTTTGTGCAATAAATTATTGGTTATCAGAGTGTAACATGGTGATATGAAGATATCAATACAACTGGAAAAACTGACATCGTAGAAGGGTCTGCAAGATGTTGTAACCGCTTCAGCCCTGCTATTTCACACCCCTAAGGTTTTTTTTGAATGGGTGGTAGTTGGCTCACTTATGCCCTCAAAAGCTGTTGCAGTTGGCAGCTGGAGCGCTCAAACCCTGAGGGCCAGTGACTCTGATACACCAGATTGGAGTTATGCTGAAGCATTCATTCATGCCCCTACTAAAACCAACATCTTTTAGTAGAAAATATTCTTAAAAACAAGAAATAAAAACATTTTGCAGCCTATAATCCTGCAGATCACAAGAAAATATGCAAAGGTATTATTCTAAATATTGCATGCAGATGTGTATTACTTGCAACGCTGACTGTTCTTTATCCTCAGGTTGGTATGAGGGGATCCGGCTTTCCGATGGCAAGAAGGGCTGGTTTCCCGCCCGCTACGTCCAGGAGATTACCAATGAGCACGTCAGGAGGAGGAACCTTCGGGAGCGATATCGTGTCCTGCAGGCTGCACGGCAGATAGTCACCCAGACTATTGACGTCAAGAAGAAATCTAGTTCAGCTTGAGCCCTCGAGTTGCATTATTGGGCAGGCAAACGCTGATAGATGTTTGGACCTAACAATGAGGCTGGGTTTTATTGTGCAACCATGGAAGGAGGAAAAAGATGCTTGGTTCTACAACCAACCGGAAAAAGCTGAAGGTCGATTTGAGGATTGGCCAGAAACTGCTGCTAGCTTTTCTGTCCACAGTTGGATGCATCCATATCTGTTTTCTGGAAGAGCACAAATGTCCCATAAAAGGGGACAACTTAATTTTAAGCACAAGTAGTGACCAAGGATCTCTGAGAATTTCCAGGTCTCCTGAAGAGTTGGAAATGTTGTGTTGGCCTTCAAAGGAGTCATTGTTCTTGTCAGGTTGATTTCATTTCAATCAACGTTCACTTAGTCTTTCTGATCTTCAAAGTGATCCAAATTTGGCCTTGGATCTTCTTCATGCATAATGGAGGGAAAACTATAACAGTGCCACAATGTAAAGGAAATAAGTTGTCTAATCTTGGATAGTGAACCTTATCATAGTTTAGTTGCACTACCTTGTTACTTTCACATCAACCAGGACCAGTGTGGAAAAGCAAAACAGAGAAACGTGTTTGCTTGGCACTCCGTTGGGGGGGGGGGCCACCAAGCTTTGGCCAAATAAATTCTCGTATTTTATTTCCAAAAGTATTAAGTGACTGGACACTAAAAGATTTTAGGACTGTCTTCATTCCTAGGACAAGAAAATATCCCAAATCATTTGGAGCTAGTTTTCGGCTCTGTGCTTATTGAATGAGGTCAAAAATTGTTCTCAAGTCCTTTGTTCAAATTTGACTTGTTCATCAAAAGGTCCTCCACGGTTATTAAACTTAATAACATTTGTTTTTAATGGACTTAAAGAAAAGGATGTTTTGCAGGAAATACATTCAACATCTTGGCAAAACCTTGGACCCCTCCCATGGTAGACTTGTCAATCTTTGTAGACCAGTTTCGTTGTGGTGTTACTGAGATCATGGACCAAGGTTCCCAGGTTAGACACAAAACAGTACTACTCAACTTTTGTAGGTCAAGGACCGGACAGTACCATGTTCTGATTTGATTGCCAAATACATCCAAACCTAAACATTTAAATATGACCATAGACTCTCAAAAACCTAATCAACGTTCTCATTACAAAATGAGGAAGTCTAAGAAAATCCATGATCTTAGACGTTGATACTGGGGTTACAAATGTCATAATGTTCTCTCTCAATCTTCATGGAGCTGTTTCTCTTATTAAAAAAAACATCAGTCTTTTCTGGGCATAAAGAACCTTTTGCATCTTAAATTTCTTGATGAGGACCTAGTACACAAGGCTAACTTGCTGGATACAAGGTTGCTGTTGTGTGGTTTTAGACTGTTGCATGATGTCTATCTTCTCTTAGACCATTTTCACCACTAGTGAGGATTTCATTACAGTGCCAACTGGGATATCAAGAAACTTTTTCTCTTCCAGGATTTGAAAATGAACTTTGCTTTTGGCCTTGACGAGGACCTGGAACACAAGGTTAACGGGCAGGGTGCGAGGCCGCTGCTGTGTGATCAGATCTTAGACCGTTCCATGGTGTCTATCTTCTCTTAGACCAGTTTCACCAGTGGTGAGGCTTACTCTTCCGGGATTTAATAGGAACCTTTTAATTTCAGTCTTGATGAGGCCTGGAACAAAGGGCTAACTTGCAGGATACAAGGTCGCTGTTGCATGGTCATATCTTAGACTGTTCCATGGTGTCTTTCTTTTCTTAGACCAGTTCCACCAGTGGTGAGGCTTTCATGTCAATGCAAACTGGTAAGGATATCAAGAAACATTTACTCTTTCAGGATTTACAAGGAACCCTTAATTTCAGTTTTGATGAGGACCTCATACACAGGGCTAACTTGCAGGATACAAGGTCACTGTTGCATGGTCATATCCTAGACTGTGCCATGGTGTCTATCTTTTCTTAGACCAGTTCCACCAGTGGTGAGGCTTTCATGTCAATGCAAACTGGTAAGGATATCAAGGAACATTTACTCTTCCATATTTACAAGGAACCTTTGATTTCAGTTTTGATGAGGACCTCGTACACAGGGCTAACTTGCAGGATACAAGGTCACTGTTGCATGGTCATATCCTAGACTGTTCCATGGTGTCTATCTTTTCTTAGACCAGTTTCACCAGTGGTGAGGCTTTCATGTCAAAGCAAACCGGTAAGGATATCAAGGAACGTTTACTCTTTCAGGATTTACAAGGAACCTTTGATTTCAGTCTTGATGAGGACCTCGTACATAGGACTAACTTGCAGGATACAAGGTCGTTGTTGCGTGGTTTTATCTTAGACTGGTCCATGATGTCTGTCTTTACTTAGACCAGTTCCACCGGTGGTGAGGCTTTCATGTCAACACAAACAGTTAAAGATATAGAGGGAAGTTTACTCTGCCAGGATTTACAAAGCTGTTTAATTTTATAAATCACCTAAAGACCGAGAAGAACAAATTTAAGGACAATGCCCTGATCGGTGTTTATCTGGAACTTACAAATTCATCTCATGTATGGAAATGTTCACACTGCCAGTTTTGAATGTACTGTAATACAAACGAAGGATTTTACATCGGGTTTTTGTTCATGGTTAGATTATGTGAGTTGAATGTGAAGGCGACAGAAATGGGGGGAAGGGGGTCTTTTGTGTGTCATGCAGGGAAAAAATGTGCTGTATATTTTGAAACTGCCAAAAACATTGTCTTGTAACGTTATTTCAAGTTATTTCTTGTCAAGTGAAGTAAACTTTTTCCTCTGCTAGAATTTGTCTCTCGTCATGTGTGGAGGGAAGGCTACGAGCCAAATCTTTGAACGTTGGCCTTGCTTAAAGTGCACCTGTCTGAATCATGGTCTGGGAGCAAAGCATGCAGCTACTAAATTCAGAGTAAATTCAGGACAGTGACGAAGATACTGGAGCACTAGGACAGCCAGGCAACTAGCATTCCCAGAAGGAGGTCACCTGGGGAAACCTACATATTATTCTCAATGCAGATTTACTTCAATTGTAGAGCAGTGCTGTAGTAATTGTAGTAAGTAATTGCTGGAAGATTAGGAGTCAGAAACCAGCAAAAAAAGTCATAGAGCCTTAAACAAAATCACTGGTGTCAGATAGTGGAGGAGGAAGCAGTGCTGGATCAGTGATCTGTATATAAGGTGACAGATAGTGGAGGAGGAAGCGGTGCTGGGTCTGTAATCTGTATATAAGGTGACAGATAGTGGAGGAGGAAGCGGTGCTGGATCAGTGATCTGTATATAAGGTGACAGATAGTGGAGGAGGAAGCAGTGCTGGATCAGTGATCTGTATATAAGGTGACAGATAGTGGAGGAGGAAGCAGTGCTGGATCAGTAATCTGTATATAAGGTGACAGATAGTAGAGGAGGAAGCAGGGCTGGATCAGTAATCTGTATATAAGGTGACACATAGTAGAGGAGGAAGCAGGGCTGGATCAGTAATCTGTATATAAGGTGACCGATAGAGGAGGAGGAAGCAGTGCTGGGTCTGTAATCTGTGTATAAGGTGACAGATAGTGGAGGAGGAAGCAGTGCTGGATCAGTGATCTGTATATAAGGTGACAGATAGTGGAGGAGGAAGCAGTGCTGGATCAGTGATCTGTATATAAGGTGACAGATAGTGGAGGAGGAAGCAGTGCTGGATCAGTAATCTGTATATAAGGTGACAGTGTGTGTCTTATCAGATAGTGGAGGAGGAAGCAGTGCTGGATCAGTAATCTGTATATAAGGTGACAGGTAGTGGAGGAGGAAGCAGTGCTGGACCAGTAATCTGTATATAAGGTGACAGGTAGTGGAGGAGGAAGCAGTGCTGGACCAGTAATCTGTATATAAGGTGACAGATAGTGGAGGAGGAAGCAGCGCTGGATCTGTAAACTGTATATAAGGTGACAGATAGTGGAGGAGGAAGCAGCGCTGGATCTGTATTCTGTATATAAGGTGACAGATAGTGGAGGAGGAAGCGGCGCTGGATCAGTAACTGTATATAAGGTGACAGATAGTGGAGGAGGAAGCGGTGCTGGATCAGTGATCTGTATATAAGGTGACAGATAGTGGAGGAGGAAGCGGTGCTGGATCAGTAATCTGTATATAAGGTGACAGATAGTGGAGGAGGAAGCAGGGCTGGATTAGTAATCTGTATATAAGGTGACATATAGTGGAGGAGGAAGCTGTGCTGCTTCAGTAATCTGTATATAAGGTGACAGATAGTGGAGGAGGAAGCGGTGCTGGATCTGTATATAAGGTGACAGATAGTGGAGGAGGAAGTGGTGCTGGATCAGTGATCTGTATATAAGGTGACAGATAGTGGAGGAGGAAGCGGTGCTGGATCAATGATCTGTATATAAGGTGACAGATAGTGGAGGAGGAAGCGGCGCTGGATCAGTAACTGTATATAAGGTGACAGATAGTGGAGGAGGAAGCGGTGCTGGATCAATGATCTGTATATAAGGTGACAGATAGTGGAGGAGGAAGGAGTGCTGGATCAATGATCTGTATACAAGGTGACAGATAGTGGAGGAGGAAGCAGTGCTGGGTCTGTAATCTGTATATAAGGTGACAGATAGTGGAGGAGGAAGCGGCGCTGGATCAGTAACTGTATATAAGGTGACAGATAGTGGAGGAGGAAGCAGTGCTGGATCAATGATCTGTATATAAGGTGACAGATAGTGGAGGAGGAAGCGGTGCTGGATCAGTGATCTGTATATAAGGTGACAGATAGTGGAGGAGGAAGCGGTGCTGGATCAGTGATCTGTATATAAGGTGACAGATAGTAGAGGAGGAAGCAGTGCTGGATCAGTATATAAAGTGACATATAGTGGAGGAGGAAGAGGTGCTGGATCAGTAATCTGTATATAAGGTGACAGATAGTGGAGGAGGAAGCAGTGCTGGATCAGTGATCTGTATATAAGGTGACAGATAGTGGAGGAGGAAGCGGTGCTGGATCAGTGATCTGTATATAAGGTGACAGATAGTGGAGGAGGAAGCAGTGCTGGATCAGTGATCTGTATATAAGGTGACAGATAGTAGAGGAGGAAGCAGTGCTGGATCAGTATATAAAGTGACATATAGTGGAGGAGGAAGAGGTGCTGGATCAGTAATCTGTATATAAGGTGACAGATAGTGGAGGAGGAAGCAGTGCTGGATCAGTGATCTGTATATAAGGTGACAGATAGTGGAGGAGGAAGCAGCGCTGGATCAGTAATCTGTATATAAGGTGACAGATAGTGGAGGAGGAAGAGGTGCTGGATCAGTAATCTGTATATAAGGTGACAGATAGTGGAGGAGAAAGCAGTGCTGGATCAGTGATCTGTATATAAGGTGACAGATAGTGGAGGAGGAAGCGGTGCTGGAGCAGTGATCTGTATATAAGGTGACAGATAGTGGAGGAGGAAGCGGTGCTGGATCAGTAATCTGTATATAAGGTGACAGATAGTGGAGGAGGAAGCGGTGCTGGATCAGTGATCTGTATATAAGGTGACAGATAGTGGAGGAGGAAGCAGTGCTGGGTCTGTAATCTGTGTATAAGGTGACAGATAGTGGAGGAGGAAGCGGTGCTGGATCAGTAAACTGTATAGAAGGTGACAGATAGTGGAGGAGGAAGCGGTGCTGGATCAGTAATCTGTATAGAAGGTGTCAGATAGTGGAGGAGGAAGCAGTGCTGGATCTGTAATCTGTATATAAGGTGACAATATGAAGAAATTTGTAGAAAGCAGTCGGGGAAATGTCATTTCCAGCTCTTAGTTTCTTTTATAGTATATATAAAGCGGAGTACAAATGAAGGGAGATGGTCTCTAGGAGTGATAATGACCTCTAAATGACCTCTATATGACCTCTAAATGACCTCTATATGACCTCTAAATGACCTCCTATATGATTTCTATATGGCCTCTAAATGACCTCTATATGATTTCTATATGGCCTCTAAATGACCTCTATATGACCTCTATTTGGCCTCTATATGACCTCTATATGACCTCTATATGGCAGGCAATACTCAGATCAATGGCACTGCGTGGAAATGAGGTCAGGTTTGGGCGCGGTCAGCTACAAGAAATGCGGCTAACATACAGTGTACAGGTATAACATACGTGACGTTATACTGCCACCTTATGGCGATGCACACTTATTGCAGGATAGAGAAATCTGGTTCATTTACAATGTGCACGTCTAACCACTTGACCTCTGGAAGATTTACTCCCCGCTTCATGACCAGGCCATTTTTTATTTTTTTGCGATAAGGCACTGCATTACTTCTTTAACTGACTATTCGCAACGCCGTACCCGAATTTATATCATTTATTCCCCACAAATAGAGCTTTCTTTTCGTGGCATTTGATCACCTCTGCTTTTTTTTTTTTTTTTTACATTTTTGCGCTATAAACAATAAAAGAGCCACAATTTTGAAAAAAAAAAACGCAATATATATATATTTTTTTATATTCTGCTATAAAACCTACCCAATAAAAAAAAAAAAAAAAAATTTCTTCAAAAATTTAAGCCAAAAGGTATTCTTCTACATATTTTTAGTAAAAAAAAAAAATTCCCAAGACGCGTATATTGATTGGTTTGCGTAAAAGTTTATAGTGTCTACAAACTATGGGGGTATATACTGCAGTTTTTATTTATTTATTTTTACACTAGTAATAGCGGCGGGGTGGCGGGACTGCGACATTGTGACGGACAATCGGACACTAACTGACACTTTGCGGGAACCAGTGACGCTAATACAGTGATCATTGCTAATAATGTGCACTGTCACTGTACTAATGACACTGGTTGGGAAGGGGATTAAACATCAGGGGTGACCAAAGGGTTAAATGTGTGCCTAGCCAGTGTTTTTGTGTTATCTGTGTGCTGCTTTTACGAACTGAAGTGCTTTGCAGAGAAATTAAATCCATCACCTCACCACTTTTTGTTTACAAGTTTAAATCTCTATTTTTTGCTAGAAAATGACTTCTATACCCCAAACATTATCCATTTTTTTTTTATTTATTTATTATTATTTTTTTTTAGCAGAGACCCTAGACTTAGGGAATAAAATGGCGATCTTTGCAATTTTTTTATCTCGCACAGTATTTGCGCAGCGTTTTTTCAAAGGCAATATTTTTGGAAAAAAACTATTTTAATTAATTAAAAAAACAAAAACCAAAAAAACGCACAAGATATACCCCATTTTTTTTGTATAATGTGAAAGATGATGTTACGCCGAGTAAATAGATACCTAACATGTCACGCTTTAAAATGGCGCTACCTGTTTAGAGTTCCCTGTTTAAAGTTAGAGGAGGTCTCATGCTAGAATTATCGCTCTCGCTATAACGTTTGCGGAGATACCTCGCATGTGTGGTGCGAACACCGCTTACTTATGCGTGCGCGACTTGCGTATGCGTTCACTTCTGCGTGTGTGTGCAAATGGGCTTTTACATTTTTTTTTCTTATTTATTTTACTTTTTATTTTTACACTGTCCCTTTTTTAATTTTTTTTTAATTACTTTTATTTCTTTTACAAGGTATGTAAATATCCCTTGTAATAGAAAAAAAGGGATGACAGGTCCTCTTTATGGAGAGATCTGGGGACAAAAATACTCCAAATCTCTTCTTTCGTTAAAAAGCAAAAGATAAAAAAAAAACAAAAAACACATGTAGCAAAAGGTCTCCCAGTCTTGTTCAGTCTAATGAGGACCTCCATGGCCAAAGATAGGTGACATCCTTCAATATGTGGTGGGTTGTGAGGCATAGTGGGTGCAAAGATGGTAAAAGTCATTGGGCGCCAGACACTTCTTGGATGGAAAAGAGGTTTTATTTCTTTTGACAGTCCTTTTTGTATTTTTGGGGGAAAAGAGGGTTAGGGCCAGGAACGTAAGTAGTTGCAGATTCAATTGGCAGACTCCGAGACTTCAAAAGGAGGACAGCCGTGCAGGGAAAGGCCCCAACAAGGCACCACTTCTGCACAAAATGCTGTCTCCTATGGCAACAGTCCTTTGACAGTTCTACTCAAACGTAACAGTTCTTTCATCTTCACTAAACTACCTTGTGTAGTTCTTCAACACTGAGCTCCCGGTCTCTTACAAGACCCTCTGACTCTGAATCCCTTGAGCTCCTCTTAGGTTGGCGGTGGTATCTCCCTCAAGCTTCACCCCCGCTTCCCTGCTGGGTCCCTGGCTTGGCACGCCAGATACTTCTCAAGCTTCACCCCTGCTAACCGGCGAGGGCCCTGGTTTGACCCACAAGGCTGCCCTGCAGGCATCTCCTCCGCGGGTTGGGTCCCTGACTTGGTCACCACCTGAAGTTTCCAGATTCTCTGCAGCGCCCGTTCGGTGAGAATGTGGTTCCGGTACTTTCTTCAGTTACTCACTGTGGTCCCTGGTAAAGGTGGTTGGCCCCTTTGTGGCGACAGCTTCCCTTCTACCTCCAACCACTGACAGAACCGCCACTTTCGGTTGGACTGCAAGCCGCAGTCTCAACCATGTGCTGCCCTCTTACTTCTAAATAGGCCCTCATACGGCCTGGCTGCCCCCGGGATAGGCCCAATCTCTGGCCTAGCAGCACAGGGTGTATGACACACGTCCACCCATACAGCCGTCCAGGTAGCACAGAACAGTGATCACCTGACCTCACCCGAATATATAGGTTCTCCCAGCAGGCCAGGGGATTCAAGAAAACCCCTGTCCATTGGCTGAGATACCCCATATATCCATAACCTGACCTTGGGTTGCCCTTCTCATATCTAGTACCACCAAGTTCCCGGCCACCTAGCGGTAGAAGAGAAAAGTGCAACAAGGCAAAACTTAGGGGGAAATCAATAGATCTTTATCAGTCAACCAAGATGACTACGCTTGGCAAGTAAATTTGTGAGGAGCTCCTTGATTAAACCCCAGGGTGCTACATCCTCCCCCTGCCCAAAAAACTACGTCTCAGAGTTTGCAGAAAAATATATATTTTGAGCTCTCAAGCCTAAGAGCGAATGTCCTGGCAAAACTGGGATGGGGGGGGGGGGACAGGGAAAAGGTTAACAGGATAATACAATAACATATGCATGACGTGCCACATGAATAAACATTGATATTACATGAAAAGTAGTTAGTCATGTATGACACTCAAGTACCAAAAATAGTTATGTTCATTTTAAAAGCAAGTAAGCGAGAATGCTATCACCTATCTATCGACTATATACAGCCATAACAAATATATGGGTTAGTGTTGTTATCCGGCTAGATCGCTGTCTCTCCTTAGCCACGGAAGACGCATTGACACAGCAACACCTGAAAGAGAGAAATCAAATAATGCAAAGGCATCCTTCCCTATGAGAATATAGTGCAATATGTACACAGTGATTTGAATTGATCCTCAGCTGAGTGGAGCATGAAAATGTAAAAACATCCTATACATGTCTACATTATTTACTTCTGGAAAGCAGGTCCCATTCTCGTTGAGAATGCCACCCCCTTTCCTGATGGGAAGTGTTATCATAATGGGGGATTTTTACTATCCAGACATAGACTGGACGGAGGGAACTGCACATTCATTTAAGGCTCGCCAGTTCCTAAATGTCTTGCAGGACAATTTTATGGGTCACATGGTAGACGCACCAACTAGAAATAAAGCATTAGTGGCGGCTGGTGCTCCATTTTTTTTTGGGGGGGGTTGATCAGTTGCACCCTCCACACCCCCCCCATCTCTCGATCGTCAGCCTGCTAGGTCCCGGGCAGCGCTTCCTCCTTTTTGGCTTCACCCTGTGTCGCCTCCTCCTCTGAATCACGGCGGCTTCCCCTGCATCTTTTCCAATGCAATCGCTTCTGCTCTTGGATAATCGGGTCTCAAGAGCTGCTTCCTGATTGGCTGGGAGAAGAATCAGGAAGAAAATAGCGAATATTAATTTTGAAGCCATTTAGAGCCTCAGGCTTCAATCACGTGCAAAACAAAACGAAAAAAAAACCCCATTCGAATCCGGCGATCTGCATGTAGATTAGGGGGGTGCCTCTTAGTGATCAGGGAATTTTTTATTTTTTTTTCACTTTGATTGCTGTTTCAATGATCACTGTAATAGCAATGTTGCTGTCATGAATGGGTTACATTCATAACAGCTGTGACTACTAGTGATCTGTGATTGGCTACAGCTAATCACATGGTACAGGGTGCTGTGACATTGGCCCAGGTACCGTGTGATAGCTGTGGGCCAATCACAGATCACTCTGCAGGAAAGAACATTTTCAGCATGTATAGAAAATGTCAGAAATGCCATGTCCTTGTCACTTCCTGTGAGCTTGGAAGAAAGCACAACCACCCTGATCTTTCTTGTGTAATTGCTTTGCAGGGAAACAAAAACCGGCACATCCTCACTGACCAGACAGACACAGACCGGGTGGTTTGGCCCTGCCCCCCCTGCTCCCTTGTCGCAGCATTTGATTGACAGCAGCGGGAGCCAGTGGCTCCTGCTGCTATCAATCTGCCAAGGGGGGAGGGAGATGGCAGCAATGGCCGCTTAGCCGCTGCTCTCGTGCACATCGCTGTATTGGATCGGGCCCAGGTAAGTATGGGAAGGGGGGGATGAGGGGATCCTGCAGCACCAAAGGTTTTTTACCTTAATGCATGAAATGAATTAACGCCTTTAGGCCTAAGAGTAAAACAAATATTAATGCCTAAGCACAATTTTGCAACTTTGACATGAGTTAGTTAAACCGTACATATCATCACAACTACTTTGTGCATCCAGGTGGATTATTATACCGTGTTTTTCAGGACAAATTGGGCTTTTATTTGGTGGTAAATGGTGTCCTGATTTTTTTTTTTTTTTAATTATCAAAGAAAAACTGGCCCAAAAAAGTAAATATAATATATATTTATATTTTATTCTATCTTTTCATGTGACAACACTGAAGAAATGACACTTTGCTACAATGTAAAGTAGTGAGTGTACAGCTTGTATAACAGTGTAAATTTGCTGTCCCCTCAAAATAACTCAACACACAGCCATTAATGTCTAAACCAATGGCAACAAAAGTGAGTACACCCCTAAGAGAAAATGTCCAAATAGGGCCCAATTAGGCATATTCCCTCCCCGGTGTCATGTGACTCGTTAGTGTTACAAGGTCTCAGGTGTGAATGGGGAGCAGGTGTGTTAAATGTGGTGTTATCGCTCTCACTCTCTCATACTGGTCACTGGAAGTTCAACATGGCACTTCATGGCAAAGAACTCTCTGAGGATCTGAGAAAAATAACTGTTCTCTACATAAAGATGTTTTGCTTACAGGCGTTTTTCATTTTGGACTATTTTGAAAAAAAAATGTATATATATATATTTTAATATTTTTATAACACTTCTAAACGCAAACACGGCAAAAAGCCTCTAAACGCTGCAAAATGGACGTTTTAAGCGTAGGTTATTATCTGTCAAGGTAAATTGTTCGGGAGAGGTTGTAAAAATGTCCCATGTACATGAAGCCTAAAGATGATGCAAAGTAGGTCCGCGAACAGTTTGCTGAAGACAAGCAGACTAAGGACATGGATTACTGGGACCATGTCCTGTGGTCTGATGAGACCAAGATAAATGTATTTGGTTCAGATGGTGTGAAGCGTGTGTGGCATCAACCAGGTGAGGAGTACAAAGACAAGTGTGTCTTGCCTACACTCAAGAATGGTGGTGGGAGTGTCATGGTCTGGGGCTGCATGAGTGCTGCAGGCACTGGGGAGCTACAGTTCATTGAGGGAACCATGAATGGCAACATGTACTGTGACATATTGAAGCAGAGCATGATCCCCTCCCTTCAGAGACTGGGCCGCAGGGCAGTATTCCAACATGATAACGACCCCAAACACACCGCCAAGAGGACTACTGCCTTGCTAAAGAAGCTGAGGGTAAAGGTGATGGACTGGCCAAGCATGTCTCCAGAGCAAACCCTATTGAGCATCTGTGGGACATACTCAAACAGAAGGTGGAGGAGCACAAGGTCTCTAACATCCACCAACTCCATGATGTCATCATGGAGGAGTGGAAAAGGACTAAGGAGAGGGTTAAGGCAGTGTTGGAAAATAATGGTGGCCACAAAAATTTGGGCCCAATTTGGACATTTTCACTTAGGGGTGTACTCACTTTTTTTGCCAGCAGTTTAGACAGCTGTGTGTTGAGTTATTTTGAGGGGACAGCAAATTTACACTGTTATACAAGCTGTACACTCACTACTTTACATTGTAGCAAAGTGTCATTTCTTCAGTGTTTTCACATGAAAAAATATAATAAAATATTTACAAGAATTTTGAGGGGTGTACTCACTTTTGTGTGATAGTGTATGTGTAACCCTAGTCCTAACCCTACTATTGACCTCTAATCGTAACCCTAACCCTAATATTAACCCCTAATCCTAACCCCTATCCCTACTATTCCATAATACTAACCCCTAACCCTAATATTAACTCATAACCCTAATATTAACCCCTAATTCTAACCCCTAATCCTGATATTAACCCCTAATACCAATCCCTAATCCTGATATTAAACCCTAATACTAACCCCTAACATTGTCATAATATTAACCCCTAACCTTAATATTAACTCCTAATAATAACCTGAACCCTGATAACCCTTAATCCTAAACCCTAATCTTGATATTAACCCTCAATCTTAATTTCTATCCCTAATCCTAACCCTTATCCCTAATCCTAATCCCTAACCCTAGTCCTGACCCTAATATTAACCCATAATCCCAATATTAACCGCTAATCCCAACCCCTAACCCTAATATTAACCCCTAAACCTACCCCTAATATTTACCTCTAACCCTAGTCCTAATCCTAACCCTAATATTAACCCCTAATCCTAACCCCTATCCCTAATATTCCATAATACTAAGTCATAACCCTGATATTAACCCCTAATACTAACCCCTAACATTAACTCATAATACTAAACCCTAACCCCAACATTAACTCTAACCCTTATCTAATGACCCCTAATCCCAACCCTAATATTAACTCCTAATCCTAACCCCTAATCCTGATATTGCTCCTAATCCAAACCTCTATCCCTAATATTAACCCCCCAACCCTAATAATCCCTAACCCTAATATTAACCCCTAATCCTAATAATCCCTAACCCTAATATTAACCCCTAATACTCACCTCTGACCCTAATATTAACACCTAATCCTAACCCCCAAATACTGATATTAACCCCTAATCCTGATATTAACCCCTAACCCTAATATTGACCCCTAATCCTAACCCTAATATTAACCCCTAACCCTAACTCCTAACCCTAATGTTAACGCTAATCCTAACCCCTAACTCTAATAATAAATCCTAATCCTAACCCCTAACCTAACAAAATAAATACATAAAATATAGTAAATATATAATAAATAAATTAGCCCCTAATCATAACCTTTAACCCCTTAAAAAAAGTAAAAAAATATATAAAATAATAATAAAAGCAGATGAAAAGGCTGAAACCATAGCAACACATGGTAAAACAGATGATATTTTTCTCTATTGGCTAATATAAAAACGTCAAAGCTCAAAAACGCTTTAAAAACACTGTACAAAATGCTCAAGAACACACATACAAACGTCTAAAAAAAGCCTGAAAACAAAAAACACTCAAAAACGCAACGCTCAGGTGTGAATGCGACCTCAGGAACATCCATCTTTCACCACCAATCACTGCAGGACCACATCACACTCTATTTGGTACACCTTGTCCCTGCAATGAAAGAGTCACTTGGCTGTATTTGCCTCCTAGACCAAAGGTTCCCATTTCTCCCCTCAACCAGATGCATTAATAAACAAATGGTGGCCACGGACTTTTAACCCACTTGAGCTCCAGGCCTTTTCTGGCACTTTTTGTAAACATGTAACAATCAGTATTTTTGCTAGAAAATTATTAATTCCCCCCCCACCCCCCAAATGTGGGGGTGCGGTTCTGGGAGGATGTCAATAGTTGCTGTGACAGACCTAGCTGGGACAGAGGCCTTTGGAGGGGACTGAATGCTAGCCTCTTGCCTACCGATTATGGGCCCTGGCATTTGGAGGAATGGTGCTCGTTGTGAGCTGTATGCCTGGGGACCCTGGAGGTGGTGTTACTTTAGATTCAGGTCCATGTCCCCCAAGACACACAGACTCTGGGGACCCTGGATATGCCATTGTGACGGGAGTCACTAATAGGGGCACAGGGTGAATGAGAACCCCACTATGATCTGTGCTAGTCAGACTCAATGCTGTATATATTACAGTGGGGACAGAAAGTATTCAGACCCCCTTAAGTTTTTCACTCTTTGTTATATTGCAGCCATTTGCTAAAATCATTTCAGTTCATGTTTTCCTCATTAATGTACACACAGCACCCCATATTGACAGAAAAACAGAATTGTTGACATTTTTGGAGATTTATTAAAAAAAGAAAAACTGAAATATCACATGGTCCTAAGTATTCAGACCCTTTGCTCAGTATATAGTAGAAGCACCCTTTTGATCTAATACAGCCATGAGTCTTTTTGGGAAAGATGCAACAAGTTTTTCACACCTGGATTTGGGGATCCTCTGCCATTCCTCCTTACAGATCCTCTCCAGTTCTGTCAGGTTGGATGGTAAACGTTGGTGGACAACCATTTTTAGGTCTCTCCAGAGATGCTCAATTGGGTTTAAGTCAGGGCTCTGGCTGGGCCATTTAGTCACGGAGTTGTTGTGAAGCCACTCCTTCGTTATTTTAGCTGTGATCTTGGGGTCATTGTCTTGTTGGAAGGTAAACCTTCGGCCCAGTCTGAGGTCCTGAGCACTCTGGAGAAGGTTTTCGTCCAGGATATCCCTGTACTTGGCCACAATCATCTTTCCCTCGATTGCAACCACCATGCTTCACTGTTGGGACTGTATTGGACAGGTGATGAGCAGTGCCTGGTTATCTCCACACATACCACTTAGAATTCAGGCCAAAAAGTTCTATCTTGGTCTTCGCAGACCATAGAATCTTGATTCTCACCATCTTGGAGTCCTTCAGGTGCTTTTTAGCAAACTCCATGCGGGCTTTCATGTGTCTTGCACTGAGGAGAGGCTTCCGTCAGGCCACTCTGCCATAAAGCCCCAACTGGTGGAGGGCTGCAGTGATGGTTGACTTTCTACAACTTTCTCCCATCTCCCGACTGCATCTCTGGAGCTCAATCACAGTGATCTTTGGGTTCTTCTTTACCTCTCTCACCAAGGCTCTTCTCCCCCGATAGCTCAGTTTGGCCGAACGGCCAGCTCTAGGAAGGGTTCTGGTCATCACAAACGTCTTCCATTTAAGGATTATGGAGGCCACTGTGCTCTTAGGAACCTTAAGTGCAGTAGAAATTTTTTGTAACCTTGGCCAGATCTATGCCTTGCCACAATTCTGTCTCGGAGCTCTTCATGCAGTTCATTTGACCTCATGATTCTCATTTGCCCTGACATGCACTGTGAGCTGTAAGGTCTTCTATAGACAGGTGTGTGGCTTTCCTAATCAAGTCCAATCAGTATAATCAAACACAGCTGGACTCAAATGAAGGTGTAGAACCATCTCGAGGATGAGCAGAAGAAATGGACAGCACCTGAGTTAAATATATGAGTGTCACAGCAAAGGGTCTGAATACTTAGGACCATGTAATATTTCAGTTTTTCTTTTTTAATAAATCAGCATAAATGTCAACAATTCTGTGTTTTTCTGTCAATATGGGGTGCTGTGTGTACATTAATGAGGAAAAAAATGAACTTAAATGATTTTAGCAAATGGCTGCAATATAACAAAGAGTGAAAAATTTAAGGGGGTCTGAATACTTTCTGTCCCCACTGTATATATAATGTGTGCTGTCCCATTAGGTTGTGTACCATTTGCTGTGATGGTTGGCGTATGACTGTATTCTATTGTCTATTGTGGCTGTCTGCCTCAACTATTATGGGATGTCTAATGCCGTGTACACACAGGTGGACTTTTCGGCATCAAAGGTCCGACGAACTTTTGACGGACTTCCGACGGACTTTCGATCGAACGGACTTGCCTACACACGATCACACCAAAGTCCGACAAATTCGTATGTGATGACGTACGACCGGACTAAAATAATTTCGGGCCGTTGTCGCTTTCCACATTGCCTTCCATTTTTATCATTTGTGATCACTTTTATCTGTATGGTGGTTTTAGCAATAAACAACCCTTTTTGACCTGCACTATGTGGAAGCATATCCTTTTTTTCCCCACATATCATCTGGATGTGAGTGGATGTCTGTGTTTTGCACCCATCATCATGATCCAGCTTCGACGGTCCTGAGATCGGGTTGATCAGGAAGTCATCTATTGTCCCCTGGGATCCTACCCTGGAGGCCATCTACCAACTTGCCTGATGTGGCACATTGCCTGTTTGACTCTATGCTGCCGGTATTAGAGTCCACCGTATCTGGTAAGAGCATCCACATCTCGTTTAATATTTGATGATCCTCCCATTGGATGTTTCCATCACGGATTGAGTTGTGTCCCCCGATTCACTACATCAACACTTGTTTTATTGAACTTTCTGTTTCCACTTTTGGACATTTTTTTTATCAACTTTCATTTGAGATTTATAACACACAATGTTTTGCTTGCAGATGGACGTTTGCATACAACACCCAGTTTAATTTTAGTAGTATTTTACACGTGGTCATCATTTGTGTATATTTGTCAGCGCTGCATTTTGCTATTCTTTGTATTCACGTTTGTCACATTTTTATGTAACTGCTTTTTCTTCTTTTATATTTTTTGGGGTTCAGCGCAGTAATTACTTATTTCACAAGAAAGTTCATAGCCAATAGCTGCCCTAGCGTCAGTTTTCGTCCGTCAGACTAGCATACAGACAAACTGATTTTTCGACTCAACTCGAATCCGTCGGAAAGATTTGAAACATGTTTTAAATCTAAAGCCCGTCAGATTTTCGACCAAAAGTCCACTGCAGGTCCGAAGAAGCCCACACACTGTCGGATTGTCCGGACTCGTTCCGTCGTACCAGTCTGGTCGAAAAGTCCACCCGTGTGTACACGGCATAAGTGTCTTGCTGTGAGGAAAGAGGGGGGTGAGAAAGTGATGGTTCCTCGCTCCCAGTGGATTTCAGAGATGCAGGGAGGAGAAGCAGCAATTTCCCCTCCCCAGCAAGGGTTCGTGCACCTGGGAGACAATACCAGTGAAAGGGAGTGCCAACAGCAGACAGCACCCCAGAATGATGACACCAACCCAGCTGAAGAGCTGGCAACCGGGCAGAGTGCTAACAACCTCTGCCCAGTACCGGCAACAACTACAGAGTTCCAGGGAGCTGGGGCAGTCAACCTCCCTCCCCAACAGTTAGCCGGAGCAGATGGTGTGGGGTTTCCAGCAGAAGGGCTGGCAACAGGGCAGAGTGCTGCTGGCATCTACCCTCAACTAGCAGTCAGTCCAGATCCCCAACAGCATGACGGAGTGAACCCAGTCACCCTGTCTTCTCTCCAGCGGCTGAAAGGACTCCAGGAAGAAGGGCCAGTCCAGGCCTCTCCCCATCGGTGGGCATGTTCTCTGAGGGAGGCAGAGGTTGGCTGAGTGAGTAATACTCTGTTTGGAACAATTTGTTTGGGGTACTGTGTGGATACCTGCATTAGAGGACTGGAACTACTGACTAACTTCGGAGTCAACCCGTCTGGGGTCTCCTCCTGTGTTAGTCTCCTGTTGAAAGGGGAGAAATGCGACAGACCTAGCTGGGACAGAGGCTTTTGGAGGGGACTGAATGCCAGCCTCTTGCGTGTCGTTACAGATGCCTTCCCAGAACTGGACGACTGCACTGTAGCCGTCAATCGGTGGTTAAACTAGCATATTCTGTCTGATTTTGTTTTTGTAATTTAATGTTTATGTAATGTATATTTATTTTATTTTTATTTATTTTTTGTTGCTCTATTGCTAACCTTGTATGGTGACCTTGGGTGTTCTGAATAAATAAAGTGTATTATTATTATTAGAAAGGGTCTCCTTCACTTTCTCACTTCTTTTTTGGATTGGGAATGCAATAAGGATTATGTATGCCGACTGGTACAGATGGTCCCATGGAAAGAATGGCAAATCTGATGACTTCACTTGGTCTGCATGGAGTCATTACAAACTATCTTTCCGACTTTACATCATAACTATAATATCTGACAGGCAGCCAACGAAAACGAAACGTATTTTGTCTGGCAAAATGGATGACCCTGGGGGTGGCGTTCGGCTCCTATTTAACTTTAATATTATTTTTCATTTTATATTTTCCTCCGTTTTCTGTTCTTCCCCGTTACCCTCCCTCATCCCTTGTTCCATTTCCCTTCATTCCCCTCCCACTTTCTTTTTCTTTTTGCACAATTTCATGTTCCTTTTTCTTCTCTAAATATGATATTACTCCTTACTTTGCATAAGGCCACGTGACCTATTTTAACCTGAACTCTGTATTAGCCCTTTGCTGGTCTCCAGTCTTGTTTCTGTTATCCAGTTCCTGTTGCGCATCATGTTCCTGTTACTGACCTGGCTTCCTCCCTGATCTTACTCTTGGATTATCCTTTTCTGCTCATGTTCGCTGTCTGCCTCCACTACTGACCTTGGCTTGGACTACTGGCCAAGCTTTTGCCTATTGAATCTGTATCTCACTGCCTGATTGTTGCTGGCTTCTGACTGTTCCTGACTTTGAGTCTGTCGTTCCTTATGGTGACTCAACCCTCAACTGCACTTGGCATCTCCATGGTGCATGGTCAGCTGTACCTCTGACCATCAGATACCAGCGCTCCCAAGTTCCTGCTCACAGTGTTTACATCTTGGTCTTTTCTTGGCCCCTGCAAACCCTAAGCGATGTATTCTGATGGAACCATATCTTAGATGTTAAGTAATATGAGAAGAGAGGAGTTTGGTTTGGGACTTTGATGAAGCCAAGGCCTGGTAAGGTCATGTACTTCCATCCCTGGGGACTTTAAATGAAACCATGGCCTGGTTAGGTTATGTGTTTCCATCCCTATTGAATGCAAAAGGAGGAGAGCGAGGAGGTGGGACTTTACATGAAGCACGTGGTAGCAAGAGAGTAAATAGGTAAATGTACAGGAAATGTATTGATTATTACAGTAATACATACAACTAGTACTGGTATCAATGGTAAACAAGGTAATAACAATGAACATAGTAATAACATTGGTATCTCATGGTAAAACGGCAATAATGTTCCAAAGTTCACCAAAGCAAAAAAGGGTAAAAATCATTCTCAAAATAATGCCTGCAGGACCTATGGCCTCACTAGACCTGTATATAAGTAGTGCATAGTAGCTTGAGGATTTGGGTAGATATTGGTAGAAGCATGGCGTTTGGTCACTCTACGCCTTTCGTGGCTTTTGAACCACTCATCAGGAGCAAAGCACGTGGTGAATCTATAATGATATATGAGTAATCAAAAATTAAGATAATGAAGAACAGGAGCAGGGGTTGGGTAAGGAGAACCCTACACCGGGTGCATGGTTACTTGGGTACGTATATTGGTGGTATGTTAGCCGGGTGTCACAGGCCTTGTAAAGTCCCACCTCCTCGCTCTCCTCCTTTTAGATGTTAAATAGTACTCGTATGTTTGGAAAATGTGTATCTTCATAATCAAAATCCATCTCTCACTTTTGCATGAACGATTCATTGCTGTTTTTATTGTATTTTCAAAAAATCAATAAAATGAGATTAAACATTAAAAAATGATTGGCTGGTTTTCTGAAAGCATTCCCTTCAAATTAATGAGTGAAAGCTGGTATGGCCACTTGTCCAATCCAAAGAAATGAATAAGATGAGGTAAAGCTGGACTAGTAAGGGTGTTGGTGTTGGTATTCTTGCATCAATCTTAGAATTCAGTCCTCCTTCACAGGGGCTGAAGTTCAGTGAAGGTGCTGTGTAGATGGACCGTGTTCTAGTTTTGGGCTTCTACCTCTCTGATGGTCTGTGGGAGAACACTCAGTGGGTGGAAAAACTGTGGGGTATTTATTGACATAAAGAGGTAAAATCAAAGTGTTCATTGAACAAAAGTATCAAATGAATGCAACACATTTTTGAGGGAAATGCCTCCCCCTTCTTCAGTGCTGAAACCATGGGTATGAAAGAACTAACGTTGACATGCAATAAAAGTGATATTAAAGTCATTAAAAAACAAATCACAAACATATCATACTTACCTGCTCTGTGCAGTGGTTTTGCACAGAGCACCCCAATCCTCCTCCTTACGACTCTGTGTGAGTCTGTAATTAGGTTCGGTTACTTCAGGTCAGGTTGGGTGGCTCTATAGGGCAGGTCTCTGGTACCTCCCCCTGGATCAAGAAACTTGGAGAAGCTTCTGGAAGTGAGTGGGCAGAGGCCAGGAGGTCCTGATCTGTATACTTGAGGGAATCTCAATCATTGCTGGGGGAGCACATTGCAATGGCTTCTATCCTTAAGGCTTCTCTCTCTAAGTGATTCTTTCTACAAGTGATATGCACTTCAATCTCTGCATCAAGTTCTGCCTCACCTGATCAATCCTTCTCTGTCTCTTTACAGGTATGTGTCAGCTCAACCACATCTTCCACCGTTAAATGAAATTGGGATTTGCTTGCTGTCTCTGTGTGTGTGTCTTTGGTATGTGGCCTTCTCTATCTGTTGCCCTGTGTGCATAACCATGACGTTGTTTTTTGTTGCTCTGGACTGCCTTACCTAAGTTTTATGTGTTGATCTTATCTTGGCCTCTGGCCTCTTGCTATTCTGACTTTAGAAGCAAAAAGTCCACTTTGATTGTTAGGCATTCTTATAGTCACTCATGATTAATTAATGAACTTCAACCCCACCCTTATAACAGTATAAATTTGAGCATCCTTAAGGGGTCAGCACATTGCTGGGGGAGCACATTGCAATGGCTTCTATCCTTAAAGCGGAGTTCCACACAAAAATGGAACTTCCGCTTTTCGGAACCCTCCCCCCCTCCGGTGTCACATTTGGCACCTTTCAGGGGGGAGGGGGGTGCAGATACCTGTCTAAGACAGGTATTTGCACCCACTTCCGGCATAGACTCCCATGGGAGTCTATGCCTCTTCCCGTCCCCACCGCGCTGTCTGCTGGGAACACACAGCTCCCAGGAGAGAGCGGGGACCACTAGGGACGCGCAGCGCGACTCGCGCATGCGCAGTAGGGAACCGGGAAGTGAAGCCGCAACGCTTCACTTCCTGATTCCCTCACCTAGGTTGGCGGCGGCAGCTGCCGAGAACCGAGCGGGTTCTCGGCGTCCCCTGCCGACATCGCTGGACCCTGGGACAGGTAAGTGGCCATGTATTAAAAGTCAGCAGCTGCAGTATTTGTAGCTGCTGGCTTTTAATATTTTTTTTTCTTTGGCAGTGTGGGTGAACCCCCGCTTTAAGGATTCTATCTCTAAGTGATTCTTTCTACAAGTGATATGCACTTCAATCTTTGCACTTCAGCGATTGCACGAAGCAAACAAATATAGCAATCTGCACTGGAAAGCACCTAACAGACTGCAGGTGACCCTGTCTCTCTAATAAGCTCTCCTTCACTCTGTAACATGCACTCTCTACCACTGCTTCTGACACTCCTCTCCCCTCTCCTCAAACTCTCTTACCTTCACTTCCCTCTGCACCCCCCTGCTTATACATACCACCCTGCCTTCTGTCTTCTCTTTACTACTGCTCCTACCAACTCTTGCTCATTCTACATCCATATACTGATAAAACCTCCAGTACTCTGAGACATGCCCCTTCACATAAATCACACTCCCACATTACCTCACCCTCCTGCTTCTCCTAATCTCTGGTGACATATCCCCAAACCCTGGGCCACCATCATCTGTCTTTGCCCAACGCTCCCACCCCCTACACCCCCTGGCAGGAGCCGCAACCCACAGAACTTGGTCTCTATTCCTCTTTCCAAAACCAGCCCCCCCTTTTCCTATGCCCTGTGGAATGCACGTTCTGTCTACAACAAACTCACCGCCCTTCACGACCTCTTTATCACAAATTCCTTTAACCTACTTGCCATTACTGAAACCTGGCTTCACGAATCAGATACTATGTCTCCTGCTTCCCTCTTCCATGGGGGCCTTCTCTGGACTCACTCCCCCAGACCAAGTGGACGGAAGGGAGGTGGAGTGGGAATCCTTCTAGCCCCATGCAGCACCTATCAGGTACTTCACCCACCTCCCTCTCTGACACTCTCCTCTTTTGAGGCACATTGCATTCGTCTATTCTCTCTAAGAATTGCTGTCATCTACCGGCCCCCTGGACCAGTATCGGCCTTTCTTGATGACTTCTCTGCCTGGCTACCCTACTTTCTCTTTTCTGAAATCCCCACAATTATTCTTGGGGACTTCAACATCCCTGTTAACATTAACAATACTGAACTTCTCAGTCTAACCTCATCGCTTGACCTGAAGCAATGGATACCGGCTCCTACCCACTCCAACGTCAACACCCTTGACCTTGTCTTCTCCTATCTGTGCACACCGTGCAACCTTTCCAACAATCCACTCCCACTCTCTGATCACCACCTTATTAGTTTTGCTCTCTCCCTGTCTTCCACCTCTTCTCCCTCCAACCGCCTAACAGTTACACGTAGAAACCTTCGCCACCTCAACCCTTCTCTTCTCTACTCTGCTACTGATCACCTCTATGACAAAATCTCACCTCTGTCCTGCCCCATCCTAGCTACTTTCATCTACAACAGCTCACTGTCTTCCTCCCTAGACAAGCTTGCCCCCCTCACTACACACAGAATTAGGCCCCGACTGCTACAACCCTGGCAAACAGATGACACCAGAAGTCTCAGAAAACGTAGCCGAGCTCTTGAGCGCCTGTGGCATAAGACTAAGACCCAGGAAGACTTCACACAATATAAATCTGCCCTCCTAAAATACTACTCCTGCCTTCACACTGCCAAACAGACCTACTTTATCACACTCATTAACACCTTCTCATCCAGTCCACGTCAACTCTTCTCTACCTTCAATACTCTACTCTGTCCTCCACTGCCTCCACCCACCAACTCACTCACTGCCCAGGAGATTGCCAATCACTTCAAAACTAAGATTGATACAATTCATGAGGAGATCACCAATGCGCAAAAACCTCCCCCATGCAACACACCATGTCCACAGATACAATCATTACTTCCCTCATTCAACCCTGCTACTATTACTGAGGTTGCTAAACTTTTATCTAGCACTCATCTAACCACCTGCCCCCTGGATCCTGTTCCCTCGCAAATGCTACGCTCACCCTCTGACTCGATTCTACACTCTCTAACTCACATTTTCAACCTCTCCCTCTCTTGTGGCATCTTCCCAAACTCTCTAAAACATGCGCTAGTCACCCCCATACTTAAAAAGCCCTCACTGGACCCCACCAATCTCAACAACTTGCGTCCCATCTCCTTACTCTCCTTCTCCTCCAAAGTTCTTGAAAGACTGGTCTACAACCGACTAAGCAACCATCTGACCAAGAATAAACTTCTCGATCCCCTTCAGTCCGGTTTTCGCCCTCAACACTCTACGGAAACTGCTCTCCTTAAACTCTCAAATGACCTACTAATGGCTAAAGCCAATGGACACTATTCTGTACTACTTCTCCTGGATCTCTCTGCTGCCTTTGACACAGTGGACCACCCCCTCCTCCTAAAAAAACTCCACTCCTTTGGTCTCCGTGACTGTACTCTTCGCTGGTTCTCATCCTACCTATCCCACCGCTCCTTCAGTGTTACTTACAACTCTACTTCCTCCTCTCCTTTTCCTTTCTCCGTTGGGGTTCCCCAAGGTTCTGTTCTTGGACCTCTCCTTTTCTCAATCTACACCACCTCCTTGGGTCAGTTGATTGCCTCCCACAGCTTTAAATATCATCTCTACGCTGATGACACCCAAATCTATCTCTCCACCCCCCAGCTCTCTCCATCTGTCTCCTCACGCATTGCCAACTTACTAGCAGACATATCAGCCTGGATGTCGCATCACTTCCTCAAACTCAACCTATCCAAAACCGAGCTCATGATATTTCCTCCCTCAGGTGCCACTTCCCCTGATTTCCCTGTCAATATCAACGGCTCAACTATCAACCCATCTCCCCACGTCAAGGTCCTAGGTGTAATCCTGGACTCTGAACTAACCTTTCGACCCCACATTCTATCACTATCCAAAACTTGCCGCCTCAATCTCCGCAACATCTCCAAGATACGCCCCTTCCTAACCAATGTCACCACAAAGCTTCTAATCCACTCCCTGGTCATCTCCCTCCTCGATTACTGCAACTCCCTCCTCATTGGTTTACCTCTAAATAGGCTATCCCCACTTCAGTCCGTCATGAACTCATCCATGCCAGGCTCATCTACCTCACAAACCCCTCAGCGTCTGCTACACCCCTCTGCCAATCCCTCTATTGGCTGCCACTCAGTCACCGAATTAAATTCAAGATAATAACTATAACTTACAAAGCCATCCACAACCTGGCCCCCAGCTATATCTCTAACCTAGTCACAAAATACCAACCTAATCGTTCTCTTCACTCCTCCCAAGACCTCCTGCTATCAAACTCCCTTGTCACCTCATCCCATGCTCGCCTTCAGGACTTCTCCAGAGCCTCCCCCATCCTCTGGAATGCTCTACCCCAATCCGTCCGATTTTCTCCTACTTTATCCACTTTCAGACGATCCCTGAAAACTCATCTCTTCAGAGAAGCCTATCTGGCCCCCACCTAACAACTGTACATTTATCTTCTCAATCAGCACATCGCCCACAGTTATTACCTCTTGTATCTCTTGACCTTCCCTCTTAGATTGTAAGCTCTAAGGAGCAGGGCCCTCTGATTCCTACTGTATCAAAGTGTATTGTATTTGTACTGTCTACCCTCAAGTTGTAAAGCGCTACGTAAACTGTTGGCGCTATATAAATCCTGTATAATAATAATAATAATAATAATAATCTGG
The DNA here is from genome assembly GCA_037952925.1 of Lithobates clamitans. NCBI lineage: Eukaryota > Metazoa > Chordata > Amphibia > Anura > Ranidae > Lithobates > Lithobates clamitans. Next base: position 95,399 of record JBBGZY010001513.1, read on the forward strand.
CCATTCCCCAGGGAGAGGGCCTGGGAGGGTGGCTGGGTCAGCCCTTAAACTGCAGTCTGCTCACATATTTTGTAATAAACACATCTTTGCCATTCTGACGCTTCCCTCCAACCACTTTTGCATATTATTTTATATATACTGTGATTCTGTACTTGCTAAATATGCTGCAGAAATCTCCCTCCACTAAGTCTGGCTGCAGCCATTTTAACTGTGGGCAGCTGAAGCTGCTGCCTGTTCACTTCCTGGATACACACAGAGACACACCTCCAGCTCTGCAGCCCTGCAGCTTTCATTGGCCCTCTTATAACTTACCCCCCCTACCTTCCTGGCAAACTCTCACGAGAGTGAGAGAGAGAGCTGTGCATGATGTCATAAATGTAGGCTAATGACCAGACAAGAAACAGGAAGTGGGCCGTATAAGATATTTACAGGCAGAAAAAATGTTTTACTATCCAAAGTTAAAACAACAAGGGTAGAAGATTTAATAGAGGGAAAGTTGAAAAATGACTGAAGGTCTGCTTTAAATATGGTGGAGCCTGGCCAGCAGGGGAGTCAGATGGAAGATGGAGTGTTGAGGTTGCTGTCGTGTGGCCTGGGAAGGGACCCTTGGGGCTGGGGGCTCTGTGTCCAGGCTTGGTGCTGAGGAAAGGAAGGAGAGGAAGCCTAAGAGAGGAATCTCCATTACCTTTGGACATCCAGACTGGCATGGGAAGATCTCATCAGTTGGAGGCCTGAACAGGAGTCTTGCTCAGTGCAGCAGGGAGCAAAGGACAGCGTGAGCACACCCAGGGCCATACAAGAGGAGAGACTGCCAGACGTAACATACTTTCCAAGAACAGCGTTGTGCTAAATCCCGATCCTTTGTTCTGGGGAGTTCTTCAGAGCAGAGCAGCCAGGTAGGCTGGTAGTATCTGCAAGCCTCAGAACTAGGTGAAATTCTACAGAGGAATCAAGATACTTCTGCATACAGTTTGCAGATTTGTGCTATTTTTTTAAAGGGCACTGAGAGCTCCTGGTCTGTAAAGGATCTTGTCACTGATCCAACGATAGAGACTGTGTTTATACTGGAGGAAGTACAGTCCAGGACAGGGCCAGACTGGCCTACCGGGATAGTGGGAAGTTTCCCGGTAGGCCGGCTGCCCTCAGTGCCCTAGGACTGCTTTTGGCTAGGAGCTTGCTGTTGTCATCTGAAAAGAAGTGGCGGCAGCCGCGATGTGATGCTCCCCCTCACAGTGCCATCCACTGAACTGGTTCCTGTGGATGCAAAGTGATATGCCTGGAGCAGCGGGAGAACGGCCTTGGGCTGTCAGAATAAAGCCTCTGGATTCCTATTTAGATCCGGCGCGCCGCCACCCACTAAACTCATGCCTGCGGCCAGTGTGGAGTGATATGCAGAGGGAGAACGGCTAGAAGAATTAAGGTGCTAGATTTTTTTTCTCTCTCACTTATGGGCACTGGTCACGCTGCATAGATGGGCATTGGTGAGGCTGCACTGGTCAAGCTGCATAGATGGGCATTGGTGAGGCTGCACTGGTCAAGCTGCATAGATGGGCATTGGTGAGGCTGAACTGGTCAAGCTGCATAGATGGGCATTGGTAAGACTGAACTGGTGAAGCTGCATAGATGGGCTGAACTGGTCAGGCTGCATAGATGGGCATTGGTGAGGCTGCACTGGTCAAGCTGCATAGATAGGCATTGGTAAGGCTGAACTGGTGAAGCTGCATAGATGGGCTGAACTGGTCAGGCTGCATAGATGGGCATTGGTGAGGCTGCATTGATGGGCATTGGGCACTGGTGAAGCTGCATAGATGGGCACTGTTCAGGCTGCATAGATGGGCACTGATCAAGCTGCATAGATGGGCACTGGTGAGGCTGCTTTGATGGGCACTGGTGAGGCTGCATTGATGGGCACTGGGCACAGGTGAGACTGCATTGATGGGCACTGATCAGGCTGCATATACGGGCACTGGTGAGGCTGAGCTGATGGGCACTGGTCAGGCTGTATTGATGGGCACTGGTGAGGATGCATTGATGGGCACTGGTAAAGCTGCCCTGGTGAGGCTGCATTGATGGACACCGGTGAGGCTGCATTGATGGGCACTGATCAGGCTGCATTGATGGGCACAGGTGAGGATGCATTGATGGGCACTGATCAGGCTGCATTGATGGGCATTGGTGAGGCTACACTGGTGAGGCTGCATTGATGGGCACTGGTGAGGCTGCATTGATGGGCACTGATGAGGCTGAATTGATGGGCACTGATTAGACTGCATTGATGGGCACTGGTGAGGCTGCATATATGGCCATTGGTGAGGCTGCACTGGTGAGGTTGCACTGGTCAGGCTGCATTGATGGACACTGATGGGCCTGCATTGATGGGCACTAGTGAGGCTGAGCTGATGGGCACTGGTGAGGCTGAATTGATGGGCGCTGACCAGGCTGCATGGATGGGCACTGATGAGGCTGCATTGATGGACACTGGTGAGGCTGCATTGATGGGCACTGATCAGGCTACAATGATGAACACAGATGAGGCTGCATTGATGGGCACTGGTGAGGCTGCATTGATGGGCACTGATCAGGCTGCATTGATGGCTACTGGTGAGGCTGCACTGGTGAGGCTGCATTGATGGGCACTGACCAGACTGCATTGATGGGCACTGGTGAGGCTGCATTGATGGGCACTTAAAGCGGAGTTCCACTCATTTAAAAGTCAGCAGCTACAAACAGTGTATCTGCTGACTTTTATTAATCAGACACTCGCCTGTCCCATGGTCCAGCGATGCAGGCGCACAAAGCCCCGCTCCTCTCCCCCTCCCCTTCGCAGTGCTGGCATTCTTACTGTGAGAGCCCAGCTGTGGCTTCACAGCCAGGTGTGCACTGCGCATGAGCGAGCCGATCTGCGCGCTGTGAATGGCCGGGCAATCTTCTGGGACCTGTCCCAGAAGATTGCAGGGAGGGATGGGGAGAGGTGATCTTCCTTCTGGCCCTGCGGAGCCAGGAGAGGAAGTGGGAGCTGGGCGCCTGTAAAAACAGGGTACTCACTCCCCCCCCCCCCCAAACAAATGACATGCCAAATGTGGCATGTCAGGGGGACACCAACACTTAAAGTGGAAAGTTCCATTTTTTGGGTGGAACTCCACTTTAATAGGCTGCATTGGTGGGCACTGGTGAGGCTGCATTGATGGGCACAGATCAGGCTGCATAGAGGGCACAGATCAGGCTGCATAGATGAGCACTGGTGAGGCTGCATTGATGGGCACTGATCAGGCTGCATTGATGGGCACTGATCAGGTTGTACTGATGGACACTGGTGAGGCTGCACTGAATGGCATTGGTGAGGCTGCATTGATGGGCACTGGTCAGGCTGCATTGATGGGCACTGATCAGGCTGCATTGATGGGCACTGGTGTCGCTGCATTGATGGGCACTGGTGTCGCTGCATTGATGGGCACTGGTGACGCTGCATTGATGGGCACTGGTGAGGATGGGCACTGGTGAGGCTGCATTGATGGGCACTGATGAGGCTGCGCTGATGGGCACTGGTGAGTATAATACTCTCTTCAAATGTGCTTTAAAATGCATGGTTTTACCTTGTATGAACAAGAAAATAATGACACTATGCTGTTAAGCTGGTATAATAATGCTATGGGGCTGGTATGAAATTATTTCCAGGGCTGGTTTTTATTCCCAGTCCGGCCTTGGTCCAGGATCTTAATTTTTGTACATAGACATTGTCCTCATCTTTTGTTCTTCAAGTCAAGTTGGACATCCACCAATAAAACAACAAAAACAAGCCCATGGACTGATTTCTTGTGTTTGGATGCAAGTTGGAAATGCATGTTGCCTAGCTGTGGATGAATAGGGGGAACCAGTAACCAGCAGTTCCTGCAGGGGTAGCGCTACATAATATTATTACTACTACTATTATAAATTCTATAGTGTTTTTCTCTCTGGAGACTTAAGGCACTTCTCAAATTGATGGACACGGTGGCAGCATTATTTTTATTTTTTATTTTCAGGCTTCTCCTGTATTTTGACCTGGTGGTCTTACCACTACACAGTTCCTGTCCCATGATGGCAATGCTTACTCACTGCTCTGTATCTATGGATAGGATAGGGAAATAGAACGCCATCCCTTTTCTTAGGGAGTGGGAGTGTTCCTTAGTCCAGCGATAGCTGAGACCAATGTAATTGATAACAGTCAGCACAGGCAGAGAACACAGGAAGGTTTCAGCTGCAGAGGCGGCTCTCTAATTAGGCAAATAAGGCAGCCGCCTAAGGCCTCGCACTCTCAGGGGCCTCGCGGCCGCCTAATATGCGTGTGTGGAATTTGCTGGGAATGTCCCCTGGTCAGTGGCCCCGTCTTGCGTCTGGGGCCGCAACTCATTTTCCCCACCCAGGGGCGGACTGTCACTCACCACTGCCAGAGGTCAGAGTGTCGGTGGGTGGAACCATCTACTCCTCTCCCCCGCCTCCTCCCTCCTGCCGTGCACCACGGATCTCTGACTCCGGCTATGTGCAGAGCTTGGATAATGCCTGTAGTGGCTGAGCAGCTCCCCGATCTCCTCTGCAGGGTGGACGATCTGAAATGGAGGAGGACCCATCAGAGCTGATGCCCGACGATCATCCAGGAGCCAGTCTGCAACTAACAATCTCAAAGGTACAGTCCTGCCCGTGCCCGACACTGACACATCCCGACCCGACCCGTGGCGCCCCGAAAATTACCGCTGCCTTCCGCCCCTCTGACCTCACACACACTGCCCTGAGTGATGATATGCATGCAATCCGGCATATGATGCCACCTACTGACCCCATGCTATCATCATTATCCTCCTCATCCCCCTGTTCCTGGCATCCTACCTCTTGTAATAGTTCTCACTGTCAGCTTCCTACCATCTTACCCCTGTCATCATCTCCATCCTCATCCTAATCCCCCTGTTCCTGGCATCCCAGCACCCTACCATTATCTCTGCTGTACCCCACTGCCAGCTGACTACCACCTCACCCTCTGTCATCATCATCCCCTGTCATTATTATCGCCATGTACCCCACCTCTAGCATCCACCACCCTACCCCTGTTGTACCCCACTGTCAGCTGCCTACCACCCCACGTCATCATCATCCCCCCCCTGTACCCCACTGTCAGCTGCCTACCACCCCACATCATTATCATTCCCCCCTGTACCCCACTGTCAGCTGCCTACCACCCCACGTCATCATCATCCCCCCCTGTACCCCACTGTCAGCTGCCTACCACCCCACGTCATCATCATCCCCCCTGTACCCCACTGTCAGCTGCCTACCACCCCATGTCATCATCATCCCCCCTGTACCCCGCTGGCAGCTGCCTACCACCTCACGTTATCATCCCCCCCCTACCCCACTGTCAGCTGCCTACCACCTCACGTCATCATCCCCCCTGTACCCCACTGTCAGCTGCCTACCACCCCATGTCATCATGAACCCCCCTGTACCCCACTGTCAGCTGCCTACCACCCCACGTCATCATCATCCCCCTGTACCTCACTGTCAGCTGCCTACCACCCCACATCATCATCATCACCCCCCCTCCCCTGTACCCCACTGCTGACATCCCACTCGTCAACATCCCCATCACTCCTCTGTATCCCACCTCTGGCATCCTACCATCCCACCCCCTGTCATCATTCTCATCTTAATCCTTCCTGGTACTCCACTGCCAGCTTCCTACCACCCCACCCCCTGCCATCATCATCCCCCTGTACCCCAACCCTGACATCCTCCCACTCTGCCTCCTGTCATCATCATCCCCATGTAACCCACCTCTAGCATCCACCACCCTACCCCTGTTATCATCCTTATCTTTATCCTCATGTACCCCACCTCTAGCATCCACCAACCTACCCCCGTTATCATCGTCATTCTTTTCATCCCCTGTACCCCACTGTCAGCTGCCTACCACCCCACCTCATCATCATCCCCCCCTGTACCCCACTGCTGACATCCTACCACCGCGCCTATTGTCATCAACATCCCCATCATCCCTGTACCCCACCTCTGGCATACTACCACCCTACCTCCTGTCAGTAGTAGTACCTCGTGGCGGTAGTAAAGGTGCAGTAACCTCTAGCAATCCATCAGTGAGCTGTAATAATGTGCAGTAGCTTCTAGCAACCAATCAGTAAGCAGTAATGATATGCAGTGACCTCTAGAAACCAATCAGTGAGCCTGGAGCAATCAGTGAGTGTGAACTAGATCTTTATGTTTACATTATTAAAGTTTTTTTAGATAAGTCTGTGTGCATTTGTTTTTTGGGATGTTGGGATGGGAAGCGAAATTGCTAGGGGTGGGGGCAGGAAAATGTTTGAATTATTCTTCCCATTATGGGCGTGAGTGGGGCCTCATGTCTAAGATTTGCCTAAGGCCTCACAAAGCCTAGAGCCGCCTCTGTTCAGCTGACAAGATTTCTGGCGGGACCAAAGGCTGTTTTTTTCACTTATGGAACAGCTATAGCAAAACATTTTGTATGTTATATTTAATAGACTAAAAAGGATAAAATAAGATAAGTTCATCTATGAGATTTACACTTTATTTTTGTATCAACGTCCCTCAAATAATGATACAAGGGACTTCTGTAGTAACTGGTTTCTTTGTGATTAATAATAATGATGGCCCTTGGGGAAGATGGCAATTATTTTCTTAGATAATTGGGTTAAATATATAAACAGCTGCACACACACAGAATTAGGAAGCTACGTAGATCCTATGGGTATTCTTCTACTAGATGTTAAAAAGACCTTCAACAGCGCTTCCTGGTCTCCCATGTTGGCAAACCTTTGGCAAATTTGGCATATGGGGAAAATGCATCCAAGCCCTACACATATCCTCTCCTCCAGTTGTCCAGCATATTTGGAATGACTCTGATCTCAGCTGATTCCCAGAACTTATTTAGTAAGGAACAAAGCAAGGTTGCTCACTCTCACCATAACGTTTTTTGTATTTTTAATGAACCCTTAATACTTTGTATTTGAAGAACCACTGACCGTATCAGGAGTCAAGGTTGCCAACAAAAAGTATAAAATTGATCTAAACACTGACAACCTACTATTACCACTAACAGATCCAAATGTATCTATTTTGAATTTCCTTCATTTATTGAAAACATTTGTTCTTGGGTTTAGATATGCCATATGCTAACAAGTTGTTTCCTTCGTTGTACAGATGGATGGCCTTAGGAGGTGGAATTTTTCCCATTGTTTCTTGGGCAGGAAGAATATGTGCAATTAAGATGACTTTTATTCCCAGAATTCTTTACTTCTTCTGAGTTGCCCCAGTCCATGTGCTGAGGACTGAATTTCTTGAGTGGTAGATACCTCACTTTTATCTGGTGTAGGTAAGTGTTAGCGTCTGAAGATCCTTCAAGCAGCTCAATCTCTTCAATACACCAGTGGTCGTTTTGTGGGCGGCAGTAGAGGTGAGGAATAAATGTCTTTTTCAGGAAGCACTAAACAATGTTGCAGGGGGGCTCAGAACAGAAAATGGAATAATGTATGTGATTTTTCTATTTTTCCTATATGTCGTTCACATTTATTCAGTTGTAGCCAGTAGTAATTAGTCACATTCTTGTTCTGTAATGTTGACATTTAAAAACTTCTCCAAGCCACTTCTTCGGCTCTATAATTGATAGGAAACTGCCCCAACATTTATATCCACATCAGGAGCACAGACATCTTAATCCATTTCCATGGAAAGTGTCAAGGCAAATGCTGATTGTCCAACAACAGGGCAGAAGGTGCGAAAGTTGTGAAACCATCTTGTTCTCGTTATACAATCTCATCTTTGGTCTCATAAAGTCTACATAGGTGTTAGATCTTTCAACAAAAAAGGCTGAAGGTGTCAATGGTTCTCAAATCACTCGGTTGAGATGCTAAAATTATGTTATATGTGGAATCCACCACTAATGCAAAACCCTGACTTCTGGACTTTCTTAGATCGTGTCCATGGAAGTCCAGAGGTTAAGGTTTTGCATTAGTGGTGGATATCCTTAGTACTGGGTATTATGGACCTGAGATGCTGGGTTGAGGTTCCATTTGATAAGTGCTGGGCATTATATGTGGAAGGCAGTGTTAATGGTGTCAAGGGCCCCAACTACATTCAATGATGTTTGAGGTACGTGGTCTCTTTAGCACTTCTTGTAAACCATTTGTCTAAATATACATCTCACAGTCCTCAAAAGAGTGTCCCTTTTCCTTAAGGTGTAGAAAAACTGCTGTTTCCAATGATGAGATTATGCAACTTGAACAGGGTGGCTAAATTACTAATAACAAATTAACCTGCTTGAGATGTGATGGAGCAGCATATGTGAATAAACCAACTAAGGGCCAGTTCACACCACATGCAATCCAGTGTGTTTTTTTTTTTCTGCATCAAAAATGCATGGAAAGTAGGTTATATGGTTTCCAATGGCATAGTTCACACCAGTGCTTGCAGTTCCAGTGCGTTCCAGTTCCAGAAAAAAAAGTAGAACATGCTGCATTTTTCCTGCACTGGACTGTACTGGAACGCTGTAAAAGGATTACACTATAATCTTGCTTCAATATTCTCTACACTCTTTTCCCCTCTTAGCAGCACAACCACTGTGATATCAAGTTAGGTAGGGACAGGGCTAACGTAGGGGCTATTGGAGCTGCAGCTCCAGACCCCTACCTTAATATAGGCCCAGCCACCCATAAAGAACACACTGCTCATGAAAAGCAATGGGCCAACAGAGTTCTCCCCTGACGGGCCCTGCATTCCGGATGCACCGCCTGGGCAGGGTGGTGGGATTGATAATGGGAGCTGCATGAGCAGTCCTAGCGGAAGCCTGGGGCACGCCAATGCAGGGCTCTTGCAGAAATCTGGGGCTTCCATAGTGTTAGGCCTGCTCGGCTGCACTCTTTCAGCTCAGAGTACACTGCAGTGCACAGCCCTTATGGCAACCTGGCAAATCAAATTCCAGGCTTCCCTAGTTGGCATGCGCCCTTTGGAGTTTGGGTGCATGCCAACACAGGCTCTTAGAAACACAGAAGGGTGCCCAGTAAACAGTCCACCAAAATCCTCAGCACCAACCACATGATGCTCCTAATCCGGCCCTGGGTAGGGAGAGAATTCAAGTTTCAGCTTCCATTTTCTCTATCCAGCCACTGGTCTCCAATGACATACAGTACATACAGTACGTCATCACAAAATGTCTCTAAAGTTTGTAAAAATCCCTTCAAATAAACACAAATAAGTCGTATTCCCCAGATCATGTAGTATCAAATTGCCGATAGAAAAGTATCCAACAATAAACCTTGTCCAAAACTAGTAAGTTCAACTTTTCATAAAAACTTAACCAAAATAGCCCGGCCACCCCTCCGGACCCTGCTGCACCAATACACTGTACACCACAATCCACATCCCAGGAGTGGCCCACCACAATGTTCCATCGTAATGCATACAAGGGTAAGTGCTCATTGGTCAGTGCAGCTATGCGACCATGCTGACCAATGAGAAGTGCATCTGAAAATGTCCGATGGAGCCCACACACGCCACACACGGTCGGAATTTCCGACAACAAGCTCCCATCGAACATTTTCCGTTGGAAAATCCGACCGTGTGTACGCGGCATTAGATGTGCTAATTGTCTAGGATAATGTGATCAAGCTCTTAGCTGATCTTGCATGGTATACGGAATATGTTCTGGGTGAATTTACAATAAAGTCAGTTCCAGTTTGCACCTAAGCTAATGTTGTCTAGATCTTGGGTGCAATATTCCGCTATGATACCTGTTTCCTGGTTCCAGAGTGGAGGAATCTATATCTTGACTGAAGCACCCAAAAGGGGTGCCAAGCGGTCCGTCACAGTAGCCAATCAGATTCTAACTTCAGCTTGTTCAATTAAGCTTTGACAAACAAAAACAAAAAACTGGAAGTCGATTGGTTTCTATGAAGAGCTGCGCCAGATTTTGCTTTATCCAGTTTTGGTAAATCAACCCCCATAGTGTCACACTTGGATCCACATTAGCTATTAGTGGGGATCACAGAATGAAGGGAAGATTTTAAAAATATTTAAATCACCAGCCAGTTTCTTAGGAGTAAGCCCCGGTTCACACAGGGGCGGCACGACTTGCAGGTCGCCTCGCCGAGGTGACCTGCACACGACTCCCACGGCGACTTGCAAAACGACTTCTGTATAGAAGTCTATGCAAGTCGCCCCAATTCGCCCCCAAAGTAGTACAGGAACCTTTTTCTAAGTCGGAGCGACTTAGATTAGAACGGTTCCATTGTACAGAACGGGAGGCGAGTTGTCAGGCGGCTAGGTCGCCTGACAAGTCGCCCCTGTGTGAACCGGCTCTAAAAGTTATAATAACATATTTTTTTAAACATAAAACACACTTTACAAAACATGACTGAAATCACATATCCAGGAATGTTCCCTTTTGTACAAACGTTATATAAAATGCAGTTCAGTGAACCTTTATAAGTAGTGGAACCACACCAATAGCTGCCTCAATGTTTGTACTCCACGTACTTGGTTATAATACAGTGCCTTGAAAAAAGTATTCACACCCCTTGAAGATTTTCACATTTTGTCATGTTACAGTCAAAAATGTAAATGTATTTTATTGGGATTTTATGTGATCGACTAACGCAAAGTGACAAATAATTGTGACGTAAACGGAAAATGGTAAATGGTTTTCAATTTATTTTTTACAAATAAATACGTGAAAAGTGTGGTGTGCCTTTTTATTCAGCCCCCTTTACTCTGATACCCCTAACTAAAATCTAGTGGAACCAATTGCCTCCAGAAGTCACCTAATTAGTAAATAGAGTCCACCTGTGTGTAATTTAATCTCAGTATAAATAAAGCTGATCTGTGAAGCCCTCAGAGTTTTTTTTAGAGAACCTTAGTGAACAAACAGCATTGTGAAGGCCAAGGAACACACCAGACAGGTCAGGGATAAAGTTGGAGAAGTTTAAAGCAGGGTAGGTTTAAAAAAATATCCCAAGCTTTGAACATCTCACGGAGCTCTGTTCAATCCATCATCGGAAAATGGAAAGAGTATGGCACAACTGCAAACCTACCAAGACATGGCCGTCCACCTAAACTGACCGGCCGGGCAAGGAGAGCATTCATCAGGGAAGCAGCCAAGAGGCCCATGGTAACTCTGGAGGAGCTGCAGAGATCCACAGCTCAGGTGGGAGAATCTGTCCACAGGACAACTATTAGTCGTGTTCTCCACAAATCTGACCTTTATGGAAGAGTGGAAAGAAGAAAACCATTGATGAAAGAAATCCATAAGAAGTCCTGTTTTCAGTTTGTGAGAAGCCATGTGGGGGACACAGCAAACATGTGGAAGAAGGTGCTCTGGTCAGATGAGACCAAAACTGAACTTTTTGGCCTAAAAGCAAAACACAATGGGGGTTATTTACGAAAGGCAAATCCACTTTGCACTGCAAGGGCACTTGGAAGTGCAGTCGCTCTAAATCTAAGAGGTAGATCTGAAATCAGTGGAAGCTCTGCTGATTTTATCATCCAATCATGTGCAAGCTAAAATGCTGTTTTTTATTTTCCTTGCATGTCCCCCTCGGATCTACAGCGACTTTACTTCCAAGTGCACTCGCAGTGCAAAGTGGATTTTCCTTTAGTAAATAACCCCCTATGTGTGGCAGAAAACTAACACTGCACATCACTCTGAACACACCATCCCCACCGTGAAACATGGTGGTGGCAGCATCATGTTGTGGGGGATTCTTTTCTTCAACAGGGACAGAGAAGCTGGTCAGAGTTGATGGGAAGATGGATGGTGCCAAATACAGGGCCATCTTAGAAGAAAACCTGTTATGCCGCGTACACACGGTCGGACTTTTCGGCTACAAAAGTCCGACAGCCCGTCCGCCGGACTTTCGACTGACTTTTGGCGGACTTTTGGCGGACTTGCCTACATACGATCACACAAAAGTCCGACGGATTCGTACGTGATGACGTACATCGGACTAAAATAAGGAAGTTGATAGCCAGTAGCCAATAGCTGCCCTAGCGTGGGTTTTCGTCCATCGGACTAGCATACAGACGAGCGGATTTCTGGGTCCGGCGGAGTTACGACGTAAAGATTTGAAGCATGTTCCAAATCTAAAGTCCGTCAGATTTGTGGCTAGAAAAGTCAGCTGAAAGTCCGGGGAAGCCCACACACCATCGGATTGTCCGTCGGCGTCCGTCGGACTTTTGTAGACGAAAAGTCTGACCGTGTGTACGCGGCATTAGAGTCTGCAAAAGACTTGAGACTGGGGCGGAGATTCACCTTCCAGCAGGACAACAACCCTAAACATACAGCCAGAGACACAATGGAATGGTTTAGATCAAAGCATATTCATGTGTTAGAATAGCATACCTCCCAACCGTCCTGGATTCCTGCGGGACCATCCCGGGATATTAAGTAAGTCCCGGTGTCCCACGGATCTGGCCTGGAGTCCTGGAGGCCACTGCTGGTTCACTCAGAGGAAGTGAGCATCAATGGATGCAATGCATGCTCTCACACTGCCCCCATTGAGCATTCCTGCATGCCTGCACTCTCTGCCTCTCCTGCTCGCCCCCCCGCTTCAATCCTTACTTGCAGTCATTTGTTGCTAGGACCGCCAGCGTCCTAGCAACTGATCACGTGCTTTGCAGGCACACACTAGGAAGAAACTACCATCCTCCAAACTGCTTTCTCCACCCCCTGACTCCAGCTCCCGCTTCATGCCCTTCTAGAGGGGCAACACTCGGCCGGCTCTTCGCTCCCCAGTCACCCTTTCAGACGTTTAAGAACTGTAGGTCAACCTTATTGATCTACCTGTAACTCCCTCAGTAACTTTTAATGGCAGTGTATGGCAGTACTGTAGCCTGCGGGCGGTGGTGACAATCTGTGAGGCATCAGCGAGGTGGAGGGACCGGCACAGGGATCCAGGCAGCGGGTAAGGGGTACAGGCAGGCAGTGCAGGCTGGTAAGGGGGTACAGGTGATACAGTAAGCCACTACACTGCAGCCATGCATATGATGATAAAGCCAGGAGCCAACCCACAACACCTGTACTTTGTGATCATCATTGTGATAATGATGGTGACCACTGTTTGTCATCATGATCATGATGAGGATCGTACAGTACAGGTGCCATGGCTGTATCATTCATGGACATGGGGTGCAGTACTTGTACTTGTTGTGTCTTATGCCCTGTACACACGACCGGTTTTGCCGTCTGAATAAACTCCGAAGGTTTCTCCGACGGCATTTCCGACGGAATTCCATTCAAGCGGTCTCGCCTACACAACGTTCAAACCAAAGTGCGACCGTCTAGAACGCGGTGACGTACAACACGTACGACGGGACTAGAAAAAGGAAGTTCAGTAGCCAGTAGCCAATAGCTTCCGTCTCGTACTTGCTTCAGAGCATGCGTCATTTTTGCTCCGTCAGGAACAGCATACAGACGAGCGTTTTTCCCGATAGGAATTGGTTCCGTCGGAAATATTTAGAACATGTTCCATTTCTAGGCCCGTCAGAATTTTCTAAAAAAAAAAGTCAGATGAGGCATACACACGACGATGAAAAGCTTCCGTCTGACTTTTTCTGTCGGACATTCCGCTCGCGTGTACGCGGCATCACTGTGCTGATCATTTTAAGGCCTACTTTACACTTGTGGTTTTTTTTGGTGGGGGGGGGGGGGTGATAAAAATGCTGTGTGTTTTTACCACCTCCCGACCTCTCTACCTTATGCCACAAGCACAATGCTTTTTTATCTTTTTACGCATCAACAATTATCCACACTGTTGTGTTTAATGCTGCCTGCTGAACACAACCCATGATTTTGTGGGGGAAGAGGATTTGTACTAAAAGGGGAGTAGTTGGAAGGATTTGGTGAGGAGGGGTAGTTGTAATGGAAGGGGGAGAGGATTTGTGCTGGGGATGTGAATTTGGAGGGGGGGGGAGGGGGGGGATATGTGCTGGGAGGAAAAATTGGAGGGTAGGGTAGATTTGAGGGAAGGGGGCTGGGGGGGGAGGGAGAATTAGAGAGGAAGGGTATTTGTACTAGAAGGGGAATTTGAAGGGGTGTTCGCCACAGTTCCTGGTTGCTATGCAGTCCTTGACTATTTTAGTGAAGTTCTTTTTTAAGGTCGGCTCAGACAAAGTGTTAGCCCATTTTAGTCTATTTTCAGTGTGAGCAAAACCATATGTAATGGAAGCTTTTTAAAATGATTTTGCTGAGGTTTATGTGTCTGTAAGGTTCTTGCTTATGGTACAGCAACCAAAGTATATTTTGTAGGTACAAGGAAGTCTGGGGTTTTGTTTTACCGTCCCCTTAAGCCCCTCCCACTGTTAACAGTGTGGCCACACCCACTTTCTGGCACGGGAGCCCGCCGCAGGTCAAATTCACCATCAAGTGTCCCTCATTCTCAAGTTCTAAAGCTGGGAGGTATGTCGTTAATGACAGGAATGGTGCCACTGGATTGGCATAGGGCTAATGTGGTGCCTATATTTAACCACTTCAATACAGGGCACTTATACACCTTCCTGCCCAGACCAATTTTCAGCTTTCAGCGCTGTCGCACTTTGAATGACAATTGCGCGGTCATGCTACACCGTACCCAAACTACATTTTTATCATTTGTGCTCACAAATAGAGATTTCTTTTGGTGGTATTTGATCACCTCTGGGATTTTATTTTCTGCTAAACAAATAAAAAAATGACCGAAATTTTTTTTTGTTTCAGTTACAAAACCTTGTAAATAAGTAAGTTTTCTCCTTCACTGATGGGCACTGATAAGGCGGCACTGATGAAGTGGCATTGATGGGCACTGATGATGGGCACTAATATGCGGCACTGATGGGGCACTGATAGGCGGCACTAATAGGTGGCACTGATATGCAGCACGGATGGGCACTGATAGGCAGCACAGATGGGCACTGATAGCCAGCACAGATGGGCACAGATAGGCACTGATAGGCGGCATGGATGGGCACTGATAAGTGGCATGGATGGGTACTGATAGGTGGCACAGATGGGCATGGATAGGCACTGATAAGTGGCACTGATGTACTGTAACGTATGGTACTGATGGATGCCAATCAGTGCCAAACAATAATGCCTGCCAATCAGTGATGCCCATTGTGGGCACTGATTGGCTTCCATTGTGGGCACTGATTGGCATCCCTAGTGGTCTAGTGTGACATACCTGGTGGTAACATCCCTGGTGGTCCTAGTGGCGTCCCTGGTGGTCCAGTGTGAGCATCCTGGGGGGGGGGGGCTGTGCTGATAATCGATCAGCACAAACCCCCCCATCAGAGGAGCAGCCTATCGGCTCCCCTCTACTCGCGCCTGACAGACGCGAGTGAGGAAAAGCCGATTACCGGCTCTTCCTGTTTACATTGTGATCAGCCGTGATTGGACACAACTGATCACGTGGTAAAAAGTCTCTGTCAGAGACTCTTTACCTAGATCGGAGTTGCGGCGTGTCAGACTGACACACCGCAACAATGATCGCCGCGATGCGCGCCCCCGGAGGCTTAATATCCTGAAGACGTCTTATGACGTCCGGTCAGGATATTGAAACCGCTTTGCCGCCGTCATTTTGCTATATGGCCGGTGGCAAGTGGTTAAAAAGGGAGCAAAGTCTTTACCAAGTAACTATAGACCTGTTAGTTTAACTTCTATAGTCGGGAAGATACTGGTGGAGAGTTTAATAAAAGACCACATAGACGAGTTCTTGTTTTAAAAAAAATATTTTAAGCAACAGACAGCCTGGATTCATGAAAGACAGAAGTTGTCAAACAAACCTGATTTCTTTTTATGAAGAGGTAAGTAAAACCTTGGACAGAGGGGTGGCGGTGGATGTGGTATACTTGGATTTTGCAAAAGCGTTTGACACAGTTCCCCACACACGGCTCATGTGTAAGGTAAAGTCTACAGGCTTGGAAAGATCAGTTTGTAAATGGATAGAAAACTGGCTAAAAGACCGAATTGAGAGAGTAGTGGTTAATGATTCTTACTCTGAATGGTTTAAGGTTATCAGTGGTATACCCCAAGGTTCAGTGCTGGGACTCCAAGCTATGCAGTGGAATAACGTCCAATTTACAAGCCGACCTCAATGCTCTGTCTAATTGGGCGTCTATGTGGCAGATGAAGTTTAATGTTGATAAATGTAAAGTTATACACTTGGAGGCTAAGAATGTGGATGTATCATACATACTAGGGGGAGTACAACTGGAGGGGATCAATGGTGGAGAAGGATCTGGGGGGTTTTGGTAGATCATAAGCTCAATAATAACATACAATTTCAAGCTGCGGTTTCCA
Source organism: Lithobates clamitans (assembly GCA_037952925.1). NCBI lineage: Eukaryota > Metazoa > Chordata > Amphibia > Anura > Ranidae > Lithobates > Lithobates clamitans. Next base: position 111,726 of record JBBGZY010001513.1, read on the forward strand.
AAGTGAGCAAAGTCCTTTCTTGTATTAGGAGAGATATGGACTCCAGAGAAGGAGATATCATTTTGCCCCCCTGTAAAAATCATTAGTAAGACTTCATCTGGAATATGCAGTTCAGTTTTGGGCACCAGTTCTCAAAAAGGATATCAGAGAACTGGAGAAAGTGCAGAGAAGGGCAACCAAACTGATAAGAGGCATGGAGGAGCTCAGCTATGAGGAAAGATTAGAGGAACTGAATCTAGGGGAGAGAAGATTAAGGGGGAATATGATCACCATGTATAAATATGTAAGGGGTCCATATAGTGAACTTGGTGTTGAGTTATTCACTTTAAGGTCAACACATTGAACAAGGAGGCACTCTTTACGCCTAGAGGAAAAGAGATTTCATCTCCAAATACGGAAAGGTTTCTTCACAGTAAGAGCTGTGAAAATGTGGAATAGACTCCCCCCAGAGGTGGTTCTGGCCAGCTCAGTAGATTGCTTTAAGAAAGGCCTGGATACTTTCCTAAATGTACATAATATAACTGGGTACTAACATTTATAGGTAAAAGTTGATCCAGGGAAAAACCAATTGCCTCTCCGGGGATCAGGAAGGAATTTTTTCCCCTGCTGTAGCAAATTGGATCGTGCTTTGCTGGGGTTTTTTGCCTTCCTCTGGATCAACTGTGGGTGTAGGTTTGTGTATATGGGATTGTATTTTATTTTTTATTTTTTTGGTTAAACTGGATGGACTTGTGTCTTTTTTCAACCTGACTATGTAAGAACAGGAGTGAACCCTAAGATCACAGTGCCCATTAAGATCTGACTTCGCCCTTAGATTGCCCAGAGCAGGAGTGGTCCGTCAGTGTGCCCGGAGCAGGAGAGTGTCCCCTTAGAGTGCCCAGAGCAGCAGTGACTCCTTCAGAGTGTCCAGAACAGGCAATACCAACTTAGAATGCCCAAAGCAAGAGTACCCCCTCAAAGTGCTTATGGCAGGAGAATACCCCCTCTGAGTGACCCAGAGCAGGAGTGTCCCCTTAGAGTGCCCCCACAGAGTGTCCAGAACAGGAGAGTGCCACCTTAGAATGCCCAGAGCCAGAGTGCCCCCCCTTTATACTGCCCAGAGCAGCAGTGACCCCTTACAGTGCCCTGATTAGGAGAGCCTCTTTAGAGTGTGCAGAGCAGCAGTGACCCATACGATCATAGTGCCCATATCGATCAGGCTTTCTTCTTAGAGTGCCTAGATCACAGGATTCCCCTTATCCAGATCAGGCATATCCCTAGATCAGTGCCTCAGTGCCTGCCACCACCATAGAGGATGACTGGAGTTTCTGTCGGTCTTTTTTTGTTTATAGCGCAAAAAATAAAAACCGCAGAGGTGATCAAATACCACCAAAAGACAGCTCTATTTGTGGGGAAAAAAGGACATCAGTTTTATTTGGGTAAAGTGTTGCACGACTGCGCAATTGTCAGTTAAAGTAACGCAGTGCCGTTTTGCAAAAAATGGCCTGGTCATGAAGGGAGTAAAACCTTCCGGAGCTGAAGTGGTTAAAATAGAAATGAAAGGCAAACCATTTCTGTATAGATATAAAAAAAACATTATAAACACCTTTTTTCCCCCACTTTTTTATACGTGATCACATTCCCCTTGTTCTCAGCTGCATAAGAGCTGGGGGAGGAGAAGCAGCAGCGCACGGATCTTCCCAGTAAGTGGCTGTGTGGGGAGGGGGCAGGTTAGGATAAGTCTGATGTTTGGAGAAGATCACACTGAGTTCCCAGCATATCAGGAATATGAAATGTTGGGTATACATATACTTTAACTGGATCCAGTGGTTTACCAATAGCCATCAAAGCCCACACAGCTGCTACGGGTCATGGAGGTGGAGAGGGCCTCATTAGGGGTCATTTAGCAACTTGAGTTCTAGGGCTTTTACCCTCTAAATCCTCTTCAGTCGCAGAGTCTTTCCCATTCAGGAGATGTTGTGGCACCGAACGTTTTACCTTATAGCATTTGCGTAACATATTATACATGCCAAAGGTATTGGGACGCCTGCCTTTACACACACAAGAACTTTAATGGCGTCCCAGTCTTAGTCCGTAGGGTTCAATATTGAGTTGTCAAACAAATACAAAATGAGTTCCAAGCTCAAACTTACCAACTAGTTAGTGACCAACTGAACTGACCAGTCTAACAGCATGCATTAAGAACAGGGGTTAGTCTGCACACATTTGCAGATACATGCGTAAGCTACAGGCCCCGTCAAGGCACCCTGTTTTCTGTAGTCCCTAACGCTGACTTCTGGGTCTCCACGATGGGAGCCCATGCATTTTAATGGATAGGCCGAGGACAGGGGGACCTGTAGACTTGTGCACAATGGAAAATGTTGTTTAGTTTCGGTTCGTTATTATTTGTAAAATACATAATTTCGTTCTGTTGTATTCGTTATATTACGTTAATACGTTTTCAGATAATTCGTTATTTCTGTAGAGTGTCGATATTCGTTATACGGAATCTCGAATCATGTCGGATTCATTCATTATATGCACTATAATTTCATTCATATTCGTTGAAATTCGATATTTATGTATGTATATTGATTCCTGATAATCATTCGTAGTTTGGAAAGTCGTTTGTTTATTGAATTTATTAACACAATGACAATATCTCTTCTCCTCTGCTCAAATACAGTACAACACCCTTCTCACTCAGTTCTCAGGAATGCACTTTGCCAGTAATCCAACCTCCAGCACAGAATTAATCAGCTGATTGGACTGTAAGATTTACTTTGATTTGACCTTTTGTTTCATTAGATGTTTAACGAATTATCGAATCATGTTGAGTTCATTCGTTATATCCGCTATAATTTCTTTCGTATTAGTTGAAATTCGTAATTTTTTGATTCGGACATTCGGATGCATCCGAATGTCCAAAAGATGCAAAATTCGGCCGAATTTTGATTCGTTACGAAACAAATTGCACAAGCCTATGGACCTGTTATAGCTGCAAAGGGGTGGGCCAACTCAATCTAGAACCCTACTGACTAATGCCCCGTACACACGGTCGGATTTTCCGACGGAAAATGTGTGATAGGACCTTGTTGTCGGAAATTCCGACCGTGTGTGGGCTCCATCACACATTTTCCATCGGATTTTCCGACACACAAAGTTTGAGAGCAAGATATAAAATTTTCCGACAACAAAATCCGTTGTCGGAAATTCCGATCGTGTGTACACAAATCCGACTGACAAAGTGCCACGCATGCTCAGAATAAATAAAGAGATGAAAGCTATTGGCCACTGCCCCGTTTATAGTCCCGACGTACGTGTTTTACGTCGCCGCGTTCAGAATGATCAGATTTTCTGACAACTTTGTGTGACCGTGTGTATGCAGGACAAGTTTGAGCCAACATCCGTCGGAAAAAATCCTAGGATTTTGTTGTCGGAATGTCCGAACAAAGTCCGACCGTGTGTACGGGGCATTAGACTGGGATGCCATTAAAGTTCATGTGCGTGTAAAGACAGGCGTCCCAATACTTATGGTAATATAGGGTCGTTTTTTTCAGGACAGATAGGGATTTAATTTGGTAGCAAATGAGTTCCTTGGTTTTTAATTAGAATAAATAGTAAAAAATGGAAGAAAAAGCATTTTCCTATAATTTTTCTTAACTTGTGCACCCCTATATGTTTACCACAAAAGATAATTCAATTCTTTATTAAGATTTTTGAAAGGTTTGGGGTTACAAGGAATATATTGCGCATCTTTTGGCAATGAAGATTAACATACTGTAGGTAGGCAAATAGTCCATTATTACAGATAGAAAAAAGTGAAATTGTTTACAAGCTTAGATATTACATCTTGGATTACATAACCATGTAAACCACATAGACCAAGAACAGGGGTCTTCAAACTTTCTAAACAAAGGGCCAGTTTACTGTCCTTCGGACTTTAGGGGGGTCGGAATGTGGGAGTAGATAATGATCCAGCATCAGTGGGAGTAAAAAATGCCTCCTTTTTAGTGTCAGTGTGAGGAATTGTGAAAAAGGAAATGTCACCAGCACACCAGGATCTCCAAAAATGGAACCATTTTTGAAGATCCTGGTGTGCTGGTGACATTTCCTTTTTCATGATTGCATTCGGTTCCAGCTGACGGTCATTTCAAGCACCTACTTCAAAATACAGCCGTTTGTGCAGGAACGTGTGCGTTGGGAATATTGCATTGAAGTGTGAGGAATTGAGCCCCATTGTTTGTGTCATTGGAAGAATTGTGCCTTATTGGTGTCATTGGTAGGAATTGTGCCCCATCATTGGTGTCATTGGGCCCCATTGTTGGTGCCATTTATAGAGATTGTGCCCCACCAGTGGTGTCATTGGCAGGGATTGTGCCCCATCAATGGTGTAATTGGGAGGAATTAAGTCTCATCATTTGTGTCATTGGTAGGAATTGTGCCCCTTCATTGGTGTCAGTGAATGATATAGTGCTGCATGGCCTGGATAAAAGCAAGCAGGAGGCCACATTTGACCCCTGGGCTGCAGTTTGAGACCCAAGAGGAATGACATTTCTTGTAAGATGTGATCGCTTCCCCAGTTTACTTTTAGACTTGTGATAATGTAATGTCTGCCCCCCAGAATTAGAAACCATAGATTATAACTGGTAGTATAGCTTCACGTAGAGCAGCCTCTATTCCCTAGCAGGCAGTTGCCCTAAGGACTTAATACACAATGCTATATTTGCTGGCCAAGTGGCGTAAGAGGCTGGAAAAAGTTATAACAAAAGAAGTACCCAGTAGCCCTCAGGGGTTGTCAAGCATGGACCAAGACAGGTTAGTGGGATCAGAAATGAAGAACAGAGCTATAGAATGCAGCGCTCATGTAGTAGGACCAATTACAGCCCTGGGCTTTTAATGTTTGAAAAGAGTGCAACAGCACCACTAAACAATCAGGGCAGAGCAGGCAAGACAGCATTTCTGAATCTTCTGGAGTCCAAACTGTGCTCTTGACCATTAAAACCAATGGCCATTGAGAAGAAACATTGGTGTCTCAGTGAATAGCCAACTGGATTGATCTGTTTGTAAGAGGGGGGTTCGGTAGTACCTTTTTATCAGTGTAGATGGGTGTAGCCTACTATATTGTTATTCACTTGAGTCATGTCATTAATATTCATCGCCTTTTCAATCATGTTTCAGGTTGTAGGCCCCCCAGTAAATCTAGTTTGGTGAATGCCCACACCCTGTGATTGGGATGAAGAATTCGGTAATAAGGGGACAGTTGACTTTTATTAGGAATGGTGATTGAGGCCACAATAGTCAATGCAAGGCCATAAGGTTTTATCCTATTTTCCACAAAAAAAAACCCACCCTTGCAGGGAAGGAGGAGGAGTGGATGAAGCCATTCTTATGGTTCTCTTGCATATATGATTTAATTGCTAGGATCTAAGGTTTAAAAAAAGAGAACATTAAGTGCGTTGCATAAACATAATGTGCTTCAAAAAAAGTCCCAAAGTGTCTTGTGCTATGCTTTCAGGAATAAAACCAAGTGCTCAGTGTCCTTAATCCTTCATTCCATGCGTTATTATGAAGAAATCTCCCATGTGTGATCACCTCCATATAAGAAACTCACCGGACGATCCTGAACTTTTTTTCTATTTATGGGTCATAGAGTGCTTCTCCCCTTTTAAGGGAGGTGATCCCCCCCCCCCCAGACCGCTGCTGCTGTCTCTCCTCTCAATATACTCCACACATAGGGATGGATACCACCATATAAAAAGAGAAAGGCCTTATAGTGTAAACGTTTCTTTTTATTAAAACCAATTCACTAAAAACAACAAATTTGCCACTCATATTATATTGTGCATGACCTTCCACCAGGATTGTACCAGCTCTGCTGTTACAGGTCTCCTAACACAAGCTCTGCTTACTCCCTCAGACTTCCAGGTGTACGTAGCAGGATGACGTCACTTTCTGCATGCCCTCCCCGACACAGCGTTTCGTCGTGCTGACGTCATCAGGGGGCATGCCCTGAAGCGATACAATCCCGGTGCAAGGTCATGCATAATATAAATGTGAGAGCCAAATTTTTTGTTCAAGTTGGGAAGAATTTTTTAGGGCTCTGCTGTGGTGTCTCATACCCTTTAGCTTGTAATAGTTCCCATCTGTCAGTGTTTCACATAATAACAGTCCTGTTCAGAGTCCCACCAATGGGTGACCCTCTTCAGTGTAACGCTACATATCTCTGTGGTCTCTCTCCTTCCCATGACTAATCTCCCAAGAAGAGCTCTAAGAACGAACCCTTTATACTTAAATACCCCAACTATGGAACCCACAACAGGCCAAATGGCAGACACACCACAGCAAGCTAACCCGTTACATTGCCACACTGTAACTTTGAATGAAAAGCATATATGACAGTATTGGCACCTGCCTACAATTATGTTTGTTTCAATCATCACAGAGGCAAAAAGCCCATGAACAACGCCAACAAGACGCAAGTAATTGTCTTTGAACTTTCTGGTCTAACTGATGACAGAGAATTTGCTCCATTCCTCTTCATCTTCTTTTTGCTTGTTTACATAATAACCATATGCGGAAATATTGGAATAATTGCTGTTGTTCAAATCTCGCCCAGCCTTCACACCCCGATGTACTACTTCTTGAGCTACCTCTCTGTGGTGGACCTACTCTATTCCTCAGTTGTTACCCCCAAAATGTTGTCCGATCTTCTGTCTGACAAGAAAATCATCACCTTCATTGGTTGCGCCCTTCAGTTCTACTTCTATGTTGCTCTAGCCACTGTGGAGGTCTTTGTCCTTTCAATCATGGCGTATGACCGATATGTTGCCATTTGCCACCCTCTACACTATGTCCTAATAATAACCATGAAGAAATGTCTTGGTCTTGTCCTTCCCACCTTTTTTGTTGGATTTTTGCAGTCATCGGCACAGACCAGTTGCATCTTCAGTCTCAAATACTGTCAATCAAACATTGTAGACCATTTTTTCTGCGATCTCTCTCCAGTGGTTAACTTGTCCTGTTCGCAAACCCGTACCTGCACCATCATCAGCCTTTTCTTTGTGTGTTTTTGTACCTTAACTTCAATGACAACCATCCTGGTCTCCTACACCCTCATCATTTCTTCTATCTTACGGATAAAATCTACAGCTGGCAGGAGGAAAGCGTTCAGCACCTGCTCCTCTCATCTCATGTGTGTTACCATCTTCTATGTTACAGTTTTCTTCACCTATCTTCATCCATCCTCCGCTGCCCTCAAGAAACAAGACTTGGTGGCTTCTGTCTTCTACGCGGTGGTGACCCCAATGTTGAATCCTCTCATCTACAGCCTAAGGAACCAAGAGGTGAAAAAGGTCATCAAAAGACTGGTGAAGGAAAGTCCTAAAGAACCTATATGACAGTGTGATTCCTATCCATCTTAAGTGTACCTAGTTTAAGATGTGGACAATGGAAACCTGTGTTGAGAGACTTCTGACTTCACTGGCTGTATGCTTGTGGGTCAATGACTGAAGCCAGAGAAAGACGGTCTAGAATGAGTTAGACCGTCAATGTATTTAGCCAGTGTATTTTTATACAGGATAGGTTTCCTGGAATATAAAATATAAAGTTGTATAGATATTTAAAGAAATAGGATCAGCTTATATTAGGTAATTTTGTGAGAGCACATTAAAGCTAATTTCCAAGCAATGTTTAAAAATGTAATTCCCTCTGATTAACCACCCCCCCAATCCCATCTCTCCATCGCCCATCCAGTTTTTAAAAAAAAAGAAATATCTTTTGAAACTCTTTTATAGTCATCGACATGCACTAGCAATATCAGTTACCACCGCCGCTTCTGGAAGTCATGACCAGTGGAATTAGTGCTGCAGTACATCAATCCTTCTTTATGATGTTATCAGCTGCTGTGGCCTTCAGAGGACCTCTTGGATGGACAGCCAACACTAAGGCCCGGTTCACACTGGTGTGACAAGCGCTCCGACTTTGAGAGCACAAGTTGCATGACATGTAAAAATAAATGTTTCCCTATGAGAGCCGTCTTAACTGGTCCGACTTTTGAAAAGGTTGCTGCACTACTTTGGTCCAACTTGGGTGCGATTTCAGCTCATGGAATATAATGGAAGTCGCATCCAAGTCGGATCTTAACTGATCCGACTTGTGACGTGCGACATGTGCTCAGAGGCAATGTTACCAAAGCAAAATTGATTGAAAAATCGGTGTGAGGTCCCACCAATATTCATACCAGGCCCCTTGGGTCTGGTATGGATCTTGAGGGGAAACCCATGCCCAAAAAAAAAAAAAAACTGCTTGGGACCCCCCCCAAAATCCATACTAGACCCTTTATCCGAAAATGCAGTCTGACAGGCCAGGAAAGTGGGGCAAGAGTGAGAGCCCCCACCCCCCCTCCTGAACCATACCAGGCCACATGCCTTCAACATGGGAGGCGGGTGCTTTGGGGCAGTGTGGACCCCGACCCATTCACCCAAAAAAACAGTGTTGTGTAAGAAAAACAGGAGGCAGTTTTTGACAAGTCCTTTATTAAAAATGAATAATGTCCATGTGGTAACTCCAACGTCAATCATGATGGCCATCGCTGCTGCCGCCAACCCGATAAAAGGCTCCCGCCGGTGTCTGACAGTTCTTATTTGACTATGGCGCATGGCCGCACCCAAAGAATTCATCCCTTTTTACGCCACCGCCCTGGGCATTATGGGTCCGTATTTTGGCATGGGGTTTCCCCTCAAGACCCAAGTCGCACTCATCTCAAAGTCAGATCAAAAATGGGTCCAGTTTCCGTGTCTATTATGTTTATTAGCTCCATCTAGTGGCCATAATGCGGTATTCTCCTGATTGAGGTTTTTCAGGAAAATAGTACATTATGGCCACTGTCTTTGAGATCTTCTGTCCCATCAATATTTATATATATATGTAAAAAAAGAGAAAATTAGGTTATCATACCTCTGAAACATAAAAGCATTCTCTTTGGAGTCTTCCAGCATTGCCTACTTAAATGGAGTACATTTCTGCAACATGTGGTCAGATTCAAGCTTACCTTTTTGGACTTGGTTTGTTAAGTTTCAGATTTCCATGAACAGTACCAAAGTGAAAGAAAAATGGAATATGTGACATGTGGTCACCCTGTACCCTAATTTGGGACATTTCTATGCATAGTACTGGAGGTAGATATATGAGATCACTGTGTTCCCCCTCCTTAGAAGGTTTGTACCTACCTACCTCTGGAGGTTACATTGAGATTTTAAGGAGACCTCTAAGGAACATATTTAGAGGGACTTCCTTTTTTTTGGGGGGGGGGGGGGGTTCCGGAGCTCCTGGAGTTTCTTTTTTTCAAATAATTGGCCAATTATGATTTTAATTGTGACTTTGCATTGAGGTAGTTGCTTGTTTTCTATTTTGGATATGGATAAAAGATATGTTTACATAAGAATACAGAGCCAAGTTTTCTCCCAGGTCCAACATATTATATAATTCCTTAATTATTAGAGCCTTAGTCTGGTTTTTATCTTTTCCCTTTTTTACATTATGACCACTAAATGGAGCTGATGAACATAAAAAAAAAACCTAATAGACACATTACTGTCGTTATTAGTAGGCATTCGCATAGCGATTGTTTTTTTGACCCCTAAGTGTCCACATCACCTAGGTAGCGACATGGACACAATACCGATACAAGGTTTGTCATTTTTTTTGCTGGAATGCCCACATGGCAAACAGTACATAGTAGAACAACGAGAAAATTGAAGGAGAGAATCAAAGACCATATAAGAAATATATATATAATCAGACCATGATTTATCTGCTCATTTCACTAAATATCTTTAAGGGGATCCCAGATAGTTTAATCTGGTGAGTAAGTAAACTTAGTGGAAACTGAAAAGAAATAAACATGGAAAAAAGGAATATCCAGGAAAGAAATGGAATTGATTTATATATGTAATACATAGACACCCAAGGGTCTAAATACTAAAATCAATTTAAACTGTTTAACTCTCAAAAAGTGAAAAAAATGGGACTAAGAAGAAGGTGAGTGAGGGTTAATAGAAGGAATTTAAGGTTTAAGAGCAGTGATTATGAATAGAGTATTAGAGGAAGGAAACGTATATAAAGACTAGGGATGGGCCGAACACCCCCCTGCTCCGTTCGCAGCAAAACTCCTGAACAGGGGAAAAGTTCTAACCCAAACAGCGAATCCCGTTGAAATCTATGGGAGCCAAACAGGAAAAATCAAAAGTGCCCATTTTGAAGGCTTATATGCCCCCTTCTGACATCACGTGACGGGAGGGGAGAGAAGGGAAGGTGTAATGGTGAATTAGGGAGGAATGAAGAAGGGATCTTGTGGGGGAGGAGAAATAAGGGAAGAGGGAGCAAGAAAGCCAGCAGGCAAAGGGGATGGGCCATGTCATGGACCAGGGGTTTATCCACTTGATATAAAGTTTACAGTGCCATGAGCAAAGTGGGGTCCATGGAACCCAATTCCCACCAGAACTCCAGCGATTGCACTTAAAACCAGGAATATCCAAGAAAGAAATGGAACTGATTCATATATGTAATACATAGACACCCAAGGGTCTAAATACTAAAATCAATTTAAACTGTTTAACTCTCAAAAAGTGAAAAAAATGGGACGAAGAAGAAGGTGAGTGAGAGTTAATAGAAGGAATTTAAGGTTTAAGAGCAGTGATTACGAATTGGGTATTAGAGGAAGGAAACAAATATAAAGACTAGGGATGGGTCGAACACCCCCCTGCTCTGTTCGCAGCAAAACTCCTGAACAGGGGAAAAGTTCTAACCCGAATGGCTAATCCCATTGAAATCTATGGGAGCTAAACAGGAAAAATCAAAAGTGCTCATTTTGAAGGCTTATATGCCCCCTTCTGACACCACGTGACGGGAGGGGAGAGAAGGGAAGGTGTAATGGTGAATTAGGGAGGAATAAGGAAGGGATCTTGTGGGGGAGGAGAAATAAGGGATAAGGGAGCAAGAAAGCCAGCAGGCAAAGGGGATGGGCCATGTCATGGACCAGGGGTTTATCCACTTGATATAAAGTTTACAGTGCCATGAGCAAAGTGGGGTCCATGGAACCCAATTCCCACCAGAACTCCAGCAATTGCACTTAAAACCAGGAATATCCAAGAAAGAAATGGAACTAATTCATATATGTAATACATAGACACCCAAGGGTCTAAATACTAAAATCAATTTAAACTGTTTAACTCTCAAAAAGTGAAAAAAATGGGACGAAGAATAAGGTGAGTGAGGGTTAATAGAAGGAATTTAAGGTTTAAGAGCAGTGATTACGAATTGGGTATTAGAGGAAGGAAACAAATATAAAGACTAGGGATGGGCCTGAACACCCCCCTGCTCCGTTCGCAGCAAAACTTCCGAAAAGGAGAAAAGTTCTAACCCGAATGGCGAATCCCATTAAAGTCTACGGGAGCCAAACAGGAAAAATCAAAAGTGCCCATTTCGAAGGCTTATATGCAAGTAATTGGCCGTAAAAGGGGTATGGGGGTCTGGGTACTGCCCTGGGGGACATGTATCAATAAAAAAATTAAAACAATCATTTTTTCAGGAGCAGTGATTTTAATTACCCTTAAAGTGCAACAATAAAAATGAAAAATATAGGGCCTGGGGGGGTCCCCTTAATGTGCCTGTAAAGTGGCATATCTGTAGCATATACAGAGCATGCTACAGCAAAACTGATTTATAAAGAAAAAAAAACAAGTCAAATGCCATTTTAAATGACTCGCGGTTACAATTGCCGGCACCCAGCTATTGAAATAATAAAGAAAAAAACTGAGTGGGCCCCCCAGTCCGTAGCAGGCCCTTCGGGTCTGGTATAGATTTGGAGGGGAACCCCATGCCAAAGTTTAAAAATATAACAGCATGGGCCCCCCCCCCAGAATCCATGCCGGACCCTTATCTGGGCATGCAGCCTGGCAGGTCAGGAAAGAGAGGGGGGGAACGGGTGAGCACCCCCCCATCCTCCTGAACCATACCAGGCCACATGCCCTCAACATAGGGGGGTGGGTGCTTTGGGGCAGGGGGGCCTATTTCCGACAACCCTGGGCTGTGGTTTTTGGGATCTGCGGGTGGGGGGCTTATTGGAATCTGGAAGCCCCCTTTAACAAGGGGGCCCCCAGATAGCACCCCCCCATGTGAATGGGTATTGCGTACATAGTACCCCTACCCATTCATCAAAAAAGTGTATAAAAGTAATAAACACAATAAACTGTTTTTGACAAGTCCTTTATTAAAAATTAAAAAAATAGTGTCCCTATAATCCATTGTCAATCACGACGCCCGCCAGACCCAAAAATAGAAAAAAATAAAAATGCTCCTGCGAGGACTCCCGCCGTATGCCCGCTCTGCGCTTTTACATTTCTTATATAGGTAAGGGGCGAGGGCCACCTGGCTACGTCACCCTTCTGACATCATGTTACGGGAGGGGAGGAAAGGTGTAATGGTGAATTGGGGAGGAATGAAGAAGGGATATTGTGGGGGGAGGAGGAATAAGGGAAAAGGGAGCAAGAAAGCCAGCAGGCAAAGGGGATGGACCATGTCATGGATCAGGGGTTTATCCACTTGATATAAAGTTTACAGTGCCATGAGCAAAGTGGGGTCCATGGAACCCAATTCCCACCAGAACTCCAGCAATTGCACTTAAAACCCTACTCTTAACTCCGTTTTCCATAGTCTTCTGGCCAGTCATCTTGATATTCTGGGTTCCATTTCCTCTTCTTCTGGCATCGGCCGTGGGCAGTGTTTAATATTGCAGAAAGCTGCACCAGGTTGATGCCAATGCCACTTTCTTAAAGTATAACTAAAGGCAAAAGTTTTTATTTTTATTTTGGATAGAGTGGAGAGGGATTAGAACACCTATCAGTTTTTTTTTGCTGTCTGTCCCCCCACTAGGGAGATTCACCCTCTCTATATGTCCTGTTTACCATTATCATTGAAAGTGACATTTTAAAGAAAATCCTACATTTTGGGTTGTTCCCAGAACAGTAATAGAGGGAATATCTTCCAATGGGGAAACTAGTTCTAGTGACTTTGGGGTTCCCAAGGAATTTCTATAATTTGCAGGGATTTCCTCCTACTTGGCTATGGGACAGGAACTGAAGGGAAATCTCCGCAATGGAAGATGGTGAAAAAAAAAATCTGACAGGGGTTATAACCCTCCCTTACTCTATCCAAAAAAACAAACAAAAACATTTTGCTTATAGTTCTACTTCAACTGCTTCTCACCAGCTTCATTGTAAAATGACGGACGGGCGGGAAGCCTATTGTTCATCATATGACGTCTTCCCGAGAACGTGCCTCACTCATTTGGTGGAAGGGGGATTATGGTGTGGGGGTTGTTTTTCAGGGGTTGGGCTTGGCCCCCTAGTTCCAGTGAAGGGAACTCTTAAGGCATCAGCATACCAAGACATTTTGGACAATTTCATGCTCCCAACTTTGTTGGAACAGTTTGGGGATGACCCCTTCCTAATCCAACATGACTGCGCACCAGTGCACAAAGCAAGGTCCATAAAGACATGGATGAGAGAGTTTGGTGTGGAGGAACTTGACTGGCCTGCACAGAGTCCTGACCTCAACCTGATAGAACACCTTTGGGATAAATTAGAGGGGAGACTGCAAGCCAGGCCTTCTTGTTCAAAATCAGTGCCTGACCTCACAAATGCGCTTCTGGAAGAATGGTCAAACATTCCCATAGACACACTCCTAAACCTTGTGAACGGCCTTCCCAGAAGAGTTGAAGCTGTTATAGCTGCAAAGGGTGGGCCAACTAAATATTGAACCCTACGGACTAAGACTGGGAGGCCATTAAAGTTCATGTGCGTGTAAAGCCAGGCACCCCAATACTTTTGGTAATATAATTTATATATATATATATATTATATACTAAAGGGGCCATATAACCCCTTTGTCTGTGGTTCTATAGGGCCAGGGCATGCAATTTTATATCAGCACGCAGTTATTTGCTCGTACTATCAGAAGCAATTATCTCTCAGGAACAAATATTTTCATATGAGGGATAAAACATATTCCTTCTGATCTAAGAAAATGGTGGTGATCACAGACTGGGTGTTGTCAGTGAACTGGTCCAAATCATTTGGTGGAGGGGGGATTATGGTGTGGGGCTTCTTTTTCAGGGGTTGGGCTTGGCCCCTTAGTTCCAGTGAAGGGAACTCCTAAGGTTTCAGCATACCAAGACATGTTTCACAATTTCATGCTCCCAACTTTGCGGTTTGTTTGGGGATGGCCCCTTCCTGTTCCAACATGACTGGTGCACCAGTGCACAAAGCAAGGTCCATAAAGACATGGATGAGCGAGTTTGGGGTGGAGGAACTTGACTGGCTTGCACAGAGTCCTGACCTCAACTCGATCGAACACCTTTGGGATGAATTAGAGCGGAGACTGCGGGCCAACATCAGTGCCTGACCTCACAAATGCGCTTCTGGAAGAATGGTCAAACATTCCCATAGACACACTCCTGAACCTTGTGGAAGCCTTCCGAGAAGAGTTGAAGCTGTTATAGCTGCAAAGGGTGGGCCAACTCAATATTGAACCCTACGGACTAAGACTGGGATACCATTAAAGTTCATGTGCGTCTAAAGGCAGGAGTCCCAATACTTTTGACAATAAACTGTATATTAGATCAGCTAATTGGCAGGGCCTTTTTCCAATTAAAGTGTATCTAAAACCAAGGACATAAATATAATATACTGCAGATTGCCAATTCTTGGATTTGGTGGTGGCATTAGTTTTATTTAGACTTTTCTTTTCTTTTTGATTCTGCCAGTAACACACTTCTTCTCCTAGCGTATCTATGGAGGAGCAGCATTCTCACCCCAGGACAGTACTACAGAACACCACCACTCTTTTGTTATATCCATAACATGGTGAGAGTGTTCTGTAGTCCACAGAAACCGCAGGAAACAATGTAATTGATAAAAGCCAGCACAGGCGTGGGGCACAGGAAGTTATCAGCTGGCATGATTTCTGGCAGGATCAATGGCTCTTTTTTCACATTTCTGGAACAGATATAACAAAGGGCTTTCTATAGTATATTTACCAGACCCAAAGGGAGAAAATAAGAGAAATTCAGCGTTGGGGTCTGCATATATTATAACATCACCAGTGACATAATGATACCAAGGGACGTATGTAGTAATTGGTTTCTTTGTGATTCATAATAATGATGGTCCCTGGAGAAGAAGGCAATTATTTTCTCGGATAATTGGGTTTATTATATAAACAGCTCCATGCGGACAGAAATTGGAAGATACATAGATCCTACATGTCAATGATATCTCAGTCAGGTAAGAGACCAAAACAGAACCCCCACCCCGATTCCTTATTGTCGATGAATGTATTGGAGGGCATTCATATATATTCATTTTAAAGTTGAGATTATATATACTAAAAATGTGCTTTACTATTAAAACATCTAAAGCATTAGATAGCACCTATATACACATGTTCTGGTTATGTCCTAGACCAGTGATGGTGAACCTTGGCACCCCAGATGTTTTGGAACTACATTTCCCATGATCTTCAATTACACTGCAGAGTGCCTGAGCATCATGGGAGATGTAGTCCTGAAACATCTGGGGTGCCAAGGTTCACCATCACTGTCCTAGACTCTCCCGATATTGGGCCGCTATCTTTGAATTTATCAATGTGCGTCTCCAGTTGGAGATGCCCCTAACGGCAGAGTTGGCCCTACTGGGTATACAAGAGGATGACCAGAGACCTCGGTATACTAAACTTTTGCTTTCATTGCTGCTCTTTTATGCCAAAAAAAAAAGATATCCTGCTTAAGTGGACTTCCCCCCTGCCACCTACGGTGAGGTCATGGGAAAATTCAGTGAATGCTATTCTACCAATGTATAAACTAACCTATATGAGTAGAGGCTGTCCTCAGAAATGTGTGAAGGTCTGGCAGCCATGGACTGACCCCTTGTGATCTGTAATGTCCTTCTTGGTACCCTTGCCTTATCTGTTTATGCTGTACTGTATATGACTGGGCTCTGTGCTTCGGCATCCCCCCCCCCCTTTATGACACTAGATGATGGATAACTCCTTATGTTCCTGCCCTCTGTAATGTCTGCCTACAACGTCCTATTGTTATATTGCATACTGAGTATTGCATATATATTGTTCTTCCATTGATGTATCCACTGCAATAATTTTATGTCTTATAATGTATTGTGATCCATTTTTTCAATAAAGACCAACCTTGTTGTAAAAAAAAAAAAAAACATCAAAGCATTTGTTGTGAATGAGATATGATGATAATGAAATAATGTCACTTTATGATTTGCTAATGTTTTACTGGATCACCATCCACTTCTTCATAGGAAAATACTCATATATAACATACTCATATATTTTAAATCCGAGCTTCATTACCAGATATCCCAAGGAACAACCAGCTATTACCTCCAAATGGGTGAAGCCCAACCTGGTAAAAGTCACTTTATAGATCAACTAGGGTTCCTCCTGAGGTTTCTAGGGATTCCTTGAGCAATGAGTAACCTTTGCCTCTCAGATAAGTAACTACTATCAACAATTATCTTTTTAGCTATCTTCTGTAAGGGGGGGGGGGGGATCTTCCCAATGCCCACAAAAGTGAAGAGCATTCCTCTAAGTCAGGGGTCTCCAAACTTTCTAAACAAAGGGCAAGTCTACTGTTCTTCAGATTTTATGGGGACCTGGACTGTGGTAAGTGGGGATAGAAAATGTCCAAGCATCAGTGGCAGGAGGCAATGTCTCAGACTTGGTGGTCAGTGGGAGTAAAAAAAGTTACATAGTGCATTAGTGGGAGGTATAGTGTCCTATCAGTGTCATTGGGAGGAATAGTTCCCTTCATTGGTGTCAGTGGGGGGAATAGTTCCCTTTATTGGCATCAGTGGGAGGAATAGTGCCCTATCCTTGGTGTCAATAGGAGGAATGGTGCCCGATCATTGGTGTCATTGGGAGGAATAGTGGCTCATAGTGCCCCATCATTGGTATTGAAGGGGATGAATTGTGGCTCATCATTAGTATCTGTGGGAGGAGTAGTGCCCCATCCTAGGTGTCAGTGGGTGAAATAGTGCCTTCTCAGTGATGTCAGTGGAAGGAATAGTGCCTCATCAATGGTGTCAGTGGGAAGAAATAGTGTCCATCTTTAGTAGCAGTGATAGGAATAGTATCTCATCATTGGTGTCAGTGAGAGGAATAATGCCCCATCATTAATGTCAGTGGAAAGAATAATGCCCTATCATTTATATCAGTCAGAGGAATAGTGCTCCATCGTTGGTGTCAGTAGGAGGAACAGTGCTCCATTGCTGGTGTCAGTAGGAGGAACAGTGCTCCATTGTTGGTGTCAGTAGGAGGAACAGTGCTCCATTGTTGATGTCAATGTCAGGAATAGTGCCCCATCATTGGTATCAGTGGAAGGAATAGTGTCCATCATTGGTGATTGGTGTCAGTGGGAGGAATAGTGTCCATCATTGGTGTCAATGAGAGGTATATTGGCCAAATAATAATATTATTAATAATAACAGCCCCATTTCAATGGTTCCTCCGTGTTAAAAAGGTTGAGAAAGGTTGCTATAGGTGGACCCCAGGATCTTAGGGATTCTGGTGCTCAGTGACCAACATAGGAGAGGGGGTCACTGGGCATTGGGACCCATCAGATCCTGAAAATGCTGAATTTAGTAAATGTTAGTAACTTGCAAACTAACATCATCATCAACTTATATCATGTGTGGAATAAGGGTGCTCTGTGTTGTAAGGGTCTCAATGTTGATGTCACAGCACATATTTTTAAATATAATATCTCAACTTCAAAAGTAGTATACATGGATCTCCTCTAATACTAATGTCCAAAATTGGAAATTATATCTTTTTAAAATTGTTTTAATTCATAATAAATAAATGATAAAATATTTTGTAAAAGTTTTTTTTTTTTTTTTATTGATGATAGAATTTTACATCTACACCTATAGATCTATACCTTTATAGTCTTATTTATGAGTTTTGCTGCATTCATAAGGATTACTAAATGATTTCAAAGGGTATCACACATTAAAGACAAAACCATTACTAAAAGCACAGAGAATATAATTGCTCATTAGGCAAAACTATTGATGTTAAATATGTGAGAGGTGCCATCTTGTTTTTTGCATTGGTGCAGCTCCTAACTGTCCATCCTTTGGAAGGACTCTTCATCTGTTGGTCCCCAAGTCAGTTTCCCCCCTCTTTCTGCACCCTTCTTTATACTGATATAAAGATCTGTATGAATTTATGTATTATTTACTTATTGCTTACATTCCCCAAGTTTATGTAGGAAGGCATCAAGCAAATGATTGCATATATTATTTTATTGTAGCCAAATTAGTGCATTTGTAGCAACACACTTGAATGCTGTCTGTGATACTTGTTTTTTTTTTGCAAACTGATTGGCTGTGAGGGGAAAGGGAGAGTTGTTTTCGAGGTCTTTACAATGTCCTTGCATTTTAGGGCCTCAAGTAATGCAAAAGGCAGTTAGCCCATCGGAGGTGATACATTTAAAATATACAGTATATATGATAGTTTGTAGACTTTAACACAGATGAAATAATATGCTCTGAGTTTTTTTTGGGTAGCAGAATACATTTGGCCTAAAATTATAGAGAAAGATTGCTTGCAACATTTTATAACAGGAAGTAGGGGAAGTTTATAAAGCAAAAAGAAATCTGTGGTTCACTAAATACTACAAAAAGAAGGCTGATATATGGAGCACAGGTTCCAGCTGACATGTTTCGTCATTTATGACGCGTCAGGTGGAGCCTGTGCTCATGACGTCACTGTGTATTTGGACCTAGGATATTGGTTTAGATGGCTCCCGGAAAGGATGTTTTTGATGAGGACTGTAAGGCTTCTTTCACACGGGGCAGATCAGTCATGATCCGCCCCGTGAACATCCGCTTGCTCAGCGGGGATAGCTCCGCCGATCCCCGCCGAGCAGGAAGATGACAGGTGCATCGCTGCACACTGTGCAGCGACGGACCTTTTAGAGCGCCGCTCTCCCCTATGGGGGGATCGGATGATGACGGTCCATAGTGTCCGTCGTCATCCGATCCGAAAACGGATGGAAAAGTAGGTTTTTCCTCCGTTACACTTTTCGGATCGGAGCGGGTCGGATGTCAGCGGACATGTCACCGCTGACATCCGACGCTCCATAGGGATGAATGTATGTCCAGTTTTCATCCGAAAACGGAAGGATGAAAAACGGACATACGGATCGTCCGTGTGAAAGAGGCCTTAATCTTTTTTTTTTTTTTTTTTTTTTTTTAGTACTTTAGTACTTTTAGTAGATGTTATTTGGAGGTTTTAAACTATGTGGTCATGTTTGATATTTCCCTACATATGACAACTAAATGGAATCCTGACTGATGACCGCCTTAAATTCTTAATTGGAACCTAAATGTAAGTAAGATCCTTCGCGCTATCAAAGTGAATATATGCTAATCTGATAAGTTGCAGCTAGATCTAAAGTGTAAATGTGCACTTAAATGGTATAAAGTAAATAATGATCAGCGCAGCTTGATGATATATATAAAATATTAACAATAAGCGATAAAGATGTGCAAAATCGCTGTTGCTTCAGTTATTTTGCACATCATCATTAGCAATTTGCATAATCGCAATTAGCGATTTTGCACATCTTTATCGCTTATTGATAATACTTTATATATATCATCAAGCTGCGCTGACCATTATTTACTTTATACTTAATTGGAACCTGCCATGGAGTTATTGACCTTATGAGCGGGGGGCTAACACATTGGAAGGTGGTTTGCAGCCACACAGGCCTATTTAACTCTGTACCTAGTGTATGGCAGTCCACTTGCTCTGGTAAAGGTGCATGGTTTTTATATGGTGGTGGATCACGGAGTGACTTCATAGATCATGGGCTCTTATTCTTGAATACACCAAGATTTTTTCAGTGATTTCTGGATTGACCTTTGGACTCTTACCGTGGTTTTTTTTTACATATCTATTTTGGACTTTTTTTTTATCACTAAGGACAAGGAGGACGAGCATACCTTTTTTTGTCTGCTTTGACTTGAGCTTACATGGCTCAGATAAAATATTTAATCCAACCCATCACTCAGACAACTCTTAGAAAACCTTATCTATTCTTGCACTAAAAGTAGAAAAGGCCTTCAACAACGTCTCTTGGTCTTCCATGTCAGTAAACCTTTGATATATTAGGAAGTTTCATCCACACCCTACAAGCCCTCTAGCATATTTGAAATTACTCAGTTCTCAGCCAGCCCCCCAGAACTATTTAGCAGGGAACGAGGCAAGGTTGTCCGTTCTTGCCATCGCCTTTAGCATTTTTAATTGAATGCTTGGTACTTTATATTTGAAGAACCACTGATATAAAAGGAGTCAAGGTTGCCCAACAAAAAGTATATTACTACTAACAGATCTCAATGTATCTACAGTGCCTTGAAAAAGTATTCACACCCCTTGAAATTTTCCAAATTTTGTCATGTTACAACCAAAAACGTAAATGTTTTTTATTGGCATTTTATGTGATAGACCAACACAAAGTGGCACATAATTGTGAAGTGGAAGGAAAATGATAAATGGTTTTCAATGTTTTTTACAAATTAATATCTGAAAAGTGTGGCGTGCATTTGTTTTCAGCCCCCCTGAGTCAATACTTTGTAGAACCACCTTTCACTGTAATTTCAGCTGCAAGTCTTTTTGGGGATGTCTCTACCAGCTTTGTACATCTAGAGAGGGACATTTTCTGTATTCTTAGTTACAAAATAGCTCAAGCTCTGTCAGATTGGATGGAGAACGTCTGTGAACAGCAAGTCTTGCCACAGATTCTCAATTAGATTTAGTTCTGGACTTTGACTGGGCCATTCTAACACTTGAATATGCTTTGATCTAAAACATTCCATTGTAGCTCTGGCTGTATGTTTAGGGTCGTTATCATGCTGGAAGGTGAACCTCCGCCCCAGTCTCAAGTCTTTTTCAGACTCTAATAGATTTTCTTTTAAGATTGCCCTGTATTTGGCTCCATCCATCTTCCCATCAATTCTGACCAGCTTCCCTGTCCCTGCTGAAGAAAAGCATCCCCACAGCATGATGCTGCCACCACCATGTTTCACGGTGGGGATGGAGTGTTCAGGGTGATGTGCAGTGTTAGTTTTCCGCCAAACATAGAGTTTTGCTTTTAGGTCCAAAAAGTTCAATTTTGGTCTCATTTGACCAGAGCACCTTCTTCCACATGTTTGCTGTGTTCCCCACATGGCTTCTTGCAAACTACAAACTGAACTTCTTATGGCTTTCTTTCAACAATGGATTTCTTCTTGCCAATCTTCCATAAAGGCCAGTGTAGCAGAATCTCTGACCTCTTCCAGTCTAATGAGAACCTTCAAGGCCAAAGATAGCTGACATCCTTTAATATGTGATGGGTTGTGAGGCAAAGTGGGTGCAAAGGTGGTAAAAGTCATTGGGCGCCAGGCACTTCTTGGAAATAAACAAGGTTTTATTTCTAGGAAAGGGAAAGAGGGTTAGGGCCAAGACATTTAAAGTGAGGTCCTTCGCGCTACTAATTAAGTGAATATATGATATAAATTAATGTGAAGTCAGTGAAATTGCTGCAAGATCTAAAGTGTACACTTAAACACAAAAAGGATAAACAACAATAAAAGTGATCCGCGCAGACTTCTAACACATTAATACTGAGGTGAAATAATCCAAATCATTGGTAAAAAAGTAAACACAGTAATTGAAATCCAAAATGAGTGTGTATACATCAAAAAAAGTCCAAATCAAAGTGATAAATTAGTGACAATAATCATGAGTGTCCATAATCCTGGTGAATCTTCTAAATAGACAATTATGTTGTGAAATTGATGTTAATCTTCGTGACTAGATAGTCACGTAATGCGCTCAGAGCTCTTACCTCCAAATGGAGAACAATAAGCTTTAGATCGGTATCCTGAGATGGGATCACCTGTATATCGTCCGTGTTTTCAACCGATGTCCGTGTGGATGGTTATGGAGGTGGTTCGCGATCTGCAGAATAAACCTTCTCCCTTCTGACAGCTTGGTTAGCCTCAGGATGTCGTGGTTCCGTTATGGACGTTCAATATTCGCCATTAAAAGAAATAAAAGAAAACAGGCCTCCCATAGTGTAATATGTAAAGATAATACAGTTAGAAATGCCAAGTTGCCTCTTACATTTAAAAAGATAAAAACAAGCTTATCTGTGTGTATCCATGTGTCAAACACGCTCCTTGCATCACTTCCTGTCTCTCAGACCTCCGGCCAATCCCTACGCACGTTTTATCACAACACGTCACAACACGTGACTTGCGATCAATTGCGAATATTGAACGTCCATAACGAAACCACGAGAGCCTGATGCCGCGTACACACGAGCGGACTTTACGGCAGACTTTTTCCGGCTGACTTTTCGGCAGACTTTCCGAATGAACGGACTTGCCTACACACGATCAACCAAAGTCCGACGGATTCGTACGTGATGACGTACGACCGGACTAAAACAAGGAATTTCATAGCCAGTAGTCAATAGCTGTCCTAGTGTTAGTTTTTGTCCGTCGGACTAGCACACAGACAAACGGACTTTTCGACCAGACTTGAGTCCGTCGGAAAGATTTGAAACATGTTTCATTTCTAGGTCCGTCGAACTTTTGGGGAAAAAAAGTCCGCTGGAGTCCACACACGATTGAATTGTCTGACAGACTCTGGTCCACTGGACCAAGTATGCTGTAAAGTCCGGTCATGTGTACGTGGCATGAGGCTAACCTATCCCTAGCTTGGCACTTCGGATACCTTCAAGCTTAACCCCTGTTGACCGGCTCGGTCCCTAGCTTGACACACAAGGCTGCTCTGCAAACGTCACCTCCGCTGGTTGGGTCCCTGACTTGATCACCGCCTGAAGTTTCCAGATTCTCCACTGTGCCCGTTCGGTGAGAATACTGCTCCGGTACTTTCTTCAGTTACTGACTGTGGTCCCTGGTAAAGGTGATTGGTCCCTTAGTGGCCACAGCTTCCCTTCTACCTCTGACCATGACAGGTTCTCCGGCCAGCAGAACCGTAACTTTTGGTTGGATTGCAAGCTGCAGTCCCAACCCTGCGCTGCCTTTTACTCTGGATAGGCCCTCACATAGCCTGGCAGCCTGATGCCCCCGGGATAGGTCCAATCTCTGGCCTAGCAGCCCAGGGCAAATGACACCCATCCACCCAGACGGTGGTCTGGGTGGCACACCAGAACCTGAATCACCTGACCTCACCCGAAGATATAGGCTCTAAGAGCAGGCCAAGGGATTCAACAAAATCCCTGCCAATTGGCTGAGATTACCCATAACCTGACCTTGAGTTGTCCTTCTCAATCTAATACCTCCAAGTGCCCGGCCACCTGGTGGTAGAAGAGAAATGCACAACCAGGCCAACTTATGGAGAAGTCAATGGATCCCTAATAATTAACTACAGTAGCTACTTCTGACAAGGAATGTGGCGAGGAGCTCCCTGACTAAACCCCAGAGCGCTACGCCAGATTTGTGGAATGCACAACTAATAGTTGTCCTGTAGACAGATTCCCCCCCTGAGCTGTGGATTTCTGCAGCTCCTCCAGAGTTACCATGGACCTCTTGGCTGCTTCTCTGATTAATGCTCTCCTTGCCTGGCCTGTCAGTTTAGGTGGACGGTCCTGTCTTGGTAGGTTTGCAGTTGTGCCATACTCTTTCCATTTTTGGATGATGGATTGAACAGTGCTCTGTGAAATGTTCAAAGCTTGTGATATTTTTTTATAACCTAGCCCTAGTTTAAATTTCTCCACAACCTTATCTCTAAATGGTCTGGTGTGTTCTTTGGCCTTCACAATGCTGTTTGTTCACCAAGGTTCTCTAACAAACCTCTAAGGGCTTCACAGAGCAGCTGTATGTATACTGAGATTAACTTACACACAGGTGGACTCTATTTACTTATTAGGTGACTCAATGAAGGCAATTGGTTCCACTAGATTTTAGTTAGGGTTATCAGATTAAAGGGGACTGAATACAAATGCACGCCACACTTTTCAGATATTTTTTTGTAAAAAAATTTGAAAGCCATTTATCATTTTCCTTCCACTTCACAATGATGTGCCACTTTGTGTTGGTCTATCACATAAAATCCCAATAAAATACATTTATGTTTTTGGTTGTAACATGACAAAAAGTGGGAAATTTCAAGGGGTATGAATACCTTTTAAAGGCACTGTATTTTGAGCTTTCTTCAGTTATTAAAAATGTTTGTTCTTTTAGGTACGCTCTATGGTAACAAATTGTTTCCCTCATTGTATGCATTGATGATTGAGGAGGTGAAATTTTCCCAGTGGTTCTCGGGTTGGAAGAACATGTGCAATTAAGATGACTTTTATCGCCAGAATTCTTTACTTCTTTTGAGTTCCCCCAATTCCTGTGCCATGGACTGAAGCATCAGATTTTTGGTGTAGGTAAGTGTTAGCTTCTGAAGATTTTTCAAGGAGCTCTATTTCTTCAATAAAACAAAGATCAGTGAGCAGGGGGCAGGAGAGGTGGGTATGACCTGTCTCCTTTGCAGGGAGCACTAACAATTTTACAGGGGCTCAGAAAAATAAAAACTGTTGTGTTTATGCTACTACTGAGCGGCTGCATATTTTATACATCAGAGGACTGGATGAAGCTTTGAAGGAACGGAGGAGGCATGGGGGAGCAAAGGAGGCATTGTGGGAACTAAGACGACAATGAAGTCTTTAAATAAAGAAGACAAATGACAGTGAAAGACAGTGGAAAGGCATGCATGCTCATATTTTTTATGAATGGCAGCATTTGGTGGCCTGTCAGCTGCTGATAATGGCCATTTATGGATTGGCAGAGTCTTTGCTATAGCTGTAGCCTAATGCTGGTCATACACAAAAAACTTTAAATATTCCCCCATCCAAACAAACAAGGTTGATGAGGGATGAGGAAATCCCCCTCTCCCCCGAATGGGGACATTGTATGTGGCCATATTTAGGCAATGATGCAAGATCCCATTCCCTGCCAATTTGCTTATGTGTCCAGGGATTCTGAGCCATGTCAGTGAAAGAGCCAGGGGACGACAGTGGTTTGTAAGGAAGTAACAGGTGCAAGCAGCCTCTGCTTTTACAACTACCCTGTTTCCCCGAAAATAAGACCTAGCGTGATTGTCGATGCTGGCTGCAATATAAGCCCTACCCCCCAATAAGCCCTAGTTAAAGACCTTGTAGGTCTTATTTTCAGGGTAGGGCTTATTTTCGGAGAAACAGGGTAGGGCTTATTTGGGGGGTAGGGCTTATATTGCAGCCATCACTGACAATCACGCTAGGTCTTATTTTCGGGGAAACAGGGTATTGACAGCTGGATAAGTGAGGACATCATTGCCCAAATATGGCCATTTGGCCATATTTAGGCAATGCTGTAAGGCTTCATTCCCCGCTCATTTGCTTAACTGGCCAGGGATTCCCAGCCATGTAAGTGAATTGGCCGGTTGACATCAGTGGTAGGTAAGGACACAGCGGATGCTGCTTCCTTAGCAACCATTGACAGCTGTAAGCTATCACACTAGTCAAGGCCAGACCCCTAAACGAACATCCTAGCAGCCAGTGTCTGGTCCAAACTGATGTTCGGACTGAACACTAAGCTCATTCATATTCATGACACTGACCCTATACTCCCGAGCTGACGTCAGATGTAGAAAAGGAGGCTTCAGAACAGTTGTTGCTAGCCACATACCCTTTTCAGGCCATGTAGTAAGAGGAAATTGTTTGGTTGCCTTAGCATGGCAGATTTGTTGCCCTCAGAGCTTCTGGTTATCCTGGCCAGCACTGAAATTGCCCTGTATACCTAAAACAGTCCCCAGGCTGTAAAATCTCAGTGGTCCCAAGTAATGTACTGACTTTTTTGACAGCTCTTCTGCTCCCTTTGATGGACTTAGACATACTAAGGATAAATAACAGTAGGGAGTTTGCTGAGGGGGCCCCACCAAGATTTTGGTAAAGGATCCTATGATCTGTAGCTATGCCCTTGACTAGATGTCCTGTAAGACAAACATATCCAGTTTGTGTAACTTGTCAGTAGATCACAACTAATGTGTTTATTTCAGTCGTCACAGAGCAAAAAGCCTATGAACAACGCCAACAAGACACAAGTGATGGTGTTTGAACTTTCTGGTCTAACTGATGACAGAGAATTTGCCCCGTACCTCTTCATCTTTTTTTTGCTTGTCTACATGATTACCATATGCGGAAACATTGGAATGGTTGCAGTTGTACAAATTTCGCCCAGCCTTCACACCCCGATGTATTACTTCTTGAGCTATCTCTCTATGGTGGACCTCTTCTACTCCTCAGTTGTAACTCCCAAAATGTTTTTTGATCTCCTGTCTGACAAGAAATTCATCTCATTCATTGGTTGTGCCCTTCAATTCTACTTTTATGTTGCTCTGGCTAGTATAGAGGTCTTTGTCCTTTCAATCATGGCGTATGACCGATATGTCGCTATCTGCCACCCTTTACACTACATCCTAATAATGACAATGAAGAAATGTCTTGGTCTTGTCCTTCTTACTGTTTCTGTTGGCTTTGGGCACTCATCAGCACAGACCGGTTGCCTCTTCAGTCTTGAATACTGTCAATCAAACCTTGTAGACCATTTTTACTGTGATATCTCTCCAGTGGTCAGGTTGTCTTGTTCTGAACCCCAAACCTGCACCTACATTACCCTATTCTTTGTGTGTTTTTTTACCTTAAGTTCTCTTACAACCATTCTGGTCTCTTACACTCTCATTATATCTTCCATCTTACGGATAAAGTCTTCGGCTGGCAGGAAGAAAGCGTTTAGCACCTGCTCCTCACATCTTATGTGTGCTACCATCTTCTATGTTACAGTTTTCTGTACTTATCTTCATCCATCCTCCACTGGCCAGGAGAAACAAGACAAAGTGGCTTCTGTCTTCTATGCGGTGGTCACACCAATGCTGAATCCTCTTATTTACAGCTTAAGGAATCAAGAGGTGAAAAGGGTCATCATAAGATTGGTGCAGAAAAGTCCCAATAAAGGTATCTGACAGCATGACTCCAAGCTTCAACGTACCTAGTTCAAGATGTGGTCAACAGAAACCTGTGTTAAAATAAAGTTGTGACTTCACCGGCTGCATGCTTGTTGTTCAGTGACTCAAAGTTTTAAAGTCCTAGAAAACCAGAAAACTAGAATGAGCTGGACAGACAATGTATTTTTCTTAACATAAGTTTCCTGGAATACAAAATAAAAAATTGTATAGATATTCATATGAATGAGATCAGCTTATTTTGGGCAATCCTATGAGTGCGCGTTAAAGCCTATCTTCTAGCAAACCCAGAAAGGATAATGACTTTTGCCTCAATCATTATTATTTTATGGAGGGGGAGGGGGGGGGGGGGTTCACAGAAAGAAATAGAACAGACAGAGAAAAAGTGAAAAGTAAAATAAAAGATCTACAAAACAGTACATCCAAGACATTTTTTCAGCAGGAACTCAGAGAAACGCAGTTCCAGCACCACCAGCAAAGAATGTATGTACTGGTAAAGGGGGCTGGGGTATGCTGGAGGGTCTATTGATGCTGACTGCTGGGGATATATTGCAGCTGGGGGTTGTACTGTTGCTGGGGGAGTCAATTGTTGCTGGAGAGATCTACCATTGCAGGGTATCTATTGTTGCCGATGTGGGATCTTTTGTTTTGGGGTCCTTCTGTTGTTGGGGGGATCCACTGTTGAGGGGGGAGGGTCTATTGATGCTGGCTGCTGGGGATCTATTGTAGCTGGGGTTGCAGTGTTGCTGGGGAAGTCGAATGTTGCTGGGGGGATCTACTGTTGCAGGTGATCTATTGTTCCCAGTGGGGAAACGTTTGTTCTGGGGTTGGTATGTTGTTAGGGGAATCCGCTGTTGAGGGGGGAAGGGTCTATTAATGCTGCATGCTGGGGATCTGTTGTAGCTGGGAAGTGCAGTGTTGCAGGGGATCTATGGTTTCAGATGGGGGGTCATTTGTTCTTGGGTTTCTTGTATTGTTGGGGGGGGGTCTATTGATGCTGCCTGCTGGGGGATCTATAATTGCCAGCAGGGGTCTTATGTCGCTGGGGCAGATTTATTGTTGCTGGCGGGGATGTATTGTTGCTGGGGGGTGTATTTTGTTCCTGGGGGAGGGTCTATTGTACATAAGTATTCACAGCCTTTGTCATGACACTCAAAATTGAGCTCTGGTGCATCCTGTTTCCACTGATCATCTTTGAGATGTTTCTACAACTTGATTGGAGTCCACCTGTGTTATATTCAGTTGATTGGACATTGTTTGGAAAAGCACACACCGGTCTATATAAAGTCCCAGAGTTCATGTCAGAGCACAAACCAAGCATGAAGTCCAAGGAATTGTCTGTATACCTCCGAGACAGGATTGTATCGAGGCACAGATCTGGGGAAGGGTACAGAAAAATGTCTGCAGCATTCAAGGTCCCAATGCTCTAAGTGGCCTCCATCATTTATAAATGGGAGAAGTTTGGAACCACCAGGACTCTTCCTAGAGCGGGCCGCTGGGCCAAACTGAGCGATCGGGGGAGAAGGGCCTTAGTCAGGGAGGTGGCCAAAAAACCCAATGGTCCCTCTTACAGAGCTCCAGCGTTTCTCTGTGGAGAGAGGAGAACCTTCCAGAAGAACAACCATCTCTGCAGCACTCTACCAATCAAGCCTGTATGGTAGATGGGACAGACGGAAACCACTCCTCAGTAAAAGGCACATGACAGCCTGCCTGGAGTTTGCCAAAAGGCACCTGAAGGACTCTCAGATCATGTGAAACAATCCTCTGGTCTGTTGAAACAAAGATTGAACTCTTTGGCCTGAATGGCAAGCGTCATGTCTGGAGGAAACCAGGCACCGCTCATCACCTGGCCAATACCATCCCTACAGTGAACCATGGTGGTGGCAGCATCATGCTGTGGGGATGTTTTTCAGTGGCAGGAACTGGGAAACTAGTCAGAATCAAGGGAAAGATGAATGCAGCAATGTACAGAGACATCCTTGATGAAAACCTGCGCTCTGGACCTCAGACTGGGGCGAAGGTTCATCTTCCATAAGGACAGCAATCCTAAGCACACAGCCAAGATAACAAAGGAGTGGCTACAGGACAACTCTGTGAATGTCTTTGAGTGGCCCAGCCAGAGCCCAGACTTGAACCCGAACCAACATCTCTGGAGAGATCTGAAAATGGCTGCGCACCAACGCTTCCCATCCAACCTGATGGAGCTTGAGAGGTCCTGCAAAGAAGAATTGGAGAAACTGCCCAAAAATAGGTGTGCCAAGCTTGTAGCATCATACTCAAAAAGACTTGAGGCTGTAATTGGTGCCAAAGGTGCTTCACCAAAGTATTGAGCAAAGGCTGTGAATACTTATACAGGTATACATGGGATTTTTTCATTTTTTATATTTAATAATTTTGCAAAGATTTCAAACAAACTTCTTTTGCGTTGTCATTCTGGGGTATTGTTTGTAGAACTTTGAGGTAAAAAAGGAATGTAATCTATTTTGGAATAAGGCTGTAACATTAAAAAAATGTGGAAAAAGTGAAGCGCTGTGAATACTTTCTGGATGCACTGTATTGATACAGTATATATATATATATATATATATATATATATATATATATATATATATATATATATATATTTATATATACTATATTACCAAAAGTATTGGGACACCTGGCTTTAAACGCACATGAACTTTAATGGCATCCCAGTCTTAGTCTGTAGGGTTCAATATTGCGTTGGCCCACCCTTTGCAGCTATAACAGCTTCAACTCTTCTCGGAAGGCTGTTCACAAGGTTTAGGAGTGTGTCTATGGGAATGTTTGACCATTCTTTCAGAAGCGCATTTGTGAAGTCAGGCACTGATGTTGGACGAGAAGGCCTGGCCCGCAGTCTCCGCTGTAATTTATCCCAAAGGTGTTCGATCGGGTTGAGGCCAGAACTCTGTGCAGGCCAGTAAAGTTCCTCCACCCCAAACTCACTCATCCATGTCTTCATGGACCTTGCTTTGTGCACTGGTGCGCAGTCATGTTGGAACAGGAAGGGGCCATCCCCAAACAAACCACAAAGTTGGGAGCATGAAATTGTAAAAAATGTCTTGGTATGCTGAAACCTTAGGAGTTCCCTTCACTGGATCTAAGGGGCCAAGCCCAACCCCTGAAAAAGAAGCCCACACCATAATCCCCCCTCCACCAAATGATTTGGACCAGTGCACTGACAACACCCAGTCTGTGATCACCACCATTTTCTTAGATCAGAAGGAATATGTTTTATCCCTCATGTGATAGAAAATATTTGTTCCTGAGAGATAATTGCTTCTGATAGTACGAGCAATTAACTGCGTGCTGATATAAAATTGCATGCCCTGGCCCTATAGAACCACAGACAAAGGGGTTATATGGCCCCTGTCCAAACACCGCTGTCATGTAGTATTTGGACTCACTGTATTGGGATGATGGGCTGGTGTCAGAAATCCTGACCCTACTTTCGGAACTGGCCGATTCATATATAGTGGCCTACAGCCACTTTAGAGGCAAAATACCTTCCCCACACCCAGCAGGGTACCACCTTGGTGACCGAGGGGCCTTCCCACATTGCTACCACTAAAAATTAGGTAGCATGACATTGAACAGTGTAATTGGCCTGAAGCTTGTTCAAAAACAATATATCTTTATTGCCCAAAGTTCAAATGAAAAATCAGGGACATTACTTACAGGCAGTAGGATGTGCCCCTTGTGTGCTGCTGGTTTCTGTATCAGCGGAAATCCTCCTCTATTGACCTCTCTCCTCCTCTGATGCAGTAATATTATGGTGCTTGGGGGTTAATAGCAACGCAAAAGTAAAAAGTTGACTTTTGAGGCAATATATTAATTTGTTAAAGGGGTTGTAAAGGTTCGTGTTTTTTCATCTTAATGCATCCTATCTAGACCTGGCCGGGGTCAAGCCTACAGTGCTAGCTAGTCCAGGAAACACAGCAAGTGATGTGCTGGAGGAGTGTGGAGTGATAATCTGCAAGCAAGTGATGTGCAGGAGGAGAAGAGGAGATTGTATATACAGAGGTGTATATAGTTGGTGCCAATATTGACTTTTGATTACCTGGGCATCTCATAAGTTCCCCATCCCTATCCAAGTTTAATTCCCCTCAATAAAACATAAAAAAACAAGTGCAAGGACTGCTTTATTGTCTCCGAGCGACTGAAAAGTGTGTGCCTGGCTGGGCAGGGTGACAGACTACATAAGCATGTACTATACCAGTGATCTCCAAACTGTGGCCCGGGGGCCAGATGTGGCCTTTGCTTCCCTTTATCTGGCCCATATCTGGACACTATGCTTCCCATTGATAGACAATGAGGCACTATTCCTCCCATTAAAACCAATGATGGGGCACTAATGCTAGGGCATTTTCTACTCCCACTGACCACAGTCTGGCCCCCCTAAAGCCTGTAAACTGGCCCTTTGCTTTGAAAGTTTGGAGACCCCTGAACTATACCATGCTTACTAAGTGTGCTGTAACATTATCTGTGGATTTGTCTGTGCCTAACCTGTGTATAAAATATGTGTATACTTACCTACGTTTAGCCTCCTGCAGTCTGGTCATGTTATCCCCTGTGTCAGTGAGCAGCGGCTGCAGGGGAGAGGAGGGAGCGTTCGACAATGGCTCGGGATTCTGGGAGCGTTGACATCACCCATAGTCTCCCATGTCCCAGCCGTTGTCGGCGCTCTCTCCTCTCCCCTGCAGCCACGGCTCACCGACACAGGAGAGCTGGAGCTGCAAATCACGTGACTGCACTAAAAATAGGTAAGTACACACACCCTCTATACACAGGTTAGGCAGCGTAGACAGCATAAGGGGGAGAGAGAATTTTCAAACATAGTGCTAGGCAGGAATTCCCCTTTAACCAGTTTGTGCCCGGCCTATAGTCAAATGACGGCTGGGCGGGACCACTCTAGATCCAGGTGGACATTGTGATAGACTCACCCGGGACAGAGGCTTTTGGAGGAGACTGAGTGCTAGCCTCTTGCCTACTATGGGCCCTGGCTTTTAAGGGAACACTACTCTTTGTGAGGTGTATGCCTGGGGACACTTGGAGTGATGTTACTTTGGATTCAAGTCCATGTCTCCCCAAGACACACAGACTCTGGAATCCATGTTAAGGACCTCTATGCCACATTTAATGTAACAGAACGTCCCATGCTCCGCTTGAGTGCCTCTGTCACGTATCTGACGGTAGAGCCTGATATGCAGGCTTGCTCCTCTGATTCTGGCCCCCTGATAGAGTAGACAGGAGGAGCAGAAATGCAGAGTCGCACAAGTGCCAAACAGTTCGTCTTCACTGTAATGTAGAACAGCGGCAGGTGGCACGGTGCTGGAGCAGGGTTCTCCAATGAGCGGAAGATGCAGGTCAGGCAAGCCGGGTCAAACACTGGCGGGAATGTCAGGAGCAGAAGCGGAGGCAGGAGCGTAGTCTGGATGCAGGCAGGGTCGGCAATGGGCTGGCAGCGTGGTAGTAGAAGGAGCAGGCAGTTGCGGAGTCAGAACAAGCTGGGTCAGATGCAGGCAGCAGGTAGCAGAGTCAGAGGCAAGCTGGGTTGGTAAACAGGTGCAGGTATCACTGGTAAAGCAGGCAGGAACACACGGGAACGCCGTAGAATGGTCAGCACTGGATGCAAGCACAGACCAAGTTTAAATAGCCTCTTGGTAATGTGCACACAGGTGCACCGAAGGTGTTCTGGCAGAGGCTGAGGTCACAGGTCGACTTCTCCGTCGGCCATCTTGAGTACTGGCTGGTCTTCCCTGACAGGCTGAGGTCACAGGTCGACTTCTCCTTCGGCCATCTTGAGTACTGGCTGGTCTTCCCTGACATTGCCTCCCCCCTAACGGGCAGCCTCCGGATGCCCAATCTGGCTACTTTGTCAGGATAGGTCCTCTTAAAGGTTTGGATCAGTTCTTGGGCATGAATGTTGGTTTCAGGTTCCCACGAGTTGTCTTAAGGACCGTAACCCCTCCACTTAATAAGGTATTGAACTTGACCTCTCCTTCTCCTGGAATCTAAAATCGCTTCTATTTAAAATTCCTCTTCGCCATCTACCACCACAGGTTCGGGTGGCTCTGTATTCCGATCCGGAAAAGAGTTGGGGATGGCGGGCTTCAGTAAGGTTATATGAAACACAGGGTGGATCCTGAAGGTCTCCGGTAACTCCAGCTCATAGGCAACATTGTTCATTTGTTTCTTTACAGGAAACGGTCCCACGAATCTGGGGCCTAATTTCCTTGAGGGACAGGTTAGTTTCAGATTTGTTGTGGCTAACCAGACTTGGCCCCCGGGGTTCAGGATCAGGTCCCCTCTTCTCTTCTTATCGAAGATCTGTTTGTTATAAGCTTGAGTCTTGGCCATCGTCTCTTGTAGCAGCTTGTTGTTGGATCTAAAGAAATCCAATGTTTCAAGTACAGCGGGTACCGGGAATTCCGGAATGTTATTAAACAGAAAGGACGGGTAAAAACCGTAGTTTGCGAAGAAGGGAGATTGTTTCGTGGCTGAATGAGAAGAATTATTGTAGGCAAACTCTGCTAAGGGAAGTAAGGACACCCAATCGTCTTGTGAAAAGGAGGAGAAGCAGCGCAGATATTGTTCCAGTGTCTGGTTGGTCCTTTCTGTCTGACCATTAGTCTGCGGATGATAGGCTGAAGAGAATGAAAGTTCAATACCCAAGGATTCACACAAGGATCTCCAGAATCTGGAGGTGAACTGGACCCTTCTGTCTGAGACGATGTTAGCCGGAACCCCATGGAGTCTTATAACCTCTCTGATGAAGATCCATGCCATCTCTTGTGCAGAAGGGGTGCCCTTCATAGGAATGAAGTGGGCCATCTTGGACAATCGATCAACGATTACAAAGATACAGTACCTGACCGCGAGATTGTGTTTCCAGCGCGATAGCGTCGCGCTGGTTCTCGGCGACAGGGTACTGTGAATGTCGCGCTGGCTCGCTCATCGGGAAAGGAAAACTTTGTCTTCCTTCCGCGATGAGTGACAGGCAGCGCTGACAGCTGTCTGGTATGAATCCTGAGGCGGGAACACCGCGCCAAATTTTCAATGAAAAAACCGGCGTGGGTTCCCCCCCTCGGAGGCATACCAGGCCCTTGGGTCTGGCATGGATTGTAAGGGGAACCCCCTATGCCGAAAAATCGGCGTGGGGGTCCCCCCCAAATCCATACCAGACCCTTATCCGAGCACGCAGCCCGGCCGGCCAGGAAAGGGGGTGGGGACGAGCGAGCGGCCCCCCCCCTCCTGAGCCGTACCAGGCCGCATGCCCTCAACATGGGGGGGGTGGGTGCCTTGGGGGAGGGGGGCGCCCTGCGGCCCCCCCACCCCAAAGCACCTTGTCCCCATGTTGATGAGGACAAGGGCCTCTTCCCGACAACCCTGGCCGTTGGTTGTCGGGGTCTGCGGGCGGGGGGCTTATCGGAATCCGGGAGCCCCCCTTAATAAGGGGGCCCCCAGATGCCGGCCCCCCACCCTGTGTGAATGAGTTTGGGGTACATGGTACCCCTACCCATTCACCTAGGCAAAAGTGTCAATAGAAAAAAAAACACACTACACAGGTTTTAAGAGTCATTTATTAGTCAGCTCCGGGGGTCTTCTTCCGACTTCGGGGGTCTCCTTCCGACTTCTCCCGCTGTCCGGCCTCTTCTCCCGGGCCCCGCCGCTATCTTCTTCCAGCTCTATTGCCAGCGAGGGGCCCGGTCTGCTGCCGCTGTCTCGCCGCCGCTGTCCGGCCTCTTTTCCCGGTGTTCGGCCTCTTCTCCTGGGCCCCGCCGCTATCTTCTTCCAGCTCTATTGCTAGCGAGGGGCCCGGTCTGCTGCCGCTGTCTTGTCGCCGCTGTCTCGCCGCCGCTGTCTCTTCTTTTCTTCTTCCCCGATGTTGACACGACGCTCTCTCCGGCTCGAATGCTGTGTGCGAGCTGCGGAGCCATTTATATAGGCGGTAACCCCACCCCCTTACGACGTCATGGTCCCAGCATGCGCAGGGACTCTGGCGTCATAAGGGGGCATGGCCCCAGAGTCCCTGCGCATGCTGGGACCATGACGTCGTAAGGGGGTGGGGTTACCGCCTATATAAATGGCTCCGCAGCTCGCACACAGCATTCGAGCCGGAGAGAGCGTCGTGTCAACATCGGGGAAGAAGAAAAGAAGAGAAGAAGCGGAGAGACAGCGGCGGAGAGACAGCGGCGACGAGACAGCGGCGACGAGACGGCGGCAGCAGACCGGGCCCCTCGCTGGCAATAGAGCTGGAAGAAGATAGCGGCGGGGCCAGGGAGAAGAGGCCGAACACCGGGAGAAGAGGCCGGACAGCGGCGGCGAGACAGCGGCAGCAGACCGGGCCCCTCGCTGGCAATAGAGCTGGAAGAAGATAGCGGCGGGGCCCGGGAGAAGAGGCCGGACAGCGGGAGAAGTCGGAAGGAGACCCCCGAAGTCGGAAGAAGACCCCCGAAGTCGGAAGAAGACCCCCGGAGCTGACTAATAAATGACTCTTAAAACCTGTGTAGTGTGTTTTTTTTTCTATTGACACTTTTGCCTAGGTGAATGGGTAGGGGTACCATGTACCCCAAACTCATTCACACAGGGTGGGGGGCCGGCATCTGGGGGCCCCCTTATTAAGGGGGGCTCCCGGATTCCGATAAGCCCCCCGCCCGCAGACCCCGACAACCAACGGCCAGGGTTGTCGGGAAGAGGCCCTTGTCCTCATCAACATGGGGACAAGGTGCTTTGGGGTGGGGGGGCCGCAGGGCGCCCCCCTCCCCCAAGGCACCCACCCCCCCCATGTTGAGGGCATGCGGCCTGGTACGGCTCAGGAGGGGGGGGGCCGCTCGCTCGTCCCCACCCCCTTTCCTGGCCGGCCGGGCTGCGTGCTCGGATAAGGGTCTGGTATGGATTTGGGGGGGACCCCCACGCCGATTTTTCGGCATAGGGGGTTCCCCTTACAATCCATGCCAGACCCAAGGGCCTGGTATGCCTCCGAGGGGGGGAACCCACGCCGGTTTTTTCATTGAAAATTTGGCGCGGTGTTCCCGCCTCAGGATTCATACCAGACAGCTGTCAGCGCTGCCTGTCACTCATCGCGGAAGGAAGACAAAGTTTTCCTTTCCCGATGAGTGAGCCATCTCGGCGCTGGCTCCTGCGACGGGGCTCGTAGGTGTCAAATCTCGCCGAGAAGTGCAGCAAGATTGACACAATATCGCGGTCACCTACTGTAGTACTGTATCCCTCGGATGGGGGCAGTTCCACAATGAAGTCAATTGAAATCATTCTCCATGGCCTGTTCGGGACAGGTAATGGCTTCAACAGACCCCAGGCCCTGGATTTGCTGTTCTTATTACGGATGCAGGTGGTGCACAATTCCACATATCTCCTACAGTCTCTTGCCACCCCTGGCCACCAGAAGGTTTGCTGCACCAATTCAGCAGTCTTGCTGACCCCAAAGTGTCCTGCCAGCGCGTGGTCGTGGCACATGCTCAACGTGGCAGTTCCTAGATCCTCCGACACGAAAACCTTATCCTCATACCAGAGTAGCCCTTCCTGTGTCCGTAAAGTGATCCCGGACGGTGTAGAACTCCTCACAGAGGCTTGTTTAATCTGCGTCATTAAGTCCCCTTGTAGGAGAAGGAAATTTCCTGAGGACAGGATCGTATCCCGGGGAGAGATGTCTTGGGATTTGCTAAACATGCGTGATAACGCATCCGGCTTTATGTTCTTGGTTCAAGGTCTGTATGTCAGATGGAAGGTAAATCTCGAAAAGAAAAGTGCCCACCTGGCCTGGCGAGGTCTCAATCTCTTTGCTGTTCTTAGATACTCGAGATTCTTGTGATCTGTGTAGATTAAGATTGGATGTGCTGCTCCCTCGAGAAGGTATCTCCATTCTTCTAATGCTGCTTTAATTGCTAACAGTTCGCGATCCCCAACGTCGTAATTCTTCTCCCCGCTAGACAGTTTACGCGAGAAGAACGCGACTGGGTGCAACAGGGCCTTGGGGCCCTGTCTTTGGGACAAGATAGCTCCCACCGCAGTTTCCGAGGCGTCCACTTCTAAGACATACGGTAAGGCCGAGTCTGGGTGCTTCAAGACGGGTGCGGATGTGAAAAACCTCTTTAGCGTTTCAAAGGCCGACTGAGCCTCTGGAGACCAGCAGAATCGGGACCCCTGTTTGGTAAGCTGTGTAATGGGGCAATGATTGCTGAGAACCCCGAATAACCTTTCGATAAAAGTTTGCAAAGCCTATGAAACGTTGAATACCTTTCTTGTCACATGGAGTAGGCCAGTCCAGGATAGCTTTTACCTCCTTCTGGGGATCCATCCGGATACCTTCGGTGGAAATGATCAGCCCCAGAAATTGGATACTCTGGCATTCAAACTCGCACTTCTCGGGTTTGGCATATAATCCGTGTTGTCGAAGGCGGGTTAATACACTTCTCACGTGTCTGCGGTGGTGTTCTAGGGAGGAAGAAAAAATTAGCATATCATCAAGGTATACAATGACAAATAAGTCCAGGAAGTCTCTGAGAACATCATTAATGAAATGCTGGAAGGTAGCCGGAGAGTTGCAGAGCCCGAAGGGCATCACGAGATATTCGTAATGAATAAAATCGTGTACGGAAAGCAGTCATCCACTCGTCTCCCTCCCGAATGCGCACCAAATTATAGGCGCCCGAAGATCCAATTTGGTAAATATGGCAGCGGAACCAAGTCTTTGAAAAAGTTCGGGAACTAATGGAAGTGGGTAACGGTTCTTCACCGTCACCTTGTTAAGTTCACGGTAGTCCACACAGGGCCTTAACGACTGATCCTTCTTCTGGACGAAGAAAATCCCCGCCCCAGCGGGGGACGTGGAAGGGCGGATGAAGCCTTTCCTGAGATTGTCATTGATATAGTCCTTCAGTGCCACCAGCTCGCTTTCAGACAAAGGGAAAATCCTCCCAAAGGGAACTTCGGCTCCGGGGAGTAGCTCTATAGGGCAGTCATAGGGCCGATGAGGTAGGAGAATCTCTGCCCCCTCCTTATTAAACACGTCTAGGAAGCTGTGGTAGGCTGTAGGCACAAGCTGACTGGTTTCAGAGTCCGTATCTAGACACAGCAGAGCGGGAACATCACAGGAGGTCTGTAGGCAGTGCTGGGTGCAGTAAGAGGAGACAAAGTTAATGCTTCCTTTAGACCAGTTGATATGGGGATCGTGGGCCTTCAACCAAGGTATACCAAGGATAACTGGGAACAGAGGGGAAGCGATGGCGTCTAGTCGTAGCAGTTCTCGGTGGTCCTGGGACATGAAGGTCAGCAGAGGAATGGTTTCGTGAGTGACTGCTCCGGACTTAATGGTGGAACCATCGGCCAAGTGAACCGAAAGTTTCTGTGCTTTAGGCTGCAGGGGGATATGATGTTCGGCAGCAAAGGACAAGTCCACAAAGCAGCTGCAGGCTCCGGAATCAATTATGGCGGTAGTCTGAAGAGTCTTTCCTGGCAGCTGTAGAGAAATGGGAATAGTAAAGTGAGCGGAGTTGTTAAGCGAGCTTGGGGTTAGCGAGGCAGAAGTAGTGAAGAGAGACTTACGAGGTTTCACTGGGCAGGACCTCACGTAATGTCCGGATCCCCCGCAGTATAGGCATAAGTTCTGTTGGCGGCGGTGTTGTTGTTCTTCAACAGTAAGAGAGGGCCGCAGCAGGCCGAGTTGCATAGGTTCCAGGGCGTCAGGACCTGGAGTGGCTGGAGCAGGTGGAGTGGGATAGGACGAGCTGGGTACCCGAGGTAACATCCACACTGGACGGGATGGAGTGGACGCTCTCTCTAGTCTTCGTTCTCTCAGCCAGCGATTGATCTGGATGGATAGATCAATCAGAGTTTCTAAGGTAGGGGGTACCCCTACCCGCGCTAACTCATCTTTGAGTGGTTCGGAGAGGCCCATACGAAATTGGTATCATAGAGCAGCGTCGTTCCAGTTCGTGTCAAATGCCTATCGTCGAAATTCAGAGACGTAGTCCTCCACCGCCCTACGACCCTGTTGAAGTGCATGAAGGGCCGCTTCGGCTGAAGCTGTCTGGTGAGGATCTTCGTACAGCTGGGCCATGGCACTGAAGAAAGAGGTTAAGTCCGATAAGCATTCGGCCTTCTGTTTCAGAAGGCGGTGGGCCCAGGACTGTGGCTCCCCTTGTAGCAGGGAGATTACAAAGCCGACCTTGGTAGCTTCTAAGGAGAATGTGCGGGGTTGAAGGGCAAAACACAGTTCACATGCATTCCGAAACGCCGTCCGTTGTCCGTTACTGTCACATACCTGACGGTAGAGCCTGTTATGCAGGGAATGGCCTCGCTTGCTCCTCTGATTCTGGCCCCCTGATAGAGTAGACAGGAGGAGCAGAAGTGCAGAGTCGCACAAGCGCCAAACAGTTCGTCTTCACTGTAATGTAGAACAGCGGCAGGTGGCACGGTGCTGGAGCAGGGTTCTCCAATGAGTGGAAGATGCAGGTCAGGCAAGCCGGGTCAAACACTGGCGGGAACGTCAGGAGCAGAAGCGGAGTCAGGAGTGTAGTCTGGATGCAGGCAGGGTCGGAAACAGGCTGGCAGTGTGGTAGTAGAAGGAGCAGGCAGATGCGGAGTCAGAACAAGCCGGGTCAGATGCAGGCAGCAGGTAGCAGACTCAGAGGCAAGCCGGGTCGGTAAACAGGTGCAGGCATCACAGGTAAAGCAGGCAGGAACACACGGGAACGCTGTAGAATGGACAGCACTGGATGCAAGCACAGACCAAGTTTAAATAGCCTCTTGATAATGTGCACACAGGTGCACCGAAGGTGTTCTGAGATCACAGGTTGACTTCTCCGTCGGTTATCTTGAGTACTGGCTGGTCTTCCCTGACAGGCTGAGGTCACAGGTCGACTTCTCCTTCGACCATCTTGAGTACTGGCTGGTCTTCCCTGACAGCTTCCATCAGTATATCGCTTCCTAAGCTCTGGAACACGAGACCAGTGGATCTGGCTATAGTTACCCCAAGAACTAGGCAACACCAGTTTTAGAGTAAACCAGAATAAGAACTGCTTATTTGAACAAGAATACTGGCTTTTAGACACTTGAGAAGGAGGTCACTCACCACATTAACAATGGCCCAAATATTTGCCCAACACATCACACAATGGTTTGGCTAACGAGGCACAGCTGACTCATGGTGAATCCCATCACAGAGGATCCTTAATTAGCCACTTGGATGACTCAGATGTCTCATTGCAGGTCAGACTTGCCGACTCCAAGCTCAGAAGACACAATACACATTATCATGTGTATAAACACAGAACACCTTCAGACAATAGTTGAGTTAATTAGCACAAATAACAATGAGGGAAAGACCCTTAGGAGTCACACTAGATCTACTTGCAATAAACACATTATAGCAGACAACCCCAGACAGGTGGCTTCCTGATGACATCAGCATCTGATATGAGTCCCACACTGTGAAGCAGACCTTGCTGGAAATGTAGCATATAGGCCCTTAACATGGATC
This sequence comes from Lithobates clamitans, assembly GCA_037952925.1. NCBI lineage: Eukaryota > Metazoa > Chordata > Amphibia > Anura > Ranidae > Lithobates > Lithobates clamitans. The sequence continues at coordinate 152,377 of JBBGZY010001513.1, forward strand.
CCAGAGTCTGTGTGTCTTGGGAAGACATGGACTTGAATCCAAAGTAACATTACTCCAAGGGCCCCCAGGCATACGCCTCACAAAGAGTAGTGTCCCCTTAAAAGTCAGGGCCCATAGTCAGTAGGCAAGAGGCTAGCATTCAGTCCCCTCCAAAAGCCTCTGTCCCTGGTGAGTCTGTCACAGACGTCATATGACGTCCTCCCTAGAACTCACCTTGCCCGAGCCCCATGGGTCACATGATGGCGCAATCTGTCACCCGCTGGCTCATCAGACACATCGGACGGCAGATTAGTGTACCGGCTTGCTGCCTATTCCATGTGATTGCTGTGACCAATCACAGCAGATCACTTGACAACTGTACACAATGGATGGCTTCTATTCATTGTGTATGATTCTGTTGATCTCTGTGATTGGTCACAGTGATTACATAGTACAGACAGGGCCAATCACAGCCCATCTGTACCATGTGATTATCTGCGGTCAATCACAGCTTCACAATAGCATACACTGGGTGAATCGATTTCATTCAGTAAAAACGGTTGTTTATAACAGTGATATTTACTGCTATAAGCAATCATGTGCAAAGAAAAAAAATTAAAAATCCTTATCACCCCTCCAGAGTATTACAGAGTTATTATGGTAACACTGTGTTGCTCTGGTCAAAGTATGCAAAAAAACAATCATAAAAAAAAAAATATAATAAAGAAATAAAGAAATAAAAATATAACATAATAATAAATATAATAAAAATATTTTAAAAATGAAATAAAATGATTTATTTATTTATTTTTATATACTGTCACCAGTCAGTGTCCCTGATCACCACCACACCAGTTACATGATGACGCTGTACTGCACTGGTGACAGTATGTAAAAGAAAAAATTGTGAAAACTATTTTTTTTTAATTTCTTCATTTTCCAAAAAAATTATTACAAAAACTTAAAAAAATTACCATTGCCTCTTACTAAATACCTTGGACTGTCTACTTTCTAAAAAGGAATCATTTAGTGGGTATTTATACTGTTCTGGCATTTTCGGACCTCAAGAAATTAGGTCATCAGTACATCAGGATTGATCGATTTTCAGATATACAGTATATAACATAGTATGTGGACTCTATAACTTTCCTACAGACTAAATAATATACACTGATTTGGGTTATTTTCACCAAAGAACAGTAGCAGAATACACTTTGGCCTAAATTTATGAAGAAAGATTATTTATGTTCAAGCTTTTTAAAACAGAAACAAAGTAAAACTAATTTTTTTAAAATGTTTAAAAAATGTTTTTTTTTTTTTGTATTTTTCATTTATTTAGCAGAAAATTAAAACCCCAGGTCATGCTACAGTGTCGCATGACCGAGCAATTGTCATTCAAAGTGCGACAGCGCTGTAAGCTGAGAATTGGCCTGGGCAGGAAGGGGGGTAAAAGTGCCCGGCATTGAAGTGGTTAATAATGACTGTTTTATTAATGCTAATGTTTTTACAATGTGTACAATTTAGAATCACATATGTACATTGGATCAGTCACACTTTATGTAGTGGGAAGGAGAATAAAGAATTTACAAAATACCTAAAGGGTATGTGAACCCTGACCCTGAGAAAGAATTTATTGTATTTTGTCTCTTCTGGTCTGTTCGATATACCTTTGAAAGTTTTTTTTGTGGTATTTGATTAGTGAAAAAAATATATGTTGATATAACTTTGGTCAGCTTATATACTCCTGTGTTCTCTGCCTGCATTGCATTCTTATCAGTTACATTGTTCCCAGTTCTCTGAAGTGAAGAGGAGAGGAGGAGATATCTGTCCCAGAGTGACAACACTGCTCCTCCATAGATACAGTATGGTGAGTGGACGACGTCTAGTGACGAAACGCGTAAGGCGGGACTTGGTACACGTCAATGTCATTTCCAGTTCTCTGGTTAGGGTCTGTGGAACGCACGCTGCCCAGACCTAGGAACTTGTCCGCAAGCTTTTTACTAAATCGGGGGTCTTGGAGCCCTACATTTTTATGCTTATGGAAAGTCCTCTTCTATATTCTTTTATTTGTGTCAAATAAATCATCTTTTTATTGATTATTTGTTTTTTTGGCACCTCTTTGTGGCATCTTTGTTTGGGGAGGCTGCAGCTATACTTATACCTAAGCACAGAATTTTTTGTTTAACCACTTGGGGTCCTCGCCATAGCCGAATGACGGCCACAGCGCAGACCTGAATTTCCGGGAGGCCGTCATAGGACGTCATCCCCTTTGCGTGCTCCCCGCGCGCCCTGTGATCACTGAGTCACCGAGACTCGGGTGATCACCGATCCGAGTAAGGGGCTGATCCCGGCCCCTTACCACGTGATCAGCTGTCAGACAATGACAGCTGATCGCGTGTGTAAACAAAAGCTCGGTAATCGTTTTTTTTTCTCCTCGCGCTGACAGCGTGAGGAGAAAAAAAAACGATCACCGGCTTATGCTCAAGGGACATCGGTCCCGAAGAGGAAGGAGGCACATCTGCCTCATCCTCTGTGCCTGCCAGTGCCACCTGTCATTGCCACCTGCCAGTGCCCACAGTGCCCACCAATGCCACCTATTAATGCCCATGAGTGCCACCTATCAATGCCCACAAGTACCACCTATCAATGCCCACAAGTGCCACCTATCAATACCCACCAGTGGTGCCAATCAATGCCTCATCAGTGCCACCTCGCAGTGTTGCCTTTCAGTGTAACCCATCAGTGCCCATCACTGCCACCCATTAGTGTCCATCACTGCCACCTATCAGTGCCCATCACTGCCAGCTATCAGTGCCACCTATCAGTGCCCATCACTGCCAGCTATCAGTGCCACCTATCAGTGCCACCTATTAGTGCCACTTCTCAGTGCCCACCAATGCCACCTATCAATGCCCTTCACTGCCACCCATCAGTGTCAGAATATAGCCATCTACCGAAATTTGAATTTTGAAAAGAATAGAAGAAAATAAAACAGAATAGAATAGAAAAGAATAGGACAGAAAAGAAAAAAATAGAATAGATAATATAGGAATAGAATAGAATAAAATAGAAAGAATATAGCCATCTACCAAAATTTGAATTTCGAAAAGAATAGAAGAGAATAAAACAGAATAAAATAATAGGACAGAAAAGAAAAAAAATAGAATAGATAATATAGGAACAGAATATAATAGAATTAAAAAAATAGAATAGATTAGAATAGAATAGAATAAAATAGAAAGAATATAGCCATCTACCAAAATTTGAATTTCGAAAAGAATAGGACAGAAAAGAAAAAAATAGAATAGATAACATAGGAATAGAATATAATAGAATGGAAAAAAATAGATTAGAATAGGATAGAATAAAATAGAAAGAATATAGCCATCTACCGAAATTTGAATTTCGAAAAGAATAGAAGAGAATAAAACAGAATAGAATAGAAAAGAATAGGACAGAAAAGAAAAAAAAATAGAATAGATAATATAGGAATAGAATATAAAAAAATAGAATAGATTAGAATAAAATAAAATAGAAAAAATATAGCTGTCTTCCAACTGTTTGAATTTTGAAAAGAATAGAATAAAACAGAATAGAATAGAAAATAATGGGGTAAAACAGAATACAATAGAAAATAAGAGAATAGAATAAAATAGACTAGAAAGTAAAGAAATAGAATATATTTGAATAGAATAGTAAATAAAAGAATAGAATATATTTGAATAGAATAGAAAATAAAAGAATAGAATAGAATAGATTTGAATAGAATAGATTCAAATAGAATAGAATAAAACAGATGGAATATAATTATCTTCCCCCCCAAAAAATAAAAAAAATAACTGTTTAATTGCAGCTCATAGCGTTTTAGCATATATTATATATATATATATATATATATAATATTTGCAATCTGCAATTAAGATTTTTATTTTTATTTTTTAATTCTACTTCAATGGATACAATTGTATTGCTTAATCATGTTTTGACAAATGTTACATTTATCTTATTTTTCATTCATAGAAATGAATCATTAATCCTCTGGTATCCCACAGAGGATTCATCTTGTTTGTATCTTGTTCCCCCAAGTAATAGAGTTTAGTATAAATCTGGGTCCTCGTGGAGATGAAATGCTTTGAAGATAATTTGATATATCAGACAGGAAGGAGAGGAACAAAACTGCATCTCTCAGCTGCCCACAGAATATGCTAAAATAAGGTACAGAATCATCATATCCTTGGAACATTTTTACAAAACATTTCATTAAAACAAAGTCAATGCACTTCTTCTAAGATAGAGATGTTCACTTTTTGTATTTTATTTTTTACTATAAAAAGTCTCTGTGTTTTTAATTTTTTTTTTTTATTGTTGTTTATTTATTTATTTTGTACCGTGTTGGCCATCAATGGAAGCAAAAGATTTAGAATTGCAGTGATAACATTTATTGGCTGATTTAATAGCCAGAAAATAGCAAAAAACTTTGAAAACACATTCAATTTTAACAGGAATGGACTGGTGAATGGTATCATTTGAACCTCCCAGCGTGCGTGTTTATTTTTTTTTTAACCAATGAGGGTGTATATATTTATATGCGAGGGCTCTACCGAAAGTAACAAAAAAGTGGGCATACCGTTTTTTTTATTAACTTACGTAGGTCATTTAAATTTCAATTTGGAAGAGTAACTCTTCTTCTGTTGTAATTCTTCTTCTTTTTCATCGCAAGTAAATAATGGATTCCCAGCAGAAGCAATATGTTGTCATTGAGTTATTGATGAAGGAGGGGAGCTTTCTGACATCCAGAGAAGGCTACAGAATTTTATACCTCGTCTAGGTCATTTACATTTCACATATTTATAATGTAACTCTTCCTCTATAAAGTCTTTTTTTTTTTTTTTTCACTGCGGGTAAAAAATGGATTTGAAGTGGAATGTGGTCATTGAGGGGGTGCAGGCTGTCGGGGGTGTCACCTCTGTAAACATTCTGTAGCCTCCTGTAGGTGTCTTCAGTGGACAGACTGCACCCCTCCTTCATCAAGAACTCAATGACGGCATGTGGCTTCTGCTTGGAATCCAATTACCTGCAATGAAAGAGATAAAGAAGAAGAAAAAGAGTTACTATAAAGCAGGGGGCTCCAAACTGTGGCCTAGGGGGCGGATGCGGCCCTTTGCTTGCCTTTATCTGTCTCCTGGGGCACTATTTCTCTCACTGATACAAGACACTATTGCCCCCACTCACACCAATGATGAGGCACTATTCCTCCCACTGATACCAATGATGGGAGCACTATTCCCCCCACTGATACCAATGATGGGGCACTATTTCTCCCACTGATACCAACACTGGGGCACTATTCCTCCCACTGATACCAATGATGTAGGCACTATTCCTCCCACTGATACCAATGATGGGGCACTATTCCTCCCACTGATACCAATGATGGAGCACTATTCCTCCCACTGATACCAATGATGTGGGCACCATTCCTCCCACTGATACCAATGATGGGGGCACCATTCCTCCCACTGATACCAATGATGGGGGCACTATTCCCCCACTGATACCAATGATGGGGCACTATTTCTCCCACTGATACCAACACTGGGGCACTATTCCTCCCACTGATACCAATGATGTGGGCACTATTCCTCCCACTGATACCAATGATGGGGGCACTATTCCTCCCACTGATACCAATGATGGGGGCACCATTCCTCCCACTGATACCAATGATGTGGGCACTATTCCTCCCACTGATACCAATGATGGGGGCACTATTCCTCCCACTGATACCAATGATGGAGCACTATTCCTCCCACTGATACCAATGATGTGGGCACCATTCCTCCCACTGATACCAATGATGGGGGCACTATTCCCCCACTGATACCAATGATGGGGGCACTATTCCCCCACTGATACCAATGATGGGGCACTATTTCTCCCACTGATACCAACACTGGGGCACTATTCCTCCCACTGATACCAATGATGTGGGCACTATTCCTCCCACTGATACCAATGATGGGGGCACTATTCCTCCCACTGATACCAATGATGGGGGCACTATTCCTCCCACTGATACCAATGATGGAGCACTATTCCTCCCACTGATACCAATGATGTGGGCACCATTCCTCCCACTGATACCAATGATGGGGGCACTATTCCCCCACTGATACCAATGATGGGGGCACTATTCCCCCACTGATACCAATGATGGGGCACTATTTCTCCCACTGATACCAACACCGGGGCACTATTCCTCCCACTGATACCAATGATGTGGGCACTATTCCTCCCACTGATACCAATGATGGGGGCACTATTCCTCCCACTGATACCAATGATGGGGGCACTATTCCTCCCACTGATACCAATAATGGAGCACTATTCCTCCCACTGATACCAATGATGTGGGCACCATTCCTCCCACTGATACCAATGATGGGGGCACCATTCCTCCCACTGATACCAATGATGGGGCACTATTCCCCCACTGATACCAATGATGGGGCACTATTCCTCCCACTGATACCAATGATGGAGCACTATTCCTCCCACTGATACCAATGATGGGGGCACCATTCCTCCCACTGATACCAATGATGGGGGCACTATTCCCCCACTGATACCAATGATGGGGGCACTATTCCCCCACTGATACCAATGATGGGGCACTATTTCTCCCACTGATACCAACACTGGGGCACTATTCCTCCCACTGATACCAATGATGTGGGCACTATTCCTCCCACTGATACCAATGATGGGGGCACTATTCCTCCCACTGATACCAATGATGGGGGCACTATTCCTCCCACTGATACCAATGATGGAGCACTATTCCTCCCACTGATACCAATGATGTGGGCACCATTCCTCCCACTGATACCAATGATGGGGGCACTATTCCCCCACTGATACCAATGATGGAGCACTATTCCCCCACTGATACCAATGATGGAGCACTATTCCCCCACTGATACCAATGATGGGGCACTATTCCTCCCACTGATACCAATGATGGGACACTATTACTCCCACTGATAACAATGATGGAGCACTATTCCTCCCACTGACACCAGTGATGGGGCACTATTCCTCCCACTGATACCGATGAAGGGGGCACTATTCCTCCCAATAATACCAACACTGGGGCACTATTCCTTCCACTTATACCAACGCTGGGGCACTATTCCTCCCACTGATACCGATGCTGGGGCACTATTCCTCCCACTCACACCAATAATGGGGCACTATTCCTCCCACTGAGACCAGTGATGGGGCACGATTCCTCCCATTGATACCAATGATGGGGCACTATTCCTCCCACTGAGACCAATGATGGGGCACTATTTCTCCCAATAATACCAACACTGGTATTTAGCTGTTAGTGATTGTAACAAATACAAATTTATCCAATGTTACGAATTATCAGAAATAATGAATGCTGCATCTAAGCCAGTGGTTCTCAACTCCAGTCCTCGGGACCCACCAACAGGCCATATTTTAAGTATTACCTTGGGGAGTTGCAGACTAGAATACTGCAATCACTGAACAGCAAATGATATCACCTGTGATGTATTTCAGCTATCTTGCAAACCTGGCCTGTTGGTGGGTCCTGAGGACTGGAGTTGAGAACCACTGATCTAAGCGAATGGAATGTAAAAAAATAATAATAAATAATAATAATAAAAACTTTCATTATTATTATTTATTATTAATTAATTCCGTTCCATTTGTTTAGATGCGGCATTCATTATTGCGGATAATTCATAACTTCAGATAAATTCGTATTCGTTACATTTACTAACACCCTAATTTGAAAGGAAATTCCAATACCTATAATTTAATAGTTAGTTATTATTAGTTATTTAATCAGCTATTAATTAGAATTTTTGTTCTTTTGAATTTTCGGATTTTCTTTCTTATTTTCGGATTTTCGAATTTACGAGTTTTTGAATTTTCAAATTCACAAATTTTCTAATTTACAAATTTTCTAATTTATGAATTTACGAGTTTCGGAAATGCGATCATAACGAATGAACCAAAAAACTAAAAAAAAACCACATGAAATGAAAACTAACACATTTTTCGGCAGTGCACATGTCTAATATGGCGCTATATAAACATCAAATAGACCATCAAATTCAAATGTCAAAAATTTCATAAACTTGAAAAGAAAGAGAAAGGTGGATTGTTGATTGTCAGTCTAGTTTAAAAACAAGATGATTAAAAAATCAGTAAAGAAAAAGTACATTTCAATGCGTCTGGAGAACAACCTTGTACTGTAAGTACCACATAAGAACTGATAAATGGTAAAGGGTCATGAAAAAGGAGTAAGAGGATAGAAGAAGTAAAGGACAGGGAAAAAATACAGCGGGAGTAAAGGGTAAATTTGATAGCGATAGTGCGGCTTCAACTGAATGAAGGGTGATAAAAGGGTAAATGAAGTATTATTACCATGGCAATAGTAAAGTGTCATCAAGGTCTTGAAGTAAACAATGTTTAACCCAAAGTAATCAAAGTTTTTCAAATTTGCAGATCCGATCACTCTCAATTGCTTCCATTTTAGCATTGACAAGAGCTCTATTGGTTCTGAGAATGGTTTCGGCTACAATCAGATTTTGAGTTTTCCATGCCTTAGTTATAGTTTGTTTTGCAGCTGTTAAGAGCTGTAAAAGAAGGCGAAATTGATTTTGCGCAATTCCATTTTTGGTTTTAGATTCAAAAGAGCTATAGCAGGATTAGGTTGCATGGAAGTTTCAAACATTTTAGAAGCTAAATCAAAAACTGCCTTCCAAAATTGTTGGCGTGTCCTGGAATTTTCAACAGGAAGGTCTCCCACTATAATTCCAGATTGTTCAGTGATTCGGAATTCTGTGTTGCCTTCTCTATAATATATAAAACATTAAAAAAATCCAACAGATAATGAAGGAACCCATCATAATTGGCGCAGAACGTGTGCAGACCAAGGAACTCAGCACGAAGATCTCACCAACAGAGTCCCTGAGATACTGTACATAAGAAGCTGTCAGATGATTTAACTCCCTAGCATCTACCAAACATGGAAATATCACTGTTGGGTGTACTAATGCCTCGTATACACGAGCGGAATTTCCGTCGGAAAAATCTTGGATGGTTTTTCAGACGGAATGCCGCTCAAGCTTGGCTTACATACACACGGTCACACAAAAGTTCTCTGAACTACGACGAGCCAAGAAAATGAAGTTCAATGCTTCCGAGCATGCGTCGAGTTGTTGCTTGTTTTTTTGCGTGTCGGAATTGCATACAGACGAGCACATTTTCGGTTAGGAACTTTTTCCGACTGAAAAATAGAGAACCTGCTCTCAATTTTTTGCTGGCGGGAATTCCATTAGCAAAAGTCCGATGGAGCATACACACGGTCGCAATTTCTGACCAAAAGCTCTCATCAGAGTTTTGCTGGCGGGGCATTAGAATCATAAGTCAGCTCCCCAAAAGTGTGACCCCTTCCACAGGATATAGTCAATTGTAAAGTCTGATTCAACAGACAAAGGCCTGCTATAGAGCCTACTAATAAAAAAGCCTTACCTATAATCTAAAAAACATAAAATAAATCAAATAGTTCAGAATTAGAAAAAGTTGTTAAAAAAATCAAACCAGAATTTGTAACTCTAGGTAAGTTCTGCTCTCCTACATTCTCTGTATCTGTTTCCAAATGATCTTCCCTAATGGGTGACATGACCTAATTTCATAGCAAAACAAGGGTTTAGATGCTAAGATCTGCCAAAACCCAATAAGTAGTTGAGATTTGAGGTTGAGATTTTTTTTCAGTCTGACATTTATTTTTGTTTTTGGACATGATGCCAAGTAAAACCTAGATTGGACCTACAGAGGCTTATAAAATCAGACTGACGATTGCTTGTGACTGTAGGATCATACAAAATGTGGTATATATAGCTTTTCCAGTCATTAGAAGTGAATGATTCTGTATGAAAGATGTTACCAACATTCTGGAAAACCTTTGTTAACAGTAACCAATATTTTCCTTCCTGTAGAGAAAAGCTAAAGACTTCACCATCTATCCACCATCCATGTTTGGTAAAAGATTGTGTTACATTCCAGTGGTCCATGCATCTACAACCAGCGTTAACCTATCCAAACTATTCTCTACACGGGACCTATTCACTTTGTTACAGACTGGCTCTGCATTTGGTGCCAGTGGATGGATAGATACTAGTTGGTCCTATCCATAAAGGAAAGTTTTGCGTGTTAATAAACTATTCCTTGAATCCTTTGCATCTGGAAACACCAACATTTGTCACCTTAGCTAACCACATTAGATAACCTTTGTGTAAAACAAAGGACAGAAGGACCCAATGAGCCACCTAAACAAAACAAAAGTGATCATGTTTGTGTTCTCTGGACTAACACATAATGAACAGCTTGCCCCATTTCTTTTTACTTTTTTCTTGAATGTTTACCTTGTTTGCGTGGTGTTTAACTTTGGCATGATGTTCATAGTCCTTAAAGCCTCCAACCTCCACACTCCAATGTACTATTTCCTCAGTTACCTCTCTTTGGTGGACCTTTTCTACTCCTCAGTTATAGCTCCTAAAATGTTGGCTGACCTTATGTCCAAGATAAAGTTAATATCCTTTTATGGCTGTGCGGTCCAGTTCTTTTGCTTTGATGTTCTGGTCGTCACAGAAGCACTTTTACTTTCGTGCATGGCCTATGACCGATATGTTGCTATCTGCTGCCCACTGCTTTATGTCTCAGTTATGACCAACAAAAAGTGCTGGAGTCTCGTTTTCCTTAGTTTTTCTATTGGTTTCTTGCCAGCCGTAGTACAAACCAGCTGTGTGTTCAGTCTTGAGTTCTGTGGCCCAAACCTCATAGACCATTTCTACTGTGACGCACCACCACTGCTTAAACTGGCCTGCTCCAGCACTCTGTGGTGTGATTCAATAACGTTCTTCTTTGTAGTTGTTTGTGGTGTAGGCTCATTGATGCCTATCTTGGTGTCATACACTTTTATTGTTTCTTCCATTCTACAGATTAAATCCAGCAAGGGGAAACAGAAGGCATTTGGTACTTGTTCCTCACATCTCATGTGCGTCTCTATTTTCTATGTAGCTGTTTTTTTTATTTACCTACATCCTCCTAACAGTGCCCTTCAGATTCAAGATAAGTTGGCTTCTGTGTTTTACACAGTCATGATACCAATGCTGAACCCTCTTATATATAGCATGAGAAACCAAGAGGTGAAAAGGGTTATCAAGAAATCACTTCACATACATCACTGATATAGAGTGTTTGTGGTTGTAAGTTTTTAGAGTCTCTTAAGGTGGCCAAATCCAACCAAATCCCAAACCTTATTTGAAAAGACAATATAATGTTTAAGAATGGATGTGGCCAGTTTATTATATGCTCATTTTGCCACGCTGGGGATCTGCAAATGTGTGGCAGGCCCAATCCTGACTTCTTCTCCTTGAGAAGAGGGAGGAAGTTGCCGGTCAAGAGGGACAGAGGTCTATCCTGCCATAATTCTTATGAAGACATCTTTCCATACATGGCCAGCCTTTGTCTTCAAGAAAGTCAAAGTTTTAAAAAAGAACCCTGGGGATAACACAACTTACAGTGTAGTGGCTAAGTGCAATTCCTTGTTTATGGGTGCAGTTTCCACCAGGGATACTATCTGTATGTTGGTTTTATGTTCTATGTGTTTTTATGGGTTACATCCCAAATTCCTAATAGTATGTTAATTAGTCTCCATCAAATTGCCCCTACTAGTGTAGCTATATAAAGGCAGGAACATTACAGTGTAAGACAGTGGTGGCCCGTAATGCAGGGTGCATGGATTTCAATGGGGTCTTTTTTTTTTTTTTTGAAGCACGTGAGTAGAGCCGGAGGCTCACTTTTGTTGCCAGTGGTTTAGTGTACTCACTTTTGTTGCCAGCGGTTTAGACATTAATGGCTGTGTGTTGAGTTATTTTGAGGGGACAGCAAATTTACAGTTTCAAGATACAAGCTGTGCACTCACTACTTTACATTGTAGCAAAGTGTCATTTCTTCAGCGTTGTCAGATGAAAAGATATAATAAAATTATTACAAAAATGTGAGGGGTGTATTCACTTTTGTGAGATACTGTATATATTTGACTTGTGTTGAGTGTCATTTAAAGGTGCCTGCAAAAAGATATCTGAACTGAGAGTGCCAGGTGGGTTGGAGTATTCACAGGGTCAGGGCGATGCAGATGAACAGGTAAATCAAAGCAGCCTTCTAGGGGGCTGTGCTACATAAAAAAGTTCATCCAGTTCCTCAGCTGATTAAACCGTACCGACTCATCCACTAAAGGTGCACTATAGTGGAACCAGTATTTTAACATAGATATTGACTTCGAGAAGTGATTGGAGTGCAAGGTATGAATACAATTGGAGACTCAGTTAGCTTGGTTAGAGCATCCATTGAGCCTAATCCATTCCAGTGGCTCATGCTTCAAAGCGATGTGAGGAGAGATGCCAGTCCTCCGCTCTCCGAGACACGCTGCTGCTAACACTTTTTTCATCCACCTCTACTCCGACTCAGTGGTTCACACATGCATAGTTGATGTTCAGCTGTCATACACATTTGACAGGATCGGCATTTATTGAACCTCACTGTGTGTTTTTAAGGTGACTTGGGTAACCCGCGTGGTGGACCCCATGGTTAACGCATTTTGCACGCTCCTAATTGTGGTGGGCTTCATCAGAACCTGTAGGGGGGCGCAATCGGTGGCTCAATTTATAGATACCCAACGCGTAATACCATCATCAGCCACAGAGGGCACCTCATCAAGGGAACACATTAACCATTAAAATGAACAAAGATAAAGGCTGGCAACTGTATTCTCTGCAATCAAATCCCTCAAAAATTTATGTGTGTAAATATACATACTCCTACCAGTTCCCTATTAGATGGGGAAAGGGAAAAGAGAAAGACAGAGAGAAGGGAAGGAAAGGAAAAAGAGGAAAAGAAAAAACGGGAGAGAGAAGAGAGGAAAGGGAAAAGGAAGGAAAAGAAAAGGGGGGGAGAAGGACTGGGAAGGGGAAGAGGAAGGGAGGGGATTTAAACTTCTTCAAACATATTGTGGAAGGACAAGGACAAAGGAAAAAAGGGGAAAAGAAGTACAAGGTCAGTATTAGACCAAGGTACACTATAAACAGATAGGGTCATCATTTTTTTCACTTTGACATACCATTTGGGGTCGTTTTATACCTACTTTATTTTGGGATACTTTCCCCCTACTTTTTTGTTGTGCTTGGTCTGGGTATGCTGACCCACACCTTACAATGGTGCAATAATGGATGCTCAATTCGTCTTCCCTCTCCAGGTGCCATTTGATTTTAGTGGCACCACCACACCTCTCATTTTTTGTTTTTATTGTGTTTGTGGTTACAGACTGGCGACTGTATATCATGGCATTTAAACTTGGGGAGGAGAATAAAGCTGAAATTAAAATGGCCTTTTCAAGTGAAAATAAACAACCTCCCAAGTGAGATAGTGGACACTATTAGAGAAAAATTTAAAAACCATAAAAAACTCACTATCAGATCTGAATGTTAACATTACATTGAACATAAGATGATACAAAGAGGTCTTGGGGAGAGAGTTGTCCCATCTGAGCACTTGCATACAGATAGGTTCCCAGAAAAATGGAAGGCGGCATGTCTCAGGAGAGAAACTGAGGTCATGCAATTATTGAGGAGGAGAAAGTACAGCTAGGAGAAATCCACAAATTGACTGAGGAGAGTGTAAGCCAACTTGACCCCTTCAAAGATGAACCAGAATTCAATAGACTAAATGAATTGCTAAGGAAAGTGGATAAAACTAAAAAAAGGGCCACAAAACAGACCGAATTCAGGAGGGATCTAGAGGATTGGAGTCAGGGCACACTTTTTGATTTAAATGTAAATAGAGGAAGGAGAAGATCCCGTCGGAGACACTTTACTCTAGCTAGGGACAAGGCCTCTTCCTTGGGGAGTGAGGAAGGCACATTCTTTAAAATAGTCTCTTTTTTAGAGAAATAGGGAGCCAGTGCCAAGGACTGCACTATGAAAAGGAAGCCCCCCACCCAAGTAGACCAGGTAGGAAAAGAACAAGGAGAAGGAAAAAACACACAAAAAGGGAGAACAACAAGATCAACCAGAAACAGGAGGAAATAATGATAGACTTTAGTCATAGGAGAGAAGTAGGGAAAAGTGACCTAAAGGTGATCAACCTCTCCAACTTTGACCTACAAGAGAGGCATATTAGCCTCTTCAAAAAGGGGTTGTGTTTTTCTCCCACAAGTGCAATGACTGAATTCGAGGTCTTTAAGGACTTAAATCTTTTCTAAGAATTACAGAACCTTTTTTGAGAAGTCTGATACTAGTGAGGCAATTGTTAGCAATCATGCTAAAAAGCAGGAGCAATTGACCTTAGAAAATCTAGTGAGTCTACTGGAGGAAAATATGGACAGACAAGTCAGGAAGAAATAAGTCAGAAGTGGAAAAGGCAGGCTAATCTTAGGATTAAATCAACAAAAATGCCTACCATAGGTAGCAATAAGTGGATAAGCCTTTTTCTTGATCTAGTGTGGGCTGATCTGAAAGAGATTGATTGGGATAAACAACTAAGTGACAATCTGACCAAAGAGGAATGTAGATCCCTTAAAGAACTAAAAAATGCCCCAAATATAGTGATCAAGAGTAGGGACAAAGGGGGCAACGTGGTCGTTATGGACGATGATGATTACATTGCTGAAGTAGAGCAGCAATTAAGAGATGTGTCAACTTATCTAAGTTGACGAATAACCCCTTTCCCAATTCAACATTTCAAATTAACTGCAAGCTATTCTTAGCGATGGAAGCAGGACTGTCAAAAAAGGAACTGGGCTATCTGAAAGCAGAGATCTATAACATTCCAGTGTTCTACATGGTTCCTAAGATTCACAAGAACCCCCTAAAACCACCTGGAAGGCCCAAAGTGTCAATGGTTGGAGGTCCACTGGAAAAAGTGGGCAAATACCTCGACTTGTTGATTAAAGAAATTATGTATCTACTCCCCTTGTACGTAAAGGACACGGCAGATATACTCAGGAAGTTACAAAATCTGGTGATTCCTGAGGGGGCCCTACTTGTGGGAATGTATGTTGAATTGTTATATACGTCAATACCCAGGAGTGGGACTACAAGGCCATCTCTCACTTTTTGGAACAGCACCATCCCACAATGGGGGCTCAAAACTTTTTCTTTGTGAACTCTTGGACTTGGTTTTAAGGAATAATTTCTTTACATTTTTGGTAAATTGTTTCCAACAAATTAGGGGGACATCAATGGGTGTATCATGGGCACCGGCATATGTTTGTTTACATCTGGAGCTTTGGAAAGAGCAAGTGGTGTACTACTAGCCACTGTATTGTGCCCATTCTGCTACCTGAGCACACTACATTGATGATGTGCTTGTGGTCCGGATGGGGACAGTTGAGGAACTTGAAGAGTTCATGCTGAAACTTAATGGCAATGATAGGAATATTTGCCTCACCTATAACTTCCATTACTCTAAGATCTCGTTCCTTGATCTGTCTATTTCAATCGATCAGGGACGACTCGGTACATGTACTTTTAGAAAGAAAATGCAGCCGACACTCTCTTGTATGCAACAAATCACCACCCTGAGTCCCTTGTTCGAGGGTTACCGACTGGTCAATTCCTCAGAATAAGAAGGAACTGTTCAGATTTTGACCAGTTCAAGAAGGAATCCTCCTCTCTCTATAAGCGTGTTAGATAGAGAGGGTATTCACATAAGGTGCTCACAAAGGCCAGAAAAAGAGCTCCAACTATGAAAAGACGAGAGTTACTTTTAGTAGCTGAGCCGGGTGGCACTGGGACGAAGGAGGAGATGGATTAGGTGTATCACAAAATTTGGAGCTCTATGGGAGAAAGCCAAGAAAGTCCTTTATCGTCATTGGCATAGTCTTATTTCTAATCCCCAGTTGGCACAGATAGTGGGACCTCATCCCCAGGTGGTAGCCAGATGGGCCAACACCTTTTGGTCCATTCTGAGTTTTCTAGAGCCCACCTAAAAGCCGGTTACCAAGGACAACTGGGATGTTCCCTAGTAGGCACTGCAACATATCCCCCCTCAAGGAGAAAACAAAGGTGTTTACCAATGTGGAAAGATCAAAGAGTTATCACAAAAAAGTTTAATCAACTGCTCCACGAGTAGGGTTATCTATATGTTGGAGTGCCCATGCTAGAAGTTTTACATAGGTAAAACAAAGAGACCCCTTCAAGTAAGAATTGGGGAACATTTACGCATGGTTAAAAAGAAAAAGCTAACATCAGAGAATGAACACGAGAAACTGAACCCCATGGTGCAACATTTCAGAGAAATACATGGTGGTAGAGTTGACGGCCTACGAGTAAAGGGTATAGTGGCCCTTATGTTACCATAAAGAAAGGGTGATTTTGATAGGGTTCTTGAAAAGGTTGAAAAAAATAAGTGGATACAGTATATAACCTTGGTACACTATTTCCGGCTGGTATAAATCGCGAACTGAACTTTGGGGTATTTTTGGATAAATGATGACCCTATCTGTTTATAGTGTACATTGGTCTAACACTGACCTTGCACTTCTTTTTCCCTTTTTTCCTCCATTTTTCCTTTTTTCCTTGTCCTTCCATAATATGTTTGACAAAATTTAAAGTGTTAGTAAACCCAGGAGTCTGCATTCACTATATCTGGTCTCCCACAGTACACAACAGTAAATTATTTTAGTAAATAAAAACTGCTAAATACCTTTTCTCATCAGCAGTATATAGCAGTCTTGTGACTTCTATCAGTGTCTGGTTAAAGCTTGTAGGAGGAGTTTTCACTCTCATGTGACTGTCCTATAAGGCTGCTTTCTGGACAGTGCTGATTGGCCCTGTGCTGATCACATGCACTCTCCCAAGAAAAACAAAACTCACTAGAAATACACACCAAACTGAGCATGTGCAGCTTGTCCCCTAGCCTCCCCTAGCCTGTTCTATCAGAAGATGAATTGGGGACAGTGGAAGAAGGGGAGGATCAGATAAGACATAATCACACAGCCTTTTTTACACAATGCAGAGGATTAACCCCTTAGGTTCCACAGTGGGTATACCAAGCTTGCTTTACTGCATATACAGACTGATTTTACTGTTGTGGGTTTGTAACACTTTAAATCCTCTTCCTTCCCCTTCCTAGTCCTTCTCCCCCCTTTTCTTTACCTTAATTTTCCCTTTCCTCTCTTTTCTCTCCCTTTTTTTGTTCCTCTTTTTCCTTCCCTCCCCTTCTCTCTGTTTTTTCAATTGTATTCCTACCTTGCACTTCAATCACTTCTCGGGTCACTCTATATTACAATACTGGTTCCACTATAGTGCACCCTGACGGATGAGTCGGTACGGCTTAACCAGCTGAGGAACTGGATGAACTTTTTTACATAGCGGGCATGATCCCAAGTTAAAATTGAAAAAAAAATATACTAAATATATATACTCGCGCTAATGGTGTGACAAAAATAAATCGTTGAAAATAGAAAAATTGTAGCTGCTACACACAAAGTGCTAATCACTTGGAAAACATGAAAAATATAAACATAGCGCTCGCAAACACAATATATAAGTGAAATAGAAACTGAATATTAAAAAACACAAAGTCCAAAAAAAGGTGACTCAAGGTGCTCCAAACCAAAGTGAAGGGAAGAAAGGTGCTTCAGAAGATGCACAACACCCCCTTATGTGTCCCCACTCACCAGATCCACATGACCCCCAGCTTTTTAGTCTGGTGGCTCACTTAAGGCTTGGTATGGATGTCTTTAAGATGGTGAATAAGACGTCAGGTCATCAAATTCAGGGTTCCCTGGTGAAGGTCCATGATGATGCCCCATGGGAGGGCGAAACGTTGACGCTATTTCCGGGATTACTGACGACACTTCCGGTCGTTTGGAACGCACGTTTGGAACGCATGCCAGAAACGGACGTTTTATAGGATCTACTCCATGCTTGATGCTTGTTTTAATCCTTTGTTTTGTTTAATCCTATCCTTTGTTTAAATAAACCCTTTTTCTACAGTACTTCACTATTAGTTCCATTTTTTAACTTCTGGGTACGTGTTTGTCAGGCTGAAACCCTTCACCAAGGAACCCTGAATCTGATGACCTGACATCTTATTCACCATCTCAAAGACATCCATACCAAGCCTTAAGTGACCCACCAGACTTAAAATCTGGGGGTCATGTGGATCTAGTGAGTGAGGACACATAAGGGGGTGCATCTGAATCTTCTGAAGCACCTTTCTTCCCTTCACTTTGGATTAGAGCACCTTGAGTCACCCTTTTTTGGACTTTGTTTTGTTTTAATACTCAGTTTCTATTTCACTTAAATATTGTGTTTGCGAGCACTATATTTATATTTTTCATGACCCCAAGTTATCCCAACTCAAAACCTGCGCTTGGAAAACCGTGGATGACAGTGAAAAATATGAATAATGCAAACCAAAAGCGCTATAATCAAGTGATTAAATATATATAATCAAAACATTCTAAATCTCAGTATCGACATAAATAACTTGTGAATAATTGTATAACACCTGTGTGCATCAAAGTCCAAGTCCAAGTACATAACACCCGTGTGCATCAAAGTCCAAGTCCAAGTACATAACACCTGTGTGCATCAAAGTCCAAGTCCAAGTACATAACACCCGTGTGCATCAAAGTCCAAGTCCAAGTACATAACACCCGTGTGCATCAAAGTCCAAGTCCAAGTACATAACACCCGTGTGCATCAAAGGCCAAGTCCAAGTACATAACACCCGTGTGCATCAAAGTCCAAGTCCAAGTACATAACACCCGTGTGCATCAAAGTCCAAGTCCAAGTACATAACACCCGTGTGCATCAAAGTCCAAGTCCAAGTACATAACACCCGTGTGCATCAAAGTCCAAGTCCAAGTACATAACACCCGTGTGCATCAAAGTCCAAGCAACTGTCAGCACTGTGAAGTCCCTCCATACTAAAGGTGAGCCAGGAACGTACACGGCAGGTGCCGGCAGGGGCCAGCACAGAGGCGGGTGGAGACAAAGAGGTGCAGGCACTAGCAAAGAGTAGATGGGTGACAGTCAGGAGGGGTAGAGGGGGAAGTGCCAGAGAGGCCGATCCAGGACTGGAGCATCCCAATAAGTACGCTCCATTGAGTGACATTGGTGAAACCAGTCAGGGACCAGCACTGCTGGAGATGAGGGACTCTCCTAGCTGCCAGGGGAAGAACTCCTCCTGTGAGAGTGGGGGGGCAGCAAAGGGAAAGGAAAGACAGATTCTGGTGGTAGGGGACTCAATTCTTAGAAGGACAGAGAGGGCAATCTGTAACCAAGACCTGAAGCGCCAAACAGTATGTTGTCTACCGGGCGCTCGGGTTCGGCACATCACGGATCTTGTGGACAGATTACTGGGAGGGGCTGGGGAAGACCCGGCTGTCATGGTGCACGTTGGCACCAATGACAAAGTCAGAGGCAGATGGAGTGTCCTAAAGAATGATTTTAGGGACTTAGGAGCTAAATTGAGGAAAAGGACCTCCAAGGTAGTGTTCTCAGGAATACTACCGGTACATTGAGCCACACCAGAAAGGCAGAGGGAGATTAGGGAAGTAAACAAGTGGCTGAAGAGCTGGTGTAGTAAGGAGGGGTTTGGGTTCGTGGAGGACTGGGCCGACTTCTCAGTCGGTAACCGGTACTATAGAAGGGACGGACTGCACCTAAATGAGGAGGGTGCAGATCTGCTGGGAATGAAGATGGCCAAAAAGTTAGAGGGATTTTTAAACTAGGCGATGGGGGGGAGGGTCCAGAGACAGTGATAGCCAGCGCGGAAGATATTCCAGAGGGTAGTATTGGGGGCATTAGTGGTAGGTTAACCAAAGCACAAAAACACAAGGTGAGTATAGTAGCAAGTCCTAGTTGCAATCTTGAAACACCCAATACGGGGACAATATGCGACCGGTCTAAACTATGTGGCATGTTCACTAATGCCAGGAGCATGGCGGACAAGATGGGTGAACTAGAGATACTGTTGTACAAGGAGGATTTGGATTTTGTGGGAATTTCAGAGACCTGGTTCAACAGCTCTCATGATTGGCTGGCAAACATTTAAGGGTATACCCTATACAGCAAGGATAGAGAGGGTAAAAAAGGGGGAGGGGTATGCCTATATATCAAGAATAATGTACAAGTGAATGTGAACAAATTAATGGGGTGGGCGACTACATGGCAAATGAGGTTCAATGTAGAAAAATGTAAAATAATGCTATTGGGTGGCAAAAATATGAATGCAATCTATACACTGGGGGGAGAACCTCTGGGGGAATCTAGGATGGAAAAGGACCTGGGGGTCCTAGTAGATGATAGGCTCAGCAATGGCATGCAATGCCAAGCTGCTGCTAATAAAGCAAACAGAATATTGGCATGCATTAAAAGGGGGATCAACTCCAGAGATAAAACGATAATTCTCCCGCTCTACAAGACTCTGGACCGGCCGCACCTGGAGTATGCTGTCCAGTTCTGGGCACCAGTCCTCAGGAGGGACGTACTGGAAATGGAGCGAGTACAAAGAAGGGCAACAAAGCTAATAAAGGGTCTGGAGGATCTTAGTTATGAGGAAAGGTTGCGAGCACTGAACTTATTCTCTCTGGAGAAGAGACGCTTGAGAGGGGATAAGATTTCAATTTACAAATACTGTACTGGTGACCCCACAATAGGGATAAAACTTTTTCGCAGAAGAGAGTTTAATAAGACTCGTGGCCACTCATTACAATTAGAAGAAAAGAGGTTTAACCTTAAACTAGGTAGAGGGTTCTTTACTGTAAGAGCGGCAAGGATGTGGAATTCCCTTCCACAGGCGGTGGTCTCAGCGGGGAGCATTGATAGCTTCAAGAAACTATTAGATAATCACCTGAATGACCGCAACACACAGGGATATACAATGTAATACTGACACATAATCACACACATAGGTTGGACTTGATGGACTTGTGTCTTTTTTCAACCTCACCTACTATGTAACTATATAACACCCGTGTGCATCAAAGTCCAAGTCCAAATACAAATACACTGGTATTCTGTAGAACTTCTCAAAAGAAAGGAGAGTTCATGAAAAACTGAAACAAATCCTTCTCATAGGTATTCAGATGGAGATAGAGTGCATCACATCACCAAAAGGGTCTCTAGATGGTGACACCACCACCTTAATCAAGTGCGGTCTTACCAGATTTATTGGACCTTCGAATTAAAGAGAGGTCAGATGTGCGTGTGGCCAAAACACCCTGGCCAGGGTATTCCTAGGACTCTCCCACAAGATCACCTTATAACCCCTTCTTTGGGGTTAAAAGCGCCCCCTAGTGGTTGAAAAGCACCACTTAAACAGCGGTAAAGTGCTGCTAAAAAAAGCGACGCTTTACCGCGAATATGCCCGTGGCTCCAGTATGAAAGGGGTCTTGCGAGTGTTTATTTTGGGTCAGTTGTGATTGATTGAATGGCTTCCTGACTCCTTATATTAGAAGCCCCAGTCTGTGTCTCTGCCACTCCTACAAAGCTATAGTAAAAAAGTGTATAGCTCTTTCTTTCTCTCCCTTCTGGCTGGAAATTGTAAAAAATAAATATTAATATGCAATATTTCATAAATAAGATTTTTTTTTTTGTAAAATATAACATCCAATGACTGATATGTGATACTGCAGATACAATTGAAGTATAGATATTGGACACTCTTTTTTTTAATGTGTAATTTACTTGTTTGTTTATGTAAATTAATGAAATGTTTGCAAAAAAAAAAAAAAAAAAGAATTGAAAAAATATATATATATTTTTTGACCTGAACATAATAAATATATGTAAATAAATATTAAGACACTATACATTGCCATTAAACTGAGATTTTTTTTCCTTTTTTTAAATTTCTATTTTAAAGGATACAATTATATTGCCTAATCACATTTTGATGAATTGATTTATTTTTAATTCACAGGAATGAATTAGTAATCCTCTCAGGTATTGATGATAATTGTTCCCCCAAGTAATTGGGTTTAGTATAAATATGGGACCATGCAGAGATTATATATATTAAAAACAATTTTACATAAAGGCAACAGAGAGCAAACTCCATCACTGTATCAGCTCAGCTACCAACAGAATACGCTAAAGAAGATACAAAATATTCATATCCTCGGAACATAAATGACACTTTACAAAACACTTTGATGAACCAAAGTCAACGTATTACTCCAAAGATATAGAAGTTCACGTTGTGTTTTATTTTTAATTAAAAAAAGGCAATTTTTTTTTTTTTTTTTTATTGCAACGTCTTGGCCATCAATGGAAGGAAAAGATTTAGCGTTACATTGATAACATTCATTGGCTCACCTAGTTGCATGAAAATTCAAACTTCAAAAACACATTAAATCATAACACGAATGGACAAGTTTAATTCCTCTGTGTTGCTTTTCTAACATTGAGTATGTATATTTTATAGTGCTAGATAATTATAAATGGAAAGTGGGGTGATATACACATTCATTTTAGATTGAAGAAAAATGTTAAAGCTGTATATAAAGCATACAGTGTTTTTTTTTTTTTCTAGTTATGGAATATGGAAGGGTTGGAACCTCCATTAGGTTCTATTGCTGTCTATGTCCACGCCCGGGAGATTTACACTTCACTATCACTTTTGCTGACCGTTGTCTCCGGTTTAGAATGTAATGGGAAGTCATTTGAACAGGAGGTGAAGGGAAATCTCCCAATGGGGGAAAAAAAAAGTCTAAATGAGGGGATTCCTTTTACTTCCTGCTGTGTATCTGAGAGAGGAAGCGTAGGACAATCTCCCCAACAGGACACAGACAGAAACCTAGCCAATGTCTTATTCATTACCTAATATATAACTATAATTTAAAAACAAAAAACAAAACATAAATTGAATTTATTATCCATGGCAAAAAAAACTTTATACATTATTTTATACATTAAAATCAATTAAAATGCACTGCAGATTCTCTTTAACCCCTTAATGCCTGAAAGTAAAACATATCAAAGTTTTGCAGTTTTGACATGTAAAACCGTACATATCATCATAACTCCTTAAGCCTCATACACACGATCGGATTGTTGGCCAACAAAACCGTGAAATTTTGTCCGAAGGGCGTTGGCCCAAACTTGTCTTGCATACACACGGCCACACAGTTGTTGGCCAACAATCACGAATGTAGTGACGTACTACGTTGTTTGTCAGCTCTTTAGCGCCACCCTTTGGGCTCCTTCTGCTAATTTTGTGTTAGTAGAAGTTTGGTGAGTGTTGTTTCGCGCTTTTCATTTTGCACTTTTCATTTCGCGCTTTTTATTTCACACTTTTCATTTCGCGCTTTTCAGTTCATTTCATTTCATTTCTGAACGGCCGTTCATCAACCAGACATGTTGCGGAATCAGAGGAGATAAAGTGTTATTTATTATTGGCCTTGGAGTTATTGCTTTGACATTATTTTTTGGTTGAATAATAATGATTTGATTTGGTATATTTTCTATAATTTTGGATGCATAGAATGCACTTTTTGGTTAAGTTCTATTGGCAGATGTCATGTCTAATTTTATTTGTTTTCTTTTTTTAATGCACAATAAAAAAATTGTGTAGAATAATACTCAGCTATGTGTTTTACTTCAAATGACAGTTTGGGAGTCGGCGGTTACATTTAAAAAAATACAACGTAAAATTGACAAGGGACACCAACATAGTTGTATCTTTGATCTTAAAAACTACGGTATAATGGTGCTGTGGTAACTTGCCCAAATAAAAAAAAAAAAAAAAAAGCATAATAATATTATTCTTGATATCACTAGAAAAAAAAGCCTTTGAATATTCGTTTGCAATAACTCCTCACTACAAGGCAAACATGGCTTTAGATATGGAAGTAGCTGCCAAAATCTGCAGAAACCCAGTAAGTAGTGGTTGAAGTTTTTTTCAGGCTGGCATTTAATTTAGGACATGGTTCTAAGTAGGTCCTAGGTTGGACCTACAGAGCCTGATAAAAATAACATTTGAGCATTGCTTGTGACTGTGTAACCGTACAAAGGTGCAGTATTGATTTTGTTTTTCAAGTTGTTATTTTATTTACAGGTACTTATATAGCGCCGTCAATTCATGCAGCGCTTTACATATATATTGTACATTCATATCAGTCCCTGCCCTCAAGGAGCTTACAATCTCAGGTCCCTGACTCACATTCATATATACTCATTCAAGGGCCAATTTAGACAGGAGCCAATTCACCTATCAGCATGTCTTTGGAGTGTGGTAGGAGTACCTAGAGGAAACCCACAGAGGCACAGGGAGAATATACAAACTCCAAGCAGGTAATCTCATGGTTGGGATTCGAACCGACGACCCTAGTGCCGCTAGGCGAAAGTGCTAACCACGTAGAAGTGATTGATTCTGTGTGAAACCAACCAACATTCTGGAAAATCTTTGTAAACAGTAGCCTAACCAATGTTTTCCTTCCTCTAGAGCAAGGGTCTCCAAACTGCGGCCCGGGGCCAGATGCGGCCTTTTGTCTGCCTTTATCTGGCCCTTGGGGCACTATTCATGCCACTAATAGGAGACACTATTCTGCCGCCTTCTGACACCAAAAATGGGGCATAATTCAGTATACTGGCACTATTCCTCCCCCTGATATCATGGGGCACTGTTTACTCCCACTGATGCCTGAAAATTTTCTATTCTGGCCAAAGTCCCCCCCCCCCTAAAGTCTGAAACTGGCCCTTTGTTTAGAAAGTTTGGAGACCCCTGCTCTAGAGAAAAGATAAAGACTTCACCATCTATCCACCATTCATGTTTGCTAAAAGAATGCGTTACACCCCAGTGGGCCATGCATCTACAACCAACTTTAGTCTATCCAACCTTTTCTCTTCATAGGTCCCATTCCCCTTATTACAGACTGGCTCTGCATTTGGTGCCTATGGAAGCATACAATACTAGTTGGTCCGATCCATAATGGAAAGTTCTGTTCCTTCATAAACTATCGCTGGAATTCCTTGTATGTGGAAACACCGTTTATCACCTAAGCCACATTACACAAGTTTTAAGGAAAAGGAGTACAGAAGGACCCAATGAGCCACCTAAACAAAACAAAAGTGACCGTGTTTGTGTTCTCTGGACTAACACATAATGAACAGCTGGCCGCATTTCTCTTTAC
This sequence comes from Lithobates clamitans, assembly GCA_037952925.1. NCBI lineage: Eukaryota > Metazoa > Chordata > Amphibia > Anura > Ranidae > Lithobates > Lithobates clamitans. Next base: position 177,602 of record JBBGZY010001513.1, read on the forward strand.
TTTTTTCTTGAATGTTTACCTTGTTTGTGTTGTGTTTAACTTTGGCATGATGTTCATAGTCCTTAAAGCCCCAAACCTTCACACACCAATGTACTACTTTCTTAGTTACCTCTCTTTGGTGGACCTTTTCTACTCCTCAGTTATAGCTCCTAAAATGTTGGCTGACCTTATGTCCAAGATAAAGTTAATATCCTTTTATGGCTGTGCGTTCCAGTTCTTTTTCTTTGATGCTTTGGCTGTCACAGAAGCACTTTTACTCTCAACTATGTCCTATGACCGATATATTGCTATCTGTCACCCTCTACGTTATGTTTCCATTATGACCAACAAAAAGTGCTTGAGTCTTGCTTTCCTTAGTTTTTCTATTGGTTTCTTGCAATCTATAGTACAAACAAGCTGTGTGTTCAATCTTGAGTTCTGTGGCCCAAACTTTATAGACCATTTCTACTGTGACGTACCACCACTGCTTAAACTGGCCTGCTCCAGCACTCTGTGGTGTGATTCAATAACGTTCTTCTTTGTTTTTGCTTGTGGTGTAGGCTCATTGATGCCCATCTTGGTGTCATACAATTTCATAGTTTCTTCCATTCTAAAGATAAAGTCCAGTCATGGGAGACAGAAGGCATTTGGTACTTGTTCCTCACATCTCATGTGCATCTCTATTTTGTACGGGACAGTTTTTTTCATTTATCTACGTCCTCCTAACAGTGCCCTTAAGATTCAAGATAAGTCGGCGTCTGTGTTTTACACAGTCATGATACCAATGCTGAACCCTCTAATATATAGCATGAGAAACCAAGATGTGAAACAGGTTATCAAGAAAGTACTTCACATATATCACTGATATAGACAGACTTGCATGAGTTTGTGGTTGTAAATTTTTGATGCTTAAGTCAATTTGTGCAAATAGCATTCAGAACATCTATCATGCTCTCTGAAACCAAGCGGGTGAATGGGAAGCATGGGTATTTTTAAATTCTTTTTTTATTCTTATTAAATGTTTTTTTATTTTTTTTTCAGGATGTAGAGCAGTGGTCTCCAAACTGTGGCCCGTGGGCCAAATGCGGCCTTTTGCTTGCCTGTAGGCAGTCCTTGGGGCACTGTTTCACACACTGATACAAGGCACTATTCCTTCCAAAGACACTAATGATGGGGCTCTTACCTTCCACTGACACCAAGGATGGAGCCCTATTCCTTCCACTGACACCAATTATGGGGCATTTTTCCTTCCACTGACACCAAGGATGGAGCCCTATTCCTTCCACTGACACCAAGGATGGAGCCCTATTCCTTCCACTGACACCAAGGATGGGGCATTTTTCCTTCCACTGACACCAATGATGGAGCCCTATTCCTTCCACTGACACCAAGGATGGAGTCCTATTCCTTCTACTGACATCATTGATGAAGCCCTATTCCTTCCACTGACATCAATGATGAAGCCCTATTCCTTCCACTGACATCAATGATGGAGCCCTATTCTTTCCACTAACACCAATGATGGGGCACTATTCCTTCCACTGATACCAACGATAGAGCGCTATTGATCTTTTATTGAAAAGAATCAAGCAACCAATTTTATACAAAAGTAAAAAACAAAACCATAGTACAAAACTTCAACAAAAATCCAAGGAATACACATCCATGTTCAGAATATTTACAATATATACATAGTCCACTACGAACACATTTTTAGAAAACTATTTACATAAAGCAGCAGAGAGGGCCTAAGAGGCACAACCCATCACCTATGTATGCAGCCATTTATCAAAAATGAATCCAAAAAATAATAATCTAGGGTGATAAGAGACAGACAGCCACACCCGGGAAAGAGACTCCTGGCAGTCAGGGAGGCTTGAAACCCCTCCACGCCTTTAACCAAGCCCCCTGACTCCGCTTGTCTCTCTCAAGTACCCAAATCTTCTCCACCTCATGCAAAATGTCATACATCACCACCGGAACAGGAAGGATTTTATGCCGAATGCAGACCTGGCACCGTGCGTTCCAAGTGAAATAACGGACTACTAGGCTAACTAAAAAAAGTGTATCCAAACAAAAAACCCCACCAGTATTGAATGCTCCATACACCCACTCAGCATAACCTAGCCTGGAGAGGAAAGGGACACCGAAGGCCCGCCCCACCTGTTTGTACACCTCTATGTTAAAAGGGCAATGAAGCAGAAAATGGTCCATAGTCTCCTCCTCACCTGCACACTCCTCCCGAGGACAGCTACGATCCATCCCACTGCAGAATTTCAAATTGCCCCGAACATAGAGTCTCCCATGGAAGCACAACCAGGCCAGATCCCTAAATTTAGGGGGTACTCTGTCCAAATTAATAAGTCTTAATCCTGCCCTCAAAACTGGGCCTGGGCAATCCCTTAAGGCCAGTGGGTCATGAAAGACTTCGCTCAAGACTCGACTCATAAGGACTTTCCTCGGAACCGATCTGAGATCTTCAGCCTACAATCGCCACTGCAGTAGTAACTTCAGGCACGGAGCGACATAGGCTGGTAGCTGACCACGATGACCCCTGAGATTCTTCACTTGGCCACCTTCTTCCCAAAGTCGTAGAAAAGGCCTAAACCAAGATCTAAATATGCCTACCCATCCAGGAGGTTTCACTGCAAGCATATTACCAATGTTAAACTTGAGAAAAAGCAGTGAAAAGAAAAGAACTGGGTTGACCATACCTAAGCCACCCTCCCTCCTGGATAGATAGGTGACATTCCTCTTGATGGGGTTCAGTCTGTTCCCCCACAACATCTGGAAGAACACACTACTCACCCTAGCATAGAGAGACACTGGCAAAATGCAGACAAAGCTGACATACAAGAAGATCGGAATCAGGTAAGTCTTAATCAGATCAATCCTTTCCCTCATAGATAACTTCCATCTCTTCCAGTTGACCACCTTAGTATTGGCAATTTCCAGTCTGCCTTCCCAGTTTTTGAGGCCATAATCGCCGGGTCCAAATTCAATGCCTAGAATCTTAATTCTTTCCTGGGGCACTGGAAAGGTGTCCGGGAGATCAAAACCCTCACCTTCCTTTCCCATCCAGAAAGCTTCAGTCTTTTCCTGATTGATCTTGGAGCCTGATGCTTCAGAATACCATGATGTCAGAGAGACCACCTCCTCTGCTTCATCCGCCCCAGTGACAAGCACCGACACATCGTCCGTATAGGCAACAACCCTCAAAGGCGGCTCACCCGGGAGCCCCACTGGCACCCCACACAACATGCTGCTCTCTAGCCTCCTGATGAAGGGGTCGATTGCAAACACATAGAGCAGGGGACTCAGGGGACAACCCTGGCGCACCCCGGAGCCAACCTCAAAGGACTGCCCAACCCAACCATTAACAAGAGGAAAGCTTTCTGCCCCCTTATACAAGACTTTTAACCAATCGACAAAACCACCCGGCAGACCGTACTTACGATAGAGCGCTATTGCTTCCACTAACACCAATTATGGGGCATTTTTCCTTCCACTGACACCAATGGTAGAGTCCTATTCCTTCCACTGACACCAATGATGGGGCACTATTCCCCCCACTGGCACAATGATGGGATATTTGTCCCCCCCCACTGACACCAAGGATGGGGCACTAATCCTACCACTGACACCAATGATGGGGCACTATTCCTCCCACTGTCATAAAGAATGGGGCACCATTCTTCCCACTGACACCAATGATGGGGCACTAAATCTCACACTGGCACCAATGATGGGGAACCATTCCTCCCATTGACACCATCAATGAGGTACTGAATCTCCCACTGACACCAATGATGGGGCATTATTTCTCTCACTGACACCAGTGATGGGGCATCATTCCTCTCACTGACACCAATGAGGAGGCACTGATTCTCCCACTGACACCAATGTTGGGGCACTATTCCTTCTCCTACTGACCACAGGAATAATAATAATAATAATAATAATAATAATAATAATAATAATAATAATTTTTTTACTCCTACTGACCACCAAGCTTGAGACATTGTCTAATCCCAATGACATTGGGGCATTTTCTACTCCAAATGACTAAAGTACACCCCCCAGTGGCGTCGCTAGGCGGGGGCGGGGGGTACGGTCCACACAGGGTGCCACCCGCTGGAGGGGTGACACCATCCCGAGGGTGATGAAAGCCTGCTCCCTTTGGCAGTTTTTTTTTCTTCAGCTGGGACACAGCTCCAGCGCTGTGCCTGCCATGTGTTCTCCTCCTCCTCCTCTGTCTCTCACTCCTGCTTAAGCCTGCCTCGATCTGCTCTCCACCCGGGCGGCGTGGCTGCGCACTGTCCTCTCCTCTCCAGCTGCCGCCCGGGTGTTCTGTGTACCTGATCCACCCAAGCTGGTGCGGTAACGGGCGAGGGGTGTCGGCTTGAGATTGGGGGGGAGATGTCCTCCGCTGCCCGAGGTGAGGTGTTGTGAGGGGGGGGGGCTTGCTGATAAGGTTGGTTTATGCTGCTGGTCACAACTATATCATATGGAGGGGGGTGGTTTGTTTTGGGGGTCTGTACTAATGGGGGGGTTTGTTCTGGGGGGGTTTGTACTAATGGAGGGGGGTGGTTTGTACTAATGGAGGGGGTGGTTTATTCTGGGGGGGTTCTGTACTAATGGAGGGGTGTGTGGTTTGTTCTGCGGGGGGGGTCTGTACTAATGGAGGGGGCGGTTTGTTCTGAGGGAGATGGGTTTGTTCTGGGGGGTCTGTGCTAATGGAGGGGGGTCTACAGTATACTGAGGGAGGGGGAGGTCTATACTGAGGGAGGGGGGGTCTGTACCGAGGGGATGGGTCTATATTAATGGAGGGGGTTTATACTTCGTAAAGGGTCTGCACTGACAGAGGAGGGTCTATACTTTTTGGAGTGGGGGGTCTATACTTAGTGAAGGGGGGTCTGTACTGTAGACTATAGTTGGTGGAGGGGGGGTGACACCATGTTTTATCGCACCAGGTGACACCAACCCTAGTGACGCCACTGCACCCCCTCCCTAAAATCCAAAGGACAGAAAAGCAGCCCTTTGTTTATAGAAAGTTTGGAGACCCCTGATGTGGAGGCTAGATTGGAGCAGGGAGACCTGATGCCAAACTCCATGCAATTGACCTTATTAATAATAATATATATATACAAACTATAGTGCGCTTCCCTGTTAGGGAATAAATAATAGTGCAAAAAAACATAGATAATAAAATGAATAACATATCAATAGATGGTGTACAAAATGTAACTCAATACAGTGACAGAATATTTCCATAAAAAAATTAATAGTTCATGTGTTATAAACAAATATAATATAAAAGTGTTAAAAAAAGGTGAAAAATGTGTCCATTTATTCTCTTCAGTAGTGGTGCACTCCAATAAACGCAGAACCACATTCCATCATAAACATGTGCCCACCACCACCACACTGAAAGCCTCTTACCGGGTCAATAGGATCTCCAGTTACAGAGATCAAACACGCATAGTATGCTGACACCACCTGGTGTCCAGGGACTAGCTGAATCCGGTCCAATGGTACTGGTATCAATTGTCTTAACCTCAGGTGTGGGATCTCAAATAACTGCCATAGAAGGAGAAGAACAAAGGGTGCACATAGCGTGATACTGTAATAATGTGTATTTATTATTTAAAATGAAAACCGGTACTCACATTGTTAAAATAAGAAACGAGGAATCAAGCAACATGAACCGTACCAACTGCCGTCATCGGCAGGCGTGATGACGTCACAACTTCTGTCTCCACCCAACGTGCGCCGTCATCATGCCCGCCATGAACTATTAGTATTTTATGGAAATATTGTATTGTATTGAGTTACATTTTGTACACTATCTGTTGATATATTATTTATTCTATTATATATAATTTTTGCACTGCAATCTACACTCACCGACCACTTTATTAGGTACAACCATTCAATTAAATCAAAAATAAACTGCGCTTAAAAAGTGTCTCAAAAAAGTCCATATCTATAATATGCAAAACAAGTCCATATGGTGATGTGATATCCACGAAATCCCTTGGTATTGGAAACTTCACCAAAAGAATAGTGCCAATAGAAAAGAGAACACCTCCACCTAATTAATGTGCTGCTTACCAGCTCCTGAGACCTCTTATCACGGGAAGTCTCAAACACTTGTGGCTCTAAACCCAGCCAGGGCCTTCGGTCATCCAGGGGGATCTTGCTGTCATGCCTCCACCGCCTATTGGAAATCAGTCATGGAGGGGTTCCGTAAAAGAAATAAAGGCTCCATAGTGGGGGAGCCCAATGTCAGACCCTGTGTTTTTGACCCAGGTCTACCCACAGATCTGGTAACCTGCTAACAATGTGGTATGGTACTCTTCACTAGACCATATGACAGGTCTAGCCAATGTTCAGGACTCCGGCAAGGTGGAAAAAGGACTTACTGTTCGTTGCATGTTCGCCGAACACGTTGCACGTTACACCCGTTCAATTGCTTTGTAACACAAATTGCTAATCAGCCAATTACATGGCAGCAACTCAATGCATTTAGGCATCTAGACGTGCTGAAGTCCAACCTGAGCATCAGAATGGGCAAGAAAGGAGCTTTAGGTGACTTTGAACGTGGCATGGTTGTTGGTAGTTAGTATTTCACAAACTGCTGATCTACTGGGATTTTCACGCACAACCATCTCTCGGGTTTACAGAGAATGGTCTGAAAAAGAGAAAATATCCAGTGAGCGGCAGTTGTGTGGAGGAAAATGCCTTGTTGATGTCAGAGGTCAGAGGAGAATGGGCAGACTGGTTTCAGATGATAGAAAGGCAACAGTAACTCAAATAACCACTCTTTACACCCAAGGTGTGCAGAATACCATCTCTGAATGCACAACACATCCAACCTTGAAGCAGATGGGCTACAGCAGCAGAAGACCACACCAGGTGCCACTCCTGTCAGCTAAGAACAGTAAACTGAGGCTACAATTCGCGCAGGCTCGCCAAAATTGGACAATAGAAGATTGGAAAAATGTTGCCTGGTCTGATGAGTCTGGATTTCAGCTGGGACATTCAGATGGTAGGGTCAGAATTTGGCATAAACAACATGAAAGCATGGATCCATCCTGCCTTGTATCAATGGTTCAGGCTGGTGGTGTAATGGTGTGGGGGATATTTTCTTGGCACACTTTGGGCCCCTTAGTACCAATTGAGCATTGTTTAAACACCACGGCCTACCTGAGTATTGTTGCTGACCATGTCCATCCCTTTATGACTACAGTGTCCCCATCTTCTGATGGCTCCTTCCAGCAGGATAATGCACCATGTCACAAAGCTCCAATCATCTCACCACTGGTCCAGTTCTCTCTCCCCTCCTTCCTCTCTCACACGGAATAATGAGAGAGGAGACACACAGCCGATCTGCTCCTTCTCCCCTCTCCTGTGCGTGTACCGCGGGAAGTGTGAGCTCATTGGCTTCACACTTGACTTCCCTCGAAGCACACACAAGAAGGGAGAAGGAGCAGATCGGCTGTGTGTCTCCTCTCTCATCATTCCGTGCGAGAGAGAAAGGAGGGGAGAGAGAACTGTCAATGCCGGCTCTGACGTCACTGGTTGCTAGATGCGAGGCGGCTCTAGTAACCAGTGGCTGGGAGTAGACTCAGGAGGTGGAGGAGGAGCCGGAACCAGCAATACGGCGGCTCAGTCTATACCTGTCCCCTGCATTCCCAGTGTCCATTTTTTTAATTGGGGGGGCACATAGGGGGGCACAGTATAATGTTGGGGGGGCCATGGCCCCCTCTAGCCCCCCCTAGTGATGCCACTGCGGAGCGCTCTACCCCTGCAGGGGTATGAGCGAGAGATATTACTTCCCAAATCCCAATGCCCTTCCGATTCCTCAGGTGTCGATGTCCTTCCAATTCCAAATTGCTCAATCAGGGTCATACACTCGCAGGGGGGAGGGAGGTAGGGGGAAGGACTCGCTGTCCCCTATTCCAATCCAGTTCCCGGACGGACATCCACTTTAGTGTGTTATATAGAGAATAGAAATGATCCACATAGTGTAACTCCGTTTTAATTATTTTATTTGTAAATAGTAATAAGTCCAAGGAGTACGAATGTATAGCCAAAAAACTCAGATGTTTAAAAATAGGAGAGGGAGCACACAGGCTCTCTTTCTCTCCACGCGATCCGCGGAAGCAGCGCTGCCTTGCGTTCCACCGGTCGAGTAACCAAAACCACAATCTCAGGATGTGATGTTGTGCTTGCCAAGATAGTCCCGCCTTACGCGTTTCGTCATACGGACGTCATCGGAGGCGCTCCTCCAAAAGAATATAGCCATCTACCGATATTTGAATTTCGAAAAGAATAGAAGAGAATAAAACAGAATAGAATAGAAAAGAATAGGACAGAAAAGAAAAAAATATAAAATAGATAATATGGGAATAGAATATAATAGAATGGAAAAAAATAGACTAGATTAGAATACAATAGAATAAAATAGAAAGAATATAGCCATCTACCGAAATTTGAATTTCAAAAAGAATAGAATAGAAAAGAATAGGACAGAAAAGAAAAAAAATAGAATAGATAATATAGGAATAGAATAAAAATAGAATGGAAAAAATAGACTTGATTAGAATAGAATAGAATAGAATAAAATAGAAAGAATATAGCCATCTACCGAAATTTGAATTTCGAAAAGAATAGAAGAGAATAAAACAGAATAGAATAGAAAAGAATAGGACAGAAAATAAAAAAAAATAGAATAGATTAGAATAGAATAAAATAGAAAAAATATAGCTGTCTTCCAACTGTTCGAATTTCGAAAAGAATAGAATAAAACAGAATAGAATAGAAAAGAATGGGGTAAAACAGAATACAATAGAAAATAAAAGAATAGAATAAAATAGACTAGAAAATAAAGAAATAGAATAGATTTGAATAGAATAGAAAATAAAAGAATATAATAGATTTGAATAGAATAGAAAATAAAAGAATAGAATAGAAAATAAAAGAATAGAATAGATTCAAATAGAATATAATAAAACAGATAGAATATAACCATCTTCCAAAAAATAAATACAAAATAACAGTTTAATTGCAGCTCATAGTGTTTTAGCATATGAATATTTGCAATCTGCAATTAAGATTTTTTTTTTTTAATTCTACCTTAATGGATACAATTTTATTGCTTAATCATGTTTTGACAAATGTTACATTTATCTTATTTTTCATTCATAGGAATGAATCATTAATCCTCTGGTATCCCACAGAGGATTCATGTTGTTTGTATCTTGTTCCCCCAAGTAATAGAGTTTAGTATAAATCTGGGTCCTCGTGGAGATGAAATGCTTTGAAGATAATTTGATATATCAGACAGGAAGGAGAGGAACAAAACTGCATCTCTCAGCTGCCCACAGAATATGCTAAAATAAGGTACAGAATCATCATATCCTTGGAACATTTTTACAAAACATTTCATTAAAACAAAGTCAATGCACTTCTTCTAAGATAGAGATGTTCACTTTTTGTATTTTATTCTTTACTATAAAAAGTCTCTGTGTTTTTTTTATTGTTATTTTTTTTTTTTTAATTGTACCGTGTTGGCTATCAATGGAAGCAAAAGATTTAGAATTGCAGTGATAACATTTATTGGCTGATTTAATAGCCAGAAAATCCCAAAAAACTTTGAAAACACATTTCATTTTAACAGGAATTGACTGGTGAATGGTATCATTTGAACTTCCCAGCGTGCGTGTTTATTTATTTTTTAACCAATGAGGGTGTATATATTTATATACGAGGGCTCTACCGAAAGCAACACAAAAGTGGGCATACCGTTTTTTTATTAACTTACGTAGGTCATTTACATTTCAGTTTGGAAGAGTAATGCCCCGTACACACGGTCGGACATTGATCGGACATTCCGACAACAAAATCCTAGGATTTTTTCCGACGGATGTTGGCTCAAACTTGTCTTGCATACACACGGTCACACAAAGTTGTCGGAAAATCCGATCGGTCTGACCGCGGTGACGTAAAACACGTACGTCGGGACTATAAACGGGGCAGTAGCCAATAGCTTTCGTCTCTTTATTTATTCTGAGCATGCGTGGCACTTTGTGGGTCGGATTTGTGTAAACACGATCGGAATTTCCGACAACGGATTTTGTTGTCGGAAAATTTTATAGCCTGCTCTCAAACTTTGTGTGTCGGAAATTTCGATGGAAAATGTGTGATGGAGCCCACACACGGTCGGAATTTCCGACAACAAGGTCCTATCACACATTTTCCGTCGGAAAATCTGATCGTGTGTACGGGGCATTAGTCTTCTTCTGTAGTAATTCTTCTTTTTCATTGCAGGTAAATGATGGATTCCCAGCAGAAGCAATATGTTGTCATTGAGTTATTGATGAAGGAGGGGAGCAGGCTTTCTGACATCCAGAGAAGGCTACAGAATTTTATACCTCGCCTAGTTCATTTACATTTCACATATTTATAATGAAACTCTTCCTCTATAAAGTCTTTTTTTTCTTTTCACTGCGGGTAAATAATGGGTTTGAAGTGGAATGTCGTCATTGAGGGGGTGCAGGCTGTCGGGGGGTGTCACCTCTGTAAACATTCTGTAGCCTCTTGTAGGTGTCTTCAGTGGACAGACTGCACCCCTCCTTCATCAAGAACTCAATGACGGCATGTTGCTTCTGCTTGGAATCCAATTACCTGCAATGAAAGAGATAAAGAAGAAGAAAAAGAGTTACTATAAAGCAGGGGTCTCCAAACTGTGGCCTAGGGGGCGGATGCGGCCCTTTGCTTGCCTTTATCTGTCCGCTGGGGCACTATTTCTCTCACTGATACAAGACACTATTCCCCCTTCTCACACCAATGATGAGGCACTATTCCTCCCACTGATACCAACACTGGGGCACTATTCCTCCCACTGATACCAACACTGGGGCACTATTCCTCCCACTGAGACCAATGATGAGGCACTATTCCTCCCACTGAGACCAATGATGAGGCACTATTCCTCCCACTGATACCAACACTGGGGCACTATTCCTCCCACTGAGACCAATGATGAGGCACTATTCCTCCCACTGAGACCAATGATGGGGCACTATTCCTCCCACTGAGACCAATGATGGGGCACTATTCCTCCCACTGACACCAACACTGGGGCACTATTCCTCCCACTGATACCAACACTGGGGCACTATTCCTCCCACTGACACCAACACTGGGGCACTATTTCTCCCACTGATACCAATGCTGGGGCACTATTCCTCCCACTCACACCAATTCTGGGGCACTATTCCTCCCACTCACACCAATTCTGGGGCACTATTCCTCCCACTCACGCCAATGATGGGGCACTATTCCTCCCACTGACACCAACACTGGGGCACTATTTCTCCCACTGATACCAATGCTGGGGCACTATTTCCCCCACTCACACCAATTCTGGGGCACTATTCCCCCCACTCACACTAATGATGGGGCACTATTCCTCCCACTGACACCAACACTGGGGCACTATTTCTCCCACTGATACCAATGCTGGGGCACTATTCCTCCCACTCACACCAATTCTGGGGCACTATTCCTCCCACTCACACCAATTCTGGGGCACTATTCCTCCCACTCACGCCAATGATGGGGCACTATTCCTCCCACTGACACCAACACTGGGGCACTATTTCTCCCACTGATACCAATGCTGGGGCACTATTTCCCCCACTCACACCAATTCCGGGGCACTATTCCCCCCACTCACACTAATGATGGGGCACTATTCCTCCTACTACACCAACGCTGGGGCACTATTCCTCCCACTGATACAGATGCTGGGGCACTATTCCTACAAATGATACCAGTAATGGGGCACTATTCCTCCCAATGATACCAACACTGGTATTTGGCTGTTAGTGAACATAAGGAATACAAATATATCCGAAGTTACGAATTATCAGAAATAACGAATGCCGTATCTAAACGAATGGATCGTAACAAATTAATAATAATAAATAATAATAAAAACTTTTCATTAATATTATTTATTATTAAGTAGGTCCATTCCATTTTGTTTAAAAGCGGCATTCATTATTGCGGATAATTCGTAACTTCATATATTCGTATTCGTTACATTTACTAACAGCCAAATTTGAAAGGAAATTCCAATACCTATAATTTAATAGTTAGTTATTATTAGTTATTTAGTTAGCTATTAATTAGAATTTTTGTTCTTTTGAATTTTCGGATTTTCTTTCTTATTTTTGGATTTTCTAATTTACGAATTTTTGAATTTTGCGAATTTACGGATTTTCAAATTTACGAATTTTCTAATTTATGAATTTACAAGTTTCCGAATTTACGAATTGCGATCATAACGAATGACCCAAAAAACTAAAAAAACAAATGAAATGAAAAGTAACAAATTTTTCTGCAGTGCACATGTCTAATATGGCGCTATATAAGCATCAAATAGACCGTCAAATTCAAATGTCAAAAATTTTCATAAAATTGAAAAGAAAGAGAAATGTAGATTGTTGATTGTCAGTCTAGTTTAAAAACAAGGTGATTAATAAATCAGTAAAGCAAAAGTACATTTCAATGCATCTGGAGAACAACCTTGTACTGTAAGTACCATATAAGAACTGAAAAATGGTAAAGGGTCATGAAAAAGGAGTAAGAGGATAGAAGAAGTAAAGAACAGGGAAAAAATACAGCGGGAGTAAAGGGTAAATTTGATAGCGATAGTGCGGCTTCAACTGAATGAAGGGTGATGAAAGGGTAAATGAAGTATTATTACCATTTCAATAATAAAGTGTCATCAAAATCTGCAGCTAAACAATGTTTAACCCAAAGTAATCGAAGTTTTTCAAATTTGCAGATCCGATCATTCTCAATTGCTTCCATTTTAGCATTGACAAGGGCTCTATTGGTTCTGTGAATGGTTTCGGCTACAATCAGATTTTGAGTTTTCCATGCCTTAGCTATGGTTTGTTTTGCGGCTGTTAAGGGCTGTAAAAGAAAGCGAAATTGATTCTGCGTAATTCCATTTTTGGTTTTAGATTCAAAAGAGCTATAGCAGGATTAGGTTGCATGGAAGTTTCAAAGATTTTAGAAGCTAAATCAAAAACTGCCTTCCAAAATTGTTTGGCGTGTCCTGGAATTTTCAACAGGAAGATCTCCCACTATAATTCCAGATTGTTCAGTGATTCGGAATTCTGTGTTTCATTCTTTATAATATATAAAACATTAAAATAATCCAACAGGTTTTGTACATTCCCGGTTAAAATACCAAAACAGGTATATAAAGACTTACTCACAGGGAATATGGTAGAAGCAAATTAAAACTTAATAAGCTACAAAGACTTAAAAATGCAGCAGGGTTGGCCTTGCCAGATCTATATTTATATTATTTGGCTGGGCAACTGAAGCATTTAAGATCCTGGGTAGGACAGGAGAAAAAAACAAGAATTGAGGAGTATTTACTAAGCAAGATGCAAGTAGAAGACTTCTTGGTAGGACTAGAAATAAAGGACCTGAGGAGGGTGGGAGTAAGAATTCCATTGCTAAAATTAGCCAGAGCAGTCTGGAGGGAAGCAAGGAGGCTAACAGGCTTCTGTGATATCCCACCAGATACTGCTTTGTGGAATAATCCAGCATTTGAGCATCTGGAAAAAAATTGAGGATAGCAAATTCTGGAAACAGAATGAGGTGATAAGTATTGGACAGGTGTATGAAAGAAATATAATAGTACCCTACGAAAAGTTATGTAAACGATATAATTTATCAAGTAAACAGTTTTTTAGATACCTTCAGCTCAGACAAGTGTTACAGACAGGGCCGATCCTAGGCGGGTGCGCGGGGTGCTCCGCACCTGGGCGCCGCAGAGGTGGGGGCGCCGAAGCTCCAGAGTGCTCCCCTCCCTCCCCCTCGTCTGTGTCCAGAGGCAGAGCGCATGTAGCGGGTGCTGCGGTTCCCCATCCCGCTTGCACTCTCTGCCGGCAACTGAGAAGAGCGCATACCACTCCCGCTGTCCCCGCAATCCGTGCTGCCTGGGTACCGCAGCGGAGCCTAGTACCAGAACACGTTCCGGTACTAGACTCCACTAATCTTTCTGTCCTGGTGCGTGTGGAGGCAGAGCAGTCTCATGTCTGCCCCGCCCCCTCTGCGTGTGTACTTTTCCCATAGGCGGTGTGATGAGCGGCTTCTGGGTTGGCCGGAGCTGCTGCCAATCATCCAGTGCATGCCCAGAAATGCTCTCCGAGTGACGCCCTCCTAGTAACAAAAGATGCCACATATGCCCCGCCCCCTGCAACGTGCATCTGCTCCAAGCGCGCCTGAGCTACAGGGATGATGGATCATCTATTGGACAGGTACAGATCTATAGGGGCACCTGCTGTGGGGGGGCTCTGATGGGGCCGTGGGGACAGCTGCTGTGGGGGGCTCTGATGGGGGACAGCTGCTGTGGGGGACTCTGATGGGGGACAGCTGCTGTGAGGGGACTCTGATGGGGGACAGCTGCTGTGGGGGGACTCTGATGGGGGACAGCTGCTGTGGGGGACTCTGATGGGGGACAGCTGCTGTGGGGGGCTCTGATGGGGGACAGCTGCTGTGGGGGGGCTCTGATGGGGGACAACTGCTGTGGGGGGCTCTGATGGGGACAGCTGCTGTGGGAGGGCGCTGATGGGGGACACCTGCTGTGGGGGGGCTCTGCTGGGGGACAGCTGCTGTGGGAGAGCTCTGATGGGGGACAGCTGCTGTGGGGAACACCTGCTGTGGGGGGGCTCTGATGGGGAACACCTGCTGTGGGGGGCTCTGATGGGGACAGCTGCTGTGGGAGGGCTCTGATGGGGGACAGCTGCTGTGAGGAGACTCTGTTGGGGGACAGCTGCTGTGGGGGTACTCTAATGGGGCACAGCTGCTGTGGGGGGCTCTGATGGGGACAGCTGCTGTGGGGGGCTCTGATGGGGACAGCTGCTGTGGAAGGGCTCTGATGGGGTACAGCTGCTGTGGGGGGGCTCTGATGGAGGACAGCTGGTGTGGGGGCTCTGATGGGGAACACCTGATGTGGAGGGGGCTCTGATGGGGACAGCTGCTGTGGGGGAACACCTGCTGTGGGGGGGCTCTGATGGGGGACACCTGCTGTGGGGGACTCTGATGGGGACACCTGCTGTGGGGGGGGTTGAGGGGGACACCTGCTGTGGGGGGGGCTCTGATAGGGGACACCTGCTTTGGGGGGACTCTGATGGGGACTTTGATATAAAGCTGTGGGTGCCGCAGGTAACTCTCCCCGCAGAATGTCCTTCATTCTCAACTTTAAATGTTAGGAGGTATACAGGAGCGGATCAGGGGAGGAGAGACTGTGCCACTGCCATTCCTGGTATCAACGGGAAGAGGGTTCTCTGCGTTTACTGCCCACCCCTCCCCTCTACCTGTCAGAGGAGGAGAGCAAAGCAGCCGGAGATCGGAGCGCCCGTGTCTGAGTAGAGAGAGAGCAGCCGCGGGCTCTTAGACCCCCCCCCTCCTCCTCGCACTGCTGTACTAGTGAGCGGCGCTTGCCAGGTCAGCTGCCCGCTATATTTCTTCTCCCTCCTTCATATTGGCCAGGGAAGAAATACAATAAAAAGGGAGCAGAGAAGAGGATTGTGGGACATGTAGTCCTGAGGACTGGCGGCCCCATTGTGGCCTGGTAACTGCAACCCACACAGCATGCTCAGCTGAATAAGAGAGGGGGGAGAGAGAGAGAGAGCTCCAGGAGCCTAGGAAAGCTTTTTGGGGAAGTTTACCCAGGACTCCAAGGAGAGGACAGTGCTGAGGGGATGCCATCAGAGAGAGAACCCTGCTGCCCTGCGCCCCCAGAGGGAAAGCCTCACAGCCTGGTGCCATCCCTGGTGAAGAAAGGAATGGAGTCATTGCCAGAATACAGATCTGAGCACTACCCAGCAGAGTCGCCACGGGCAACCCAGAGTGAGCTGACTCCTGATCTGAGGAACTGATGTTGCTTTATTGGCGGGTCTGGTGATACGGCTGGTAGGCCATTATCTACTGCTATCCTTAGGAACTGCAGTCTCTGACCATCTCCTATAGTATGTCGTCTCCTGTACTATGTCTGTAGTCTCTGACCCACTCCTGTACCATGTCTGCAGTCTCTGACCCTCTCCTGTAGTATGTCTGCAGTCTCTGACCCTCTCCTGTAGTATGTCTGCAGTCTCTGACCATCTCCTGTACTATGTCTGCAGTCTCTGACCATCTCCTGTACTATGTCTGCAGTCTCTGACCATCTCCTGTACTATGTCTGTAGTCTCTGACCATCTCCTGTACTATTTCTGCAGTCTTTAACCCTCTCCTGTACTATGTCTGCAGTCTCTGACCATCTCCTGTACTATGTCTGCAGTCTGACCATCTCCTGTACTATTTCTGCAGTCTTTAACCCTCTCCTGTACTATGTCTGCAGTCTCTGACCATCTCCTGTACTATGTCTGCAGTCTCTGACCATCTCCTGTACTATGTCTGCAGTCTCTGACCATCTCCTGTATTATGTGTGCAGTCTCTGACCATCTCCTGCACTATGTCTGCAGTCTCTGACCATCTCCTGTAGTATGTCTGCAGTCTCTGACCATCTCCTGTAGTATGTCTGCAGTCTCTGACCATCTCCTGTACTATGTCTGCAGTCTCTAACCCTCTCCTGTACTATGTCTGCAGTCTCTGGCCATCTCCTGTACTATGTCTGCGGTCTCTGACCATCTCCTG
This sequence comes from Lithobates clamitans, assembly GCA_037952925.1. Classification (NCBI taxonomy): domain Eukaryota; kingdom Metazoa; phylum Chordata; class Amphibia; order Anura; family Ranidae; genus Lithobates; species Lithobates clamitans. The sequence goes on from JBBGZY010001513.1 coordinate 194,312, forward strand.
TATTATGTGTGCAGTCTCTAACCCTCTCCTGTATTATGTCTGCAGTCTCTGACCATCTCCTGTAATATGTCTGCAGTCTCTGACCATCTCCTGTAGTATGTCTGCAGTCTCTGACCATCTCCTGTACTATGTCTGCAGTCTCTGACCATCTCCTGTACTATGTTTGCAGTCTCTGATCATCTCCTGTACTATGTCTGCAGTCTCTGACCATCTCCTGTACTATGTTTGCAGTCTCTGATCATCTCCTGTACTATGTCTGCAGTCTCTGACCATCTCCTGTGCTATGTCTACAGTCTCTGATCATTTCCTGTACCATGTCTGCAGTCTCTGACTATCTCTTATACTGTACATAATAAGCTGTCAGATGATTTAACTCCCTAGCATCTATCAAACATGGAAATATCACTGTTGGATGAACTAATGCCCCGTACACAAGAGCGGAATTTCCGTCGTAAAAATCTTGGATGGTTTTTCCGGCGGAATTCCGCTCAAGCTTGGCCTGCATACACACGGTCACACAAAAGTTCTCTGAACTTTCGACCTTCAAGAACGCGGTGACGTACAACACTACGACGAGCCGAGAAAATTAAGTTCACTGCTTCCGAGCATGCGTCGAATTGTTTCCGAACATGAGTGTTTTTTTGTGCGTCGGAATTGCATACAGACGAACGCATTTTCGGATAGGAACTTTTTCCGACCGAAAAAATAGAGAACCTGCTTTCGGTCTTTTGCTGGCGGGAATTCCACCAGCAAAAGTCCAATGGAGCATACACACAGTCGCAATTTCCGACCAAAAGCTCTCATCGAAGTTTTGCTGGCGGCATTTACGATCGCGTGTACGGGGCATTAGGATTAAAGGTCAGCTCCCCAAAAGTGTGACCCCTTCCACAGGATATAGTCAAGTGTAAAGTCTGATTCAACAGACAAAGGCCTGCTATAAACCCTAATAATAAAAAAGCCTTACCTATAATCTAAAAAAAACATAAAATAAATCAAATCGTTCAAAATTAGAAAAAGTTGTTTAAAAAATCGAACCAGAATTTGTAACTCTAGATATGTTCTACTCTCCTACATTCTCTCATCTGTATCTGTTTCCGAATGATCTTCCCAGATGGGTGACATGACCTAATTTCATAGCAAAACAAGGGTTTAGATATGGAAGTAGCTGCTAAGATCTGCCAAAACCCAATAGGTAGTGGTTGAGATTTTCTTTCAGCCTGACATTTATTATTGGATATGACGCTAAGTAAAACCTAGATTGGACCTACAGAGGCTTATAAAATAAGAGTGATGATTGCTTGTGACTGTGGGATCATACAAAACGTGGTATATATAGCTTTTCCAGTCATTAGAAGTGAATGATTCTGTATGAATAATGTTACCAACATTCTGGAAAACCTTTCTAAACAGTAACCAATATTTTCCTTCTTGTAGAGAAAAGCTAAAGACTTCACCATCTATCCACCATCCATGTTTGGTAAAAGATTGTGTTACCTTCCAGTGGTCCATGCATCTACAACCAGCGTTAACCTATCCAAACTATTCTCTACATGGGACCGGTTCACTTTGTTACAGACTGGCTCTGCATTTGGTGCCAGTGGATGGATAGATACTAGTTGGTCCTATCCATAAAGGAAAGTTTTGCGTGTTAATAAACTATTCCTTGAATCCTTTGCATCTGGAAACACCAACATTTGTCACCTTAGATAACCACATTAGATAACCTTTGCGTAAAAAGAAGGACAGAAGGACCCAATGAGCCACCTAAACAAAACAAAAGTGATCATGTTTGTGTTCTCTGGACTAACACATAATGAACAGCTTGCCCCATTTCTCTTTACTTTTTTCTTGAATGTTTACCTTGTTTGCGTGGTGTTTAACTTTGGCATGATGTTCATAGTCCTTAAAGCCTCCAACCTCCACACTCCAATGTACTATTTCCTCAGTTACCTCTCTTTGGTGGACCTTTTCTACTCCTCAGTTATAGCTCCTAAAATGTTGGCTGACCTTATGTCCAAGATAAAGTTAATATCCTTTTATGGCTGTGCGGTCCAGTTCTTTTGCTTTGATGTTCTGGTCGTCACGGAAGCACTTTTACTTTCGTGTATGGCCTATGACCGATATGTTGCTATCTGCTGCCCACTGCTTTATGTCTCAGTTATGACCAACAAAAAGTGCTGGAGTCTCGTTTTCCTTAGTTTTTCTATTGGTTTCTTGCAATCCGTAGTACAAACCAGCTGTGTGTTCAGTCTTGAGTTCTGTGGCCCAAACCTCATAGACCATTTTTACTGTGACGTACCACCACTGCTTCACCTGGCCTGCTCCAGCACTCTGTGGTGTAATTCAATAACGTTCTTCTTTGTAGTTGTTTGTGGTGTAGGCTCATTGATGCCTATCTTGGTGTCATACACTTTTATAGTTTCTTCCATTCTACAGATTAAATCCAGCAAGGGGAGACAGAAGGCATTTGGTACTTGTTCCTCACATCTCATGTGCGTCTCTATTTTCTACGGAGCTGTTTTTTTCATTTACCTACATCCTCCTAACAGTGCCCTTCAGATTCAAGACAAGTTGGCTTCTGTGTTTTACACAGTCATGATACCAATGCTGAACCCTCTTATATATAGCATGAGAAACCAAGAGGTGAAAAGGGTTATCAAGAAAGCACTTCACATACATCACTGATATAGAGAGTTTGTGGTTGTAAGTTTTTAGAGTCTCATAAGGTGGCCTAATCCAACCAAATCCCAAAACCTTATTCGAAAAGACAATATAATGTTTAAGAAAGGATGTGGCCAGTTTATTATATAAACCAGAAAATAGCAGCACTAAACCTACTAGGATTATATAGTACAAATCAATATACTTAAACAATGTGCAATAAGTGGAAGAGTGATTAGTAATGAATTAAAAGTCAATTTTCATGAATACACAAATAATTTAACCGGACTGTGAGTATGATTCAATGGTTGATTTCATCCTCCACCACACCAGTGCTGAACACACAAAATGCTCGCTTACCAGACGGCAAGCCGTACAAGCTTGCGACCTATACCCAGCCAGGGCCTTTATCCACTGAAGGGCCAAGCGGATGGATACCAGGAAGAATCCTCAAGATGGTCAGCACACAGAACAGGGACCGCCAAACTCGTCAATCTCAGATCATAAGTATAGGCAGATGATGGTGTTGTTCAGATGTATCCCAAAACAGAAGAGGGGCACCATAGCTTAATACTGATAAGCATGGTTTTATTAAGTAATAAGAAAGTCACTTACAAAATTGGAGTAAATAAAAGCAAGTAAACCGTGCTCGTGCAAACACCCGTCCCTCGAACAGACGTCAGCACGTCAGCTCCTCCCGACGTGCGTTTCGTCATACGATGACGTCGTCACTCCACCAACTAAGAAGGGCCATGCACCACCACCCAATATAATCAATACTTTATGCTCGTTTTGCCAAGCTGGGGATCTGCAAATCTGTGGCAGGCCCAATTCCGACTTCTCCTTGAGAAGAGGGAGGAAGTCGCCGGTCAAGAGGGACAGAGGTCTATCCTGCCATCATTCTTATGAAGACATCTTTCCATACATGGCTAGCCTTTGTCTTCAAGAAAGTCAAAGTTTTAAAAAAGAACCCTGGGGATAACACAACTTACAGTGTAGTGGCTAAGTGCAATTCCTTGTTTATGGGTGCAGTTTCCACCAGGGATATTATCTGTATGTTGGTTTTATGTTCTATGTGTTTTTATGGGTTACATCCCAAATTCCTAATAGTATGTTAATTAGCCTTCATCAAATTGCCCCTACTAGTATAGCTATATAAATGCAGGAACATTACAGTATAAGACAGTGGTGGCCCGTAATGCAGGGTGCATGGATTCCAATGGGGTCTCTTTTTTTTAAGCACATGATTAGAGCCGGAGGCTCACTTTTGTTGTCGGCGGTTTAGACATTAATGGCTGTGTGTTGAGTTATTTTGAGGGGACAGCAAATTTACACTATTATACAAGCTGTACACTCACTACTTTACATTGTAGCAAAGAGTTATTTCTTCAGCGTTGTCAGATGAAAAGATATAATAAAATATTTACAAAAAATGTGAGGGGTGTATTCACTTTTGTGAAATACTGTATATATTTGACCTGTGTTGAGTGTCATTTAAAGGTGCCTGCAAAAAGATGTCTGAACCCAGAGTGCCAGGTGGGTTGGAGTGTTCACAGGGTCAGGGTGATGAAGATGAACAGGTAAATCAAAGCAGCCCTCTAGGGGGCTGTGCTACATAAAAAAGTTCATCCAGTTCCTCAGCTGATTAAACCGTACCGACTCATCCATCAAGGTGCACTATAGTGGAACCAGTATTGTAATATAGATATTGACTTGAGAAGTGATTGGAGTGCAAGGTATGAATACAATTGGAGACTCAGTTAGCTTGGTTAGAGCATCCATTGAGCCTAATCCATTCCAGTGGCTCATGCTTCAAAGTGATGTGAGGAGAGATGCCAGTCCTCCGCTCTCCGAGACACGCTGCTGCTAACACTTGTTTCATCCACCTCTACTCCGACTCAATGGTTCACACATGCACAGTTGATGTTCAGCTGTCATACACACGCGACAGAATCGGCATTTATTGAACCTCACTGTGTGTCTTTAAGGTGACTTGGGTAACCCATGTGGTGGACCCCATGGTTAACGCATTTCACACGCTCCTAATTGTGGTGGGTTTCGTCAGAACCTGTAGGGGGGGAACACAAGGGAACACATTAACTATTAAAATTAACAAAGATAGAGGCTGGCGACTGTATTCTCTGCAATCAAATCCCTCAAAAATTTATGTATGTAACTATACATACTCCTACTGGTTTCCTATTTTATTAGGGAAAGAAAAAAAAAAGAGAAAGACCGAGAGAAGGGAAGGAAAGGAAAATGAGGAAAAGAAAAAACAGGAGAGAGAAGAGAGGAAAGGGAAAAGGAAGGAAAAGAAAAGGGGGAAGAAGGACTGGGAAGAGGAAGGGGAAGAGGAAGGGAGAGGATTTAAACTTCTTCAAACATATTGTGAAAGGACAAGGAAAAAGGAAAAAAGGGGAAAAAAGGGAAAAAGAAGTACAAGGTCAGTGTTAGACCAAGGTACACTATAAACAGGGTCATCGTTTTTTCACTTTGACATACAATTTGGGGTCGCTTTATAACTATTTTATTTTGGGGTTCTTTCCCCCTACTTTTTTGTTGTACTTGGTCTGGGTATGCTTACCCACACCTTACAATAGTGCAATAATGGATGCTCAATTTGTCCTCCCTCTCCAGGTGCCATTTGATTTTAGTGGCACGACCACACCTCTATATTTTTGTTTCTATTGTTGGGTTTTTTGACCCTTTAATTGCTGGGAGTAGACAACTGTGGACAGTATAACGAAACCTCCACCTCTCATTTTTTGTTTTTATTGTGTTTGTGGTTACAGACTGGCGACTATATATCATGGCATTTAAACTTGGGGAGGAGATTGAAGCTGAAATTAAAATGGCCTTTTCAAGTGAAAATAGACAACCTTTAAGTGAGATAGTGGACAATATTAGAGAAAAAGATGTAAAAACCATAAAAAAACTCACTATCAGATATCTGAATGTTAACATTACATTGAACATCAGATGATACAAAGAGGTCTTAGGTTGTCCCATCTGAGCATTTGCATACAGATAGGTTCCCAGAAAAATGGAAGGCGGCATGTCTCAGGAGAGAAACTGAGGTCATGCAACTAATTATTGAGGAGGAGAAAGTACAATTAGGAGAAATCAACAAATTGACTGAGGAAAGTGTAAGCCAACTTAACCCCTTCAAAGATGAACCAGAATTCAATAGACTAAATGAATTGCTAAGGAAAGAATTGGGTAAAACTAAAAAAAAAGGGCCGTAAAACAGACCGAATTCAGGAGGGATCTAGAGGATTGGAGTCAGGGCACACTTTTTGATATAAATGTAAATAGAGGAAGGAGAACATGCTGTCGGAGACACTTTACCCTAGCTAGGGACAAGACCTCTTCCTCTGGGAGTGAGGAAGCCACACCCTTTAAAATAGTCATTTTTTTGGAGAAATGGGGGGCCAGTGCCAAGGACTGCACTATGAAAAAGAAGCCTCCCACCCAAGTAGACCAGGTAGGAAAAGAACAAGGAGAAGGAAAAACACACAAAAAGGGAGAAAAACAAGATCAACCAGAAACAGGAGGAAGTAATGATAGACTTTAGTCATAGGAGAGAAGTAAGGAAAAGTGACCTAAAGGTGATCAACCTCTCCAACTTTGACCTACAAGAGAGGCATATTAGCCTTTTCAAAAAGGGACTGTCTTTTTCTCCCACAAGTGCAATGACTGAATTTGAGATCTTTAAGGACCTAAATCTTTTCTAAGAAAGGTAACTTACAGAACCTTTTTTGAGAAGTCTGATACTAGTGAGGCAATTGTTAGCAACTATGTTAAAAAGCAGGAGCAATTGACCTTAGAAAATCTAGTGAGTCTACTGGAGTAAAATATGGACAGACAAGTGAGGAAGAAAAAAGTCAGAAGTGGAAAAGGTAGGCTAATCTTAAGATTAGATCAACGAAGATGCCTACCATAGTTAGCAATAAGTGGATAATCCTTTTTCTTGGTCTAGTGCGGGCTGATCTGAAAGAGATTGATTGGGATAAACAACTAAGTGACAATCTGACCAAAGAGGAATGTAGAGCCCTTAAAGAACTAAAAAATGCCCCAAATATAGTGATCAAGAGTAGCGACAAAGGGGGCAACGTGGTTTTTATGAACAATGACGATTACGTTGCTGAAGTAGAGCAACAATTAAGAGATGTGTCAACTTATCTAAGTTGACGAATAACCACTTTCCCAATTCGACATTTCAAGCAGAGATCTATAACATCCCAGTGTTCTACATGGTTCCAAAGATTCACAAGAACCCCCTGAAACCACCTGGAAGGCCCATAGTGTCAGTGGTTGGTGGGCAAATACCTTGACTTGTTGATTAAAGAAATGGTGTATCTACTTCCCTTGTACGTAAAGGACATGGCAGATATACTCAGGAAGTTACAAAATTTGGTGATTCCTGAGGGGGTCCTATTTGTAGGAATTTATGTTGAATTGTTATATACGTCAGTACCCACGAGTGGGACTCCAAGGCCATCTCTCACTTTTTGGAACAGCACCATCCCACAATGGGTGCTTAAAACGAATTCCTTTGTGAACTCTTGGACTTGGTTTTAAGGAATCATTTCTTTACATTTTTCGTAAATTGTTTCCAACAAATTAGGGGGACATCGATGGGTGCACCATGGGCACTGGCATATGTTTACATCTGGAGCTCTGGGAAGAACAAGTGGTGTACCACTAGCCACTGTATTGTGCCCATGCTGCTACCTGGGCACACTACATTGATGATGTGCTGGTGGTCTGGATGGGGACAGTTGAGGAACTTGAAGAGTTCATGATGGAACTTAATGGCAATGATAGAAATATTTGCCTCACCTATAACTTCCATTACTCTAAGATCTCATTCCTTGATCTGTCTATTTCAATCGATCAGGGATGACTCAGTACATGTACTTTTAGAAAGGAAATGCAGCCAACACTCTTTTGTATTCCACAAGTTACCACCCTGAGTCCCTTGTTCAAGGGATACCGACTAGTCAATTCCTCAGAATAAGAAGGAATTGTTTAGATTTTGACCAGTTCAAGAAGGAATCCTCCTCTCTCTATAAGCGTGTTAGAGAGGGTATTCACATAAGATGCTCACAAAGGCCAGAAAAAGAGCTCCAACTATGGAAAGACGAGAGTTACTTTCAGTAGCTGAACCGGGTGACACTAGGACAAAGGAGGAGATGGATTAGGTGTATCACAAAATTTGGAGCTCTATGGGAGAAAGCCAAGAAAGTCCTTTATCGTCATTGGCATAGTCTTACTTCTAATCCCCAGTTGGCACGGATAGTGGGACCTCATCCCCAGGTGGTAGCCAGATGGGCCAACAATCTAAGGGACCTATTGGTCCATTCTGAGTTTTCTAGAGCCCACCTAAAAGCCAGTTACCAAGGACAACTGGGATGTACCCTAGTAGGCACTGCAACATATTCCCCCTCATGGAGAAAACAAAGGTGTTTACCAATGTGGAAAGATCAAAGAGCTATCAGAAAAAAAAGTTTTATCAACTGCTCCACGAGGAGTAGGGTTATCTATATGTTGGAGTGCCCATGCCAGAAGTTTTACATCGGTAAAACAAAGAGACTCCTTCAAGTAAGAATTGGGGAACATTTACGCATGATTAAAAAGAAAAAGCTAACATCAGAGAATGAACACGAGAAACTTAACCCCATGGTACAACATTTCAGAGAAATACATGGTGTTAGAGTTGACAGCCTACGAGTAAAGGGTATAGTGGCTCTTAAGTTGCCATAAAGAAAGGGTGATTTTGATAGGGTCTTTGAAAAGGTTTAAAAAATAAGTGGATGAGTCACCTTAATGTCAAAGTCACATTAATGACACACAGTGAGGTTCAATGAAAGTCGAACCTGTTGCATGTGTATGACAGCTGAACATCAACTGCGCATGTGTGAACCATTGAGTCGGAGTAGAGGTGGATGAAACAAGTGTTAGCAGCAGCATGTCTCGGAGAGCGGAGGACTGGCATCTCTCCTCACGGTGCTTTGAAGCATGAGCCACTGGAATGGATTAGGCTCAATGGATGCTCTAACCAAGCTAACTGTGTCTCCAATTGTAATCCTACCTTGCACTTCAATCACTTCTGAGTCACTCTATATTACAACACTGGTTCCACTATAGTGCACCTTGACGGATGAGTCAGTACGGCTTAACCAGCTGAGGAACTGGATTAACTTTTTTACATAGCGGGCATGATCCCAAGTTATCCCAACTCAAAATCTGCGCTTGGAAAACCGTGAATGACAGTGAAAAATATGGATAATGCAAACCAAAAATTTGAATATTGAGATATTTTCACAGATTGAAACCATTAAATTAAGAAAAAGAGCAGCGCTATAATCAAGTGATTAAATATATATAATCAAAACATTATAAATCTCAGTATCGACATAAATAACTTGTATAACACCCGTGTGCATCAAAGTCCAAGTACAAATACACTAGTATTCTGTTGAAGTTCTCAAAAGAAAGGAGAGTTCATGAAAAATTGAAACAAATCCTTCTCATAGGTATTCAGATGGATATAGAGTGCATCACATCACCAAAAGGGTCTCTAGATCGTGACACCACCACCTTAAGTGTGGGCTTACCAGATTTAGTGGACCTTCTAATTAAAGAGAGGTCAGATAAGCTTGTGTCTAAAACACCCTGGCCAGGGTATTCCTAGGACTCTCCCACAAGATCCCCTCAAAGGTTACAGATATGGGCTGAAATTCTTATCTCGGTAGTGTCCAGGTGTGGCCACAATCAACATAAAAGAAGGAGCTCCACATAGTGCAAAAACCTTACTATTAACTCTAGTAAAGATAGATTGCACTTACATGTTAGATGTGATTAAATCTCATTATAAAATTTGCTGGCCGGCTAAAACATAGAAGCGTCCCGCACTGGAACACACAATGACGTCAACATATCGCTCCTCCCTATGCGTTTCGTCACACGTGATGCCATCTGGGGCACGGGCACAATGCCGCGCCATCACTTATTATATGCAAGGCATTTAATCAAGCCTCGCTCTGGGTCTCAGGCTTGATCATTGAAAATAGTATTCACGTCTCGTTTTCGGTTTATTAAAAACCGGAAGAGCAGGTTAACATCTAAATAATTGTCAAATCGGAAGATCCTCCATAAAAGTAAAAGCCAAATTAAATGTAATGAACAAAGTTAAACTCTTATTAAACTGGGTCCCTATTCGTATCCTTTAGGATCTAAAAAATGAACCACGTGTCTCCACTCTCAACCTGGCAGAGCAGGAAATCTGCCATATTGATACAGCAGGGACCCCAGGATCATGAGTGTCCTATACTGCAATCTAAAGGGCTTGGCCAGAATAGTAATAAGAGGCTCATCTTGAAAAAGACAGGACTAAAAATGTAGTGATGATCCCAAATTTGCTACAGTTCTATCATGATCTGGAATATATCCTGAAGCAGGAATAAGCTTGTTGTTCTGTTATGAACATTTACTATGCAGTGCTCACCAGGAGCCTATGATCACCGTTTTCTGATGCATGGTGTGCTGATTGAATTTAAATTAACAGTGCATCCAGAAAGTATTCACATCGCTTCACTTTTCCCACATTTTGTTATGTTACAGCCTTATTCCAAAATTGATTAAATTAATTATTTTTCTCAAAATTCTACAAAAAACACCCCATAATGACAACATGAAAGAAGTTTGTTTGAAATCTTTGCAAACGTAATAAAATAAGAAACAAAAGAAAAAATATTCACAGCCTTTGCCGTGATATTTTAAATTGAGCTCAGGTGCATCCTGTTTCCACTGATCATCCCTGAGGTGTTTCTACAACTTGATTGGAGACCACCTGTGGTAAATTCCAGTTGATCGGACATGATTTGGAAAGGCACACACCTGTCTATATAAGGTCCTACAGTTAACAGATATCAGAGCACAAACCAAGCAATGAAGTCCAAGGAATTATCTGTAGACCTCCGAGACAGGATTGTATTGAGGCACAGATCTGGGGAAGGGTACAGAAAAATATCTGCAGCATTGAAGGTCCCAATGAGCACAGTGGCCTCCATCATCCATAAATGGAAGAAGCTTGAAACCACCAGGACTCTTCCTAGAGCGGGCCACCCGGCCAAACTGAGCGATCAGGGGAGAAGGGTCTTATTCAGGGAGGTGACCAAGAACCCAATGGTCAGTCTGACAGAGCTCCAGCGTTTTTCTGTGGAGAGAGGAGAACCTTCCAGAAGAACAACCATCTCTGTAGCACTCCACCAATCAGACCTATATGGTAGAGTGGCCAGACGGAAACTCAGTAAAATGTAAAAGGCACATGACAGCCTGCCTGGAGTTTGCCAAAAGGCACCTGAAGGACTTTCAGACCATGAGAAACAAAATTCTCTGGTCTTATGAAACAAAGATTGAACTCTTTGGCCTGAATGGCAAGCGTCATTTCTGGTGGAAACCAGGCACCGCTCATCACCTGCCCAATACCATCCCTACAATGAAGCATGGTGGTGGCAGCATCATGCTGTGGGGATGTTTTTCAGTGGCAGGAACTGGGAGACTAGTCAGAATTGAGGGAAAGATGAATGCAGCAATGAATAGAGACATCCTTGATGAAAACCTGCTCCAGAGCTCCTTCTGTAGTGATGTCATGGGTGGAGCTAGTGCCCATACAATGTCACCTGTGGATGGAGTCCAGGAAGAGTGGGGTATGGAAACAGTTCACCCCTGTGAAGCACCATGTAATTTACCAAGTAAAGGAGAGAGTGGCCAGCAGGACAGCACCAACAAGGGGGACAGATGGACTTCATTCCAAGAGCAAGTGGGGTCACCTTGCCACCCCTCACCCTCATCTGTGAGTCTGTTGCTTGGTGCAGCGAGACCTTGTGGCTTGGGTTGAGGGACTCTATGGTGAATGCAAGAGGATTTTTGTAGAAATGTGTGAAGGTGGCTAATCCTATTGAATAGTGCTCTGCACTGATTTGAGTTCACTGTCAAGGGGTCACTTTAGTACTTCTGGTGATGCCTTTGTATTTGAGAAGAGTTGCAGTAAAGTGTTAAAATGCTATTAGGGTGGACACTCCTTTATTTCCAGTATGGGCCTCAAGCCAGAGGAACGTCTGGACACAAGATGGTGGAGATGCCCATAAAAGCATGTGGTTGCCCTATCCTAGGAAGAAGTGGGGTGGGACCTGGGACAGCATGGCGCCAACAGCTGACCAATACAGATCCCACACAAATGTTTATTTTGGGTCAGTTGTGATTGATTGAATGGCTTCCTGGCTTCTTATATCACCTAGAAGCCCCAGTCTGTGTCTCTGCCACTCCCACAAGGCTATAGTAAAAGTGTATAGCTCTTTCTCTCTCTGCTTTCTGGCTGGAAATTGTAAATATTAAATATTAATATGCAATATTTCATAAATAAGATTTATTTTTTATATCGGTGTTACATAGTTACATAGTTAATCAGGTTGAAAAAAGACACAAGTCCATCTAGTTCAACCAAAAAAATTAATAAATACAATCCCATATACACAATCCTTCACCCACAGTTAATCCAGAGAAATACGAAAAACCCCAGCAAAGCATGATCCAATTTGCTACAGCAGGAGAAAAAATTTCTCCCTGATTCCCTGAGAGGCAATCGGATTTTCCCTGGATCAACTTTACCTATAAATGTCTGTGTCCTTGACTATTGCAACTCCCTTCTCATTGGCCTGCCTCTCCATAGGCTCCTCCCCTCTTCAGTCTATCATGAATGCTGCTGCCAGACTTATCTACCTTACCAACCGCTCAGTGTCTGCCAACCCTCTCCTCCAATCCCTACACTGGCTCCCAATCACCCAGCAAATTAAATTCAAAATACTAACCACAACATACAAAGCCATTCACAACTCTGCCACAAGCTACATCACCAACCTTGTCTCCAAATATCATCCAAATCGTGTTCTCCGCTCTTCTCAAGACCTCCTTCTCTCAAGCTCTCTCGTCTCCTCCTCTCATGCTCGTCTCCAGGATTTCTCCAGAGCTTCTCCCATCCTCTGGAACTCGCTACCTCCACTGGTCCGGCTATCCCCTACTCTTGCTACCTTCAGGCGATCCCTGAAAACTCATCTCTTCAGGAAAGCCTATCACGTCTCCAACTAATCTCCTACCACTTCCAACATCTCATTCCCCACAGTTACAACCTTTTGTATCACCTGCCCCACCCTATTAGATTGTAAGCTCATCTGAGCAGGGCCCTCTTAATCCTCTTGTATTGTAACTGTATTGTCTCCTTTTTATATTGTAAAGCGCTGCGTAAACTGTGGGAGCTATATAAATCCTGTATAATAATAAGAATAAGAATAATACCCAGTTATATTATGTACATTTAGGAAATAATCGAGGCCTTTCTTAAAGCAATCTACTCAGCTGGCCAGAACCACTTCCGGAGGGTGTAAAATATGACATCCCGTGACTGATACGTGAGACTACAGATACAATTACAGTATAGATATTGGACATTGATTTTTTAATGTGTAATTTACTTGTTTGTTTCTGTAAAAAAAAAATTGAAAAATTTATGAAATTAAAAAGAATTAAAAAAAAAAAGTTATTTTCTGACCTGAACATAATAAATATATTTAAATATATATTAAGACACTATACATTGCCATTAAACTGAGTTGTTATTTTTTTTTTCTTTTTTTAAATTTCTATTTTAAAGGATACAATTATATTGCCTAATCACATTTTGATGAATTGGTTTATTTTTAATTCATAGGAATGAATTATTAATCCTCTCCGGTATTGATGATAATTGTTCCCCCAAGTAATTGGGTTTAGTATAAATATGGGACCATGCAGAGAAATTTTATAATTTAAAGACAATTTTACATACAGGCAACAGAGAGCAAACTCCATCACTGTATCAGCTCAGCTACCAACAGAATACGCTAAAGAAGATACAAAATAATCATATCCTTGGAACATAAATGACACTTTACAAAACACTTTGATGAAACAAAATCAACGTATTACTTCAAAGATATAGAAGTTCACATTGTGTTTTAATTTTAAATAAAAAAGGGCTATTTTTTTTCTTTTATTGTAACGTCTTGGCCATCAATGGAAGGAAAAGATTTAGCGTTACATTGATAACATTCATTGGCTCACCTAGTTGCATGAAAATTCAAACTTCAAAAACACATTAAATCATAACACGAATGGACAAGTTTAATTCCTCTGTGTTGCTTTTCTATCATTGAGTATGTATATTTTATAGTGCTAGATAATTATAAATGGAAAGTGGGGTGATATACACATTCATTTTAGATTGAAGAAAAACCTTAAAGCTGTATATAAAGCCAACAGTGTTTTCTTTTCTAGTTATGGAATATGGAAGGGTTGGAACCTCCATCAGGTTCTATTGCTGTCTATGTCCACACCGGGGATTTACACTCCACTATCACTTCTGCTGACCGTTGTCTCTGGTTTAGAATGTAATGGGAAGTCATTTGAACAGGAGGTGAAGGGAAATCTCCCAATGGGGGAAAAAAAGTCTAAATGAGGGGATTCTTTTTACTTCCTGCTGTGTATCTGAGAGAGGAAGCGTAGGACAATCTCCCCAACAGGACACAGACAGAAAAAAACCTAACCAAGGTCTTATCCATTACCTAATATATAAATATAATAAAAAAAAAACAAAAAAACATACATTTAATTTATTATTCATGGCAATCAAAACTTTATACATTAAAATCTATGAAAATACACTGCAGATTCTCTTTAACCCCTTAATGCCTGAAAGTAAAACATATCAAAGTTTTGCAGTTTTGACATGTAAAACCGTACATATCATCATAACTCCTTAAACCTCGTACACACGATTGGATTGTTGGCCAACAAAACCGTGGAATTTTGTCCGAAGGGCGTTGGTCCAAATTGTCTTGCATACACACGGCCACACAGTTGTTGGCCAACAATTAGGAACGTAGTGACGTACTACGTTGTTTTTCAGGCTCTTTAGCGCCACCCTTTGGGCTCCTTCTGCTAATTTCGTGTTAGTAGAAGTTTGGTGAGTGTTGATTCGCGCTTTTCATTTTGCACTTTTCATTTTGCGCTTTTCATTTCACACTTTTTAGTTCGCGCTTTTCCTTTCGTTTCTGAACGGCCATTCGCCATCCAGACATGTTGAGGAATTGGAGGAGATGACGTGTTATTTATTATTGGCCTTGGAGTTATTGCTTTGACATTATTTTTTGGTTGAATAATAATGATTTGATTTGGTATATTTTCTATATTTTTGGATGCATAGAATGCACTTTTTGGTTAAGTTCTATTGGCAGATGTCATGTCTAATTTTATTTGTTTTCTTTTTTTAATGCACAATAAAAAAATTGTGTAGAATAATACTCAGCTATGTGTTTTACTTCAAATGACAGTTTGGGAGTCGGCAGTTACATTTAAAAAAATACAACGTAAAATTGACAAGGGACACCAACATAGTTGTATCTTTGATCTTAAAAACTACGGTATAATGGTGCTGTGGTAACTTGCCCAAATAAAAAATAAAAAAAAAAGCATAATAATATTATTCTTGATATCACTAGAAAAAAAAGCCCTTGAATATTCGTTTGCAATAACTCCTCACTACAAGGCAAACATGGCTTTAGATATGGAAGTAGCTGCCAAAATCTGCAGAAACCCAGTAAGTAGTGGTTGAAGTTTTTTTTTCAGTCTGGCATTTAATTTAGGACATGGTTCTAAGTAGGTCCTAGGTTGGACCTACAGAGCCTGATAAAAATAACATTTGAGCATTGCTTGTGACTGTGTAACCGTACAAAGGTGCAGTATTGCTTTTGTTTTTCAAGTTGTTATTTTATTTACAGGTACTTATATAGCGCCGTTAATTCATGCAGCGCTTTACATATATATTGTACATTCATATCAGTCCCTGCCCTCAAGGAGCTTACAATCTCAGGTCCCTGACTCACATTCATACATACTCATTCAAGGGCCAATTTAGACAGGAGCCAATTCACCTATCAGCATGTCTTTGGAGTGTGGTAGGAGTACCTAGAGGAAACCCACAGAGGCACAGGGAGAATATACAAACTCCAAGCAGGTAATCTCGTGGTTGGGATTCGAACCAACGACCCTAGTGCCGCTAGGCGAAAGTGCTAACCACGTAGAAGTGATTGATTCTGTGTGAAACCAACCAACATTCTGGAAAATCTTTGTAAACAGTAGCCTAACCAATGTTTTCCTTCCTCTAGAGCAAGGGTCTCCAAACTGCGGCCCGGGGCCAGATGCGGCCTTTTGTCTGCCTTTATCTGGCCCTTGGGGCACTATTCATGCCACTAATAGGAGACACTATTCTGCCTTCTGACACCAAAAATGGGGCATAATTCAGTATACTGGAACTATTCCTCCCCCTGATATCATGGGGCACTGTTTACTCCCACTGATGCCTGGAAATTTTCTATTCTGGCCAAAGTCCCCCCCCCCCTAAAGTCTGAAACTGGCCCTTTGTTTAGAAAGTTTGGAGACCCCTGCTCTAGAGAAAAGATAAAGACTTCACCATCTATCCACCATTCATGTTTGCTAAAAGAATGCGTTACACCCCAGTGGGCCATGCATCTACAACCAACTTTAGTCTATCCAACCTTTTCTCTTCATAGGTCCATTCCCCTTATTACAGACTGGCTCTGCATTTGGTGCCTATGGAAGCATACAATACTAGTTGGTCCGATCCATAATGGAAAGTTCTGTTCCTTCATAAACTATCGCTGGATTTCCTTGTATCTGGAAACACCGTTTATCACCTAAGCCACATTACACAACTTTTAAGTAAAAGGAGTACAGAAGGACCCAATGGGCCACCTAAACAAAACAAAAGTGACCGTGTTTGTGTTCTCTGGACTAACACATAATGAACAGCTGGCCGCATTTCTCTTTACTTTTTTCTTGAATGTTTACCTTGTTTGTGTTGTGTTTAACCTTGGCATGATGTTCATAGTCCTTAAAGCCCCAAACCTTCACACACCAATGTACTACTTTCTTAGTTACCTCTCTTTGGTGGACCTTTTCTACTCCTCAGTTATAGCTCCTAAAATGTTGGCTGACCTTATGTCCAAGATAAAGTTAATATCCTTTTATGGCTGTGCGTTCCAGTTCTTTTTCTTTGATGCTTTGGCCGTCACAGAAGCACTTTTACTCTCAACTATGTCCTATGACCGATATGTTGCTATCTGTCACCCTCTACGTTATGTTTCCATTATGACCAACAAAAAGTGCTTGAGTCTTGCTTTCCTTAGTTTTTCTATTGGTTTCTTGCAATCTATAGTACAAACAAGCTGTGTGTTCAGTCTTGAGTTCTGTGGCCCAAACCTCATAGACCATTTCTACTGTGACGTACCACCACTGCTTAAACTGGCCTGCTCCAGCACTCTGTGGTGTGATTCAATAACGTTCTTCTTTGTTTTTGCTTGTGGTGTAGGCTCATTGATGCCCATCTTGGTGTCATACAATTTCATAGTTTCTTCCATTCTAAAGATAAAGTCCAGTCATGGGAGACAGAAGGCATTTGGTACTTGTTCCTCACATCTCATGTGCATCTCTATTTTGTACGGGACAGTTTTTTTCATTTATCTACGTCCTCCTAACAGTGCCCTTAGGATTCAAGATAAGTCGGCGTCTGTGTTTTACACAGTCATGATACCAATGCTGAACCCTCTTATATATAGCATGAGAAACCAAGATGTGAAACAGGTTATCAAGAAAGTACTTCACATATATCACTGATATAGACAGACTTGCATGAGTTTGTGGTTGTAAATTTTTGATGCTCAAGTCAATTTGTGCAAATAGCATTCAGAACATCTATCATGCTCTCTGAAACCAAGCGGGTGAATGGGAAGCATGGGTATTTTTTAATTCTTTTTTTATTCTTATTAAATGTTTTTTAATTTTTTTTTCAGGATGTAGAGCAGTGGTCTCCAAACTGTGGCCCGTGGGCCAAATGCGGCCTTTTGCTTGCCTATAGGCAGTCCTTGGGGCACTGTTTCACACACTAATATAAGGCACTATTCCTTCCAAAGACACTAATGATGGGGCTCTTACCTTCCACTGACACCAAGGATGGAGCCCTATTCCTTCCACTGACACCAATTATGGGGCATTTTTCCTTCCACTGACACCAAGGATGGAGCCCTATTCCTTCCACTGACACCAAGGATGGAGCCCTATTCCTTCCACTGACACCAAGGATGGGGCATTTTTCCTTCCACTGACACCAATGATGGAGCCCTATTCCTTCCACTGACACCAAGGATGGAGCCCTATTCCTTCCACTGACATCATTGATGAAGCCCTATTCCTTCCACTGACATCAATGATGGAGCCCTATTCTTTCCACTAACACCAATGATGGGGCAGTATTCCTTCCACTGATACCAACGATAGAGCGCTATTGATCTTTTATTGAAAAGAATCAAGCAACCAATTTTATACAAAAGTAAAAAACAAAACCATAGTACAAAACTTCAACAAAAATCCAAGGAATACACATCCATGTTCAGAATATTTACAATATATACATAGTCCACTACGAACACATTTTTAGAAAACTATTTACATAAAGCAGCAGAGAGGGCCTAAGAGGCACAACCCATCACCTATGTATGCAGCCATTTATCAAAAATGAATCCAAAAAATAATAATCTAGGGTGATAAGAGACAGACAGCCACACCCGGGAAAAAGACTCCTGGCAGTCAGGGAGGCTTGAAACCCCTCCATGCCTTTAACCAAGCCCCCTGACTCCGCTTGTCTCTGTCAAGTACCCGAATCTTCTCCACCTCATGCAAAATGTCATACACCACCACCGGAACAGGAAGGATTTTATGCCGAATGCAGACCTGGCACCGTGCGTTCCAAGTGAAATAACGGACTACTAGGCTAACTAAAAAAAGTGTATCCAAACAAAAAACCCCACCAGTATTGAATTCTCCGTACACCCACTCAGCATAACCTAGCCTGGGGAGGAAAGGGACACCGAGGGCCCGCCCCACCTGTTTGTACACCTCTATGTTAAAAGGGCAATGAAGCAGAAAATGGTCCATAGTCTCCTCCTCACCTGCACACTCCTCCCGAGGACAGCTACGATCCATCCCACTGCAGAATTTCAAATTGCCCCGAACATAGAATCTCCCATGGAAGCACAACCAGGCCAGATCCCTAAATTTAGGGGGTACTCTGTCCAAATTAATAAGTCTTAACCCTGCCTTCAAAACTGGGCCTGGGCAATCCCTTAGGGCCAGTGGGTCATGAAAGACTTCGCTCAAGACTCGACTCATAAGGACTTTCCTCGGAACCGATCTGAGATCTTCAGCCGACAATCGCCACTGCAGTAGTAACTTCAGGCACGGAGCGACATAGGCTGGTAGCTGACCACGATGACCCCTGAGATTCTTCACTTGGTCACCTTCTTCCCAAAGTCGTAGAAAAGGCCTAAACCAAGATCTACATATGCCTACCCATCCAGGAGGTTTCACTGCAAGCATATTACCAATGTTAAACTTGAGAAAAAGCAGTGAAAAGAAAAGAACTGGGTCGACCATACCTAAGCCACCCTCCCTCCTGGATAGATAGGTGACATTCCTCTTGATGGGGTTCAGTCTGTTCCCCCACAACATCTGGAAGAACACACTACTCACCCTAGCATAGAGAGACACTGGCAAGATGCAGACAAAGCTGACATACAAGAAGATCGGAATCAGGTAAGTCTTAATCAGATCAACCCTTTGCCTCATAGATAACTTCCATCTCTTCCAGCTGACCACCTTAGTATTGGCAATTTCCAGTCTGCCTTCCCAGTTTTTGAGGCCATAATCGCCGGGTCCAAATTCAATGCCTAGAATCTTAATTCTTTCCTGGGGCACTGGAAAGGTGTCCGGGAGATCAAAACCCTCACCTTCCTTTCCCATCCAGAAAGCTTCCGTCTTTTTCTGATTGATCTTGGAGCCTGATGCTTCAGAATACCGTGATGTCAGAGAGACCACTTCCTCTGCTTCATCAGCCCCAGTGACAATCACCGACACATCGTCCACATAAGCAACAACCCTCAAAGGCGGCTCACCCGGGAGCCCCACTGGCACCCCACACAACATGCTGCTCTCTAGCCTCCTGATGAAGGGGTTGATTGCAAACACATAGAGCAGGGGACTCAGGGGACAACCCTGGCGCACCCCGGAGCCAACCTCAAAGGACTGCCCAACCCAACCATTAACAAGAGGAAAGCTTTCTGCCCCCTTATACAAGACTTTTAACCAATCGACAAAACCACCTGGCAGACCGTACTTACGATAGAGCGCTATTGCTTCCACTAACACCAATTATGGGGCATTTTTCCTTCCACTGACACCAATGGTAGAGTCCTATTCCTTCCACTGACACCAATGATGGGGCACTATTCCCCCCACTGGCACAATGATGGGGTATTTGTCCCCCCCCACTGACACCAAGGATGGGGCACTAATCCTACCACTGACACCAATGATGGGGCACTATTCCTCCCACTGTCATAAAGAATGGGGCACCATTCCTCCCACTGACACCAATGATGGGGCATTATTTCTCTCACTGACACCAGTGATGGGGCATCATTCCTCTCACTGATACCAATGAGGAGGCACTGATTCTCCCACTGACACCAATGTTGGGGCACTATTCCTTCTCCTACTGACCACAGGAATAATAATAATAATAATAATAATAATAATAATAATAATAATAATAATTTTTTTACTCCTACTGACCACCAAGCTTGAGACATTGTCTAATCCCAATGACATTGGGGCATTTTCTACTCCAAATGACTAAAGTACACCCCCCAGTGGTGTCGCTAGGCGGGGGCGGGGGGTGCGGTCCACACAGGGTGCCACCCGCTGGAGGGGTGACACCATCCCGAGGGTGATGAAAGCCTGCTCCCTTTGGCAGTTTTTTTTTTCTTCAGCTGGGACACACCTCCAGCGCTGCGGCCGTGCCTGCCATGTGTTCTCCTCCTCCTCCTCTGTCTCTCACTCCTGCTTAAGCCTGCCTCAATCTGCTCTCCACCCAGGCGGCGTGGCTGCGCACTGTCCTCTCCTCTCCAGCTGCCGCCCGGGTGTTCTGTGTACCTGATCCGCCCAAGCTGGTGCGGTAACGGGCGAGGGGTGTCGGCTTGAGATTGGGGGGAGATGTCCTCCGCTGCCCGAGGTGAGGTGTTGTGAGGGGGGGGGGCTTGCTGATAAGGTTGGTTTATGCTGCTGGTCACAGCTATATCATATGGAGGGGGTGGTTTGTTTTGGGGGTCTGTACTAATGGGGGGGTTTGTTCTGGGGGGTTTGTACTAATGGAGGGGGGTGGTTTGTACTAATGGAGAGGGGTGGTTTATTCTGGGGGGGTTCTGTACTAATGGAGGGGTGTGTGGTTTGTTCTGCGGGGGGGGTCTGTACTAATGGAGGGGGCGGTTTGTTCTGAGGGGGGTGGTTTGTTCTGGGGGGTCTGTGCTAATGGAGGGGGGTCTACAGTATACTGAGGGAGGGGGAGGTCTATACTGAGGGAGGGGGGGTCTGTACCGAGGGGATGGGTCTATATTAATGGAGGGGGTTTATACTTCGTAAAGGGTCTGCACTGACAGAGGAGGGTCTATACTTTTTGGAGTGGGGGGTCTATACTTAGTGAAGGGGGGTCTGTACTGGAGACTATAGTTGGTGGAGGGGGGTGACACCATGTTTTATCGCACCAGGTGACACCAACCCTAGTGACGCCACTGCACCCCCTCCCTAAAATCCAAAGGACAGAAAAGCAGCCCTTTGTTTATAGAAAGTTTGGAGACCCCTGATGTGGAGGCTAGATTGGAGCAGGGAGACCTGATGCCGAGCTCCATGCAATTGACCTTATTAATAATAATATATATATATACAAACTATAGTACGCTTCCCTGTTAGGGAATAGATAATAGTGCAAAAAAACATAGATAATAAAATTAATAACATATCGATAGATGGTGTACAAAATGTAACTCAATACAGTGACAGAATATTTCCATAAAAAAATTAATAGTTCATGTGTTATAAACAAATATAAAATAAAAGTGTTAAAAAAAGGTGAAAAATGTGTCCATTTATTCTCTTCAGTAGTGGTGCACTCCAATAAACGCAGAACCACATTCCATCATAAACATGTGCCCACCACCACCACACTGAAAGCCTCTTACCGGGTCAATAGGATCTCCAGTTACAGAGATCAAACACGCATAGTATGCTGACACCACCTGGTGTCCAGGGACTAGCTGAATCCGGTCCAATGGTACTGGTATCAATTGTCTTAACCTCAGGTGTGGGATCTCAAATAACTGCCATAGAAGGAGAAGAACAAAGGGTGCACATAGCGTGATACTGTAATAATGTGTATTTATTATTTAAAATGAAAACCGGTACTCACATTGTTAAAATAAGAAACGAGGAATCAAGCAACATGAACCCTGCCAACTGCCGGCATCGGCAGGCGTGATGACGTCACAACTTCTGTCTCCACCCAACGTGTGCCGTCATCATGCCCGCCATGAACTATTAGTATTTTATGGAAATATTGTATTGTATTGAGTTACATTTTGTACACTATCTGTTGATATATTATTTATTCTATTATATATATATTTTTGCACTGCAATCTACACTCACCGACCACTTTATTAGGTACAACCGTTCAATTAAATCAAAAATAAACTGCGCTTAAAAAGTGTAATAAAAAAGTCCATATCTATAATATGCAAAACAAGTCCATATGGTGATGTGATATCCACGAAATCCCTTGGTATTGGAAACTTCACCAAAAGAATAGTGCCAATAGAAAAGAGAACACCTCCACCTAATTCATTTGCTGCTTACCAGCTCCTGAGACCTCTTATCACGGGAAGTCTCAAACACTTGTGGCTCTAAACCCAGCCAGGGCCTTTGGTCATCCAGGGGGATCTTGCTGTCATGCCTCCACCGCCTATTGGAAATCAGTCATGGAGGGGTTCCGTAAAAGAAATAAAGCCTCCATAGTGGGGGGGCCCAATGTCAGACCCTGTGTTTTTGACCCAGGTCTACCCACAGATCTGGTAACCTGCTAACAATGTGGTATGGTACTCTTCACTAGACCATATGACAGGTCTAGCCAATGTTCAGGAGTCCGGGAAGGTGGAAAAGGGACTTACTGTTCGTTGCATGTTCGCCGAACACGTTGCACGTTACACCCGTTCAATTGCTTGGTAACACAAATTGCTAATCAGCCAATTACATGGCAGCAACTCAATGCATTTAGGCATCTAGATGTGCTGAAGTCCAACCTGAGCATCAGAATGGGCAAGAAAGGAGCTTTAAGTGACTTTGAACGTGGCATGGTTGTTGGTAGTTAGTGTTTCACAAACTACTGATCTACTGGGATTTTCATGCACAACCATCTCTCGGGTTTACAGAGAATGGTCTGAAAAAGAGAAAATATCCAGTGAGCGGCAGTTGTGTGGAGGAAAATGCCTTGTTGATGTCAGAGGTCAGAGGAGAATGGGCAGACTGGTTTCAGATGATAGAAAGGCAACAGTAACTCAAATAACCACTCTTTACACCCAAGGTGTGCAGAGTATCATCTCTGAATACACAACACATCCAACCTTGAAGCAGATGGGCTACAGCAGCAGAAGACCACACCGGGTGCCACTCCTGTCAGCTAAGAACAGTAAACTGAGGCTACAGTTTGCATAGGCTCGCCAAAATTGGACAATAGAAGATTGGAAAAATGTTGCCTGGTCTGATGAGTCTGGATTTCAGCTGTGACATTCAGATGGTAGGGTCAGAATTTGGCATAAACAACATGAAAGCATGGATCCATCCTACCTTGTATCAATGGTTCAGGCTGGTGGTGTAATGGTGTGGGGGATATTTTCTTGGCACACTTTGGGCCCCTTAGTACCAATTGAGCATTGTTTAAACACCACGGCCTACCTGAGTATTGTTGCTGACCATGTCCATCCCTTTATGACTACAGTGTCCCCATCTTCTGATGGCTCCTTCCAGCAGGATAATGTACCATGTCACAAAGCTCCAATCATCTCACCACTGGTCCAGTTCTCTCTCCCCTCCTTCCTCTCTCACACGGAATAATGAGAGAGGAGACACACAGCCGATCTGCTCCTCCTCCCCTCTCCTGTGTGTGTACCGCGGGAAGTGTGAGCTCATTGGCTTCACACTTGACTTCCCTCGAAGCACACACAAGAGGGGAGAAGGAGCAGATCGGCTGTGTGTCTCCTCTCTCATCATTCCGTGCGAGAGAGAAAGGAGGGGAGAGAGAACTGTCAATGCCAGCTCTGACGTCACTGGTTGCTAGATGCGAGGCGGCTCTAGTAACCAGTGGCTGGGAGTAGACTCAGGAGGTGGAGGAGGAGCCGGAACCAGCAATACGGCGGCTCAGTCTATACCTGTCCCCTGCATTCCCAGTGTCCATTTTTTAAATTGGGGGGGCACATAGGGGGGCACAGTATAATGTTGGGGGGGCCATGGCCCCCTCTAGCCCCCCCTAGTGACGCCACTGCGGAGCGCTCTACCCCTGCAGGGGTATGAGCGAGAGATATTACTTACCAAATCCCAATGCCCTTCCGATTCCTCAGGTGCCGATGTCCTTCCGATTCCAAATTGCTCAATCAGGGTCATACACTCGCAGGGGGGAGGGAGGTAGGGGGAAGGACTCGCTGTCCCCTATTCCAATCCAGTTCCCGGACGGACATCCACTTTAGTGTGTTATATAGAGAATAGAAATGATCCACATAGTGTAACTTCGTTTTAATTATTTTATTTGTAAATAGTAATAAGTCCAAGGAGTACGAATGTATAGCCAAAAAACTCAGATGTTTAAAAATAGGAGAGGGAGCACACAGGCTCTCTTTCTCTCCACGCGATCCGGGGAAGCAGCGCTGCCTAGGGCCGCTGCTTGCGTTCCACCGGTCGAGTAACCAAAACCACAATCTCAGGATGTGATGTTGTGCTTGCCAAGATAGTCCCGCCTTACGTGTTTCGTCATACGGACGTCATCGGAGGCGCTCCTCCAAAAGAATATTGCCATCTACCGATATTTGAATTTCGAAAAGAATAGAAGAGAATAAAACAGAATAGAATAGAAAAGAATAGGACAGAAAATAAAAAAATATAAAATAGATAATATGGGAATAGAATATAATAGAATGGAAAAAAATAGACTAGATTAGAATACAATAGAATAAAATATAAAGAATATAGCCATCTACCGAAATTTGAATTTCGAAAAGAATAAAACAGAATAGAATAGAAAAGAATAGGACAGAAAAGAAAAAAAAATAGAATAGATAATATAGGAATAGAATAAAAATAGAATGGAAAAAATAGACTTGATTAGAATAGAATAGAATAAAATAGAAAGAATATAGCCATCTACCGAAATTTGAATTTCGAAAAGAATAGAATAGAATAAAACAGAATAGAATAGAAAAGAATAGGACAGAAAATAAAAAAAAAATAGAATAGATTAGAATAGAATAAAATAGAAAAAATATAGCTGTCTTCCAACTATTCGAATTTCGAAAAGAATAGAATAAAACAGAATAGAATAGAAAAGAATGGGGTAAAACAGAATACAATAGAAAATAAAAGAATAGAATAAAATAGACTAGAAAATAAAGAAATAGAATAGATTTGAATAGAATAGAAAATAAAAGAATAGAATAGATTTGAATAGAATAGAAAATAAAAGAATAGAATAGAAAATAAAAGAATAGAATAGATTCAAATAGAATAGAATAAAACAGAATATAACCATCTTCCAAAAAATAAAAAAATAATAACTGTTTAATTGCAGCTCATAGTGTTTTAGCATATGAATATTTGCAATCTGCAATTAAGATTTTTTTTTTTCATTTTTTTTTTTTTAATTCTACTTTAATGGATACAGTTGTATTGCTTAATCATGTTTTGACAAATGTTACCTTTATCTTATTTTTCATTCATAGGAATGAATCATTAATCCTCTGGTATCCCACAGAGGATTCATCTTGTTTGTATCTTGTTCCCCCAAGTAATAGAGTTTAGTATAAATCTGGGTCCTCGTGGAGATGAAATGCTTTGAAGATAATTTGATATATCAGACAGGAAGGAGAGGAACAAAACTGCATCTCTCAGCTGCCCACAGAATATGCTAAAATAAGGTACAGAATCATCATATCCTTGGAACATTTTTACAAAACATTTCATTAAAACAAAGTCAATGCACTACTTCTAAGATAGAGATGTTCACTTTTTGTATTTTATTCTTTACTATAAAAAGTCTCTGTGTTTTTTTTATTGTTATTTTTTTTTTTTTTTATTGTACCGTGTTGGCCATCAATGGAAGCAAAAGATTTAGAATTGCAGTGATAACATTTATTGGCTGACTTAATAGCCAGAAAATCCCAAAAAAACTTTGAAAACACATTCAATTTTAACAGGAATGGACTGGTGAATGGTATCATTTGAACTTCCCAGCGTGCGTGTTTATTTATTTTTTAACCAATGAGGGTGTATATATTTATATACGAGGGCTCTACCGAAAGTAACACAAAAGTGGGCATACCGTTTTTTTATTAACTTACGTAGGTCATTTACATTTCGGTTTGGAAGAGTAATGCCCCGTACACACGGTCGGACATTGATCGGACATTCCGACAACAAAATCCTAGGATTTTTTCCGACGGATGTTGGCTCAAACTTGTCTTGCATACACACGGTCACACAAAGTTGTCGGAAAATCCGATCGGTCTGACCGCGGTGACGTAAAACACGTACGTCGGGACTATAAACGGGGCAGTAGCCAATAGCTTTCGTCTCTTTATTTATTCTGAGCATGCGTGGCACTTTGTGGGTCGGATTTGTGTAAACACGATCGGAATTTCCGACAACGGATTTTGTTGTCGGAAAATTTTATAGCAAGCTCTTAAACTTTGTGTGTCGGAAAATCCGATGGAAAATGTGTGATGGAGCCCACATACGGTCGGAATTTCCGACAACAAGGTCCTATCACACATTTTCCGTCGGAAAATCTGATCGTGTGTACGGGGCATAAGTCTTCTTCTGTAGCAATTCTTCTTCTTTTTCATTGCAGGTAAATAATGGATTCCCAGCAGAAGCAATACGTTGTCATTGAGTTATTGATGAAGGAGGGAAGCAGGCTTTCTGACATCCAGAGAAGGCTACAGAATTTTATACCTCACCTAGGTCATTTACATTTCACATATTTATAATGTAACTCTTCCTCTATAAAGTCTTTTTTTTTTTTTTCACTGCGGGTAAATAATGGATTTGAAGTGGAATGTCGTCATTGAGGGGGTGCAGGCTGTCGGGGGGTGTCACCTCTGTAAACATTCTGTAGCCTCCTGTGGGTGTCTTCAGTGGACAGACTGCACCCCTCCTTCATCAAGAACTCAATGACGGCACGTTGTTTCTGCTTGGAATCCATTATTTACCTGCAATGAAAGAGATAAAGAAAAAGAGTTACTATAAAGCAGGGGTCTCCAAACTGTATCCCAGGGTCCGGATGCGGCTCTTTGCTTTCCTTTATCTGTCGCTGGGGCACTATTTCTCTCACTGACACAAGACACTATTCCCCCTACTCACACCAATGATGAGG
Source organism: Lithobates clamitans (assembly GCA_037952925.1). Lineage (NCBI taxonomy): Eukaryota > Metazoa > Chordata > Amphibia > Anura > Ranidae > Lithobates > Lithobates clamitans. The sequence goes on from JBBGZY010001513.1 coordinate 221,673, forward strand.
CACTATTCCTCCCACTGATACCAACACTGGGGCACTATTCCTCCCACTGAGACCAACACTGGGGCACTACTCCTCCCACTGAGACCAATGATAGGGCACTATTCCTCCCACTGACACCAACACTGGGGCACTATTCCTCCCACTGACACCAACACTGGGACACTATTCCCCCCACTCACACCAATTCTGGGGCACTATTCCTCCCACTCACACCAATTCTGGGGCACTATTCCCCCCACTCACACCAATTCTGGGGCACTATTCCCCCCACTCACACCAATTCTGGGGCACTATTCCTCCCACTCACACCAATGATGGGGCACTATTCCTCCCACTGACACCAACACTGGGGCACTATTTCTACCACTGATACCAATGCTGGGGCACTATTTCCCCCACTCACACCAATTCTGGGGCACTATTCCCCCCACTCACACTAATGATGGGGCACTATTCCTTCTACTACACCAACGCTGGGGCACTATTCCTCCCACTGATACAGATGCTGGGGCACTATTCCTACAAATGATACCAGTAATGGGGCACTATTCCTACAAATGATACCAGTAATGGGGCACTATTCCTCCCAATGATACCAACACTGGTATTTGGCTGTTAGTGAACATAAGGAATACAAATATATCCGAAGTTACGAATTATCAGAAATAACGAATGCCGTATCTAAACGAATGGATCGTAACAAATTAATAATAATAAATAATAATAAAAACTTTTCATTAATATTATTTATTATTAAGTAGGTCCATTCCATTTTGTTTAAAAGCGGCATTCATTATTGCGGATAATTCGTAACTTCAGATATTCGTATTCGTTACATTTACTAACAGCCGAATTTGAAAGGAAATTCCAATACCTATAATTTAATAGTTAATTATTATTAGTTATTTAGTTAGCTATTAATTAGAATTTTTGTTCTTTTGAATTTTCGGATTTTCTTTCTTATTTTTGGATTTTCTAATTTACGAATTTTTGAATTTTGCGAATTTACGGATTTTCTAATTTATGAATTTACAAGTTTCCGAATTTACGAATTGCGATCATAAGGAATGACCCAAAAAACTAAGAAACCAAATGAAATGAAAAGTAACAAATTTGTCTAATATCGCACTATATAAGCATCAAATAGACCGTCAAATTCAAATGTCAAAAATTTTCATAAAATTGAAAAGAAAGAGAAAGGTAGATTGTTGATTGTCAGTCTAGTTTAAAAACAAGGTGATTAATAAATCAGTAAAGCAAAAGTACATTTCAATGCATCTGGAGAACAACCTTGTACTGTAAGTACCACATAAGAACTGATAAATGGTAAAGGGTCATGAAAAAGGAGTAAGAGGATAGAAGAAGTAAAGAACAGGGAAAAATACAGCGGGAGTAAAGGGTAAATTTGATAGCGATAGTGCGGCTTCAACTGAATGAAGGGTGATGAAAGGGTAAATGAAGTATTATTACCATCTCAATAGTAAAGTGTCATCAAAGTCTGCAGCTAAACAATGTTTAACCCAAAGTAATCAAAGTTTTTCAAATTTGCAGATCCGATCACTCTCAATTGCTTCCATTTTAGCATTGACAAGGGCTCTATTGGTTCTGTGAATGGTTTCGGCTACAATCAGATTTTGAGTTTTCCATGCCTCAGCTATAGTTTGTTTTGCGGCTGTTAAGGGCTGTAAAAGAAGGCGAAATTGATTCTGCGTAATTACATTTTGGTTTTAGATTCAAAAGAGCTATAGCAGGATTAGGTTGCATGGAAGTTTCAAACATTTTAGAAGCTAAATCAAAAACTGCCTTCCAAAAATGTTGGCGTGTCCTGGAATTTTCAACAGGAAGATCTCCCACTATAATTCCAGATTGTTCAGTGATTCGGAATTCTGTGTTTCATTCTTTATAATATATAAAACATTAAAATAATCCAACAGGTTTTGTACATTCCCGGTTAAAATACCAAAACAGATATTTAAAGACTTACTCACAGATAACCAGATTCATTTGGGCATATGGTAGAAGCAAATTAAAACTTAATAAGCTACAAAGACCTAAAAATGCAGCAGGGTTGGCCTTGCCAGATCTATATTTATATTATTTGGCTGGGCAACTGAAGCATTTAAGATCCTGGGTAGGACAGGAGAAAAATACAAGAATTGAGGAGTATTTACTAAGCAAGATGCAAGTAGAAGACTTCTTGGTAGGACTAGAAATAAAGGACCTGAGGAGGGTGGGAGTAAGAATTCCATTGCTAAAATTAGCCAGAGCAGTCTGGAGGGAAGCAAGGAGGCTAACAGGCTTCTGTGATATCCCACCAGATACTGCTTTGTGGAATAATCCAGCATTTGAGCATCTGGAAAAAAATCGAGGATAGCAAATTCTGGAAACAGAATGAGGTGATAAGTATTGAACAGGTGTATGAAAGAAATATAATAGTACCCTACGAAAAGTTATGTAAACGATATAATTTATCAAGTAAACAGTTTTTTAGATACCTTCAGCTCAGACAAGTGTTACAGACAGGGCCGATCCTAGGCGGGTGCGCGGGGTGCTCCGCACCTGGGCGCCGCAGAGGTGGGGGCGCCGAAGCTCCAGAGTGCTCCCCTCCCTCCCCCTCGTCTGTGTCCAGAGGCGGAGCGCATGTAGCGGGTGCTGCAGTTCCCCATCCCGTTTGCTCTCTCCGCCGGCAACTGAGAAGAGCGCATACCGCTCCCGCTGTCCCCGCAATCCGTGCTGCCTGGGTACCGCAGCGGAGCCTAGTACCGGAACACGTTCCGGTACTAGACTCCACTAATCTTTCTGTCCTGGTGCGCGTGGAGGCAGAGCAGTCTCATGTCTGCCCCGCCCCCTCTTCGTGTGTACTTTTCCCATAGGCGGTGTGATGAGCGGCTTCTGGGTTGGCCGGAGCTGCTGCCAATCATCCAGTGCATGCCCAGAAATGCTCTCCGAGTTCCACCCTCCTAGTAACCAGAGATGCCACGTATGCCCCGCCCCCTGCAAAGTGCATCTGCTCCCAGCGCGCCTGAGCTACAGGGATGATGGATCATCTATTGGACAGGTACAGATCTATAGGGGCACCTGCTGTGGGGGGGCTCTGATAGGGCCGGGTGACAGCTGCTGTGGGGGGACTCTGATGGGGGACAGCTGCTGTGGGGGGGCTCTGATGGAGGGCAGCTGCTGTGGGGGGGCTCTCATGGGGGACAGCTGCTGTGGGGGGCTCTGATGGGGGACAGCTGCTGTGAGGGGACTCTGATAGGGGACAGCTGCTGTGGGGGGACTCTGATGGGGGACAGCTGCTGTGGGGGGGCTCTGATGGAGGACAGCTGCTGTGGGGGGGGCTCTGATGGGGGACAGCTGCTGTGGGGGGGCTCTGATGGGGACAGCTGCTGTGAGGGGACTCTGATTGGGGACAGCTGCTGTGGGGGGGCTCTGATGGGGGACACCTGCTGTGGGGGGCTCTGATGGGGACAGCTGCTGTGGGAGGGCTTTGATGGGGGACAGCTGCTGTGGGGGGACTTTGATTGGGGACAGCTGCTGTGGGGGGGCTCTGATAGGGCACACCTGCTGTGGGGGGCTCTGATGTGGAAAGCTGCTGTGGGAGGGCTCTGATGGGGGACAGCTGCTGTGGGGAACACCTGCTGTGGGGGGGGCTCTGATGGGGGACAGCTGCTGTGGGAGAGCTCTGATGGGGGACAGCTGCTGTGGGGAACAGCTGCTGTGGGGGGGCTCTGATGGGGGACAGCTGCTGTGGGAGGGTTCTGATGGGGGACAGCTGCTGTGAGGAGACTCTGATGGGGGACAGCTGCTGTGGGGGGACTCTAATGGGGACAGCTGCTGTGCAGGGCTCTGATGGGGACAGCTGCTGTGGTGAGGCTCTGATGGGGTACAGCTGCTGTGGGGGGCTCTGATGGAGGACAACTGGTGTGGGGGCTCTGATGGGGAACACCTGCTGTGGAGGGGGCTCTGATGGGGGACAGCTTCTGTGGGGGAACACCTGCTGTGGGGGGCTCTGATGGGGGACACCTGCTGTGGGGGACTCTGATGGGGGACACCTGCTGTGGGGGGGTTGAGGGGGACACCTGCTGTGGGGGGCTCTGATGGGGGACACCTGCTTTGGGGGGACTCTGATGAAAACTCTGATGTAAGGAGGGACTCTGATGGGGACTTTGATATAAAGCTGTGGGTGCCGCAGGTAACTCTCTCCGCAGAATGTCCTTCATTCTCAACTTTAAATGTTAGGAGGTATGCAGGAGCGGATCAGGGGAGGAGAGACTGTGCCACTGCCGTTCCTGTTATCAACGGGAAGAGGGTTCTCTGCGTTTACAGCCCACCCCTCCCCTCTACCTGTCAGAGGAGGAGAGCGAAGCAGCCAGAGATCGGAGCGCCCGTGTCTGAGTAGAGAGCAGGCAGCTGCGGGCTCTTAGACCCCCCCTCCCTCTCCTCCTCGCACTGCTGTACTAGTGAGCGGTGCTTGCCAGGTCAGCTGCCCGCTATGTTTCTTCTCCCTCCTTCATATTGGCCAGAGAAGAAATACAATAAAAAGGGAGCAGAGAGGAGGATTGTGGGACATGTAGTCCTGAGGACTGGCGGCCCCATTGTGGCCCGGAAACTGCAACCCACACAGCATGCTCAGCTGAATAAGAGAGGGGGGGGAGAGAGAGAGAGAGCTCCAGGAGCCTAGGAAAGCTTTCGGGGAAGTTTACCCAGGACTCCAGGGAGAGGACAGTGCTGAGGGGATGCCATCAGAGAGAGAACCCCGCTGCCCTGCGCCCCCAAAGGGAAAGCCTCACAGCCTGGCGCCATCCCTGGTGAAGAAAGGAATGGAGTCATTGCCAGAATACAGATCTGAGCACTACCCAGCAGAGTCGCCAAGGGCAACCCAGAGTGAGCTGACTCCTGATCTGAGGAACTGATGTTGCTTTATTGGTGATATGGCTGGTAGGCCATTATCTACTGCCATCCTTAGGAACTGCAGTCTCTGACCATCTCCTGTACTATGTCTGCAGTCTCTAACCATCTCCTGTACTATGTCTACAGTCTCTGACCATCTCCTGTAGTATGTCTGCAGTCTCTGACCATCTCCTGTAGTATGTCTGCAGTCTCTGACCATCTCCTGTACTATGTCTGCAGTCTCTGATCATCTCCTGTACTATGTCTACAGTCTCTGACCATCTCCTGTACTGTGTTTGCAGTCTCTGATCATCTCCTGTACTATGTCTGCAGTCTGTAATCGTCTCCTGTACTATGTCTGCAGTCTCTGATCATCTCCTGTACTATGTCTACAGTCTCTGACCATCTCCTGTACTATGTTTGCAGTCTCTGATCATCTCATGTACTATGTCTGCAGTCTCTGATCATCTCCTGTACTATGTCTGCAGTCTCTGATCATCTCCTGTACTATGTCTGCACAGTCTCTGACCATCTCCTGTAGTATGTCTGCAGTCTCTGACCATCTCCTGTAGTATGTCTGCAGTCTCTGACCATCTCTTGTACTATGTCTGCAGTCTCTAACCCTCTCCTGTATTATGTCTGCAGTCTCTGACCATCTCCTGTACTATGTCTGCAGTCTCTATCTCTTGTAGTGTGTCTGCAGTCTCTGACTATCTCTTGTAGTATGTCTGCAGTCTCTGACCATCTCCTGTACTGTCTGGGAGCTCTTTCTAACAGACTCTCTAACAGAAGCCCTCTCTGTCTGATTTGAGAATATATGGGCAACGTGGAATACATCATGTTTTACATTGGATGTAGGAATACCTGAAAATGAAGTATAGAGTGACCACGAAGAGAGTGGACGAGAGAGAATGGAGTGATTGATAGGAGAGAATGTAAATGCAAACGAAAATATATGAAGAATTGTATAAGGACAAAAAATGTTAAATTATGTGGATTAATTTGTACAAAATTTGTAATAAAGAGGATTGAAAAAAAAAAATCCAACAGGTAATGAAGGAACCCATCATAATTGGCGCAGAACGTGTGCAGACCAAGGAACTCAGCACGAAGATCTCACCAACAGAGTCCCTGAGATACTGTACATAAGAAGCTGTCAGATGATTTAACTCCCTAGCATCTACCAAACATGGAAATATCACTGTTGGATGAACTAATGCCCCGTACACACAAGCGGAATTTCCGTCGGAAAAATCTTGGATGGTTTTTCCGGCGGAATTCCGCTCAAGCTTGGCCTGCATACACACAGTCACACAAAAGTTCTCTGAACTTTCGACCTTCAAGAACGCGGTGACGTACAACACTACGACGAGCCGAGAAAATTAAGTTCACTGCTTCCGAGCATGCGTCGAATTGTTTCCGAGCATGAGTGTTTTTTTGCACGTCGGAATTGCATACAGACGAACGCATTTTCGGATAGGAACTTTTTCCGACCGAAAAATAGAGAACCTGCTCTCGGTCTTTTGCTGGCGGGAATTCCACCAGCAAAAGTCCAATGGACCATACACACGGTCGCAATTTCCGACCAAAAGCTCTCATCGAAGTTTTGCTGGCGGCATTTACGATCGTGTGTACGGGGCATTAGAATTAAAAGTCAGCTCCCCAAAAGTGTGACTCCTTCCACAGGATATAGTCAAGTGTAAAGTCTGATTCAACAGACAAAGGCCTGCTATAAACCCTAATAATAAAAAAGCCTTACCTATAATCTAAAAAAAACATAAAATAAATCAAATCGTTCAAAATTAGAAAAAGTTGTTTAAAAAATCGAACCAGAATTTGTAACTCTAGATATGTTCTGCTCTCCTACATTCTCTCATCTGTATCTGTTTCTGAATGGTCTTCCCAGATGGGTGACATGACCTAATTTCATAGCAAAACAAGGGTTTAGATATGGAAGTAGCTGCTAAGATCTGCCAAAACTCAATAAGTAGTGGTTGAGATTTTTTTTCAGTCTGACATTTATTATTGGATATGACGCTAAGTAAAACCTAGATTGGACCTACAGAGGCTTATAAAATAAGAGTGATGATTGCTTGTGACTGTGGGATCATACAAAACGTGGTATATATAGCTTTTCCAGTCATTAGAAGTGAATGATTCTGTATGAATAATGTTACCAACATTCTGGAAAACCTTTGTAAACAGTAACCAATATTTTCCTTCTTGTAGAGAAAAGTTAAAGACTTCACCATCTATCCACCATCCATGTTTGGTAAAAGATTGTGTTACCTTCCAGTGGTCCATGCATCTACAACCAGCGTTAGCCTATCCAAACTATTCTCTACATGGGACCTGTTCACTTTGTTACAGACTGGCTCTGCATTTGGTGCCAGTGGATGGATAGATACTAGTTGGTCCTATCCATAAAGGAAAGTTTTGCGTGTTAATAAACTATTCCTTGAATCCTTTGCATCTGGAAACACCAACATTTGTCACCTTAGCTAATCACATTAGATAACCTTTGTGTAAAACGAAGGACAGAAGGACCCAATGAGCCACCTAAACAAAACAAAAGTGACCGTGTTTGTGTTCTCTGGACTAACACATAATGAACAGCTTGCCCCATTTCTCTTTACTTTTTTCTTGAATGTTTACCTTGTTTGCGTGGTGTTTAACTTTGGCATGATGTTCATAGTCCTTAAAGCCTCCAACCTCCACACTCCAATGTACTATTTCCTTAGTTACCTCTCTTTGGTGGACCTTTTCTACTCCTCAGTTATTGCTCCTAAAATGTTGGCTGACCTTATGTCCAAGATAAAGTTAATATCCTTTTATGGCTGTGCGGTCCAGTTCTTTTGCTTTGATGTTCTGGTCGTCACGGAAGCACTTTTACTTTCGTGTATGGCCTATGACCGATATGTTGCTATCTGCTGCCCACTGCTTTATGTCTCAGTTATGACCAACAAAAAGTGCTGGAGTCTCGTTTTCCTTAGTTTTTCTATTGGTTTCTTGCAATCCGTAGTACAAACCAGCTGTGTGTTCAGTCTTGAGTTCTGTGGCCCAAACCTCATAGACCATTTCTACTGTGACGTACCACCGCTGCTTCACCTGGCCTGCTCCAGCACTCTGCGGTGTAATTCAATAACGTTCTTCTTTGTAGTTGTTTGTGGTGTAGGCTCATTGATGCCTATCTTGGTGTCATACACTTTTATAGTTTCTTCCATTCTACAGATTAAATCCAGCAAGGGGAGACAGAAGGCATTTGGTACTTGTTCCTCACATCTCATGTGCGTCTCTATTTTCTACGGAGCTGTTTTTTTCATTTACCTACATCCTCCTAACAGTGCCCTTCAGATTCAAGACAAGTTGGCTTCTGTGTTTTACACAGTCATGATACCAATGCTGAACCCTCTTATATATAGCATGAGAAACCAAGAGGTGAAAAGGGTTATCAAGAAAGCACTTCACATACATCACTGATATAGAGAGTTTGTGGTTGTAAGTTTTTAGAGTCTCTTAAGGTGGCCAAATCCAACCAAATCCCAAAACCTTATTCGAAAAGACAATATAATGTTTAAGAAAGGATGTGGCCAGTTTATTATATAAACCAAAAAATAGCAGCACTGAACCTACTAGGATTATACAGTACAAATCAATATACTTAAACAATGTGTAATAAGTGGAAGAGTGATTAGTAATGAATTAAAAGTCCATCTTCATGAATACACAGTACTCAAATAATTTAACCGGACTGTGAGTGTGATTCAATGGTTGATTTCATCCTCCACCACACCAGTGCTGAACACACAAAATGCCCGATTGCCAGACGGCAAGCCGTACAAGCTTGCGACCTATACCCGGCCAGGGCCTTTATCCACTGAAGGGCCAAGCGGATGGATACCAGGAAGAACCCTCAAGATGGTCAGCACACAAAACCGCCAAACTCGTCAATCTCAGATCATAAGTATAGGCAGATGATGGTGTTGTTCAGATGTATCCCAAAACAGAAGAGGGACACCATAGCGTAATACTGATAAGCATGGTTTTATTAAGTAATAAGAAAGTCACTTACAAAATTGGAGTAAATAAAAGCAAGTAAGCCGGCTGGCTAGTGCAAACACCCGTCCCTCGAACAGCACACGCGAGACGTCAGCACGTCAGCTCCTCCCGACGCGCGTTTCGTCATACGATGACATCGTCGCTCCACCAACTAAGAACGGCCATGCACCACCACCCAATATAACCAATATTATATGCTCGTTTTGACAAGCTGGGGATCTGCAAATGTGTGGCAGGCCCAATCCCGACTTCTTCTCCTTGAGAAGAGGGAGGAAGTCGCCGGTCAAGAGGGACAGAGGTCTATTCTGCCATCATTCTTATGAAGACATCTTTCCATACATGGCTAGCCTTTGTCTTCAAGAAAGTCAAAGTTTGAAAAAGAACCCTGGGGATAACACAACTTACAGTGTAGTGGCTAAGTGCAATTCCTTGTTTATGGGTGCAGGTTCCACCAGGGATATTATCTGTATGTTGGTTATATGTTCTATGTGTTTTTATGGGTTACATCCCAAATTCCTAATAGTATGTTGATTAGCCTCCATCAAATTGCCCCTACTAGTGTAGCTATATAAATGCAGGAACATTACAGTATAAGACAGTGGTGGCCCGTAATGCAGGGTGCATGGATTCCAATGGGGTCTTTTTTTTTTAAGCACATGATTAGAGCCGGAGGCTCACTTTTGTTGTCGGCGGTTTAGACATTAATGGCTGTGTGTTGAGTTATTTTGAGGGGACAGCAAATTTACACTGTTATACAAGCTGTACACTCACTACTTTACATTGTAGCAAAGAGTAATTTCTTCAGCGTTGTCAGATGAAAAGATATAATAAAATATTTACAAAAAAATGTGAGGGGTGTATTCACTTTTGTGAGATACTGTATATATTTGACCTGTGTTGAGTGTCATTTAAAGGTGCCTGCAAAAAGATGTCTGATCCCAGAGTGCCAGGTGGGTTGGAGTGTTCACAGGGTCAGGGCGATGCAGATGAACAGGTAAATCAAAGCAGCCCTCTAGGGTGCTGTGCTACATAAAAAAGTTCATCTAGTTCCTCAGTTGATTAAACCGTACCGACTCATCCATCAAGGTGCACTATAGTGGAACCAGTATTGTAATACAGATATTGACCTGAGAAGTGATTGGAGTGCAAGGTATGAATACAATTGGAGACTCAGTTAGCTTGGTTAGAGCATCCATTGAGCCTAATCCATTCCAGTGGCTCATGCTTCAAAGCGATGTGAGGAGAGATGCCAGTCCTCCGCTCTCCAAGACACGCTGCTGCTAACACTTGTTTCATCCACCTCTACTCCGACTCAATGGTTCACACATGCACAGTTGATGTTCAGCTGTCATACAATCGGCATTTATTGAACCTCACTGTGTGTCTTTAAGGTGACTTGGGTAACCCATGTGGTGGACCCCATGGTTAACGCATTTCACACGCTCCTAATTGTGGTGGGCTTCCTCAGAACCTGTAGGGGGGGAACACAAGGGAACACATTAACTATTAAAATTAACAAAAATAAAGGCTGGCGACTGTATTCTCTGCAATCAAATCCCTCAAAAATGTATGTATGTAACTATACATACTCCTACTGGTTTCCTATTTTATTAGGGAAAGAAAAAAAAAAAAAAAAAAAGGAAAAAGACCGAGAGAAGGGAAGGAAAGGAAAATGAGGAAAAGAAAAAACAGGAGAGAGAAGAGAGGAAAGGGAAAAGGAAGGAAAAGAAAAGGGGGAAGAAGGACTGGGAAGGGGAAGGGGAAGAGGAAGGGAGAGGATTTAAACTTCTTCAAACATATTGTGGAAGGACAAGGAAAAATGAAAAAAGGGGAAAAAAGGGAAAAAGAAGTACAAGGTCAGTGTTAGACCAAGGTACACTATAAACAGGGTCATCGTTTTTTCACTTTGACATACAATTTGGGGTCGCTTTATACCTATTTTATTTTGGGGTTCTTTCCCCCTACTTTTTTGTTGTGCTTGGTCTGGGTATGCTTACCCACACCTTACAATAGTGCAATAATGGATGCTCAATTTGTCCTCCCTCTCCAGGTGCCATTTGATTTTAGTGGCTCCACCACACCTCTATATTTTTGTTTCTATTGTTGGGTTTTTTGACCCTTTATTTGCTGGGAGTAGACAACTGTGGACGGTATAACGAAACCTCCACCTCTCATTTTTTGTTTTTATTGTGTTTGTGGTTACAGACTGGCGACTATATATCATGGCATTTAAACTTGGGGAGGAGATTGAAGCTGAAATTAAAATGGCCTTTTCAAGTGAAAATAGACAACCTTTAAGTGAGATAGTGGACAATATTAGAGAAAAAGATGTAAAAACCATAAAAAAACTCACTATCAGATATCTGAATGTTAACATTACATTGAACATCAGATGATACAAAGAGGTCTTAGGTTGTCCCATCTGAGCATTTGCATACAGATAGGTTCCCAGAAAAATGGAAGGCGGCATGTCTCAGGAGAGAAACTGAGGTCATGCAACTAATCATTGAAGAGGAGAAAGTACAATTAGGAGAAATCAACAAGTTGACTGAGGAAAGTGTAAGCCAACTTGACCCCTTCAAAGATGAACCAGAATTCAATAGACTAAATTAATTGCTAAGGAAAGAAGTGGGTAAAACTAAAAAAAAAGGGCCATAAAACAAACCGAATTCAGGAGGGATCTAGAGGATTGGAGTCAGGGCACACTTTTTGATATAAATGTAAATAGAGGAAGGAGAAGATCCTGTCGGAGACACTTTACCCTAGCTAGGGACAAGACCTCTTCCTCGGGGAGTGAGGAAGCCACACCCTTTTAAATAGTCATTTTTTTGGAGAAATGGGGGGCCAGTGCCAAGGACTGCACTATGAAAAAGAAGCCCCCCACCCAAGTAGACCAGGTAGGAAAAGAACAAGGAGAAGGAAAAACACACAAAAAGGGAGAACAACAAGATCAACCAGAAACAGGAGGAAATAATGATAGACTTTAGTCATAGGAGAGAAGTAAGGAAAAGTGACCTAAAGGTGATCAACCTCCCCAACTTTGACCTACAAGAGAGGCATATTAGCCTTTTCAAAAAGGGACTGTCTTTTTCTCCCACAAGTGCAATGACTGAATTTGAGGTCTTTAAGGACCTAAATCTTTTCTAAGAAAGGTAACTTACAGAACCTTTTTTGAGAAGTCTGATACCAGTGAGGCAATTGTTAGCAACTATGTTAAAAAGCAGGAGCAATTGACCTTAGAAAATCTAGTGAGTCTACTGGAGTAAAATATGGACAGACAAGTGAGGAAGAAAAAAGTCAGAAGTGGAAAAGGTAGGCTAATCTTAAGATTAGATCAACGAAGATGCCTACCATAGTTAGCAATAAGTGGATAAGCCTTTTTCTTGGTCTAGTGCGGGCTGATCTGAAAGAGATTGATTGGGATAAACAACTAAGTGACAATCTGACCAAAGAGGAATGTAGAGCCCTTAAAGAACTAAAAAATGCCCCAAATATAGTGATCAAGAGTAGCGACAAAGGGGGCAACGTGGTTGTTATGAACAATGACGATTACGTTGCTGAAGTAGAGCAGCAATTAAGAGATGTGTCAACTTATCTAAGTTGACGAATAACCACTTTCCCAATTCGACATTTCAAGCAGAGATCTATAACATCCCAGTGTTCTACATAGTTCCAAAGATTCACAAGAACCCCCTGAAACCACCTGGAAGGCCCATAGTGTCAGTGGTTGGTGGGCAAATACCTTGACTTGTTGATTAAAGAAATGGTGTATCTACTTCCCTTGTACGTAAAGGACATGGCAGATATACTCAGGAAGTTACAAAATTTGGTGATTCCTGAGGGGGTCCTACTTGTGGGAATTTATGTTGAATTGTTATATACGTCAGTACCCACGAGTGGGACTCCAAGGCCATCTCTCACTTTTTGGAACAGCACCAGCCCACAATGGGTGCTCAAAACAAATTCCTTTGTGAACTCTTGGACTTGGTTTTAATGAATAATTTCTTTACATTTTTCGTAAATTGTTTCCAACAAATTAGGGGGACATCGATGGGTACACCATGGGCACTGGCATATGTTTACATCTGGAGCTCTGGGAAGAACAAGTGGTGTACCACTAGCCACTGTATTGTGCCCATGCTGCTACCTGGGCACACTACATTGATGATGTGCTGGTGGTCTGGATGGGGACAGTTGAGGAACTTGAAGAGTTCATGATGGAACTTAATGGCAATGATAGAAATATTTGCCTCACCTATAACTTCCATTACTCTAAGATCTCATTCCTTGATCTGTCTATTTCAATTGATCAGGGACGACTCAGTACATGTACTTTTAGAAAGGAAATGCAGCCAACACTCTTTTGTATTCCACAAGTCACCACCCTGAGTCCCTTGTTCAAGGGATACCGACTAGTCAATTCCTCAGAATAAGAAGGAACTGTTCAGATTTTGACCAGTTCAAGAAGGAATCCTCCTCTCTCTATAAGCGTGTTAGATAGAGAGGGTATTCACATAAGGTGCTCACAAAGGCCAGAAAAAGAGCTCCAACTATGAAAAGACGAGAGTTACTTTTAGTAGCTGACCCGGGTGGCACTGGGACGAAGGAGGAGATGGATTAGTTGTATCACAAAATTTGGAGCTCTATGGGAGAAAGCCAAGAAAGTCCTTTATCGTCATTGGCATAGTCTTACTTCTAATCCCCAGTTGGCACGGATAGTGGGACCTCATCCCCAGGTGGTAGCCAGATGGGCCAACAATCTAAGGGACCTATTGGTCCATTCTGAGTTTTCTAGAGCCCACCTAAAAGCCAGTTACCAAGAACAACTGGGATGTACCCTAGTAGGCACTGCAACATATTCCCCCTCATGGAGAAAACAAAGGTGTTTACCAATGTGGAAAGATCAAAGAGCTATCAGAAAAAAAGTTTTATCAACTGCTCCACGAGTAGGGTTATCTATATGTTGGAGTGCCCATGCCAGAAGTTTTACATCGGTAAAACAAAGAGACTCCTTCAAGTAAGAATTGGGGAACATTTACGCATGATTAAAAAGAAAAAGCTAACATCAGAGAATGAACACGAGAAACTTAACCCCATGGTACAACATTTCAGAGAAATACATGGTGGTAGAGTTGACAGCCTACGAGTAAAGGGTATAGTGGCTCTTAACCCTTTCATGACTAAGCCTATTTTTGAAATTTTGGTGTTTACAAGTTAAAATCCATATTTTTTGCTAGAAAATTACTTAGAACCCCCAAATATTATATATATATTTTTTAGCAGAGAATCTAGAGAATAAAATGGAGATTGTTGCAATATTTTATATCACACGGTATTTGTGCAGCGGTGTTTTAAACGCAAATTTTTGGAAAAGGGACACTTCCATGAATTTAAAAAAATCCAAACAGTAAAGTTACCCCAATTTTTTTGTATAATGTGAAAGATGATGTTACACCGAGTAAATATATACCAAACATGTCACGCTTTATAATTGCACGCACTCGTGGAATGGCGACAAACTATGGTAGCTATGAATTTCCATAGGCGACGCTTTAAATTTTTTTTACGGTTACCAGGTTAGAGTTACAGAGGAGGTCTAGGGCTAGAATTATTGGTCTCGCTCTGACGATCGCGGCGATACCTCACATGTGTGGTTTGAACACCGTTTACATATGCGTGCGCGACTTCCGTATGCGTTTTCTTCGCTGCGCGAGCTCGCAAGGACGGGGGTGCTTTCATAATTTAAAAAAAAATTTTTTACATTTATTTTATTAATTTTTATACTTATAAATTGTGTTTAAAAAAAATGTTTTTTTTTTTACTTTTATTGCTGTCACAAGGAATGTAAACATCCCTTGTGACAGTAATAGGTGGTGGCAGGTACTCTTTATGGAGGGATGGGGGGTCTAAAAGACCCCCCCACCCCTCCTTTACACTTCAAAGTATTCAGATCGCCAAAAACGGCGATTCTGAATACTGTGTATTTTTTTAAATTTGGCGCCATTGGCAGCCGAGTAAACGGGAAGTGACGTCATGACGTCGCTTCCGCGTTTACATTGAGAAGGCTGGAATGAAGCCGCCAACAGCTTCGTTCCAGCCCGCCCACAGCCGCCGGAGGCACCCGATTGGACACCGGGCCTCCCGATCGCACAGGAGGCCCGGTAAGAGCGGCGGGAGGCGGCGGGAGGGGGGGATGTCCCCTCCCGCTCCTCCGGTATAACAGCCGAGCGGCTTTTAGCCGCATCGGTTGTTACATACGGATAGCCCATCGCCCGCTCGAAACAACGGTACCGGGATGATGCCTGCAGCTGCAGGCATCATCCCGGTATAACCCCGGAAAGCCGAGTACGCATATCTGCGTACGGTCGGCGGGAAGGGGTTAAGTTGCCATAAAGAAAGGGTGATTTTGATAGGGTCTTTGAAAAGGTTTAAAAAATAAGTGGATGAGTCACCTTAATGTCAAAGTCACATTAATGACACACAGTGAGGTTCAATGAAAGTCGAACCTGTTGCATGTATATGACAGCTGAACATCAACTGCGCATGTGTGAACCATTGAGTCGGAGTAGAGGTGGATGAAACAAGTGTTAGCAGCAGCATGTCTCGGAGAGCGGAGGACTGGCATCTCTCCTCACGGTGCTTTGAAGCATGAGCCACTGGAATTGATTAGGCTCAATGGATGCTCTAACCAAGCTAACTGTGTCTCCAATTGTAATCCTACCTTGCACTTCAATCACTTCTGAGTCACTCTATATTACAACACTGGTTCCACTATAGTGCACCTTGATGGATGAGTCAGTACGGCTTAACCAGCTGAGGAACTGGATTAACTTTTTTACATAGCGGGCATGATCCCAAGTTATCCCAACTCAAAACCTGCGCTTGGAAAACCGTGAATGACAGTCAAAAATATGAATAATGCAAACCAAAAATTTAAATATTGAGATATTTTCACAGATTGAAATCATTAAACTAAGAAAAAGAGCAACGCTATAATCAAGTGATTAAATATATATAATCAAAACATTATAAATCTCAGTATCGACATAAATAACTTGTGAACAATTGTATAACACCCGTGTGCATCAAAGTCCAAGTACAAATACACTAGTATTCTGTTGAAGTTCTTAAAAGAAAGGAGAGTTCATGAAAAATTGAAACAAATCCTTCTCATAGGTATTCAGATGGATATAGAGTGCATCACATCACCAAAAGGGTCTCTAGATCGTGACACCACCACCTTAAGTGTGGGCTTACCAGATTTAGTGGACCTTCTAATTAAAGAGAGGTCAGATAAGCTTGTGTCCAAAACACCCTGGCCAGGGTATTCCTAGGACTCTCCCACAAGATCCCCTCAAAGGTTACAGATATGGGCTGAAATTCGTATCTTGGTAGTGTCCAGGTGTGGCCACAATCAACATTGAAGGAGCAAAAACCTTACTATTAACTCTAGTAAAGATAGATTGCACTTACATGTTAGATGTGATTAAATCTCATTATAAAATTTGCTGGCCGGCTAAAACATAGAAGCGTCCCGCACTTCCTGGAACACACAATGACGTCAGCACATCGCTCCTCCCTACGCGTTTCGTCACACGTGATGTCATTTCCATCACTTATTATATGCAAGGCTTATGATGATTGAAAATAGTATTCACGTCTCGTTTTCGGTTTATTAAAAACCGGAAGAGCAGGTTAACATCTAAATAATTGTCAAATCGGAAGTTCCTCCATAAAAGTAAAAGCCAGATTAAATGTAATGAACAAAGTTAAACTCTTATTAAACTGGGTCCCTATTCGTATCCTTTAGGATCTAAACAATGAACCACGTGTCTCCACCCTCAACCTGGCAGAGCAGGAAATCTACCATATTGATACAGCAGGGACCCCAGGATCATGAGTGTCCTATACTGCAATCTAAAGGGCTTGGCCAGAATAGTAATAAGAGGCTCATCTTGAAAAAGACAGGACTAAAAATGTAGTGATGATCCCAAATTTGCTACAGTTCTATCATGATCTGGAATATATCCTGAAGCAGGAATAAGCTTGTTGTTCTGTTATGAACATTTACTATGCGGTGCTCACCAGGAGCCTATGATCACCGTTTTCTGATGCATTGTGTGCTGATTGGATTTACATGTACAGTGCATCCAGAAAGTATTCACATCGCTTCACTTTTCCCACATTTTGTTATGTTACAGCCTTATTCCAAAATTGATTAAATTAATTATTTTTCTCAAAATTCTACAAAAAACACCCCATAATGACAACATGAAAGAAGTTTGTTTGAAATTTTTGCAAACGTAATAAAATAAGAAACAAATGAAAAAATATTCACAGCCTTTGCCGTGACATTTTAAATTGAGCTCAGGTGCATCCTGTTTCCACTGATCATCCCTGAGGTGTTTCTACAACTTGATTGGAGACCACCTGTGGTAAATTCCAGTTGATCGGACATGATTTGGAAAGGCACACACCTATATAAGGTCCTACAGTTAACAGATATCAGAGCACAAACCAAGCAATGAAGTCCAAGGAATTATCTGTAGACCTCCGAGACAGGATTGTATTGAGGCACAGATCTGGGAAAGGGTACAGAAAAATATCTGCAGCATTGAAGGTCCTAATGAGCACAGTGGCCTCCATCATCCATAAATGAAAGAAGTTTGAAACCACCAGGACTCTTCCTAGAGCGGGCCGCCCGGCCAAACTGAGCGATCAGGGGAGAAGGGTCTTATTCAGGGAGGTGACCAAGAACCCAATGGTCAGTCTGACAGAGCTCCAGTGTTTTTCTGTGGAGAGGGGAGAACCTTCCAGAAGAACAACCATCTCTGTAGCACTCCACCAATCAGACCTATATGGTAGAGTGGCCAGACGGAAACTCAGTAAAAAGTAAAAGGCACATGACAGCCTGCCTGGAGTTTGCCAAAAGGCACCTGAAGGACTTTCAGACCATGAGAAACAAAATTCTCTGGTCTTATGAAACAAAGATTGAACTCTTTGGCCTGAATGGCAAGCGCCATGTCTGGGGGAAACCAGGCACCGCTCATCACCTGCCCAATACCATCCCTACAATGAAGCATGGTGGTGGAAGCATCATGCTGTGGGGATGTTTTTCAGTGGCAGGAACTGGGAGACTAGTCAGAATTGAGGGAAAGATGAATGCAGCAATGAATAGAGACATCCTTGATGAAAACCTGCTCCAGAGCCCCTTCTATAGTGATGTCATGGGTGGAGCTAGTGCCCATACAATGTCAGCTGTGGATGGAGTCCAGGAAGAGTGGGGTATGGAAACAGTTCACCCCTGTGCAGCACCAGGTAATTTACCAAGTAAAGGAGAGAGTGCCCAGCAGGACAGCACCAACAAGGGGGACAGATGGACTTCATTCTAAGAGCAAGTGGGGTCAACTTGCCACCCCTCACCCTCATCTGTGAGTCTGTTGCTTGGTGCAGCGAGACCTTGTGGCTTGGGCTGAGGGACTCTATGGTGAATGCAAGAGGATTTTTGTAGAAATGTGTGAAGGTGGCTAATCCTATTGAATAGTGCTCTGCACTGATTTGAGTTCCCTGTCAAGGGGTCACTTTAGTACTTCTGGTGATGCCTTTGTATTTGAGAAGAGTTGCAGTAAAGTGTTAAAATGCTATTAGGGTGGACACTCCTTTTTTTCCCAGTATGGGCCTCAGGCCAGAGGAAAGTCTGGACACAAGATGGTGGAGATGCCCATAAAAGCATGTGGTTGCCCTATCCTAGGAAGAAGTGGGGTGGGACCTGGGACAGCATGGCGCCAACAGCTGACTAATATAGATCCCTTACAAATGTTTATTTTGGGTCAGTTGTGATTGATTGAATAGCTTCCTGGCTTCTTATATCACCTAGAAGCCCCAGTCTGTGTCTCTGCCACTCCCACAAGGCTATAGTAAAAGTGTATAGCTCTTTCTCTCTCTGCCTTCTGGCTGAAAATTGTAAATATTAAATATTAATATGCAATATTTCATAAATAAGATTTATTTTTTAATTTTTATATCGGTGTTACATAGTTACATAGTTAATCAGGTTGAAAAAAGACACAAGTCCATCTATTTCAACCAAAAAAATTAATAAATACAATCCCATATACACAATCCTTCACCCACAGTTAATCCAGAGGAATACGAAAAACCCCAGTAAAGCATGATCCAATTTGCTACAGCAGGGGAAAAAATTTCTCCCTGATTCCCCGAGAGGCAATCGGATTTTCCCTGGATCAACTTTACCTATAAATGTCTGTATCCTTGACTATTGCAACTCCCTTCTCATTGGCCTGCCTCTCCATAGGCTATCCCCTCTTCAGTCTATCATGAATGCTGCTGCCAGACTTATCCACCTTACCAACCGCTCAGTGTCTGCCAACCCTCTACTTCAATCCCTACACTGGCTCCCAATCACCCAGCAAATTAAATTCAAAATACTAACCACAACATACAAAGCCATACCCAACTCTGCCCCGAGCTACATCACCAATCTTGTCTCCAAATATCACCCAAATCGTCCTCTCCGCTCTTCTCAAGACCTCCTACTCTCAAGCCCTCTCGTCTCCTCCTCTCATGCTCGTCTCCAGGATTTCTCCAGAGCTTCTCCCATCCTCTGGAACTCGCTACCTCCACTGGTCCGGCTATCCCCTACTCTTGCTACCTTCAGGCGATCCCTGAAAACTCATCTCTTCAGGAAAGCCTATCACGTCTCCAACTAATCTTCTACCACTTCCATCAGCTCATTCCCCACAGTTACAACCTTTTGTATCACCTGCCCCACCCTATTAGATTGTAAGCTCTTCTAAACAGGGCCCTCTTAATCCTTTTGTATTTTATTGTATTATAACTGTATTGTCTCCTTTTATATTGTAAAGTGCTGCGTAAACTGTTGGAGCTATATAAATCCTGTATAATAATAAGAATAATAATAATACCCAGTTATATTATGTACATTTAGGAAATAATCCAGGCCTTTCTTAAAGCAATCTATTTAGCTGGCCAGAACCACTTCCGGAGGGTGTAAAATATGACATCCCGTGACTGATACGTGAGACTACAGATACAATTACAGTATAGATATTGGACATTGATTTTTTAATGTGTAATTTACTTGTTTGTTTCTGTAAAAAAAAAATTGAAAAATTTATGAAATGTTTGTATAAAAAAAGAATAAAAAAAAAATTGTTATTTTCTGACCTGAACATAATAAATATATTTAAATATATATTAAGACACTATACATTGCCATTAAACTGAGTTGTTATTTTTTTTTTCTTTTTTTAAATTTCTATTTTAAAGGATACAATTATATTGCTTAATCACATTTTGATGAATTGGTTTATTTTTAATTCATAGGAATGAATTAGTAATCCTCTCCGGTATTGATGATAATTGTTCCCCCAAGTAATTGGGTTTAGTATAAATATGGGACCAAGCAGAGAAATTTTATAATTTAAAGACAATTTTACATACAGGCAATAGAGAGCAAACTCCATCACTGTATCAGCTCAGCTACCAACAGAATATGCTAAAGAAGATACAAAATAATCATATCCTTGGAACATAAATGACACTTTACAAAACACTTTGATGAAACAAAGTCAACGTATTACTTCAAAGATATAGAAGTTCGCATTGAGTTTTATTTTAATTAAAAAAAGGCAATTTTTTTTTTCTTTTATTGTAACGTCTTGGCCATCAATGGAAGGAAAAGATTTAGCGTTACATTGATAACATTCATTGGCTCACCTAGTTGCATGAAAATTCAAACCTCAAAAACACATTAAATCATAACACGAATGGACAAGTTTAATTCCTCTGTGTTGCTTTTCTAACATTGAGTATGTATATTTTATAGTGCTAGATAATTATAAATGGAAAGTGGGGTGATATACACATTCATTTTAGATTGAAGAAAAACGTTAAAGCTGTATATAAAGCCAACAGTGTTTTCTTTTCTAGTTATGGAATATGGAAGGGTTGGAACCTCCATCAGGTTCTATTGCTATCTAGGTCCTCACCGGGGATTTACACTCCACTATCACTTCTGCTGACCGTTGTATCTGGTTTAGAATGTAATGGGAAGTCATTTGAACAGAAGGTGAAGGGAAATCTCCCAATGGGGAAAAAAAGTCTAAATGAGGGGATTCCTTTTACTTCCTGCTGTGTATCTGAGAGAGGAAGTGTAGGACAATCTCCCCAACAGGACACAGACAGAAAAAAACCTAACCAAGGTCTTATCCATTACCTAATATATAAATATAATTAAAAAAAAACAAAAAAACATACATTTAATTTATTATTCATGGCAATCAAAACTTTATACATTAAAATCTATGAAAATACACTGCAGATTCTCTTTAACCCCTTAATGCCTGAAAGTAAAACATATCAAAGTTTTGCAGTTTTGACATGTAAAACCGTACATATCATCATAACTCCTTAAGCCTCGTACACACGATCGGATTGTTGGCCAACAAAACCGTGGAATTTTGTCCGAAGGGCGTTGGTCCAAATTGTCTTGCATACCCACAGCCACACAATTGTTGGCCAACAATTAGGAACGTAGTGACGTACTACGTTGTTTTTCAGGCTCTTTAGCGCCACCCTTATGGCTCCTTCTGCTAATTTCGTGTTAGTAGAATTTTGGTGAGTGTTGATTCGCGCTTTTCATTTCGCACTTTTCATTTCGCACTTTTCATTTTGCGCTTTTCATTTCACACTTTTTAGTTTGTGCTTTTCCGTTCGTTTCTGAACGGCCATTCGCCATCCAGACATGTTGAGGAATCGGAGGAGATAACGTGTTATTTATTATTGGCCTTGGAGTTATTGCTTTGACATTATTTTTTGGTTGAATAATAATGATTTGATTTGGTATATTTTCTATATTTTTGGATGCATAGAATGCACTTTTTGGTTAAGTTCTATTGGCAGATAGCATGTCTAATTTTATTTGTTTTCTTTTTTTAATGCACAATAAAAAAATTGTGTAGAATAATACTTGGCTGTGTGTTTTACTTCAAATGACAGTTTGGGAGTAGGCAGTTACATTTAAAAAATACAATGTAAAATTGACAAGGGATACCAATATAGTTGTATCTTTGATCTTAAAAATTACAGGATAATGGTGTTGTGGTAACTTGCCCAATGTCCAAACTGGCCTTGGTATGCTGATGTCTTAAGAGTTCCCTTCACTGGAACTAAGGGGCCAAGCCCAACCCCTGATAAACAACCCCACACCATAATCCACCCATCCTTCAAATGATTTGGACCAGTGCACAAAGCAAGGTCCATAAAGACATGGATGAGTGAGTTTGGGGTGGGGGAACTTGACTGGCTTGCACAGAGTCCTGAGCTCAACCCGATAAAACACCTTTGGGATGAATTGGAGCGGAGACTGTGAGCCAGACCTTCTTGTCCAACATCAGTGCCTGACCTCACAAATGCACTTCTGGAAGAATGGTCAAACATTCCCATAGACACAAGAAAAAGAAAAGCCGCTCTCGAAGCACAGGTTCCAAACGATACACACCCTTGATAGGCACTCAGGTATCATAGAACCAACCAATAAGCCTGGACGGCAGCACTCCGATACAACACCTTTATTGGGTTAAAATCCAGTGTACAGCAGTCAATCTATACGGTACAAAAAAATTCCCATAGACACACTCCTAAACCTTATGGGAGCGCATGCTAACACAACCACCAAGTCACTATGCATGTCCGGTGGCGTCTAATGCTGAGAGCTATGGGCAGCAGTATGCACATGCGCATACACTGAAGCAAATCCATCCTACCTTACAGTTGCATCATTTCACAAAACACGGCTAACTGTAAAGTCTGGTCGAACAGACCAAGGCCTGCTGTAAACCCATCACAGTAAATACGTCACAGCAACTCATAAAATAAACCAAAAAGTTCAACATTAGAAAAAGTTGCTAAACAAATCAACCAAGAAATGTGTCACTCTAGATATAATCTTCTACATTTTCTCACCTGCTTCTGCTTCTGAATGACCTTCACACATGGGTGACATGACCTCACTACAAGGCAAACATGGCTTTAGATATGGAAGTAGCTGCCAAAATCTGCAGAAACCCAGTAAGTAGTGGTTGAAGTTTTTTTCAGTCTGGCATTTAATTTTGGACATGGTTCTAAGTAGGTCCTAGATTGGACCTACAGAGCCTGATAGAAATAACATTTGAGCATTGCTTGTGACTGTGTAACCATACAAAGGTGCAGTATTGATTTTGTTTTTCAAGTTGTTATTTTATTTACAGGTACTTATATAGCACCGTTAATTCATGCAGGACTTTATATATATATATACATTGTACATTCATATCAGTCCCTGCCCTCATGGAGCTTACAATCTCAGGTCCCTGACTCACATTCATATATACTCATTCAAGGGCCAATTTAGACAGGAGCCAATTCACCTATCAGCATGTCTTTGGAGTGTGGTAGGAGTACCTAGAGGAAACCCACAGAGGCACAGGGAGAATATACAAACTCCAAGCAGGTAATCTTGTGGTTGGGATTCGAACCGACGACCCTAGTGCTGCTAGGCGAAAGTGCTAACCACGTAGAAGTGATTGATTCTGTGTGAAACCAACCAACATTCTGAAAAATCTTTGTAAACAGTAGCCTAACCAATGTTTTCCTTCCTCTAGAGCAAGGGTCTCCAAACTGCGGCCCGGGGGCCAGATGCGGCCTTTTGTCTGCCTTTATCTGGCCCTTGGGGCACTATTCATGCCACTAATATGAGACACTATTCTGCCTTCTGACACCAAAAATGGGGCATAATTCAGTATACTGGTACTACTCCTCCCCCTAATATCATGGGGCACTGTTTACACCCACTGATGCCTGGAAATTTTCTATTCTGGCCAAAGTCCCCCCCCCCCCCCCAAAGTCTGAAGGACAGTAAACTGGCCCTTTGTTTAGAAAGTTTGGAGACCCCTGCTCTAGAGAGAAGATAAAGACTTCACCATCTATCCACCATTCATGTTTGCTAAAAGAATGCGTTACACCCCAGTGGGCCATGCAACTACAACCAACTTTAGTCTATCCAACCTTTTCTCTTCATAGGTCCCATTCCCCTTATTACAGACTGGCTCTGCATTTGGTGCCTATGGAAGCATACAATACTAGTTGGTCCGATCCATAATGGAAAGTTCTGTACCTTCATAAACTATCCCTGGAATTCCTTGTATCTGGAAACACCGTTTATCACCTAAGCCACATTACACAACTTTTAAGTAAAAGGAGTACAGAAGGACCCAATGGGCCACCTAAACAAAACAAAAGTGACCGTGTTTGTGTTCTCTGGACTAACACATAATGAACAGCTGGCCGCATTTCTCTTTACTTTTTTCTTGAATGTTTACCTTGTTTGTGTTGTGTTTAACTTTGGCATGATGTTCATAGTCCTTAAAGCCCCAAACCTTCACACACCAATGTACTACTTTCTCAGTTACCTCTCTTTGGTGGACCTTTTCTACTCCTCAGTTATAGCTCCTAAAATGTTGGCTGACCTTATGTCCAAGATAAAGTTAATATCCTTTTATGGCTGTGCATTCCAGTTCTTTTTCTTTGATGCTTTGGCCGTCACAGAAGCACTTTTACTCTCAACTATGTCCTATGACCGATATGTTGCTATCTGTCACCCTCTACTTTATGTTTCCATTATGACCAACAAAAAGTGCCTGAGTCTTGCTTTCCTTAGTTTTTCTATTGGTTTCTTGCAATCTATAGTACAAACAAGCTGTGTGTTCAGTCTTGAGTTCTGTGGCCCAAACCTCATAGACCATTTCTACTGTGACGTACCACCACTGCTTAAACTGGCCTGCTCCAGCACTCTGTGGTGTGATTCAATAACGTTCTTCTTTGTTTTTGCTTGTGGTGTAGGCTCATTGATGCCCATCTTGGTGTCATACAATTTCATAGTTTCTTCCATTCTAAAGATAAAGTCCAGTCATGGGAGACAGAAGGCATTTGGTACTTGTTCCTCACATCTCATGTGCGTCTCTATTTTCTACGGGACAGTTTTTTTCATTTATCTACGTCCTCCTAACAGTGCCCTTAAGATTCAAGATAAGTCGGCGTCTGTGTTTTACACAGTCATGATACCAATGCTGAACCCTCTTATATATAGCATGAGAAACCAAGAGGTGAAAAGGGTTATCAAGAAAGTACTTCACATAGATCACTGATATAGACAGACTTGCATGAGTTTGTGGTTGTAAATTTTTGATGCTCAAGTCAATCTGTGCAAATAACATTCAGAACATCTATCATGCTCTCTGAAACCAAGCGGGTGAATGGGAAGCATGGGTATTTTTAAATTCTTTTTTATTCTTATTAAATGTTTTTTCATTTTTTTTCAGGATGTAGAGCAGTGGTCTCCAAACTGTGGCCCGTGGGCCAAATGCGGCCTTTTGCTTGCCTATAGACAGTCCTTGGGGCACTGTTTCACACACTGATACAAGGCACTATTCCTTCCAAAGACACTAATGATGGGGCTTTTACCTTCCACTGACACCAAGGATGGAGCCCTATTCCTTCCACTGACACCAATTATGGGGCATTTTTCCTTCCACTGGCACCAATGATGGAGCCCTATTCCTTCCACTGACACCAATGATGGGGCAGTATTCCTTCCACTGATACCAACGATAGAGTGCTATTCCTTCCACTAACACCAATTATGGGGCATTTTTCCTTCCACTGACACCAATTATGGGGCATTTTTCCTTCCACTGACACCAATGGTGGAGTCCTATTCCTTCCACTGACACCAATGATTGGGCACTATTCCCCCCACTGGCACAATGATGGGGTATTAGTCCCCCCCCCACTGACACCAAGGATGGGACACTAATCCTACCACTGACACCAATGATGGGGCACTATTCCTTCCACTGTCATAAATAATGGGGCACCATTCCTCCCACTGACACCAATGATGGGGCACTAAAGCTCACACTGGCACCAATGATGGGGAACCATTCCTCCCATTGACACCATCAATGGGGTACCGAATCTCCCACTGACACCAGGGTTGGGGCATCATTCCTCTCACTGACACCAATGAGGAGGCACTGATTCTCCCACTGACACCAGGGTTGGGGCATCATTCCTCTCACTGACACCAATGAGGAGGCACTGATTCTCCCACTGACACCAATGTTGGGGCACTATTCCTTCTCCTACTGACCACAGGCATAATATAATTTTTTTACTCCCACTGACCACCAAGCCTGAGACATTGTCTAATCCCACTGACATTGGGGCATTTTCTACTCCAAATGACTACAGTACACCCCCCAGTGGCGTTGCTAGGCGGGGGCGGGGGGTGTGGTCCACACAGGGTGCCACCCGCTAGAGGGGTGATACCATTCCGAGGGTGATGAAAGCCTGCTCCCTTTGGCAGTTTTTTTTTTTCTTCAGCTGGGACACACCTCCAACGCTGCGGCCGTGCCTGCCATGTGTTCTCCTCCTCCTCCTCTGTCTCCCACTCCTGCTTAAGCCTGTCTCGATCTGCTCTCCACCCGGGCAGCGTGGTTGCGCACTGTCCTCTCCAGCTGCCGCCCGGGTGTTCTGTGTACCTGAGCCGCCCAAGCTGGTGCGGTAACGGGTGGGGGGTGTCAGCTTGAGATTGGGGCGGGAGATGTCCTCCGCTGCCCGAGGTAAGGTGTTGTGAGGGGGGGGGCTTGCTGATAACGTTGGTTTATGCCGCTGGTCACAGCTATATCATATGGAGGGGGGTAGTTTGTTTTGGGGGTCTGTACTAATGGGGGGATTTGTTCTGGGGGGGTCTGTACTAATGGAGGGAGGTGGTTTATTCTGGGGGGGTTCTGTACTAATGGAGGTGTGTGGTTTGTTCTGGGGGGTCTGTACTAATGGAGGGGGGCGGTTTGTTCTGAGGGGGGTTGGTTTGTTCTGGGGGGTCTGTGCTAATGGAGGGGGGTCTACAGTATACTGAGGGAGGGGGAGGTCTATACTGAGGGAGGGGGGGTCTGTACCGAGGGGGGTGGTCTATATTGATGGAGGGGGTTTATACTTGGTAAAGGGTCTGCACTGACAGAGGAGGGTCTATACTTTTTGGAGTGGGGGGGTCTATACTTAGTGGAGGGGGGTCTGTACTGGGGACTATAGTTGGTGGAGGGGGGGTGACACCATGTTTTATCGCACCAGGTGACACCAACCCTAGTGACACCACTGCACCCCCCTAAAATCCAAAGGACAGAAAAGCAGCCCCTTGTTTATAGAAAGTTTGGAGACCCCTGATGTGGAGGCTAGATTGGAGCAGGGAGACCTGATGCCGAGCCCCATGCAATTGACCTTATTAATAATAATATACATATACAAACTATAGTGTGCTTCCCTGTTAGGGAATAAATAAAAAAAAGTGCAAAAAAACATAGATAATAAAATGAATAATATATCAATTGATGGTGTACAAAATGTAACTCAATACAGTGACAGAATATTTCCATTAAAAAATTAATAGTTCATGTGTTATAAACAAATATAATATAAAAGTGTTAAAAAAAAAGGTGAAAAATGTGTCCATTTATTCTCTTCAGTAGTGGTGCACTCCAATAAACGCAGAACCACATGAAATATACAAGGAATTCCATCATAAACATGTGCCCACCACTACACTGAAAGCCTCTTACCGGATCAATAGGATCTCCAGTTACAGAGATCAAACACGCATAGTATGCTGACACCACCTGGTGTCCAGGGACTAGCTGAATCCGGTCCAATGGTACTGGTATCAATTGTCTTAACCTCAGGTATGGGATCTCAAATAACCGCCATAGAAGGAGAAGAACAAAGGGTGCACATAGCGTGATATTGTAATAATGTGTATTTATTATTTAAAATGAAAACCGGTACTCACATTGTTAAAATAAGAAACGAGGAATCAAGCAACATGAACCGTACCAACTGCCAGCATCGGCAGGCGTGATGATGTCACAACTTCTGTCTCCACCCAACGTGCGCCGTCATCATGCCCGCCATGGACTATTAGTATTTTATGGAAATATTGTGTCACTGTATTGAGTTACATTTTGTGCGCCATCTGTTGATATATTATTTATTTTATTATATATATTTTTTTGCACTGCAACCTACACTCACCGACCACTTTATTAGGTACAACCGTTCAATTAAATCAAAAATAAACTGCGCTTAAAAAGTGTGATAAAAAAGTCCATATCTATAATATGCAAAACAAGTCCATATGGTGATGTGATATCCACGAAATCCCTTGGTATTGGAAACATCACCAAAAGAATAGTGCCAATAGAAAAGAGAACACCTCCACCTAATTAATTTGCTGCTTACCAGCTCCTGAGACCTCTTATCACGGGAAGTCTCAAACACTTGTGGCTCTAAACCCAGCCAGGGCCTTTGGTCATCCAGGGGGATCTTGCTGTCATGCCTCCACCGCCTATTGGAAATCAGTTACGGAGGGGTTCCGTAAAATAAATAAAGCCTCCATAGTGGGGGAGCCCAATGTCAGACCCCGTGTTTTTGACCCAGGTCTACCCACAGATCTGGTAACCTGCTAACAATGTGGTATGGTACTCTTCACTAGACCATATGACAGGTCTAGCCAATGTTCAGGACTCCGGCAAGGTGGAAAAAGGACTTACTGTTCGTTGCATGTTCGCCGAACACGTTGCACGTTACACCCGTTCACTTGCTTAGTAACACAAATTGCTAATCAGCCAATTACATGGCAGCAACTCAATGCATTTAGGCATCTAGACGTGCTGAAGTCCAACCTGAGCATCAGAATGGGCAAGACGTGGCATGGTTGTTGGTAGTTAGTATTTCACAAACTGCTGATCTACTGGGATTTTCACGCACAACCATCTCTCGGGTTTACAGAGAATGGTCTGAAAAAGAGAAAATATCCAGTGAGCGGCAGTCGTGTGGAGGAAAATGCCTTGTTGATGTCAGAGATCAGAGGAGAATGGGCAGACTGGTTTCAGAATATAGAAAGGCAACAGTAACTCAAATAACCACTCGTTACACCCAAGGTGTGCAGAGTACCATCTCTGAATGCACAACACATCCAACGTTGAAGCAGATGGTCTACAGCAGCAGAAGACCACACCGGGTGCCACTCTTGTTAGCTAAGAACAGGAAACTGAGGCTACAATTCGCACAGGATCACCAAAATTGGACAATAGAAGATTGGAAAAATGTTGCCTGGTCTGATGAATCTTGATTTCAGCTGCGACATTCAGATGGTGGGGTCAGAATTTGGCATAAACAACATGAAAGCATGGATCCATCCTGCCTTGTATCAATGGTTCAGGCTGGTGGTGGTGTAATGGTGTGGGGGATATTTTCTTGGCACACTTTGGGCCCCTTAGTACCAATTGAGCATCGTTTAAACACCACGGCCTACCTGAGTATTGATGCTGACCATGTCCATCCCTTTATGACTACAGTGTCCCCATCTTCTGATGGCTCCTTCCACCAGGATAATGCACCATGTCACAAAGATCCAATCATCTCACCACTGGACAATGAGGTCCCTGTACTCCAATGGCCTCCACACTCACCACATCTCATCCAATAGAGCACCTTTGGTGATGTGGTGGGATGGGAGATTGGCATCATAGACGGGCAGGCGACAAATCTGCAGCAACTGCGTGATGCTATCATGTCACTATGGACCAAAATCTCTGAGGAACGTTTCCAACACCTTGTTGAATCTTTGCTATGAAGAATGAAGGCAGTTCTGAAGGCAAAAGGGGGTCCAACCCGGTACTACCAAGGTGTACCTAATAAAGTGGTTGGTGAGTGTATATCTTAACAGGAAGCGCACTATAGTTTGTATATACTGTATACAGTATATGCCTGAAGCCATTCAGAATATTCGGATGGTATATGGGTGCTGCTCTTGTGGAGATTATCACACTTTAGCGCAAAATATTTTTTATATTATTATTATTAATAATAATAATAGCCTACCGCTCTTCGTTATCAGCAAGCAATAGATCACTTTAATGGTTGAATACCTTTTTTTTAATCATTTTCACAATTAAAACATAAAACTGTGAAGCGTACACAGGAGAAAAACAATCCTACAATTGTACATGTTATTAAAACAAGGAAAACCAGTTTACAGTGTTAACAGATGACTATCAGTGGGAATATCACTGATTGTGATATAATTATTGCATATTAAATCAAAAAGTAAACCAAATATGGGGGGGGGGGGAGGAGGAAAGGTGGACAGGAAATGAAAAAAATAAGGGGGGGGGGGGGTTCAAGGTAAGGGCTAGGCTCTGGGAGCTAGGTACTCACCGCAGCAATCGTTAAAAACAGTGAAGGGAACGGAAAGTCTTCAAAGGTATATATTAGTCTCATGAACAACTGCAGGGGGATATCCTCTCCAAGGGGTGGCCCAGATAAAATAGTTAATATCCAGTTCTAGAGACAAGGACTCATCTTAACTCTCATTCTAGATTGTGAAAACTTTACACCAAGAGGTGAGAAGCTTGTCACCTTCCCACATTACATGCAGATATATGTTCTCTTAGCTCCACTGTATCTCCAGCAAGTGTCAGAGATCGTTATTAAATATTTCATGAAGCGAGACCTGGTCTTTATACCTCCTATAAAGTACTTTATCATTTTTTTTCATCACTTTTACACTAGCCTGTTGCTGCAGGGGAGACAGCTGAGGCCTGCCCTAGGAAGGCCTACAAAGTGCATGCTCGTGGAATAGCAACAAACTACAGTACTTAAAAATCTCCATAGGTGGCGCTTTACATTTTTTTACAGTTTACCTGTTTAGAGCTACAGCAGCGGTCTAGTGCTAGAATTACTGCTCTCCCTTTAACAATCACGTCGTTACCTCACATGTGTGGTTTGAACACCGTTTACATATGTAGGCACGACTTACATGTGTGTTCGCTTCTGCACGCAAGTACGGAGGGATAGGGCGCTTTACTTTTTTTTTTTTTAATTTATTTTACTTTTTATTTTTAATTCTTACACCATCCCTTTAATTTTTTTATTACTTTTATTCCTATTACAAGGAATGTAAACATCCCTTGTACTAGAAATAAGCGTGACAGGTCGGGGTCAAAAAGACCTCGCCTTTAACAAAAAAATGAAAAAATCCTTTCTGTCTGCCCGAGAACAAGAAGTGACGTCAGACGTCGTTGCGGTCCTCCAAGGGCATAGAGCCGAGTGGGGGCTGTCTTGTCTTCTCTCAGCTTCCTGCCTAGCCATCAGCTGCATCAGATCAGTTCCGGGTGTACCAATGGCTCTGGTAAGCTCGGAACAACCGGGAAGCGATAGGAGGGGGAGGGGGCACCTCTCCCACCCCCTTTAAAAGTGATCTCGCAGAAAATGCGCACCACGGCCTGCATTTTTTGAATAGGCCATAAAATGCCAGGCACAGTGTGGCATAACCTTGCAGTGCAAAGCTGATAGCGATATCTCCTCCATTATATATAGACCCCAAGTGTCCACTTTTATTTTTCAAGTAATGCCCCGTACACACAAGCGGATTTTCCGTCGGAAAAATCTTGGATAGTTTTTCCGACGGAATTCCGCTCAAGCTTGTCTTGCATATACACGGTCACACAAAAGTTCTCTGAACTTTCGACCACCAAGAACGTGACGTACAACACTACGACAAGCCGAGAAAATGAAGTTCAATGCTTCCGAGCATGCGTAGGAATTTTGCGCGTGGGAATTTGTACAGACGATCGGAATTTCCAATCTGAACTTTTTCCGACCGAAAAATAGAGAACATGCTCTCAATCTTTTGCTGGCGGGAATTTGGCCAGCAAAAGTCCGATGGAGTATACACACAGTCGTATTTTCCGAACAAAAGCTCTCATCGGACTTTTGCTGGCCGAATTTCCGATCGTGTGTACGGGGCATAAGTGTTAAGATCCAGGACTGGATTTAAGAACAAAATGTTTAACTGGTTTATGGCACCCAGAGCTTGGCAACCAGAACTAAAGACTTTGGGAGCCCAGCACCCAATACCAATGTACTAGTCTTTTTTATGATGCTTTAGTGGTGGGATTATATTGAAGGAGGTTACTCTTTGCAGCCCCCTTGTCCTAAACAGGGGCTACGATGTCAATTACATTTTTGGCAGAGTTGTAGTTAGCTCAGAATGATTGTATAGTTTTTCAACTGGTAAGGGAGGGTTACAGCCCCTGTCAGTTTATTTTTTACCATCCCTGTCCCATTGCAGAGATTTCCCTTCACTTCCTGCCCCATAGCCAAACAGGAAGTGAGAGGAAATCTATGCAAATTAAGGGAATCCATCCCCCCCCCCCAGGCCCTCAGAACTAGTGTTCCCACTCGGGCAGGGCAGGTCTTAAACAGCAAGGGGTGTGGCCTCCGGCTCATCCTCCATACTCCTCTGGTCCCCCTCCGTGCTCCTCCGGCTCCCCCCTGTGCTCCTCAGGCTCCCCCTCCGTGCTCTCCTCCGACTCCCCCTCAGTGCTCTTCCGGTTCCCCTCTGTGCTCCTCCAGCTCCCCCTCTGTGCTCTCCTTCAGCTCACCCTCCGTGCTCCTCTGGCTCCCTCTAAATGCTTCTCTTGTCCCCCTCTGTGCTCCTCCAGTTCCCAGTCACCCTCTTTGCTCCTCCGACTCCCCCTCTGTGCTTCTCCAGCTCCCCCTCCATTCTCTCCTCCGGTACCCCTCTGTGCTCCTCCGGCTCCCCCTCTGTGCTCCTTGAGGTCCCCCTCCATGCCCTCCTTCAGCTCACCCTCCGTGCTCCTCCGGCTCCCCCTCTGTGCTCCTTCAGCTCCCCCTCTGTGCTCTCCTTCAGCTCACCCTCCATGCTCCTCTGGCTCCCCCTAAATGCTCCTCTTGTCCCCCTCTGTGCTCCTCTGGTCCCCCTCTGTGCTCTTCTGGCTCCCCCTCTGTGCTCTCCTCCGGCTTGTCCTCCGTGCTCCTCTGGTCCCCCTCTGTGCTCTTCTGGCTCCCCCTCTGTGCTCTTCTCCGGCTCACCCTCCATGCTCCTCTGGCTCCCCCTAAATGCTCCTCTTGTCCCCCTCTGTGCTCCTCTGGTCCCCCTCTGTGCTCCTTCAGCTCCCCCTCTGTGCTCTCCTTCAGCTCACCCTCCATGCTCCTCTGGCTCCCCTTGTCCCCCTCTGTGCTCCTCTGGTCCCCCTCTGTGCTCTTCTGGCTCCCCCTCTGTGCTCTCCTCCGGCTTGTCCTCCGTGCTCCTCCGGCTCGACCTCCATGCTTCTCCGGTCCCCCTCTGTGCTCTCCTCCAGCTTACCCTCTGTGCACCCCCGGTCCCCCTCCGTGCTCTTCCGGCTCCCCCTATGTGCTCTCCTCTGGCTCATCCTCCATGCTTCTCCGGCGGCTCCCTCTCCGTGCTCCTCTGCCCCCTCTGTCCTCCTCCGGTCCCCCCTGTCCCGGATCTGTCAGGATGGTGAGCGTAACAATAAAAAATGCCCCTTAGGGACTGGGACTTTAAAGGCGCCATAAACACCAAAAAGATTTAAAAAGTAGACATTTTATTTCAAAGACCACTGGAACATATCAATAAAAACATGCCTGTGCAAATACAAAATACAGATATCAATATGAATTTGTGTATGACATGTACAGATACTTGGTATGGATGGAGAGCGGAGGAAGGAGTCGGTAAATCTGTCATTTACCGACTCCTTCCTTTTCTGAATGCACATGCCCATTCATAACTGAGCATTGTAACCTGTGTTTACTATGCGTCAGTTTATGAATGGAGAGGAGCCTCTGTCTTCAGTGCAGCTGAGGCTGCAGAGAAATGGACTGGGGAATCTCTGTCCTCAGTCCCTTTCCCTGTCTCAAAGGGGAGATGTCGGGGGTCTGTTTAGACCTCTGATATCTCACCAAAGCCCCCCCAACAGGGCTGATAAAAAAATAAAATGTTATGCAAACCGATTGTTGCAGCAGCTGTCCGGGAGGTTGGTCTCAGACGATCTTGGAGGTGAAGATGCTGGATGTGGAGGTCCTGGGCTGGTGTGGTTACACGTGGTCTGTGGTTGTGAGGCCGATTGGATGTACTGCCAAATTCTCTGAAACACCCTTGGAGACGACTTATGGTAGAGAAATGAACATTCAATTCAAGGGCAACAGCTCTGGTGGACATTCCTGCAGTCAGCATGTCAATTGCCCGCTCCTTCAAAACTTGTGACATCTGTGGCATTGTGCTGTGTGATAAAACTGCACATTTTAGAGTGGCCTTTTATTGTGGCCAGCCTAAGGCACACATGTGCAATAATCATGCTGTCTAATCAGCATCTTGATATGCTACACCTGTGAGGTTGATGCATTATCTCAGCAAAGTAGACCATGGGGCCCAATAGCACCAATGATGGGGGAACCATTCCTACTAATAAGACCACGATGGGGCACAATTCCTCCTTCTGACACTAACAATGGGGCACAATTCCTCCCAATGACACCAAAGATGGGACACTGTTCCTCCCAATGACATCAACAATGGGGCACAATGATACCAATGATGGGGCACAATCCCTACCAAAGACGCCAATGATGGGGCACAATCCCTACCAAAGACACCAATGATGGGGCACTGTTCCTCCCACTGACACCAACACTGGGGCACTATTCCTCCCAATGACACCAAAGAGTGGACAATATTCCTCCCAATGACATCAACAATGGGGCACAATGATGGGGCACAATTCCTACCAAAGACAGCAATGATGGGACACTGTTCCTCCCAATGAAGCCAACAATGGGACACTGTTCCTCCCAATGAAGCCAACAATGGGACACTATTCCTCCCAATGACATCAACAATGGGGCACAATGATGGGGCACAATTCCTACCAAAGGCAGCAATGATGGGGCAAAATTCCTCCCAATGACACCAAAGATGGGGCACTGTTCCTCCCAATGACATCAACAATGGGGCACAATGACACCATTGATGGGGCACAATGATACCAATGATAGCTCACAATGATACCAATGATGGGGTACGATTCCTACCAATGACACCAATGATGGGGCACAAGTCCTACGGAAGACACAAACGATGGGTCATAATTCCTCCCAATGATACCAATGATGGGGCACAATTCCTACCAAAGACACAAACGATGGGGCATAATTCCTTCCAATGATACCAATGATGGGGCACAGTTCCCACCAAGGACACTAACAATGGGGCATAATTGCTCCCAATGACACCAATGATGGGACATTATTCTTCCCAATGACATCAACAATGGGGCACAATGACACCAATGATAGGGCACAATAATACCAATGATGAGGCACAATTCCTACCAAAGACACCAATGATGGGGCACAATGATACCAATGATGGGGCACAATTCCTCCCAATAACACCAATGATAGGACACTATTCCTCCCAATGACATCAACAATGGGGCACAATGATACCGATGATGGGGCACAATTTCTACCAATGCCACCAATGATAGGACACTATTCCTCCCAATGACTTCAACAATGGGGCACAATGATACCAATGATGGGGAACAATGATACCAATGATGGGGCACAATTCCTACCAAAGACACCAATGATATAGCACAGTGATTCCAATGAAGGGGCACAATTACTCCAAAGGACACCAATGATGGGACACTATTCCTCCCAATGACATCAACAATGGGGCACAATGACACCAATGATGGGGAACAATGATACCAATGATGGGGCACAATTCCTACTAATGACACCGATGATGGGACACAATAATACCAATGATGGGGCACAATTCCTATCAAAGACACCAATGAAGGGGCATTATTCCTCCCAATGATACCAACACTGGGGCACTATTCCTCCCACTGATACCAATGATGAGGCACAATTCCCACCAAAGACACCAAAAAAGGGGCAAAATTCCTCCCACTGACACCAATGATGGGACACTATTCCTCCCAATGACATCGACAATGGGGCACAATGACACCAATGATGGGGCACAATTCCTGCCAATGACACCAATGATGGGGCACAATGATACCAATGATGGGGCACAATGATACCAATGATGGGACACAATTCCTCCCAATGACACCAACGGTGGGGCACGATGATACCAATGATGGGGCACAATTCCTTCCAATCACACCAATAATAAGACAGAATTCCTCTCACTGACACCCAAGATGGCGCATTGTTTACTCCCACTGATCCTGGGCATTTTCTACTCCCAATGGCCACAGTCCGGCCCCCCTAATTTCTGAAGGACTGTAAATAGGCCCTTTGTATAGACAGTTTGGAGACCCCTGTTCTATATGAATAATTGAAGGCTAAATATGTTATAAAATATTCCTTACTGCAAAGTGAATAATTAGCATTATCAGAGGGACCTTCTCCCCAGCTGTCACATGTCTCATTTCCAATAATTGGTCATACACCTTGGAGCACACAGTTCAATGCTCCCTGGAATAAAAGAGGTAGAATATAAACATGTGGAATGTAAATGGTTCTCCTATCCTTCACACCAACAATTATTCCTCAGACAGGTAAGGGTGTGATATTCCCTGTGTAATGAAAGGGAAGCCCCCGGGTACATGATACACACAACCTCCATTGTGAATGTCCCACCAACCAGGGAGATTTCTTGAGTTGCCCATCCATGGTAGACCCGAGCTCCCTCTTCTTCATAACGTTGTCTGTGATTTCTGTTCCAGTGACTGAGAGCTTCACCTCTTCTTCTTTAGCATTCTCTCATCTACAGAAGCTTTCTTACTCTTTCATTGCGGATTGATTTCAGTATTTTGTCACAAAAGAATAGAAAGTTCACTGCGGTGGAATTTTGCTTTAAAAATAAAATTTAAAAAAAAATCCTTTTTTTTTTTTTTTAAGAAGATGTGGCTTTTTTTGTTGAGTGTATTTTTGGGCAGTTTAGTATATTTTATTCAAAGGAGATGAACTAAAATTGGAGCACTCGGAATCTGGTGCAGCTGTACATGGCAACCAATCGGCTTCTAACTTCAGCTTGTTCAGTTAAGATTTGGTAATAAGACCTGGAAGCTGATTGGTTTCTATACAGAGCTGCACCAGATTTTGCACTCTCCAGTTTTAGTAAATCAAGTGTTCTTTGTATTTGTTTTCTCTTCCTTTTTTATGTTTCTCGTCCTCTTTTTTGTGTACTGTGACTTCACATGTTTTATTCTACTTTTTTTTCACTGTATGTAAAAAATAAATAAAAAAAAAATAACATGGAGACTAATGAGGGGCCAGGAAAAAGGTTAGTTAAAAGGAGCTTCTTAGACCCTCAGGGAACCATTTAAAAGCGCGATTCAGCGAATTGCGACTCCGACGTATTTTAACAAAATGGCAAAATTCTGCCAAAATCTATCAATCTTCACCAAAGTTTCAGAAAAATGTAAACCCGCAATTTCGCTCAACCCAACTTTTCAAAGGGAATGTTTTCCATATATTTTAGGTATTAGGCTCATGAGTTAAAATTGGTTGACTGATTTTTAATTCCTTTTTACTGAGGTATACAGTATAAACTATGAAATAAATATTTTATATTTATCATTTTGGTGTCACTAGGTCAACAGCGCTCTTCTGGTACTCCAGGTTATTGTGTAATTTACTGTTCTGCTACAGCAGGGGTCTCCAAACCTTCTAAACAAAGGGTCCCTTTACTGTCCTTCAGACTTTAGGGGTGCGGAACTGTGACCAGTGAGAGAAGAAAGTGCCCTGGTGTCAATGGGAGTAAACAATACCCCATCATTGATTCTAGGCTGAATAATAGTGCCAAGTGGTGGTGTCAGTGGGAGGAAAAGTGCCCCATCATTGGTGTCAGTGGGAGGAATAGTGCCCCATTATTGGTGTCAGTGGGAGGAAAAGCACCCCATCATTGGTATCAGTGGGAGGAATAGTGCTCCATCATTGATGTCAGTGGGAGGAATAGTCCCCAATCATTGGTGTCAGTATGAGGAATAGTGCCCCATCATTGGTGCCAGTGGGAGAAATAGTGCCCCAACACTGGTTTCAGTGGGAGGAATGGCGCCCCCTCATTGGTGTCAGTATGAGGAATAGCGCCCCCTCATTGGTGTTAGTGGGAGGAATAGTGCCCCATCATTGGTGTCAGTGGGAGGAATAGTGCCCCATTATTGGTGTCAGTGGGAGGAATGGCGCCCCCTCATTGGTGTCAGTATGAGGAATAGCACCCCCTCATTGGTGTCAGTGGGAGGAATAGTGCCCCATCATTGGTGTCAGTGGGAGGAATAGTGCCCCATTATTGGTATCAGTGGGAGGAAAAGCACCCCATCATTGGTATCAGTGGGAGGAATAGTGCCCCCCATTGGTTTCAGTGGGTGGAATAGGGTCCTATCATTGGTGTCAGTGAGAAGACTAGTGCCCCATTGTTGGTGACAGTGGCAGGAACTATGCCCTACCTTTGCTGACAGTGGGGGAGAACAATGCCCCAAAGGTTGGATAAAAGCAAGCAAAGGGCTGCATCCGACCCCCAGGCCGCAGTTTGGAGACCACCTCAGATAGCAAGCAATTGTGGTGCAAGTTTGAAAATGTCTTCCTAAGCTATTGCTAAACTTGCTAGACTTCACAAGTTTGCTGCACAATTGCAGCAAGTCCGCATTGCATGACTTCAGATCAACTTTCTTTGCAAACCTTCTGCTGCAAGTTCTGGTTCAGTTATGTTGTGCAATAGTCATCCCACCACAGGGGGCACCAGGGCTGAATTTTTTATGCTGTAGACCTGCAGAGCTGTTGCTGTAGACTCACCACTGCAACTTTGCCCTTGCTAGAGACTTGCCACGCAAATTTGCTTCAAATTGGAAAAGTGTCAAGTAGAACTTGTTCTTCAATGCTCTGTAAGTGTACAACTTGCCAGTGACAATGTGCAGCAAGTTAACAGACGTACAATTCAACACTGCCACAGATTTGTGGCAAGTTATCCTTGCTATCTGGGGCTGTGCTATATGATCTCAGGTTATACACACACCTTAGTGACTCAGAGGACCTTCCCTCTTCCATTACAAGCACATCTAGGTCTGGACCTTCAGTCTGCCGAGGCAGTTAAAATGTGCAGAGCTAGTGCTGGGCTTTTTTTATTTTTTCCAGAAAACCCAGCATGCACTACGCACACTGAAGCAAGCATGCACCTTGTATTGTTTATGTATAATATAAGGATTTTATGCTACTAATAAGATTAAAGCGGGGTTCTACCCAAATTTTGAACAATATCTGTATGTATTCTCTTCCTTGCCTAGATGCTGACATGCCGTTTAAAAAAATTTAAATCGCCGTAATTACCTTTTATTTTTCTATTCTTCTTTGCACTTCCTGGTTCTCCTCCCGTGGGAGTAGGCGTGTTTCTAGCCTCTCCCAGACTCCTGGGAGCTAGTCTCAGGCTTCCCAGGATGCCACTGAGCATGTGCGGGAATGAGCAGTGAATGCTGGGAGCACAGCAATCACCACATCCAGGAAATAAATGCTTGTGGGCTTCAAATGCCCACAATGAAGATGGAAACCGCCTGCAGTGAATAATATAAGTTATTCTTTCCGACGAAATCTGACACAGGCGGACATATTACACACAATATGTGAGTATGTAATGCTGAGAAGAAAAGTTTGTGAATGAACTCAAAAAAAAAAAAACGATAGATAGGTGGACCCCCGCTTTAAATACAAAAACATATATGAACAGGTTAAAAAGGTGTAAACTTTCATTAAACAAAATTAAAATTGACCAGAATCTCTATACAGGTGCATCTCAAAAAATGTGAATATCATCAAAAAGTTAATTTATTTCAGTAATTCAATTAAAAAAGTGAAAATCGTATATTATATAGATTAATTACACACAGGGTGATATATTTCAAGCATTGTTTTCTTTTAATTTTGATGATTATGGCATTGTTGGGTCTGGTGTCTCTCACCTTCCTCTTGACAATACCCCACAGATTCTCTATGGGGTTTAGGTCAGGCAAGTTTGCTGGCCAATCAAGCACAGTGATACCATGGTCAA
This sequence comes from Lithobates clamitans, assembly GCA_037952925.1. Taxonomy (NCBI): domain Eukaryota; kingdom Metazoa; phylum Chordata; class Amphibia; order Anura; family Ranidae; genus Lithobates; species Lithobates clamitans. Next base: position 261,649 of record JBBGZY010001513.1, read on the forward strand.
TAAACCAGGTATTGGTACTTTTGGCAGTGTGGGCAGGTGTCAAGTCCTGCTGTAAAAATGAAATCAGCATCTCCATAAAGCTGGTCAGCAGAGGGAAGCATAAAGTGCTTTAGAATTTCCTGGTAGAGGGCTGCGCTGACTTTGGACTTGTTAAAAAAAAAGTGGACCAACACCAGCAGATGACATGGCTCCCCAAATCATCACTAATGGTGGAAACTTCGTACTGGACCTCATGCACCTTGGATTCTGTGCCTCTCCACTCTTCCTCCAGACTCTGAGACCTTGATTTCCAAATGAAATGTTAACTTTACTTTCATCCGAAAAGAGGACTTCGGACCACTGAGCAACGGTCGAGTCTTTTTTCTACTTAGCCCAGTAAAGATGTCTTCTGACATTGTCTCTGGTTCAGGAGTGGCTAGACACAAGGAATGGGACAGTTGTAGCCCATGTCCTGCATACGTCTGTGTGTGGTGGCTCTTGAAGCACTGACACCAGCTGTAGTCCACTCCTTGTGAACCTCCTCCAAATTCTTGAATGGCCTTTGCTTCACAATCCTCTCAAGGCTGCACTTATCTCTGTTGCTTGTGCACCCTTTTCTATAACACCTTTTCCTTCCACTTTGCACTCTGTGAACAGCCAGCTTCTTTAGCAATGGCTTTTTGTGACTTTCCCTCCTTGTGGAGGGTGTCAATGACTGTCTTCCGGACAACTGTCAAGTCAGCAGTCTTCCCCATGATTGTGTAACCTACTGAACCAGACTGAGACACCATTTAAAGGCAAACCTTTACAGGTGTTTTGAGTTAATTAGCTGATTAGAATGTGACACCGCGAGTCTACAATATTACATTTTTTCATAGTTTTTTGAGATACTGAATCCTGGGTTTTCATTAGCTGTAAGCCATAATCATCAAAATTAAAAAGAAAGAAATGCTTGAAATCGATCACTCTGTATGTAATGAATTTATATAAAATATATGAGTTTCAATTTTTAATTGAATTACTGAAATAAATGAACTTTTTGATGATATTCTAATTTTTTGAGATGCACCTGTATTTTCCTTTTCACTCATTGCATTCAATTATCGAAATCGAGGCATTGCGAGGGGCGCTGCATCCTGATATTCTAAATATTGGTTTGGAAAGGAAAGATGGACTTTTCATTGTGTAAAATTATTTTATACAAAGACACCAATAAACAGCTCTTCCCTTATGGAACCACGCTGTTTACTAGTGTCTTGGTGTAAAATAATTTCATCTTGTTTTTAGCTTTTTGAGAATTGTAATAAAATGTAGTTTTACTTATTATGTGTCTTGCCACCTGAAAAGTCTATCTTTCCTTTCCGAACCAATAGCTTATTCCATTATTGGTTTGTTGATATCTGCTATGATTTTCATTACAGGTTAGAAAAGTGAGACAGAGACCTTATGTATTGTTCTTTTTGTTCCTCTAATGCCCTGTACACACGGTCGGACATTGATCGGACATTCCGACAACAAAATCCCTGGATCTTTTCCGACGGATGTTGGCTCAAACTTGTCTTGCATACACACGGTCACACAAAGTGGTTGGAAAATCCGATCGTTCTGAATGCGGTGACGTAATACACGTACGTCGGGACTATAAATGGGGCAGTAGCCAATAGCTTTCGTCTCTTAATTTATTCTGACCACGCGTGGCACTTTTTGATACAAATCAGATTTGTATACACACGATCGGAATTTCCGACAACGGATTTTGTTGTCGGAAAATTTTATAGCCTGCTCTCAAACTTTGTGTGTCGGAAATTCCGATGGAAAATGTGTGATGGAGCCCACACACGGTCGGAATTTCCGACAACAAGGTCCTATCACACATTTTCAGTCAGAAAATCCGACCGTGTGTACGGGGCATTACTGTACGCATGTTGAACTGGTGGTTTTTGATCACAAACAGACCTCTTACCCATTTGTTATGGTCCTCCTAGAAAACATGAACTTGGACTAAACAAGGCCTTAATTTATTCTACAGATTAAAGAGACTCTGTCAGGGTCTAAAAAATTAAATAAACAGTACTTTGCAAAAGCAGAGCAATTATACTTACCTCTCCAGTTGCTTCTGCATTCTATCTACTTCTCAACTCCAGAGCTGAGGCCTTCGGTAGCGTGTTTGGTTTTTGACACAACCAGGAGTGTTGGATGTCTGTTTCCCCCCCTCTGAGAGCTGTGGTTCCTTCCATCGACCCCTGCATCACTACAGGACTTAGCAGCGAGATAGGTCCCCCTTTTGCCCCTAAAACAGCCCTGAACCAATGAGGCATGGACACAACTAGACCTCTGAAGGTATGCTGTGGTATCTGGCACCAACCTGTTAGTAGTAGATCCTTTCAGTCCTGTAAGTGGTGAGGTGAGCCACCATGGATCCGACTTTTTTTCATCACATCCCACAGATGCTCAATTGGATGAGAGATCTGGAGAATTTGGAGTCAACACTTCAAACTTGTTGTGTTTTTCAAACCATTTTTGAAGTGTGGTGCATTATCCTGCTGCAAGAGGCCACTGCCATCAAGAAATACTGTTTCCATGAAGGGGTGTACTTGGACAGAAACAATGATTAGGTACATGTCAAAGAAACATCCACATGAATGACAGGACCCAAGGTTTCCCAGCAGAACATTGCCCAAAGCATCACACTGCCTCCACCGGCTTGCCATCTTCCCATTCTGCATCCTGGTGCCATCTCTTACCCAGGTATATGATGGTCGTCCATATGATGTAAAAGAAAACGTCAATCATTAGACCAGGCCACCTTCTTCCATTGCTCTGTAGTCCAGTTCTGATGCTCACGTTCTCATTGTAGGCGCTTTTGGCTGTGGACACAAGTCAGCATGGGCACCCTGACTGGTCTGCGGCTACACAGCCCCATACACAACAAACTGCGATACCCATTTTTTCTGCTTTCAACACATCAACTTCAGCTACAACATGTTTACTGGCTGCCTAATATATCCCACCCACTTTCAGATGCCATTGTAACAACATAATCAATGATATTCCCCTAAATTGTCAGTGGTCAAAAAATTATGGCTGATCGTTGTAAATAAATAAACAGAAAACCTGCCCGTACAAAACCCTAAACATACAGTTTATGGAGAGAAAGACAAAAAAACCCTTATGAAACATGGTCTAATCTGCACCAAAATGGATGCCCCCTAGTCATTAGCTATGACCTTAAAGTGAACAATAACCCAAGTTTACTTTATGGACCATTTAAACATTTCTATAATTTTACCTACAGGCTGTATCGTGTGTTGTGAACGTGGCATTGGCTATAGCTAGGCTTCCGTCTATGAAGGTTAATATTCTATTCTCCAACCACAGAAACCTATGAACCTCAAAAACAAGACAGCTGTGAAGGTCTTTGAGTTGGCAGGACTATCCAACGACAGACGGCTTGCCCCATTCCTCTTCTTCATCTTCTTACTTGTTTACCTTGTCTCTGTTTTGGCGAATGTTGGCATGATGTTCTTGATCCTTAAATCTTCTAGTCTTCAGACTCCGATGTATTATTTCCTGAGCTTCCTTTCTCTGGTGGACCTCCTATACTCTTCTGTTATAACACCTAAAATGCTGGGTGACCTTCTATCCCAAAGTAAGACCATATCATTTAATGGTTGTTCTACACAATTTTTTTTCTTTGCTTTACTGGCAGTCATAGAAGCTATCTTACTGTCAACCATGTCATATGACCGATATGTAGCTATCTGCCAACCTCTACACTATGTCTTACTAATGACCAAGAAGAGATGTTTGAGTCTGATTCTTCTTGTCTTCATAGTTGGTTGCTTTGCATCTGTAGTGCAAACCAGCTGCATATTTACCTTAGAATATTGTGGACCAAACCTTATAAACCACTTCTACTGTGACGCCCCACCCCTGCTGAAATTGTCCTGCTCCGATACTCTTTTGTGTGATTTGGTAGCCTTCTTCATTGTAAGTACTTGTGGTGCAGGTTCATTGATGACTATCTTGGTCTCTTACACACTCATTGTTTTGTCTATTCTTTGTATAAAGTCGAAGAAAGGTCGTCAGAAAGTCTTTAATACATGCTCCTCACATATTATGTGCCTCTCCATCTTCTATGGGACAGTTTTCTTCATCTATTTGCGTCCTACAGAACACAGCTTCGAGGAACAAGACAGGGTGGTCGCCATATTGTACACAGTACTGATACCTATGCTCAATCCTCTTATATACAGTCTGAGGAACCAAGATGTGAAACAGGCCATCAAGAAAGCAATACATATAAATCCATGATTTAAGCCTCATACACACAATCAGATTTTCCGAAGGAAATTGTGTGATGTCAGGCTGTTGGCGGAAAATCCGACCGTGTGTATGCTCCATCGGACAATTATTGTTGGATTTTCCACTGAAAAATGTTGGATCGCAGGTTGTAAAATTTTTTGCGGACAAATGGGTGTTGTCGGATTTTCCGAGCATGTGTACACAAGTCCATCGGACAACAGTCCAAAGTACAAACACGCATGCTCGGAAGCAAGAATGAGCCAGAAGCGTTCATAATGGAGAATTAACATTTGTGACGTGGCAAATTATGAAATCTGGAAATGCAGCGCACAATTCTCTTCTTCTTTAATGGGATAATAATGAAGCTGCTTTGCTGGTGATACTGATGGAGTTTTTGCAAACACATTTTCAAAGGATTTTTTTTTTTCTAGTGATATCTAGAATAATATTATTATTTTTATTTTTTTTTTCTTATTTTTTTTCTTATGTTGGTGTCCCTTGTCAATTTTACATTGTATTTTTTTTAAATGTAACTGCCTACTCCCAAACTGTCATTTGAAGTAAAACACATAGCCAAGTTTTATTCTACACAATTTTTTTATTGTGCATTAAAAAAGAAAACAAATACAATTGGACATGCTATCTGCCAATAGAACTTAACCAAAAAGTGCATTCTATGCATCCAAAAAAAATATAGCAAATATACAAAAATATACAAAATCAAATCATTATTCAACCAAAAAAATAATGTCAAAGCAATAACTCCAAGGCCAATAATAAATAAAAAACAATAAATAATTTCGCTTCAAATTCCTACAGAATAAATGACATAAAGCTGCGATGTCCTAAATGTTGACACAAACACAACATAAAATGCAAAAGAAAAAAATATGGACTCGCGCTTAACAAACTAGTGGATGTGTGGCTGAGGAGTGCCACACCAAGAGAAATACAGTATATACAGAAATTAAATGTTATACCAAACTGTACCACGCACTCTGTGAAAAATTAAAGGGAATACATAAATCCCTCTAATGAGCAGTGCAATAAAACAGTGCAGTATACAGTATATACATAAATTAAATATTAAATATTATACCAAACTGTACCACGCACTCTGTGAAAAATTAAAGGGAATACATAAATCCTTCTAATGAGCAGTGCAATAAAACAGTGCAATCAAACTTCAAATAAAGTCCATGGGTAATGGATATAAACCAGGAAGTGGATCGTAAGGTCCATATGGGAGAAACCCAAAAGGTGATAGACAGTCCCAGGTGATTCAGAATATGTAGGATCATAAATATGTGGGTCCACCACCAAAAAAGGGGGAGCCTGGCCGCTTACCAGAACCCCATGACCCCCCGTTACAGAGGGTCTAAATGGGCATTGAGATCCTGCTAGTCTGGAACTCCCACGAATAAGGATGGAGACTGGAAGGGCGTCAAAGACTGTGGTGGAAATGGATGGATCCCCCAGGAGACTCAGTTCTCAGCATTATGTAGTCATCATGGGAAAAGAAAAAGGGAGGGCTCCCATAGTGTAAAATTAAAGGTGGTTTATTAAAGTAAAAAAACATAAACACTCACATGTAAAAAAGAAATCGTCATCAATAAAGGAACAACCTGTGGCACCGGCCGGATGACCACAGGTAGCCCGTCCTGCTGGGTGTACAGCAACAATGGGAGGTGGCGCGATGAAGCCGCTCAGCCCAATAATAAATAACACGTTATCTCCTCCGATTCCGCAACATAGCTGGTTGACGAACGGCCGTTCAGAAACAAACTGAAAAGAGCAAAATGAAAAGCGCAAATCAAAACTTACCAAACTTCTACTAACACGAAATTAGCAGAAGGAGCCCAAAGGGTGGCGCTAAAGAGCTGAAAAACAACGCAGTACGTCTCTATGTTTGTATTTGTTGGCCGACAATTCCTTGCCGTTTGTATGCAAGACAAGTTTGGTCCAACGCCCTTTGGACAAAATTCCACGTTTTTGTTGGCCAACAATCCGATCGTGTGTAGGAGGCTTAAGTCAGCTTTTAGTGGTGCAGATAGGTTTGATCATTTCTAATTCTGCAATTGTTTTGAGATGTATACCAGGAAAGTACAGACCAGTCAGCCTAACACCATTTGTATGTAAGATATTACTGGGTGGCACAGTGGTGTAGTGGATAGCACTTTCACCTAGCAGTAAGAAGGGTCACTGGTTCGAATCCCAACCACGACACTACCTGCCTGGAGTTTGCATGTTCTCCCTGTGCCTGCGTGGGTTTCCTCTGGGTACTCCGGTTTCCTCCCATACTCCAAAGACATGCTGTCCCTAGTATGTATGAATGTGAGTTAGGGACCTTAGATTGTAAGCTCCTTGAGGGTAGGGACCGATGTGAATGTACAATGTATATGTAAAGCGCTGCGTAAATTGACAGCACTATATAAGTACATAAAATAAATAAATATTTGAGGGAATGGTAATAGTCTTTATACAGAAATAAAAATATCAGAAGTGACAAACAGCATGGATTTATGAAAGACATTTCTTGTCAGACCAATCTGTTACCATTCGATGAGGAAGGAAGTGAGAAAGTTGATGGTGGAAGTCCAGTGAATATAGTTTATCATGATTTTTTTAAGGCGTTTGATACTGGTACCTCATGAACATTTAATCTATAAAATTGGGTCTGTTGGAAGTGATGAAATCATAAATATGTGGATAAGAACATGGTGTCTCATTCTCTGAATGGTCTAATGTTGTGTTTGGTGTTCCTTGGGGTTCTGTCTTGGGGCTAATGCTGTTCAATTTGTTTACTAATGATATAGAGGTTGGAATTAGGGAGCTCAATGACAGTGTTTGCTGATGATACCAAATTATGGTGGGAAACAACTTCATCGCTGGATGTAGCCTCTTTACAGGAAGACCTTCATAAAATAGGGGGTTGGGCAGCTACCTGGCAGATGAGGTCCAGTATTGAGTAAATGTAAAGTTGTGCACTTGGGTGCCAAAAATGCACATTAGGAGGGGCTCCCTGGGGAGAATCAATGAAAGAAAAGGATCCGGTGGGGGGGGGGGGCTGCAAATCAGACTGCAATGCAAGCTACAGCTAACTAAGCTAGCAAAATACTCTCATACATTGTAACTGAGAATAAAAGCCTGATTTAGCTCAAACTTCTCAACTAAATCTATTAGTATATTATTTCAACTCTCTGTATCCATTAGAAAAATGTTTATTAAATCAAACAATGAAAACGTTTTCTATAAAATTGGTACCACATGACACAACATACACTCATGCTAATAAAAAACCACATCTCATTTGCATGTATCTGACCACAGATTGTAGGTTGTAAAACCCTGTATCTTGGATAGTGCTGCCAAAAAGGGGTATATGTGCATGGTCCAGTTATACTGGAAGGATAATCCTGCAAAAGAGCAGTCCAGTATAGTTCCTTAAAGTGGTGTTCCGGCCGAAATTATACTTCTTAAATAGAAATACCCCTATAATACACAAGCTTAATGTATTCTAGTAAAGTTAGTCTGTAAACTAAGGTTTGTTTTGTTAGTTTATAGCAGTAGTTTGTTATTTTATAAACTTATAGCAGGCCCTGGCCATCTTAAGTGTGGGCATCTGAAGCCAGACTGTATTTCTTCCTGGATCTCATCCTTGCAGATCTCGCACATGCTCAGTGCAGCACAAGCAGTGTAATAGGTTTCAGGTCAGGTTGCCATAGCAACGGCAGTTTCAGAGGAAGTTGCCGCCCCTTCCCAGAAGGCATTGCAAACAGGAAATGATGCGATGGGCCGCAGCCAGGGAGGAGGAAGTGAAAAATGAATACAGTAGATATACAGTAGGTGCTGAGAAAAAAAATAATAAAATATCCAATTTGTTTACAGTGCACAGTTTAGTGAGGGATGCTGAAGAGTTGTAAAAGTGGGTGAAACTCCACTTTAAATGGATTTCTGAGCGCCAGTGCAACAATTCCTGGATTTTGTTTGATCAGTCTGAAGGGATCACATAATTCATAGTAGATAAAAGAAGTGCAACTGAATGAAAGTTAATAGAGTATATCCAGACAACATACAGATGGTTCAGTGGTCTAGAGGAGGCTCATTGATCAAGGTTCTATGGGTGCAATGTTGCTGAAAACCTAACCAAGAGGTCAGAAAATATCTGCTGTGCCTGAGCAAGTCTCCATGTCTTAAAATCCTCCCTCACACTGTATGGTTGTCCACACTTGTGGGGCAAAACATAGGTCTATGACCATCAATCGCAGTTCCATAGGAAAAAAATTGTAATCCATAGAGATCATATTATGGACAAATTGGAAGTCCCAACCCTCAAGAAAGGTATAAGTGATATAGTAAACTTATCAAATCCTGTATTTGACGCATCCCCTATGGCCGGTGGAATCCATTGCAGGGTATTTTCATCTTGTAGAGTAGTCTTGTGGTCATGGTACACAGGTAACCGGTGAACAGTGACCACAACATTCACTTGCACTTCTTTTACCTACTATGAATTATGTGATCCCCCCCCCCCCCCAGACTGATATTCCTTGCAGGATCATCTTTCCGGGAAACTGGGCCCTGCACATATCGCCCTTTTTGCCAGAACTAGCCAAGATGCAGGGTTTTACAACCTATGATCTATGGTCACATACATGCAAATTAAGGTGGACATGTGGATTTTTATTAGCACAAGTGTATAATAGTGTGTGATGTGGTACCAAATTTATAGTTAACTTTTTGATTGTTTGATTTAATAAACATTTGTTGAAATCATTTACTAATAGATTTATATGAGAAGGTTGAGCTAAATCAGGCTTTTATTCTCAGTTAATGTGTTATGTTACTCACCGATAGCTCCCATCTCATCTATGTTCACCCCGAGCAGAGCTCAAAGAGATGTATATATACAATTTTTTGCAATATTATTAAGGGTAGCATTTTGATGGTCTTTTTATCTTGGGGTGTGCTATGTACTCTCATACATTCCAGAGAGAAATCAATTATACCCCCCCTTTACAAAACAAGGATTTACTTTGTTGAAATACAAAGATTTCAGCAAATGGCAACAAAATTATTAGGGGGGGATAGAGGATCACAGTTATAAGGATTACAGTTATCCACTCTGGAGAAGACGTGCTTAAGAGGGGATATGATTACAATGTACACATTTTTACAGGTTGCTCAGAAATTGAAGGTCTATATTTCTCTTTGGATAGGTTCTTAGGAACCTGGTAGTCACTTGAAACCATGAACTTGCTTGATTTACTAGAATATACTGTATTAAATAACCCAATATATATATATATTGCGATAAATGGAATTTCTGGAACAGAACTAACATCCATAAAGAAACCAACATTCATTAAGGAACTGCTGACTGAAAGGCAGTCTAGTCTTACTCAATAGGAAATACTATATGCTATTGAACAAATTTTTTTTTATGTTTTTCTCCACTGTGTAGTGAGCACACTCGAAACCTAACACCAGGTACAAAAAAAGTGAGCAAACAAAAGTGAAGTACAGGAAAAAAGTGCACAGGGTTTACACATGACACTCCTCCCCGGGGCCCAAGGCTCCTGACAGGGACTGGGGTACTCATGGTCCTCTCAGCCAAAACTAGATGGACCCCTTTCTTCGGGAGGCCTGCTGAAGCAAGGCCTACCCAAGTACTAGGTGGAGCTTCCCCAAAGGGAGACCCTATGAGAAAGGGAGAATCTGACCAAAAGGCCACATGCCCTGCCCCCACAAGATAATCAGGGCAAGTCAGAGGACCTACACTGTACTAGACAGGGTGAGTAAAGTGCAAATGCACTGTGCAAAAAGTTCAAAAAAACAAACACACATAAAAAAAAGGGAAAAGGGTAAGGGGTAAGTGCTTCAGGCCAGTGTATAATATGACTGGCCCTTAGGCCGTTATAAAAATTCCTCCAGTCCTAGCCAAAAGACCCCCTTCCAGGAGGCAGGTGTGAAAAAGGCATGTAATGGTGCAGTGACCGTGGTGCCATAATAAACTCAAAGTGAGCTCCCCCACTGTGAGAATTTATGGCACCACTGGACTGCCACTCCAGGGGCACATACACCATGGGCTCCTCCCAGCCCGGCCCCTGGCCATACCAGAGCAGCCAGCCCTATGGTCCCTGTTGCTCTGGCCATACCAGAGCAACACAGATCATAAACTTCTCTCACGTCTCCTTAGATCTCAGCAAGGACGCCAGGTCATGGGTAGAAAGAAAAGATCTAAGTGCTCACCGCTTAAGTATAAGATTTAATTTCTGTGTTCAAACACAAACTACTCACATAAGGACAAAAATAAAAACACAGCTTGTAAAGCCGTCAATTGTGATAGTTCCGTAAGGCAGCAGCGGGTGACGTCATGCGTAGCTCCTCCCCCGTACGCGTTACGTTCAAACAGAACTTAGACGTCACCGGACTCCTCCCCCCTTCCCTTCGTTAGCAGACGGAGGCACTTGGGGAAGGGGGGAGGAGTCCGGTGACGTCAATGTGACGTCACCGGATCTCCGACAGAACTCCCTGAAGACCCAGAACCTGGCGGAGAGGTGAGTACCGATCAAAAGGGTTAACACGGACCATAAACTTCTCTCATGTCTTCTTAGATCTCAGCAAGGACACCAGGTCATGGGTAGAAAGAAAAGATCTAAGTGCTCACCGCTTAAGTATAAGATTTAATTTCTGTGTTTAAACACAAACTACTCACATAAAGATGATAAAAACACAGCATGTAAAGCCGACAATCGTGTTAGTTCCGTAGGGCAGCAGCGGGTGACGTCATGCATAGCTCCTCCCCGTACGCGTTACATTCAATCAGAACTTCAACATCACCGGACTCCTCCCCCCTTGACTTCATGAGCAGACGGAGGCACTTGGGGAAGGGGGGAGGAGTCCGGTGACGTCGATGTCTGTGATGTCACCGGATCTCCGACGGAACTCCCTGAAGACCCAGAACCTGGCGGAGAGGTGAGTAAAAAGAATTTTGATCGATCAAAAAAATTAATCGATTAATCGAGGAATTAATCTTTAATTTCCACAGCCCTAAAATATATATATTTTTGAAGCAAAAACAAAGCACCAAAATGAACCAAAAAAGATGTATGTGAACACACACAAAAAAATACACTAGGGTGTGTCATATGGTCCCATCCCGAAGAGGAAGGACCCAGGATGGACACTTTCCTGATCCCCCCACGTTGCAAGGCTCCTAAAGGGGGCAAGGCACACTCAGGTCCACCTAGCTGAAAGGCCGAAGCCAACCACTGAGTACCAAGTTAGGGGCTGTCCTGAAGATAGACCCCCAAGGCAAGGAATGAAGGAACCTAAGGGCCACACATCCTCTTTCTAGACCTCAGGGTAGGCCTGAAGACCCACACCCTACCATCGGTGAGTAAAAAAAATATCACACATAAAAAGTGCACTGACACCATGGAGAGCAATAAACAAGAAGAAAAAAGGTTCCAGTGTATGCACAATGGCCGGACCTTGCGGCCCGGCAACAAAAATTGCCCTGGTCTCGGCCAAAAGGTCTAGCCCATGAGGTGATGTACAGAAAAAATTAAGTCATGTTGAAGCCTAGTGCCTGATATCACAGTGAAGTCCCAAACCCACAGTGATATTAAAAGCACCCCGGGTCACCAGTCTGGGGGAGTTTAACACTGCAGGCTCTCTGCCTTCCCAGACAAGGTAGCACTGCTGAAATCAGGAGGAACTGGGCCACTAGGATACCTCCACACCAGGGAAATAGTCCCAACCCCACCTTACCAAGTAGGTGCTTAATTTGGTTTCTTTACCATGAGGAGGGCCCTAAGGAACCCTATAATACCAACAGGGATACTTTACAGACCAGCTATCCCAGCCAAAAGGCCAGATCGATGGCGGGGGACACCTACTAGGACAGATACTAAACTTGATCTTAGCCAAAGGGCAAAGAAGCAATCAAAATGTTGTTACATATAATACCAAATATAAAGGATACCTACGAGAATATCCCTGCGGACTCCAGTATGTGGGATGCACAAGTAGAAAACTTCATATAAGATTAAGAGAACATATCAATAACGTAAACAGGGGTTTTAAGAACAAGAGTTTATCCAGATCCTTTTGAGTATTACATGCTAGAGATCTATACAGAAGATCTATACTGGGAACTTTAGAAGAACTTTAAGAATTATTAGTGATATATATATATATATATATATATATATATATATATACATACAGTATCTCACAGAAGTGAGTACACCCCCTCACATTTTTGTAAATGTTTTAGTATATCTTTTCATGTGACAACACTGAAGAAATGACACTTTGCTACAATGTAAAGTAGTGAGTGTACAGCTTGTATAACAGTGTACATTTGCTGTCCCCTCAAAATAACTCAACACACAGCCATTAATGTCTAAACCGCTGACAACAAAAGTGAGTACACCCCTAAGTGAAAATTGGGCCCAAATTGTCAATATTTTGTGCGGCCACCATTATTTTCCAGCACTGTCTTAACCCTATTGGGAATGGAGTTCACCAGAGCTTCACAGGTTGTCACTGGAGTCCACTTCCCCTCCTCCATGATGACATCACGGAGCTGGTGGTTGTTAGAGACCTTGCGCTCCTCCACCTTCTGTTTGAGGATGCCCCACAGATGCTCAATAGGGTTTAGATCCGGAGACATTCTTGGCCAGTCCATCACCTTTACCCTCAGCTTCTCCAGCAAGGCAATGGTCATCTTGGAGGTCTGTTTGGGGTCATTATCATGTTGGAATACTGCCCTGCGGCCCAGTCTCCGAAGGGAGGGCATAATGCTCTGCTTCAGTATGTCACAGTACATGTTGGCATTCATGGTTCCCTCAATGAACTGTAGCTCCCCAGTGCCGGCAGCACTCATGCAGCCCCAGACCATGACACTCACACCACCATGCTTGACTGTAGGCAAGACACACTTGTTATTGTACTCCTCACCTGGTTGCCGCCACACACGCTTGACACCATCTGAACCAAATAAGTTTATCTTGGTCTCATCAGATCGACCACAGGACATGGTCCCAGTAATCCATGTCCTTAGTCTGCTTGTCTTCAGCAAACTGTTTGCGGGCTTTCTTGTGCATCATCTTTAGAAGGGGCTTCTTTCTGGGACGACAGCTATGCAGACCAATTTGATGCAGTGTGCGGCATATGGTCTGAGCACTGACAGCCTGACCCCCCCTTACCCCTTCAACCTCTGCAGCAATGCTGGCAGCACTCATACGTCTATTTCCCAAAGACAACCTCTGGATATGACGCTGAGCATGTGCACTCAACTTCTTTGGGCGACCATGGCGAGGCCTGTTCTGAGTGGAACCTGTCCTGTTAAACCGCTGTATGGTCTTGGCCACCGAACTCCAGCTCAGTTTCAGGGTCTTGGCAATCTTCTTATAGCCTAGGCCATCTTTATGTAGAGCAACAATTCTTTTTTTCAGGTTTCTCAGAGATCTCTTTGCCATGAGGTGCCATGTTTAACTTCCAGTGACCAGTATGAGGGAGTGAGAGCGATAACACCAAATTTAACACACCTGCTTCCCATTTACACCAGAGACCTTGTAACACTAACGAGTCACACGACACCGGGGAGGAAAAATGGCTAAATGGGCCCAATTTGGACATTTTCACTTAGGGGTGTACTCACTTTTTTTTGCCAGCGGTTTAGACATTAATGGCTGTGTGTTGAGTTATTTTGAGGGGACAGCAAATTTACACTGTTATACAAGCTGTACACTCACTACTTTACATTGTAGCAAAGTCTCATTTCTTCAGTGTTGTCACATGAAAAGATAGAATAAAATATTTACATACATGTGAGGGGTGTATATATATATACTGTATATATATATATATATATATATATATATAAAACTTTTGATCGTTTTAACAGTGGACCTCTTCTTATTGGATGCCACTAGGGTGGTTCCAAATGCATATTTTATTCATTTTCATTTAATTTTGCCATTGTTCCAATGATAAAGGAAGATCACTCACTAATTGGCTTCTTTGCGATATATAATAATTGCAGCCCCTGGGACTGATGGTAATTGTTTTTCTGGATAAAGTATATAAAACATTTCTTTATACACGGTATCAGGAAGCTTTGTCGATACTGACAGTCAGAGGTAAGACTGCTAAACAGGAGCGCAAACAAGTCCTATTATTCCTCAAAATACAATTCTATTCTCTAAATCCCTTTGTCCTTCAATAACCCAAAATATACAAAAAACCACCAAATATATCTAAGGCCAAGTTTATTGCAATGAACTAAGAGCACAGAGGCTAAGCACACAGGACCCAGCGTGTTTATTGAGGGGGTTTCAGCACACAACAGGGCAGCTAGGACCAAGAATGGGGGCACAAATAAAACAGGTGTTACATATATACAGTGCTGTGAAAAGTAATTGCCCCTTCCCATGCTGAATCATGAATGAACTGTGATTAACCAGATTTTTTTGGAAAGCTGAGTTAAATTTCACTTGCCACACCCAGGCCTGATTACTGCCAGATCTGTTGAATCAAGATGTCACATAAATAGAATCTGTCTTACAAAGTGAAGAACGCTAACAGATCACAAAAAGCCACACATCATGCCACAATCTAAAAAAATTCAAGAACAGATAAGGAACAAAATAATGTACATGTATCGGTCTAGGAAGGGTTTCAAAGCCATTTCCAAAGCTCTGGAACTCCAGTGAACCACGTAGAGACCCACTATCCACAAATGGAGATAACTTGGAACAGTGGTAACCTTCCCAGGAGTGTCCGGCCTACAAAAATGACTCCAAGAGCATGACGACGACTCATCCAGGAGGTCATAAAAGAACCCAGAACAACAATTAAAGAACTACAGTCCTCATTTGCCTCAGGTAAGATCAGTGTTCATGATTCAACAATAAGAAAGAGACTGGGCATACGGCATCCATGGGAGAGTTCCAAGGCAAAAGCCACTGCTGACCAAAAAGAACACAAAGGCTCATCTCACAATTACCAAAAAAAATCTTGATTATCCCCTAGACTTTTAGGCAAATATTCTGTGGACTGATGAGACAAAAATTTAACTTTTTGGAAGGTGTGTGTCTTGTTACATCTGGCATAAGACTAATACAGCATTTCCTAACAAGAACATCATACCAATAGTCAGACATGGTGGTGGTAGTGTGATGGTCTGGGGCTGCTTTGCAGCTTCAGAACCTGGACGACTTACCATAATTGATGGCACCATGAATTCTGAGCTCTACTAGAAAATCCTAAAGGAGAATGTCCGGCCATCAGTTCGTGACCTCAAGCTCAAGTGCACTTGGGTCATGCGGCAGGACAATGATCCGAAACACAACAGCAAGTCCACCTCCAAATGGTTCAAACAAAGCAAAATTTAGGTTTTGGAGTGGCCTAGTCAAAGCCCGGACTTAGATTCAATTATGATGCTGTATCATGACCTTAAACAGGCCATTCATGCTGGAAAACCCGCCAACGTGGCTGACTTAAAACAATTCTGCAAAGAAGAGTGGGCCAAAATTGCTCCACAGCAATGTGAAAGACTCATTACCAGTCATTGCAAACGCTTGATTGCAGTTGTTGCCGCCAAGGGTGGCACAACCAGTTATTAGGTTTAAGGGGTAATTACTTTTTCACATAAAGCCAGGCAGGTTTGGACAGCTTTTTTGCCTTAATATATGAAACCATCATTTAAAAACTGCATTTTGTATTTACTCGGGTTATCTTTGTGTAATTATAAAATTTTTTGATGATCTGAGTCATTTAAGTATGACAAATATGCAAAAAAAATAAAATAAAAATCAGAAAGGGGGCGAATACTTGTTCACAGCATTGTGTATTATTATACCAAATTTCCAATAATTCATACATAAGAAGACTGGGGGTGCTACCAGCTCCATAAACAATTGCACTCCCAATATTACTGGAGTAAACTCTAGTATACTCTATTCCTTCAGTGGTCTCCAAGCTTGGGGCTGGATGTGGCCCTTTGCTTGCTTTTATCCAGCCCTTGGGGCATTATTTCCCCCACTGTCAGCAAAAGTGGGGCATAGTTCCTGCCACCGACACCAACAATGGGGAGCTAGTCCTCTCACTGACACCAATGATAGGACTATTCCTCCCACTGACAGCACACAAGGAGTCCATAAAAATCTAGAAGCATGTGCAAAACATCACCACACAGTGGTAAAAGATCAGCTTCACTTAAATAAGCTTACAGTATGTGCAGACTAGTGTAACCCATAAAGAAAAAAACACCAAAGAAGTGCAGCAAAAAAGTTAAGAAAAAGAAAGCTCGGGGGAGCCAGAAGAGAAAGATAAGAGAGGGTCCAATCCAATCGGCAACGCCAGTACCGCTTCAGCATTGTTATCCAGGTCCTAGAGTGTGGTTCACAGGTATGAAAAATCAATCCAGGCGTACAAAGTTGGCGTGAATTTAGAGTATTTTTCTTGAATACTTGCCGTGAGCTCTTCCATACACATAATGTGATTCAACTCGGTCACCCATTCTCTAATATTGGGCACTGTTGAGGAATTTCCTTAGCCTGGGAATTATACACCTAGCTGCCATGAGTAGAAAAAAACGTAGAAAACCATTTCTGCCCATCTGTGGTGAACCCAGGAGCACTGATAATAGAGCCAATAAAGGCATTATGGGGAAGTCGGTACCCGTGATTTGGGCACTTAGCTGCAATACTGCTTCTCAGAGCAACAATAGGCAGAACCATTACAAGTATAACATGGTGCCCGTGTCATTACCACAGCGCCAACAATGTTTGGGGTAATGTGGCGGCATTTTATGCAACTTGTCAGGGCATATACCACCTGTCCAATATTTTATACTTGGTTTCCTGGGCCTGGGACTATATACATTCTTACTTGCACCTGGTATTCACTGAAACAATTTAAATTCTCTTAGAAAATGTGTACAATATCAAACTGTTTAAGTCACATGTGTCAAACACAAGTCCTGCTGGCCAAATCCAGGCCATTTCATGTGGCCCTCGCACTCAAGGGAAGGGTGGAAGTGAGTTGTGAACAGCCTGTGAAAGAGAGCGGTTCCTGCACTCTGTACGTAACACCCCTGAACTCTGCACTCTATACATAGCACACCCCTGAACTCTACACTCTGTACATAGTATACCCCTGAACTCTGCACTCTGTACATAGCACACCCCTGAACTCTGCATTCTGTACGTAGCACACCTCTGAACTCTGCACTCTGTACGTAGCACACATCTGAACTCTGCACTCTGTACGTAGCGCACCTCTGAACGCTGCACTCTGCATGTAGTGCACCTCTCAACGCTGCACTCTGCCTGTAGCAGATCTCTCAACTCTGCACTCTGTACGTAGCACACCCCTGAACTCTGCACTCTGTATGTAGCACACCTCTGAACTCTGCACTCTGTACGTAGCGCACCTCTGAACGCTGCACTCTGCATGTAGCGCACCTCTCAACGCTGCACTCTGCCTGTAGCGGACCTCTTAACTCTGCACTCTGTATGTAGCACACCTCTGAACTCTGCACGTAGCGCACCTCAGAACTCTGCACGTAGCACACCTCTGAACTCTGCACTCTGTACATAGCGCACCTCTGAACTCTGCACATAGCGCACCTCTCAACTCTGCACTCTGTACGTAGCGCACCTCTCCACTCTGCACTCTGTACGTAGCGTACCTCTGAACTCTGCACGTAGCGGACCTCTCAACTCTGCACTCTGTTTGTAGCGCACCACTCAACTCTGCACTCTGTACGTAGCACACCTCTGAACTCTGTATGTAGCACACCTCTGAACTCTGCACTCTGTACGTAGCACACCCCTGAACTCTGCACTCTGTACGTAGCACACCTCTGAACTCTGCACTCTGTACATAGCACACCCCTGAACTCTGCACTCTGTACGTAGCACACCTCTGAACTCTGCACTCTGTACGTAGCACACCCCTGAACTCTGCACTCTGTACGTAGCACACCTCTGAACTCTGCACTCTGTACGTAGCACACCTCTGAACTCTGCACTCTGTACGTAGCGCACCTCTGAACGCTGCACTCTGCATGTAGCGCACCTCTCAACGCTGCACTCTGCCTGTAGCGGACCTCTGAACTCTGCACTCTGTACGTAGCACACCCCTGAACTCTGCACTCTGTACGTAGCACACCTCTGAACTCTGCACTCTGTACGTAGCACACCTCTGAACTCTGCACTCTGTACGTATCGCACCTCTGAACGCTGCACTCTGCATGTAGCGGACCTCTCAACTCTGCACTCTGTACGTAGCACACCTCTGAACTCTGTACGTAGCACACCTCTGAACTCTGCACTCTGTACATAGCGCACCTCTGAACTCTGCACATAGCGCACCTCTCAACTCTGCACTCTGTACGTAGCACACCTCTCAACTCTGCACTCTGTACGTAGCGTACCTCTGAACTCTGCACGTAGCGGACCTCTCAACTCTGCACTCTGTTTGTATGTAGCGCACCACTCAACTCTGCACTCTGCACGTAGCACACCTCTGAACTCTGTACGTAGCACACCTCTGAACTCTGCACTCTGTACATAGCGCACCTCTGAACTCTGCACATAGCACACCTCTGAACTCTGCACTCTGTACGTAGCGCACCTCTCAACTCTGCACGCTGTACGTAGCGTACCTCTGAACTCTGCACGTAGCGGACCTCTCAACTCTGCACTCTGTATGTATGTAGCGCACCACTCAACTCTGCACTCTGTACGTAGCGCACCTCTGAACTCTGCACGTAGCGCACCTCTGAACTCTGCATGTAGCACACCTCTCAACTCTGCACGTAGCGCACCTCTCAACTCTGCACTCTGTATGTAGCGCAACTCTCAACTCCGCACTCTGTATGTAGCACACGTCTAAACTCTGTATGTAGCACACGTCTAAACTCTGTACGTAGCGCACCCCTGAACTCTGTACGTAGCGCACCTCTGAACTCTGTACGTAGCGCACCTCTGAACTCTGAAAGTAGCACACCTCTGAACTCTGCACGTAGCACACCTCTGCACTCTGTACGTAGCACACCTCTGAACTCTGTATGTAGCACACCTCTGAACTCTGTACGTAGCACACCTCTGAACTCTGCACGTAGCGCACCTCAGAACTCTGCACGTAGCGCACCTCTGAACTCTGCACTCTGTACATAGCACACCTCTCAACTCTGTACGTAGTGCACCTCTGAACTCTGTACGTTGCGCACCTCTGAACTCTGCACCTATGAACTCTGCACGTAGCGCACCCCTGAACTCTGCATGTAGTGCACCTCTGAACTTTGTACATAGCACACCCCCAAACTCTGCATGTAGTGCATCCCTGAACTCCGCACATAATGCACTCCTTGTATTTATTGCCCCTTTAAGATTCTCCCACTGCAATCTGGCCACACCCACTGTTCGATATGGTTCGGTGGGGGCGTGGTTGAGTTCCTGGGCCTATTCTCTACAAAAAAAAAAGGCCTGCATAAATATATAGTGCTTAAGACACAACTGGCCCTTTGAGGACAGCCATAATGCTAATGCTAAGATCATAGATGATGATAAAAAGATCGAAAGAAAAATTTCGTATGACGAACGCGGCCGATTATATAATCGTTAGTATATCGCTTTCAACAGCCGATTCCGATTTTCCATGCGACAAAACCTTAAGGTGCAGGTTAGAAAATTTTTATGGTAAGTGAACACAACGACCGATTAATTAGTACAGTTTTCGTCTAAAAAAAATTGTAAGAGCAAGAATACGAATGCTTGTTTTGTAAAGAATAAATTACAAAACAATTGAACACATTACATCACTTCCCAAGTTGTATTCTGTCATACGAGAATTTTCATAAGTTGAGCAACCTCTTCATTTTCGGTATGAGACTACAGGGCCGGATTAACATAGGGGCTGATGGAGCTGCAGCTCCAGGCCCCTGCCTTAAAATCGGCCCTCACAGCCAGCAGTATAAGCCTGATTTCTCATGTCCATAAACTTCTCTGGGACAGATGGAGGGGTGTCTGGCTGCATCTGTGTTGGCTCACTGTGGTTATTACAGTGTCACAGTGCACAGTTCCCCCCCTACACAAATGGCTCTGCCTTCCCCCTCCTCTCTCTCCTCTCTCTGTGTGCAGTGAAGGAGCCGTGTGGGCTGGGAAATTATGAACAGAGCAGCCGGCAGATAGAAGGTGAACAGATATCTGAGTGATGAGCTTCCAACCATCCAAGTGTGAGCTCAGTGACTGGACTCTTATCTCCCTTCTCTCCCCCTCTTTTACCTTTATCTTCAGCAATGGCTCTTATAACTGCAGTCAATATGTAGACTCGGCTCCTTGTGCTTTTAGGTGGGTTCACACTGCTTTGCTGTGTTTTGGCCCATTGCTGGTGTATCCGCAGTTTTCCTGCGTTTTACCCATAGTCCTATTGATTTCTAAACTGCAGATACACAAGCAGTGCGCCCAAACTGCAGCAAACCAGTGTGAGCCCAAAGGCTGTACACACAACCCTCTATAGAACTTGGTCTGATCAATACTCCTGGCATTCATTTTACACACAACCATACCATCCCAGATCAGGAGGGGTGGGGGCTTCAGGGATTTGTTTGACTATGCTGGCCCTGTCCCTTCTACCCATTCTGGAAGAGTCGTGGAGGGAGTGGCAGGCTGCTGGTGGCAAGTGACACGCTGTATCTGGTGACAGGTTGTCAGTGGCAAGTGGCACACTGTATCTGGTGGCAGGCTGCTAGTGGCAAGTGGCACACTATCTGATGGAAGGCTGCTGGTGGTAAGTGACACACTGTATCTGGTGGTAGGCTGTGGTTGGCAAGTGGCACACTGTATCTGGTGGCAGGCTGCTGGTGGAAAGTGACACACTATATCTGGTGGCAGGCTGTGGTTGGCAAGTGACATGCTGTCAGTGGCAAGTGGCACACTGTATCTGGTGGCAGGCTTCTAGTGGCAAGTGGCACACTGTATCTGTTGGCAGGCTGCTGGTGGCAAGTGGCACACTATCTGATGGAAGGCTGCTGGTGGTAAGTGACACACTGTATCTGGTGGTAGGCTGTGGTTGGCAAGTGGCACACTGTATCTGGTGGCAGGCTGCTGGTGGCAAGTGGCACACTGTATCTTGTGGCAGGCTGCTGGTGGCAAGTGGCACACTGTATCTGGTGGCAGGCTGCTGGTGGCAAGTGGCACACTATCTGGTGGAAGGCTGCTGGTGGTAAGTGACACACTGTATCTGGTGGTAGGCTGTGGTTGGCAAGTGGCACACTGTATCTGGTGGCAGGCTGCTGGTGGCAAGTGGCACACTGTATCTTGTGGCAGGCTGCTGGTGGCAAGTGGCACACTGTATCTGGTGGCAGGCTGCTGGTGGCAAGTGGCACACTATCTGGTGGAAGGCTGCTGGTGGTAAGTGACACACTGTATCTGGTGGTAGGCTGTGGTTGGCAAGTGGCACACTGTATCTGGTGGCAGGCTGCTGGTGGCAAGTGGCACACTATCTAGTGGCAAGTGGCACACTGTATCTCGTGGCAGGCTGCTGGTGGCAAGTGGCACACTGTATCTGGTGGCAGGCTGCTGGTGGCAAGTGGCACACTATCTGGTGGAAGGCTGCTGGTGGTAAGTGACACACTGTATCTGGTGGTAGGCTGTGGTTGGCAAGTGGCACACTGTATCTGGTGGCAGGCTGCTGGAGGCAAGTGGCACACTGTATCTGGTGGCAGGCTGTGGTTGGCAAGTGGCACAATGTATCTGGTGGCAGGCTGCTGGTGGCAAGTGGCACACTGTATCTGGTGGCAGGCTGCTGGTGGCAAGTGGCACACTGTATCTGATGGCAGGCTGCTGGTGGCAAGTGGCACACTATCTGGTGGAAGGCTACTGGTGGTAAGTGACACACTGTATCTGGTGGTAGGCTGTGGTTGGTAAGTGGCACAATGTATCTGATGGAAGGCTGCTGGTGGCAAGTGGCACACTGTATCTGGTGGCAGGGAGCTGGTGGCAAGTGGCACACTGTATCTGGTGGCAAGTGGCACAATGTATCTGGTGGCAAGTGGCACACTGTATCTAGTGGCAGGCTGCTGGTGGCAAGTGGCACACTGTATCTGGTGACAGGCTGTCGGTAGCAAGTGGCACACTGTATCTGGTGACAGGCTGTGGTTGGCAAGTGGCGCACTGTATCTGGTGACAGGCTGTGGTTGGCAAGTGGCGCACTGTATCTGGTGACAGGCTGCTGTTGGCAAGTGGCACACTGTATCTGGTGGCATGCTGCTGGTGGCAAGTGGCCCACTGTATCTGTTGGCAGGCTGCTGGTGGCAATTGGCACATTGTATCTGGTGGCAGGCTGCTGGTGGCAAGTGGCACACTGTATCTGTGGCAGGCTGTGGGTAGCAAGTGCCACACTGTATCTGGTGGCAAGTGGCACACTGTATCTGGTGGCAGGCTGCTGGTGGCAAGTGACATGCTGCATCTAGTGGCAGGCAACTGTGGAAAGTGATACGCTACATCTGGTGGCAGGCTATGGATGGCAAGTGACAAGCTGCATCTGGTGGCAAGTGACAAGCTCAGGTCCCACTGATTCTGCATCATGGTGAGTTGAACTATTTCACTATATATTACAATGTAGTAACTGAAATAATGGAATTTGATCATCCTGACTAAGGATGAGCTCCGGCGTGTTCGCATGCTGCACGTGCCGATCCCGCCAGGAAGTCGGCACGGTGCAGCGCTAATCACAGGCAGTGAGACATTTCCTGAGCTCTAATTTTAAATGGGCTTCTGCGCTACTAAAGTGAATGAAATGTGGAATGCCGCAAAAATCAAAAAAGTGTGCACCACTCACTAACATAAAACATAAATAACACAATCAATAATTGTGCCTGTGATTTTGCGCAAACATAAATGCTGAGTCAAACATAAAAATGAATAGGAATGTAAATGAACAACGTAATAATAATAATAGTTCATGCAGTGAAAGTCCGTGGCTGTAGTGCAACTCAATACAGCAGGTGGAATGAGTGAATACTCTAATTCAGTGATAAAATAAAATAAAACAAAACAAAAGGTGTAAAAGTGCGTTGATAGTAGATCTCGTGACTTTCGTGGTAATAGATACCCACTAGGGGCTCCCAGAACTCTCACCTTACTGGCATAAATATAATGCCTTTATGTATCCATTCAGGGCTGCAAATCCCGGCGGTGTAGTTGTTCTGGTGCGTCTTGTGGGGGGCTGGCGTTACCTCCGGTGTATAAACTCCACATATAAGGGGTAATCAAAAAGGAGGATACTCCAATAGGGTAATAACGTTTAAAACCGAAGTTTTATTACAAAATATCTGCTTACAATTAGGTATCGTTGGATCGGCAATTCAAACAGTGTGTTTACAATCCCCGCTACGTCACTTCCGGTCCGCGCTGTTGTGTATCCGGTTACGTCCGTTACGTCCTACGCGTTACGTCATATCACATGACTTCCTCAGGGCAACGGATTGGTTGTTAGCATAGTCTATTTATATACTGGGGACAGGAAGTGTACTGGACGCCATTTTGTTGTAGACCAAGTGTATGTATATCCCGCGGCCATCATATAGTGGATGGGCTCGCTGATGCTTTGTCAATAAAGTTTTTTCATGTTCATACAAAGTAGCAAAAAAAAAATTTACAACGAAGATGTTTAAGTTGATGTCTGTGGCGTTAATCAATTGGATAAGCGTTCTAGTGGTAATCATGCTAATATATATTAAATATTGCATGTATACTAAGAGCAAGTTAGTAAAGTGACTGTTGGCTATAAATCCCGTATTGAAGCTGATTAGAATAGATAAAACATTACAATAGTAAAATCTATAGGAAAACATATTAAAAATGACTTTAATAGCGACGATGATAAAAATTAAATAAGGATAAAAATATGTAAAAATTGTAAAAAGGTGAAACTGGATGATAATAAAAGTAATTAATAAAAAACAAGTTGATGGGCAGTCAATTGGTAAAAATCGAATCGTGCGATTGGGTCTTGCGATAAAGGCAGACAAATGTAGTGGATGATAATGCACACCGGAAATGATATAGTGGGTTTACAAAGGACAATTACAGATAATTAAAAATCACTTATAAAACAGTTTAAGTCGAATTCTATGTTTAACCCTTCTGGCGCCAATGTTCTCATTCTATGTATCCACTTAGACTCATTCTGACTGAGTGTTCTAATTTTGTGATCTCCTCTCCATGATTTATTGTATCTTTCAATACCCCAGAATAGGAGTCCTGTGGGGTCTTTATTATGAGCCAACGCGAAGTGCTTGGATACATTGTGTTTAGGGCATCCTTTTAAAATGTTTTGTACATGTTCCTTAATTCTGGTTTTCAGTGCTCTCTTTGTCCTCCCTACATACTGTAAGTTACAGGAACATTGTAAAACGTATACTACACCCTCTGTGTGGCAATTGATAAAATCTTTTATTGGGTAAGTGTTTCCTGTACTGGTAGCCTTAAATTCATATTTTTTACTTTGAAATTTTTTAGCATGTGTGCATGCATAACAGTATTTGCAGGGATAGAATCCTTTGCCATTGAAAAATGAAAATTTATTTTTTGGGGGTGGTTCCACCACATTTTTGACAATGATATCTCTCAGAGTAGGTGCTCTTTTATAAATAATAGCTGGTTTCTCCGGTAATATTTTTTGTAGGTGTTTGTCTTCCTTTAAGATGTGCCAGTGTCTTCGAATTATCTTCTCAATATCTTTAAATTGAACATTAAAATCCAGAATTAGACTTGGTGCTTCTGGGAACGGTTGCATTTTCTTGGGTGTGTGGATCATTAATTTTCTATTCATTTCTTGGGTCGATTGGATGACTTTCTTAATATGTGATTCTTCATATCCTTTATTGATAAATCTCTGTCCAATCAAGTTGGCCTGGGCTTCAAAGTCTGCATCTTTTGTACAATTGCGTCTGACTCTTACGAGTTGGCCTCTCGGAATATTGTATAGCCAGGGTTTGTGATGACAACTGGTTATAGGTAGATAGCTATTTCTTGAGACTTCCTTAAAGTGCGTTCTAGTTGTTAGTAGATTCCCTTCAATGGTGATCTCTAAATCAAGGAATTGTATTCTTTTTGGATTTATATTCCAGGTTAACTGTATATTTCTATCATTCCTGTTAAGATTATTTAGGAATTGTTCCAATGTTTCTTTACTTCCATTCCATATGATAATGATGTCATCAATGAACCTTTTAAAGAGCCCTAGTTCACAAGGTAGGTGCTTATAAACAAATTCCTCCTCCCATTGTGCCATAAAGGCATTGGCCACACTTGGCGCAAACTTTGCACCCATAGCAATCCCAGTTACTTGTTTATAATGGTTCTGGTCATGCCAGAAATAATTATTTTTGAGTGCAAACTCTAGACATTTAATTATATACTTTCTTTGTGTACATTTTAATGTACTATGTTTTCTTAAAGCCCATTTGGTTGCTTCACACGCCTGATGATGTTGGATAATCGTGTAAAGCGATGAGACATCTACAGTGGCCATTAAGGTTCTTCCTTCCAGGACAGGGATTTCTTCTAATACTTGTAGAACATGTTTGGTATCTCTTATGTACGATCTTGTCTTTTGAATGGCAGGTTGAATGTAATAATCGATGTACTGACCTATTCTTGCTGTTAGGGAATTAATCCCATTTACTATGGGTCTTCCCGGTGGGTTCTGCAGGCTTTTGTGGATCTTAGGGACAGTATACAGTACTGGAATCCTATGTGAGTCAGGGACTAAATACCTTGCCTCTTTTGCATTCAATATGTCTTTTTTGGTTCCTAGCTGTACTATTTTTTCTAGTTCCTTTTTACATTTATTAGAAGGGTTGCCCAGTAGTTTTTGATACGTGGTAGTGTCTTCTAATTGGCGTTTAATTTCTGCTAAATAATCTGTTTTGTTTTGAATGACCACACCTCCTCCTTTGTCCGCCGGTCTTATTACCAAGTCTTTTCTGTTGGTTAGAGAACGTATTCCTTTCTTGATGTGTATCGGGTCTTTGATCTTCTTGATTTTTAGGTGGTCCAGATCCTTCAGTACTAGGTTCTTGAATACTTCGATGTGTTGATTATCATTTATTTGGGGGTTATAGAGAGACTTATTTCGCAATCCACTGTGTTCCACTTGTTGTATTTCTTGTTGAGTTATCATGCGTCTGGTTTGGGGGTTACTTAGAATCGCTTTTTTGATGTTAATTTTCCTCACGTATTTCTTAATACCTATATAAGTGGCAAATTTATCCAAATTTTTTGTGGGGGCATATTTTAGACCTTTGTCCAATACCGCCAATTCCTCAGTAGTCAGGGTTTGTCCACTTAAATTAAAAATTCCTTCTCCCACTATACCCTTTTTCTTTTTAAGTCTCTTTCCCGCTCGACATCCCCTCTTGGTTCTGGGGTTCTTCTCCTTTCTTCCTGTTGTCGTCTTTTTGGGGAGTGTTGAGACTCCTGTGGGTGTCTTCTTGGGGATCGGTGTGCATAATCCTGTTTCCTCCTCGGTGGTGTTTCCCTCCGACCACGATCTAAAAAATCATTGCCATGTGTTTCTCGTTCATATTGTTGATGGCGATAGTATGAATTGGAGTCATAATAGTTTCTAATCGGTTCAAACCTATTGTATACAGGTATTGGGCTTCTTTCATATCTCCCTTGTTGGTTATGGTATGGTATTTCTCTGTGATCTCTCGGTGGACCTTCATTATATGGTCTGTCATTTTGATATCTTGGATTGTGTCCACTATTGTGTCGAGATTTGTAAAAAGGCTTTTTAAAGGGTTTTTTCCAAGTATTTCTCGGGGTTTGGTGGTCCTGCGTTCGATGGTTTTCTTGTTCTGAGTGAGAAATGGGAGTATTGGGATGGGTCTCCCTACTATAACCAGTATGCTGTACTGGTTGATATCGTGTGCTCCCTTGGGGTTCACATATTCTCACCTCTTTTTCTGGTGTTGAATGTGTCGACGGAATAGCTGGTTCTTCAACTTTATTTTGCCATTTGAACACTTGGTCTGTTTTGTAGTCTGTGACATCTCTCTGATATTTTTTAGTTTTCCTTTGTTGTGTTTCCAAGTCTTTAGCCATTAGGTCTTTGTTTAGTTGATTAGATAATTTTTTGAAATCTTCAGACTCTTTGTGTGGTTCCAATCTAGATTTAAGTTCCTCTATTTGCTGGTCCACAGCTTTCATTTTTCTATATTTTCTGTCTAAAATGAATCTGAGGCCTTCAATGCTCTTAGCATTGAAGAAATTATACCATTCACTAATGGATTCCTTATCCAGGAGACCATCATTTGGGGGTATTTCCCACCTTATTCTTCTGGGGACTATGTTTTCCCTTAGATACCGTTCGAATGTGTTTGTGTCCCACCATAGACTTATCTTTTTTTCCATAGTGTGTCCTAATTTACGGGTCAAAGATTCTAAATCACTATTAATTTTGGTTTGTGTAGAAAAGATAGCGTCTAAATTGACGTTTCTGTGTTCCATAAATGTGAAAACCTCCATAGTGGCTGCAGAAGTGAGTAAGTGTAAGAAAACAGTAACAATAATTTTAAATGGGCTTCTGCGCTACTAAAGTGAATGAAATGTGGAATGCCGCAAAAATCAAAAAAGTGTGCACCACTCACTAACATAAAACATAAATAACACAATCAATAATTGTGCCTGTGATTTTGCGCAAACATAAATGCTGAGTCAAACATAAAAATGAATAGGAATGTAAATGAACAACGTAATAATAATAATAGTTCATGCAGTGAAAGTCCGTGGCTGTAGTGCAACTCAATACAGCAGGTGGAATGAGTGAATACTCTAATTCAGTGATAAAATAAAATAAAACAAAACAAAAGGTGTAAAAGTGCGTTGATAGTAGATCTCGTGACTTTCGTGGTAATAGATACCCACTAGGGGCTCCCAGAACTCTCACCTTACTGGCATAAATATAATGCCTTTATGTATCCATTCAGGGCTGCAAATCCCGGCGGTGTAGTTGTTCTGGTGCGTCTTGTGGGGGGCTGGCGTTACCTCCGGTGTATAAACTCCACATATAAGGGGTAATCAAAAAGGAGGATACTCCAATAGGGTAATAACGTTTAAAACCGAAGTTTTATTACAAAATATCTGCTTACAATTAGGTATCGTTGGATCGGCAATTCAAACAGTGTGTTTACAATCCCCGCTACGTCACTTCCGGTCCGCGCTGTTGTGTATCCGGTTACGTCCGTTACGTCCTACGCGTTACGTCATATCACATGACTTCCTCAGGGCAACGGATTGGTTGTTAGCATAGTCTATTTATATACTGGGGACAGGAAGTGTACTGGACGCCATTTTGTTGTAGACCAAGTGTATGTATATCCCGCGGCCATCATATAGTGGATGGGCTCGCTGATGCTTTGTCAATAAAGTTTTTTCATGTTCATACAAAGTAGCAAAAAAAAAATTTACAACGAAGATGTTTAAGTTGATGTCTGTGGCGTTAATCAATTGGATAAGCGTTCTAGTGGTAATCATGCTAATATATATTAAATATTGCATGTATACTAAGAGCAAGTTAGTAAAGTGACTGTTGGCTATAAATCCCGTATTGAAGCTGATTAGAATAGATAAAACATTACAATAGTAAAATCTATAGGAAAACATATTAAAAATGACTTTAATAGCGACGATGATAAAAATTAAATAAGGATAAAAATAGGTAAAAATTGTAAAAAGGTGAAACTGGATGATAATAAAAGTAATTAATAAAAAACAAGTTGATGGGCAGTCAATTGGTAAAAATCGAATCGTGCGATTGGGTCTTGCGATAAAGGCAGACAAATGTAGTGGATGATAATGCACACCGGAAATGATATAGTGGGTTTACAAAGGACAATTACAGATAATTAAAAATCACTTATAAAACAGTTTAAGTCGAATTCTATGTTTAACCCTTCTGGCGCCAATGTTCTCATTCTATGTATCCACTTAGACTCATTCTGACTGAGTGTTCTAATTTTGTGATCTCCTCTCCATGATTTATTGTATCTTTCAATACCCCAGAATAGGAGTCCTGTGGGGTCTTTATTATGAGCCAACGCGAAGTGCTTGGATACATTGTGTTTAGGGCATCCTTTTAAAATGTTTTGTACATGTTCCTTAATTCTGGTTTTCAGTGCTCTCTTTGTCCTCCCTACATACTGTAAGTTACAGGAACATTGTAAAACGTATACTACACCCTCTGTGTGGCAATTGATAAAATCTTTTATTGGGTAAGTGTTTCCTGTACTGGTAGCCTTAAATTCATATTTTTTACTTTGAAATTTTTTAGCATGTGTGCATGCATAACAGTATTTGCAGGGATAGAATCCTTTGCCATTGAAAAATGAAAATTTATTTTTTGGGGGTGGTTCCACCACATTTTTGACAATGATATCTCTCAGAGTAGGTGCTCTTTTATAAATAATAGCTGGTTTCTCCGGTAATATTTTTTGTAGGTGTTTGTCTTCCTTTAAGATGTGCCAGTGTCTTCGAATTATCTTCTCAATATCTTTAAATTGAACATTAAAATCCAGAATTAGACTTGGTGCTTCTGGGAACGGTTGCATTTTCTTGGGTGTGTGGATCATTAATTTTCTATTCATTTCTTGGGTCGATTGGATGACTTTCTTAATATGTGATTCTTCATATCCTTTATTGATAAATCTCTGTCCAATCAAGTTGGCCTGGGCTTCAAAGTCTGCATCTTTTGTACAATTGCGTCTGACTCTTACGAGTTGGCCTCTCGGAATATTGTATAGCCAGGGTTTGTGATGACAACTGGTTATAGGTAGATAGCTATTTCTTGAGACTTCCTTAAAGTGCGTTCTAGTTGTTAGTAGATTCCCTTCAATGGTGATCTCTAAATCAAGGAATTGTATTCTTTTTGGATTTATATTCCAGGTTAACTGTATATTTCTATCATTCCTGTTAAGATTATTTAGGAATTGTTCCAATGTTTCTTTACTTCCATTCCATATGATAATGATGTCATCAATGAACCTTTTAAAGAGCCCTAGTTCACAAGGTAGGTGCTTATAAACAAATTCCTCCTCCCATTGTGCCATAAAGGCATTGGCCACACTTGGCGCAAACTTTGCACCCATAGCAATCCCAGTTACTTGTTTATAATGGTTCTGGTCATGCCAGAAATAATTATTTTTGAGTGCAAACTCTAGACATTTAATTATATACTTTCTTTGTGTACATTTTAATGTACTATGTTTTCTTAAAGCCCATTTGGTTGCTTCACACGCCTGATGATGTTGGATAATCGTGTAAAGCGATGAGACATCTACAGTGGCCATTAAGGTTCTTCCTTCCAGGACAGGGATTTCTTCTAATACTTGTAGAACATGTTTGGTATCTCTTATGTACGATCTTGTCTTTTGAATGGCAGGTTGAATGTAATAATCGATGTACTGACCTATTCTTGCTGTTAGGGAATTAATCCCATTTACTATGGGTCTTCCCGGTGGGTTCTGCAGGCTTTTGTGGATCTTAGGGACAGTATACAGTACTGGAATCCTATGTGAGTCAGGGACTAAATACCTTGCCTCTTTTGCATTCAATATGTCTTTTTTGGTTCCTAGCTGTACTATTTTTTCTAGTTCCTTTTTACATTTATTAGAAGGGTTGCCCAGTAGTTTTTGATACGTGGTAGTGTCTTCTAATTGGCGTTTAATTTCTGCTAAATAATCTGTTTTGTTTTGAATGACCACACCTCCTCCTTTGTCCGCCGGTCTTATTACCAAGTCTTTTCTGTTGGTTAGAGAACGTATTCCTTTCTTGATGTGTATCGGGTCTTTGATCTTCTTGATTTTTAGGTGGTCCAGATCCTTCAGTACTAGGTTCTTGAATACTTCGATGTGTTGATTATCATTTATTTGGGGGTTATAGAGAGACTTATTTCGCAATCCACTGTGTTCCACTTGTTGTCGGGGATGTCGAGCGGGAAAGAGACTTAAAAAGAAAAAGGGTATAGTGAGAGAAGGAATTTTTAATTTAAGTGGACAAACCCTGACTACTGAGGAATTGGCGGTATTGGACAAAGGTCTAAAATATGCCCCCACAAAAAATTTGGATAAATTTGCCACTTATATAGGTATTAAGAAATACGTGAGGAAAATTAACATCAAAAAAGCGATTCTAAGTAACCCCCAAACCAGACGCATGATAACTCAACAAGAAATACAACAAGTGGAACACAGTGGATTGCGAAATAAGTCTCTCTATAACCCCCAAATAAATGATAATCAACACATCGAAGTATTCAAGAACCTAGTACTGAAGGATCTGGACCACCTAAAAATCAAGAAGATCAAAGACCCGATACACATCAAGAAAGGAATACGTTCTCTAACCAACAGAAAAGACTTGGTAATAAGACCGGCGGACAAAGGAGGAGGTGTGGTCATTCAAAACAAAACAGATTATTTAGCAGAAATTAAACGCCAATTAGAAGACACTACCACGTATCAAAAACTACTGGGCAACCCTTCTAATAAATGTAAAAAGGAACTAGAAAAAATAGTACAGCTAGGAACCAAAAAAGACATATTGAATGCAAAAGAGGCAAGGTATTTAGTCCCTGACTCACATAGGATTCCAGTACTGTATACTGTCCCTAAGATCCACAAAAGCCTGCAGAACCCACCGGGAAGACCCATAGTAAATGGGATTAATTCCCTAACAGCAAGAATAGGTCAGTACATTGATTATTACATTCAACCTGCCATTCAAAAGACAAGATCGTACATAAGAGATACCAAACATGTTCTACAAGTATTAGAAGAAATCCCTGTCCTGGAAGGAAGAACCTTAATGGCCACTGTAGATGTCTCATCGCTTTACACGATTATCCAACATCATCAGGCGTGTGAAGCAACCAAATGGGCTTTAAGAAAACATAGTACATTAAAATGTACACAAAGAAAGTATATAATTAAATGTCTAGAGTTTGCACTCAAAAATAATTATTTCTGGCATGACCAGAACCATTATAAACAAGTAACTGGGATTGCTATGGGTGCAAAGTTTGCGCCAAGTGTGGCCAATGCCTTTATGGCACAATGGGAGGAGGAATTTGTTTATAAGCACCTACCTTGTGAACTAGGGCTCTTTAAAAGGTTCATTGATGACATCATTATCATATGGAATGGAAGTAAAGAAACATTGGAACAATTCCTAAATAATCTTAACAGGAATGATAGAAATATACAGTTAACCTGGAATATAAATCCAAAAAGAATACAATTCCTTGATTTAGAGATCACCATTGAAGGGAATCTACTAACAACTAGAACGCACTTTAAGGAAGTCTCAAGAAATAGCTATCTACCTATAACCAGTTGTCATCACAAACCCTGGCTATACAATATTCCGAGAGGCCAACTCGTAAGAGTCAGACGCAATTGTACAAAAGATGCAGACTTTGAAGCCCAGGCCAACTTGATTGGACAGAGATTTATCAATAAAGGATATGAAGAATCACATATTAAGAAAGTCATCCAATCGACCCAAGAAATGAATAGAAAATTAATGATCCACACACCCAAGAAAATGCAACCGTTCCCAGAAGCACCAAGTCTAATTCTGGATTTTAATGTTCAATTTAAAGATATTGAGAAGATAATTCGAAGACACTGGCACATCTTAAAGGAAGACAAACACCTACAAAAAATATTACCGGAGAAACCAGCTATTATTTATAAAAGAGCACCTACTCTGAGAGATATCATTGTCAAAAATGTGGTGGAACCACCCCCAAAAAATAAATTTTCATTTTTCAATGGCAAAGGATTCTATCCCTGCAAATACTGTTATGCATGCACACATGCTAAAAAATTTCAAAGTAAAAAATATGAATTTAAGGCTACCAGTACAGGAAACACTTACCCAATAAAAGATTTTATCAATTGCCACACAGAGGGTGTAGTATACGTTTTACAATGTTCCTGTAACTTACAGTATGTAGGGAGGACAAAGAGAGCACTGAAAACCAGAATTAAGGAACATGTACAAAACATTTTAAAAGGATGCCCTAAACACAATGTATCCAAGCACTTCGCGTTGGCTCATAATAAAGACCCCACAGGACTCCTATTCTGGGGTATTGAAAGATACAATAAATCATGGAGAGGAGATCACAAAATTAGAACACTCAGTCAGAATGAGTCTAAGTGGATACATAGAATGAGAACATTGGCGCCAGAAGGGTTAAACATAGAATTCGACTTAAACTGTTTTATAAGTGATTTTTAATTATCTGTAATTGTCCTTTGTAAACCCACTATATCATTTCCGGTGTGCATTATCATCCACTACATTTGTCTGCCTTTATCGCAAGACCCAATCGCACGATTCGATTTTTACCAATTGACTGCCCATCAACTTGTTTTTTATTAATTACTTTTATTATCATCCAGTTTCACCTTTTTACAATTTTTACCTATTTTTATCCTTATTTAATTTTTATCATCGTCGCTATTAAAGTCATTTTTAATATGTTTTCCTATAGATTTTACTATTGTAATGTTTTATCTATTCTAATCAGCTTCAATACGGGATTTATAGCCAACAGTCACTTTACTAACTTGCTCTTAGTATACATGCAATATTTAATATATATTAGCATGATTACCACTAGAACGCTTATCCAATTGATTAACGCCACAGACATCAACTTAAACATCTTCGTTGTAAATTTTTTTTTTGCTACTTTGTATGAACATGAAAAAACTTTATTGACAAAGCATCAGCGAGCCCATCCACTATATGATGGCCGCGGGATATACATACACTTGGTCTACAACAAAATGGCGTCCAGTACACTTCCTGTCCCCAGTATATAAATAGACTATGCTAACAACCAATCCGTTGCCCTGAGGAAGTCATGTGATATGACGTAACGCGTAGGACGTAACGGACGTAACCGGATACACAACAGCGCGGACCGGAAGTGACGTAGCGGGGATTGTAAACACACTGTTTGAATTGCCGATCCAACGATACCTAATTGTAAGCAGATATTTTGTAATAAAACTTCGGTTTTAAACGTTATTACCCTATTGGAGTATCCTCCTTTTTGATTACCCCTTATATGTGGAGTTTATACACCGGAGGTAACGCCAGCCCCCCACAAGACGCACCAGAACAACTACACCGCCGGGATTTGCAGCCCTGAATGGATACATAAAGGCATTATATTTATGCCAGTAAGGTGAGAGTTCTGGGAGCCCCTAGTGGGTATCTATTACCACGAAAGTCACGAGATCTACTATCAACGCACTTTTACACCTTTTGTTTTGTTTTATTTTATTTTATCACTGAATTAGAGTATTCACTCATTCCACCTGCTGTATTGAGTTGCACTACAGCCACGGACTTTCACTGCATGAACTATTATTATTATTACGTTGTTCATTTACATTCCTATTCATTTTTATGTTTGACTCAGCATTTATGTTTGCGCAAAATCACAGGCACAATTATTGATTGTGTTATTTATGTTTTATGTTAGTGAGTGGTGCACACTTTTTTGATTTTTGCGGCATTCCACATTTCATTCACTTTAGTAGCGCAGAAGCCCATTTAAAATTATTGTTACTGTTTTCTTACACTTACTCACTTCTGCAGCCACTATGGAGGTTTTCACATTTATGGAACACAGAAACGTCAATTTAGACGCTATCTTTTCTACACAAACCAAAATTAATAGTGATTTAGAATCTTTGACCCGTAAATTAGGACACACTATGGAAAAAAAGATAAGTCTATGGTGGGACACAAACACATTCGAACGGTATCTAAGGGAAAACATAGTCCCCAGAAGAATAAGGTGGGAAATACCCCCAAATGATGGTCTCCTGGATAAGGAATCCATTAGTGAATGGTATAATTTCTTCAATGCTAAGAGCATTGAAGGCCTCAGATTCATTTTAGACAGAAAATATAGAAAAATGAAAGCTGTGGACCAGCAAATAGAGGAACTTAAATCTAGATTGGAACCACACAAAGAGTCTGAAGATTTCAAAAAATTATCTAATCAACTAAACAAAGACCTAATGGCTAAAGACTTGGAAACACAACAAAGGAAAACTAAAAAATATCAGAGAGATGTCACAGACTACAAAACAGACCAAGTGTTCAAATGGCAAAATAAAGTTGAAGAACCAGCTATTCCGTCGACACATTCAACACCAGAAAAAGAGGTGAGAATATGTGAACCCCAAGGGAGCACACGATATCAACCAGTACAGCATACTGGTTATAGTAGGGAGACCCATCCCAATACTCCCATTTCTCACTCAGAACAAGAAAACCATCGAACGCAGGACCACCAAACCCCGAGAAATACTTGGAAAAAACCCTTTAAAAAGCCTTTTTACAAATCTCGACACAATAGTGGACACAATCCAAGATATCAAAATGACAGACCATATAATGAAGGTCCACCGAGAGATCACAGAGAAATACCATACCATAACCAACAAGGGAGATATGAAAGAAGCCCAATACCTGTATACAATAGGTTTGAACCGATTAGAAACTATTATGACTCCAATTCATACTATCGCCATCAACAATATGAACGAGAAACACATGGCAATGATTTTTTAGATCGTGGTCGGAGGGAAACACCACCGAGGAGGAAACAGGATTATGCACACCGATCCCCAAGAAGACACCCACAGGAGTCTCAACACTCCCCAAAAAGACGACAACAGGAAGAAAGGAGAAGAACCCCAGAACCAAGAGGGGATGTCGAGCGGGAAAGAGACTTAAAAAGAAAAAGGGTATAGTGGGAGAAGGAATTTTTAATTTAAGTGGACAAACCCTGACTACTGAGGAATTGGCGGTATTGGACAAAGGTCTAAAATATGCCCCCACAAAAAATTTGGATAAATTTGCCACTTATATAGGTATTAAGAAATACGTGAGGAAAATTAACATCAAAAAAGCGATTCTAAGTAACCCCCAAACCAGACGCATGATAACTCAACAAGAAATACAACAAGTGGAACACAGTGGATTGCGAAATA
The DNA here is from genome assembly GCA_037952925.1 of Lithobates clamitans. NCBI lineage: Eukaryota > Metazoa > Chordata > Amphibia > Anura > Ranidae > Lithobates > Lithobates clamitans. The sequence continues at coordinate 298,049 of JBBGZY010001513.1, forward strand.
AGTCTCTCTATAACCCCCAAATAAATGATAATCAACACATCGAAGTATTCAAGAACCTAGTACTGAAGGATCTGGACCACCTAAAAATCAAGAAGATCAAAGACCCGATACACATCAAGAAAGGAATACGTTCTCTAACCAACAGAAAAGACTTGGTAATAAGACCGGCGGACAAAGGAGGAGGTGTGGTCATTCAAAACAAAACAGATTATTTAGCAGAAATTAAACGCCAATTAGAAGACACTACCACGTATCAAAAACTACTGGGCAACCCTTCTAATAAATGTAAAAAGGAACTAGAAAAAATAGTACAGCTAGGAACCAAAAAAGACATATTGAATGCAAAAGAGGCAAGGTATTTAGTCCCTGACTCACATAGGATTCCAGTACTGTATACTGTCCCTAAGATCCACAAAAGCCTGCAGAACCCACCGGGAAGACCCATAGTAAATGGGATTAATTCCCTAACAGCAAGAATAGGTCAGTACATCGATTATTACATTCAACCTGCCATTCAAAAGACAAGATCGTACATAAGAGATACCAAACATGTTCTACAAGTATTAGAAGAAATCCCTGTCCTGGAAGGAAGAACCTTAATGGCCACTGTAGATGTCTCATCGCTTTACACGATTATCCAACATCATCAGGCGTGTGAAGCAACCAAATGGGCTTTAAGAAAACATAGTACATTAAAATGTACACAAAGAAAGTATATAATTAAATGTCTAGAGTTTGCACTCAAAAATAATTATTTCTGGCATGACCAGAACCATTATAAACAAGTAACTGGGATTGCTATGGGTGCAAAGTTTGCGCCAAGTGTGGCCAATGCCTTTATGGCACAATGGGAGGAGGAATTTGTTTATAAGCACCTACCTTGTGAACTAGGGCTCTTTAAAAGGTTCATTGATGACATCATTATCATATGGAATGGAAGTAAAGAAACATTGGAACAATTCCTAAATAATCTTAACAGGAATGATAGAAATATACAGTTAACCTGGAATATAAATCCAAAAAGAATACAATTCCTTGATTTAGAGATCACCATTGAAGGGAATCTACTAACAACTAGAACGCACTTTAAGGAAGTCTCAAGAAATAGCTATCTACCTATAACCAGTTGTCATCACAAACCCTGGCTATACAATATTCCGAGAGGCCAACTCGTAAGAGTCAGACGCAATTGTACAAAAGATGCAGACTTTGAAGCCCAGGCCAACTTGATTGGACAGAGATTTATCAATAAAGGATATGAAGAATCACATATTAAGAAAGTCATCCAATCGACCCAAGAAATGAATAGAAAATTAATGATCCACACACCCAAGAAAATGCAACCGTTCCCAGAAGCACCAAGTCTAATTCTGGATTTTAATGTTCAATTTAAAGATATTGAGAAGATAATTCGAAGACACTGGCACATCTTAAAGGAAGACAAACACCTACAAAAAATATTACCGGAGAAACCAGCTATTATTTATAAAAGAGCACCTACTCTGAGAGATATCATTGTCAAAAATGTGGTGGAACCACCCCCAAAAAATAAATTTTCATTTTTCAATGGCAAAGGATTCTATCCCTGCAAATACTGTTATGCATGCACACATGCTAAAAAATTTCAAAGTAAAAAATATGAATTTAAGGCTACCAGTACAGGAAACACTTACCCAATAAAAGATTTTATCAATTGCCACACAGAGGGTGTAGTATACGTTTTACAATGTTCCTGTAACTTACAGTATGTAGGGAGGACAAAGAGAGCACTGAAAACCAGAATTAAGGAACATGTACAAAACATTTTAAAAGGATGCCCTAAACACAATGTATCCAAGCACTTCGCGTTGGCTCATAATAAAGACCCCACAGGACTCCTATTCTGGGGTATTGAAAGATACAATAAATCATGGAGAGGAGATCACAAAATTAGAACACTCAGTCAGAATGAGTCTAAGTGGATACATAGAATGAGAACATTGGCGCCAGAAGGGTTAAACATAGAATTCGACTTAAACTGTTTTATAAGTGATTTTTAATTATCTGTAATTGTCCTTTGTAAACCCACTATATCATTTCCGGTGTGCATTATCATCCACTACATTTGTCTGCCTTTATCGCAAGACCCAATCGCACGATTCGATTTTTACCAATTGACTGCCCATCAACTTGTTTTTTATTAATTACTTTTATTATCATCCAGTTTCACCTTTTTACAATTTTTACCTATTTTTATCCTTATTTAATTTTTATCATCGTCGCTATTAAAGTCATTTTTAATATGTTTTCCTATAGATTTTACTATTGTAATGTTTTATCTATTCTAATCAGCTTCAATACGGGATTTATAGCCAACAGTCACTTTACTAACTTGCTCTTAGTATACATGCAATATTTAATATATATTAGCATGATTACCACTAGAACGCTTATCCAATTGATTAACGCCACAGACATCAACTTAAACATCTTCGTTGTAAATTTTTTTTTTGCTACTTTGTATGAACATGAAAAAACTTTATTGACAAAGCATCAGCGAGCCCATCCACTATATGATGGCCGCGGGATATACATACACTTGGTCTACAACAAAATGGCGTCCAGTACACTTCCTGTCCCCAGTATATAAATAGACTATGCTAACAACCAATCCGTTGCCCTGAGGAAGTCATGTGATATGACGTAACGCGTAGGACGTAACGGACGTAACCGGATACACAACAGCGCGGACCGGAAGTGACGTAGCGGGGATTGTAAACACACTGTTTGAATTGCCGATCCAACGATACCTAATTGTAAGCAGATATTTTGTAATAAAACTTCGGTTTTAAACGTTATTACCCTATTGGAGTATCCTCCTTTTTGATTACCCCTTATATGTGGAGTTTATACACCGGAGGTAACGCCAGCCCCCCACAAGACGCACCAGAACAACTACACCGCCGGGATTTGCAGCCCTGAATGGATACATAAAGGCATTATATTTATGCCAGTAAGGTGAGAGTTCTGGGAGCCCCTAGTGGGTATCTATTACCACGAAAGTCACGAGATCTACTATCAACGCACTTTTACACCTTTTGTTTTGTTTTATTTTATTTTATCACTGAATTAGAGTATTCACTCATTCCACCTGCTGTATTGAGTTGCACTACAGCCACGGACTTTCACTGCATGAACTATTATTATTATTACGTTGTTCATTTACATTCCTATTCATTTTTATGTTTGACTCAGCATTTATGTTTGCGCAAAATCACAGGCACAATTATTGATTGTGTTATTTATATTTCCTGAGCTCTGCAGCCGCACATCGGGAAATGTCTCACTGCCTGTGATTAGCGCTGCGCCGTGCCGACTTCCTGGCGGGATCGGCACGTGCAGCATGCGAACACTCCAGAGCTCATCCTTAATCCTGACACCATATCAAGCATGGTGTCAGGATGATTGATTTTATGTACTAACACCAGCCATTTGCCTGACAAATCACCTCCACCGCCAATTTCCCCGCCAACCCTGAGACTACATCCCCCACCCTCATCTTTTTTTGGGAAGAGGGGGTTGTCTCTGAATGACAGTTTGGAAATGTGGTCTCCCTATGTTGCTGCTGGTGAGAGACCGCATAGCAGGTGGTATTGGTGGTGTTGCTGCTGCTCAGAGGCTGCATGGCTGATATTACTGGTGAGAGTTTATTTAATTTGTTTTAGCGAAAAATTGTTTGCATTTTCATTTTGTTTCCATAAAAAGGCCCACCGAAATCCTCAGCACCAGGCCCACGATGCTCTTAATCTGGCCCTGTGAGACTAGCATGCACAAAAATAAAAAAATAATCTCATTGTGTGTACCAGGCTTTACTCACAACCCCCCACCGCCAACTACAAATTGCTTAAAAAGGACATTTAAAAAGGTTTACTAATGTCTGACTTTCAAGAGGCAGGTATAAATGAGGTTGGGCTCTCTAAAACCTAAGTGATTGCGCACCAGCCCAATCGAGGAGCCCGCTTATATAGGATTTTGTGATCATGGTCAGGAAATGTTAGCAAAAATTTCAAACATATATTCACATGCTGCATTCTTTACAAAGATGGGATGGCCGACAGACAGACTTATTTTACTAATTTTGTGTTGCAGGCTCCTAACCTGTATTTAATAATTCCACTACAGACAACATAATGGCAGTCACCAACACCACTCAAGTTAGCTTTTTCCAATTTTCTGGACTGACCAAAGATGGAAGGCTTGTCCCGTTCCTTTTCATATTCTTCACACTTGTATATGCTGTGACTCTCGTTGGCAATACTGGCATGATTACTCTGGTCCAACTCACCTCCAGCTTCCATACCCCAATGTACTATTTCTTGAGTTACCTGTCTGCAGTTGACCTGTGCTACTCCTCCGTGATAATGCCCAAGATGCTGTGTGACCTGTGGTCTGATAGAAAGCCCATCTCATACAAAGGCTGTGCCGTTCAACTATTTTTCTTCGCTGGCCTGGCAGTCACAGAGGCTCTTCTGCTCTCAGGGATGTCGTACGACCGATACGCTGCTATCTGCCACCCTCTCCACTATAGCTCAATAATGACCAGGAAGAAATGTTGGTGTTTGGTCATCCTGGCTACATGTATTGGCTTCTTGCAGTCCTCAGTGCAGACCAGCTGTGTGTTCAGCCTCCACTACTGTGGATCAAACGTTATAGACCACTTTTACTGTGACATCCCTCCACTTCTTAAATTGTCCTGCTCTAGAACTTTTCCATGTGACACTGTAACAGTCTTCTTCACATGTTCTTGTGGTATAGGCTCCATGGTGACAGTTCTATCCTCATACTCTCTCATAGTGGCTTCTATCTTACGGATGAATTCGGCTGAAGGTAGGCAGAAGGCCTTCAGTACTTGCTCTTCACATATCACGTGTATTTCCATCTTCTACGGAACTGTATTTTTTATCTACTTGCGTCCTCCTACTGCTGCGTTTGACAAAAGAGATAAGGTGGCCTCTGTTTTCTACTCTGTGATGATACCCATGCTGAATCCACTTATATACAGCTTGAGGAACCAGGAGGTGAGAAAGGTTCTAAGGAAGGCAATACACAAATCTCACCAATAACGATCCATCAGAATTCAAACAAGTGCGGTTAGATCTATCTCTTATTGTTGGCTGTCCAGTTGACCAGAACAGAGAGATCCAACTACCCATAGCGCTACTTCATCATTATGTGTCCCCCTATCCATTACATCTCAAAAATGACCAAGAAAATTTCTTGGGGGTTTGGTTCTCCACGCTTCTTCTTTGGACTACTTGTAGATCTCAGCAAAGATTAGTAGTGTATTGAAGTCTTCATTACTGTGAAAGGAACATTTTATCCAGCTCTTCCTGGTACTTCTTCCGTTGACCAGAACAGAGAGGACCAACATTTTATCTCATTATTATGTGCCCCCCTATTTATTACGTCTCAATTATGACCAAGAAAAATTGTTGGGGGTTTAATTCTCCACATTTCTTCCTTGGACTTCTTGTAGATCCTAGTGAAGATCAGTAGTGTATTCAGTCTCCATTACTGTAAATCAATGGTCCCCTAACTGCGGTCCACGGGCTGAATGTGGCCCTTTGCTTGCCTTCATCTGACCCTTGGCGCACTATTCCTCCCACTGACACCAACAATGGAGTACTATTCCTTCTACTGACATAAGATATGGGGAACTCATTTTCCCACTGACACCCAATATGGAACACTATTCCTCTCACTGACACCAATGATGATTATTTTTTTACTCCCAATGACCACTAAGCCTAAGACATTGTCAGGGAGTTTTCTACTCCCAATAGCCACAGTCCGCCCCCTAAAGCTTGAAGGGCGCAAACTTGCCATTTGTTTCAAAAGTTTGGAGACCCCTGCTGTAAATGGAACATATTATCCTGCTCTTCCTGGTGCCTATCCTGTTAAACAGAGAGCTCCAGTTGACCAGATCAGCAGATCTACATGCCAATATTCACTCTCCTCTTGTATATCCAAATTTTCCAAAAGTCCTAATAATGAATGATAAGCAAGTTCTTTTGCACTGTCTTCAAGTCCGAGAGAACCCAGCTGATTTACTAAGAAGCACTGGTTCAATTTACCACGCCACCGACTAAGTGTAGTTGGCCTACAAAAATATGGCAGCACAATTTTTATCTTCCCCAAAACTGAAGCTGTTTGTCCCTGTTAACTTGGCGCCCTGGAGCTTCTTTTATTTGGACTCCACCGAGATGGCACTATTATGCACTTTATAATTGGTCTCCACCAATGTGGCGGCACTGGTTTGATCTCCTCCAAAATGGCGCCCGGAGTCTATTTGTTCTGAAGTCTGTAAGTCTTAAGCAGGCTAGAGAAAGGGGCAGGAATTCCCCAAAATGTTGTGTCCAGAGGGAGGCTTTTTGCCCCTGTTAACATGACACTCTGAAGCTTCTTTTATGTGGTCTCCACCAAGATGGCACTGCTATGCACGTCACATTTGGTCTCCACCAGTATGGCGGTGCTGGTGTGATCTCCTTCAAAATGGTGCCTGGAGCCTATTTGTTCTGAAGTCGGTAAGTTTTAGGCAGGCTAAAACCCGCCATTCTGGTGCCCTGCTTCCACCCTGACGATTTTCATGTGGTCCTGAGTGGCCATTCTAGTTCCTGGCGAGAGGCTATCTGCATGAGGAAGTGCCTGGGCTGGGGATCTAATGGCCATCTAATGGAATTGCAGCACATGCTGGTTTTTGGATCACGCACTGTGAGTGCATATTATCTTTGTTTTGAAGAGAGCTATGAACTAATACTTCTTAGTGGCGCGGTTTCTCTTTCCTTGTCTTTTACATACATTTGAGTCTGCAAGCGGCAGTCACCTCAGTCCTGCTAACCCTGATCCCTGCTGCCTCCTCTCACATCCAGACACCCTAACTCAGATCCTTGCTGCCTCCTGCCTCCTCTAACATCCAGACACCCTAACTCAGATCCCTACTGCCTCCTCTAACATCCAGAGACTCTACTCCTGATCCCTGCTGCCTCCTCTCACATCCAGACACTCTACCTCTGATCCCTACTGTCTCCTCTCACATCCAGACACTCTACCCTTGATCCCTACTGCCTCCTCTCACATCCAGACACTCTACCTCTGATCCCTACTGTCTCCTCTCACATCCAGACACTCTACCCTTGATCCCTACTGCCTCCTCTCACATACAGACACTCTACCTCTGATCCCTACTGCCTCCTCTTACATCCACTCTACCCATGATCCCTGCTGCCTCCTCTCACATCCAGACACTCTACTCCTGATCCCTGCTGCCTCCTCTCACATCCAGACACTCTACCTCTGATCGATACTGCCTCCTCTCACATCCAGACACCCTAACGCAGATCCTTGCTGCCTCCTGCCTCCTCTAACATCCAGACACCCTAACTCAGATCCCTACTGCCTCCTCTAACATTTAGAGACTCTACTCCTGATCCCTGCTGCTTCCTCTCACATCCAGACACTCTACCTCCTATTCCTACTGCCTCCTCTCACATCCACTTTACCCATGATCCCTACTGCCTCCTCTCACATTCACTCTACCCCTGATCCCTACTGCCTCCTCTCACATCCACTCTACCCCTGATCCCTGCTGCCTCCTCTCACATCCAGACACTCTACCTCTGATCCCTACTGCCTCCTCTCACATCCACTTTACCCCTGATCCCTGCTGTCTCCTCTCACATCCACTTTACCCATGATCCCTGCTGCCTCCTCTCACATCCACTTTACCCATGATCCCTACTGCCTCCTCTCACATCCACTTTACCCCTGATCCCTGCTGTCTCCTCTCACATCCACTCTACCCCTGATCCCTGCTGCCTCCTCTCATATCCAGACAATCTACCTCTGATCCCTTCTGCCTCCTCTCATATCCACTCTACCCCTGATCCCTACTGCTTCCTCTCATATCCACTCTACCCCTGATGCCTACTGTCACCTCTCACATCTGCCACCATTGAGCCTGGTCACTGCACCCGCAATAGAGGTGGATCTATCAGCTCTGGCAGGACTGTGTGATCTATCTGCTGGCTGATACATCACAAAGCTGGCAGACAGATCACACAGCCCTACCAGAGCTAATAGATCTACTCTAATGTGAGTGCAGTGACCAGGACCAATGGTGCAGGACCGGGTGAACACTACAAAGCACACTGCTCCGAGTACCTCCCATCTGCAGGCTCTGGCTGGATCACAGCTTGCTTTGTATTGTTCATCCCTGAGCAATGAGTAGAGTGAGAGACAAGTGTGGTCACCATACCTAATTAAATATAGTGCATCCGGAAAGTATTCACAGCACTTCATTTTTTCCACATTTTGTTATGTTGCAGCCTTATTCCAAAATGTATTAAATTCTTTATTTTCCTCCAATTTTCCAAACAATATCCCATAATGACAATGTGAAAAAAGTTTGTTTGCAATCTTTGCAAATTTAATAAAAATAAAAAAATAAAAAAAATCCCATGTATTCACAGCCTTTGCTCAATACTTTGGTGAAGCACCTTTGGCACCAATTACAGCCTCAAGTCTTTTTGAGTATGATGCTACAAGCTTGGCACACCTATTTTTGGGCAGTTTCTCTCATTCTTCTTTGCAGGACCTCTCAAGCTCCATCAGGTTGGATGGGGAGCTTCGGTGCACAGCCATTTTCAGATCTCTCCAGAGATGTTCAGTCAGGTTTAAGGCTGGGCCACTCAAGGACATTCAAAGAGTTGTCCTGTAGCCACTCCTCTGTTATCTTGGCTGTGTGCTTAGGGTCGTTGTTCTGTTGGAAGATGAACCTTCGCCCCAGTCTGAGGTCCAGAGCGCTCTGGAGCAGGTTTCCATCAAGGATGTCTCTGTACATTGCTGCATTCATCTTTCCCTCGATCCTGAATAGTCTCCCAGGTCCTGCCTCTAAAAAACATCCCCACAACATAATGCTGCCACCACCATGCTTCACTGTAGAAATGGTATTGGCCAGGTGATGAGCACTGCTTGGTTTCCTCCAGACATGACGCTTGCCATTCAGGCCAAATAGTTCAATCTTTGTTTCATCAGACCAGAGAATTTTGTTTCTCATGGTCTGAGAGTCTTTCAGGTGACTTTTGGCAAACTCCAGGAGAGCTGTCATGTGCCTTTTACTGAGAGTTGGCTTCCGTCTGGCCACTCTACCATACAGGCAGAGTGCTGCAGAGATGGTTGTTCTTCTGGAAGGTTCTCCTCTCTCCATAGAGAAACACTGGAGCTCTGTTAAAATGACCATCGGGTTCTTGGTCACCTCCCTGACTAAGGCCCTTCTCTCCCCGATTGCTTAGTTTGGCTGGGCAGTCCACTCTATGGTGGTTACAAACTTCTCCCCTTTATGGATGATGGAAGCCACAGTGCTCATCGGGACCTTCAGTTCTGCTGAAATTCTTCTGTACCCTTCCCTAGATCTGTGCCTCCATACAATCCATACAATCCTGTCTCGGGGGTCTACAGACAATCCCTTGGACTTCATGGCTTGGTTTGTGCTCTGACATGCACTGTTAACTGTGGGACCTTTATATAGACAGGTGTGTGCCTTTCCAAATCGTGTCCAAATAAGTGAATTAACCACAGGTGGACTCCAAGTTGTAGAAACATCTCAAGGATGATCAGTGGAAACAGGAGGCACCTGAGCTCAATTTTGAGTATCAAGGCAAAGGCTGTGAATACTTATGTACATGGGATTTTTTTTTTTTTTTTTTACAATAATTTTGCAGATTTTAAACAAACGTCTTTCACGTTGTCATTGTGGGGTATTATTTGTAGAATTCTGAGGAAAATAATGAACGTAATCCATTTTGGAATAAGGCTGTAACATAACAAAATGTGACAAAAGTGAAGCGCTGTGAATACTTTCCAGGATGCACTGTATTTGTCTCCTTGCCAGCAGCGCGGTTGGAAGAGGGAAGGCAAGCTGTCCAACTACGCTGCTTAGATCCAAGGGACAGAGCAAATCAGGACCCAGTGCCATGTGCACCTGGTTCCCTGGGGGTGGGTTCAACAAGTTTTTTTTTAACCTCATGGAGATGCTTCTACTTTAAGGAGACAACAAACTGGGGTTTACAATCTGACAGTTCAATCAACGGAAACAAAATAAGAGAACATATCTTTTTATTTTTCAGCAACCGTTAACATAAAAAAAAAAAAATGTACAGATTTATTAATACAAAACAGATATTTACAATAATTACAGTGTACAGCAGAGGGAGGTCTCATACCGTCCACTTCAGGCACCTGGAAAAAACCACAAACCACGATCAGTCAGTATGAAGACACCATGCATGGAATATTCAGGAAGGCGATAATGGGAGGATAAGAAGATAGAAGTTACCTGGTCTCCTGGTGAGTGCCCAGACACTTAACGCAGCAATACCGCGCTCCACACGACACGCAGCAATAATTGGAGGGAAATCCGCACACAGCACAGAAATGGCGCTGGGGGAAGTTCGATGGAGTCGCACAGGCCGTCAGATAATTGGGTCCTTCACTGGTGCTCAGATTCTGGGAGAGGGAAAAAGAAAGAAAACATATCAATTCTCCTCCTGCAGGGTGACACATAGAGAAGGAGATAGGAGTCTGTTCTCCTCCTGCAGGGTGATACATATAGAAGGAGATAGGAGTCTGTTCTCCTCCTGCAGGGTGATACATATAGAAGGAGATAGGAGTCTGTTCTCCTCCTGCAGGGTGACACATATAGAAGGGGATAGGAGTCTGTTCTCCTCCTGCAGGGTGACACATATAGAAGGAGATATAAGTCTGTTCTCCTCCTGCAGGGTGATACATATAGAAGGAGATATGAGTCTGTTCTCCTCCTGCAGGGTGATACATATAGAAGGAGATATGAGTCTGTTCTCCTCCTGCAGGGTGACACATATAGAAGGAGATATGAGTCTGTTCTCCTCCTGCAGGGTGACACATATAGAAGGAGATAGGAGTCTGTACTCCTCCTGCAGGGTGACACCTATAGAAGGAAATATGAATCTGTTCCCCTCCCCCCCTCATGGGTGACACATACACTGACCTGTTCCTCCAGAAGAGCCTGAAAATTCTTCCGAAATCTCAGCTTAAAATGATCTCCTCGCGTTTTCTTCCTTTTCTTGCCTGACACAAACCAAAAAAAAAAACCAATCCAACATCAGGAAGATTTCATTTTCACATCCAGGATCCCCCTGGAGGAAACATCGCCATACAGACAGATCCTCCCTATGAGTGGGACCGGGTTTAGGATATCCCAATACACATGCAGTTTCTGTGATAAAAAAAAAAGGTCCTGTAGATACTGCAAGAGCCTGTACTCAGCTCAGGGAACCAGAGTGTTACTGATATCTACTGTATATCTATCTAGGTTTCTGCAAGGGAAAGACAGGGAGACGCCTCCTGTGGGTGTGTTTGGGAACTGCCTTCCTGCATCAAAAGACTACCAACAAGAGGGACCATTACAGGGTCCATTGGAGCATTACAGGGTCCACAGGGCCATTACAGGGTCCACAGGGCCATTACAGGGTCCATTGGAGCATTACAGGGTCCACAGGTCCATTACATGGTCCATTGGAGCATTACAGGGTCCACAGGGCCATTACAGGGTCCATTGGAGCATTACAGGGTCCACAGGTCCATTACAGGGTCCATTGGAGCATTACAGGGTCCACAGGGCCATTACAGGGTCCATTGGAGCATTACAGGGTCCATTGGAGCATTACAGGGTCTGCAGGGCCATTACAGGGTCCATTGGAGCATTACAGGGTCCATTGGAGCATTACAGGGTCCACAGGGCCATTATAGAGTCCATTGGAGCATTACAGGGTCCATTGGAGCATTACAGGTAGACATCACAAGGCTTCATTTTCTATTCTGAATGGAGTGCACCCCCTTAGAGTGTAGCTACTTATTTTAATACCTCCTTCCCTGACCCCCCACCAGTCATATTCAACTGTTCCCGCTCTCCTCATTCAGTCCCATAAAGATGTCATAATCACTTCTTTACCTCCCGGATGTGTCCCCGCCATGTTTTCCGGCCTCCCAGAGGCAGACCCAAGTCCAGCATAGTGGCTGCTGCCAGTGTAAGGTAGAGGGGAGGGAGACTACCAAACATCCGTTCGCTGATCTCCTTTTCCTCTTACTGACCCCAAAGTGATGTGTAAAACATCACTTCTGGGTCCCGGTGTCACTGTCCCCAGCCAGTATGGTCAGGGAAGATGCTAATGGAGTGTGATGTGTGTTCCATTCAATTCACCGGAGGACAGGTGAGACATAAGGGGTCTAAATGACCTCCGATTTCTCATTAAAGTGGAGGGCCACCCTAAAATAAAAAAGTGCATCAATATTCTTAAAAAAAAAAAAAAAAATTTGAAAAATTTTTTTTTTTTTTAACTTACCTGAAACCCCTGTTGCTAGGCAGTCTTCCTAATCTGCCTCTTCCTATTCCGCGGCGCTTCCTCCTCTTTGGCAAGCGGCCCCGTTGCCTTCTGAGACATGTGTGTGTCCCAGAAACCAACGGGGCCATTCACAAAGCGCAGCGCGACTCGCGCATGAGCAGTAGGAAACAGGCAGCGAAGCCGCAAGGCTCCACTGCCTGTTTCCCTTAGTTAGGATGGCGGCACCGGCAGCCGATCCAATGGACGGATCGGCCTCGGGAGGCCAACATCGTGGGCTCGCTGGACAGGTAAGTGTCCTTATTAAAAGTCAGCAGCTACACTGTTTGTAGCTGCTGACTTAAAAAAAAAAAACAAACAAAAAAAAAAACGGCCGGAGCACCCCTTTAACTACTTCCAGTCCAGGCCAATTCTGACATCTCTTTCCTACATGTAAAAAAAAAAAAAAAAATTTTTTGCTAGAAAACTACTTAGAACTCCCAAACATTTTATATATACAGTATCTCACAAAAGTGAGTACACCCCTCACATTTATGTAAATCTTTTCTATCTTTTCATGTGACAACACTGAAGAAATGACACTTTGCTACAATGTAAAGTAGTGAGTGTAAAGCTTGTATAACAGTGTAAATTTGCTGTCCCCTCAAAATAGCTCAACATACAGCCATTAATGTCTAAACTGCTGGCAACAAAAGTGAGTACACCCCTAAGTGAAAATGTCCAAATTGGGCCCAATTAGTCATTTTTCCTCCCCGGTGTCATGTGACTCATTAGTGTTACAAGGTCTCAGGTGTGAATGGGGAGCAGGTGTGTTCAGTTTGGTGTTATCGCTCTCACTCTCTCATACTGGTCACTGGAAGTTCAACATGGCACCTCATGGCAAAGAACTCTCTGAGGATCTGAAAAAAAGAATTGTTGCTCTACATAAAGATGGCCTAGGCTATAAGAAGATTGCCAAGATCCTGAAACTGAGCTGCAGCACGGTGGCCAAGACCATACAGCGGTTTAACAGGACAAGTTCCACTCAGAACAGGCCTCACCATGGTCCACCAAAGAAGTTGAGGTCACGTGCTCAGCGTCATATCCAGAGGTTGTCTTTGGGAAATAGACGTATGAGTGCTGCCAACATTGCTGCAGAGGTTGAAGGGGTGGGGGGTCAGCCTGTCAGTGCTCAGACCATACGCCACACACTGCATCAAATTGGTCTCCATGGCTGTCATCCCAGAAGGAAGCCTCTTCTAAAGATGATGCCCAAGAAAGCCTGCAAACAGTTTGCTGAAGACAAGCAGACTAAGGACAAATGGATTACTGGAACCATGTCCTGTGGTCTGATGAAGCCAAGATGAACTTATTTGGTTCAGATGGTGTCAAGCATGTGTGGCGGCAACCAGGTGAGGAGTACATAGACAAGTGTGTCTTGCCTACAGTCATACATGGTGGTGGGAGTGTCATGGTCTGGGGCTGCCTGAGTGCTGTCGGCACTGGGGAGCTACAGTTCATTGAGGGAACCATGAATGCCAACATGTACTGTGACATACTGAAGCAGAGAATGATCCCCTCCCTTCAGAGACTGGGCCGCAGGGCAGCATTGCAACATAACGACCCCAAACACACCTCCAAGATGACCACTGCCTTGCTAAAGAAGCTGAGGGTAAAGGTGATGGTCTGGCCAAGCATGTCTCCAGACCTAAACCCTATTGATCATCTGTGGGACATCCTCAAACGGAAGGTGGAGGAGTGCAAGGTCTCCAACATCCACCAGCTCTGTGATGTCGTCATGGAGGAGGGGAAGAGGACTCCAGTGACAACCTGTGAAGCTCTGGTGAACTCCATGCCCAAGAGGGTTAAGGCAGTGCTGGAAAATAATGGTGGTCACACAAAATATTGACACTTTGGTCCCAATTTGGACATTTTCACTTAGGGGTGTACTCACGCTTGTTGCCAGCGGTTTAGACATTAATGGCTGTGTGTTGAGTTATTTTGAGGGGAAAGCAAATTTACACTGTTATACAAGCTGTACACTCACTACTTTACATTGTAGCAAAGTGTCATTTCTTCAGTGTTGTTACATGAAAAGATAGAATAAAATATTTACAAAAAGGTGAGGGGTGTACTCACTTTTGTGAGATACTGTATATATCTAAATATATATATATATATGAATATATATATAAAAAACACTATGTATATATAAAATATTTACATAAATGTGAGGGGTGTACTCACTTTTGTGAGATACTGTGTATATAAAATGTTTGGGGGTTCCAAGTAGTTTTCTAGCAAAAAAATTATGTATATATAAAAAAATATAATAAAATATTTACAAAATATCTATCTATCTATCTATCTATCTATCTATCTATCTATCTATCTATCTATCTATCTATCTATCTATCTATCTATCTATCTGTCTATCTATCTATCTATCTATCTATCTATCTATCTATCTATCTATCTATCTATCTATCTATCTATCTATCTATCTATCTATCTATCTATCTATCTATATCTTTTAAGCAGAGGTCTTAGAGAATAAAATGGTGGGTGTTGCAATTTTTTATGTCACACAGTCTTTGCACATCATTTTTTCAAACGTAATTTTTTTGGGGGAAAAAAAGATGATGTCCCGCCGCATAAATAGATACCTAACATGTAACGCTTAAAATTGCGCATGCCCGTGGAATGGCAATCAAACTATAGTACTTAAAAACCCCCATAGAAAACACTTAAGGGTCACACTTATGCGAATTGGATGAGGGTTTCTCCGCATCCAATTCGCATAGCAGGAGAATGTGACTGGCTCTCTATTTATTATTTTCTTTTAATTTTTTTTTTTACACTTTCCCTTAATTTAATTTTTTTTTTTTTAATAAACTTTATTGCTATCTTAAGGGAAGAACAACATCCCTTGTGATAGCACGGGCCATAACAGGTTCTCTTTACTGAGACATCTGGGGTCTAATAGACCCCACATCTCTCCTCTGGCCTCAAAAGCATCTGATCAAACCGAGAACAGTTTGATCGGATGCTGTACAAGCCGGTAACAGCTTGTTTACAACAAACCAGGAAGTGACAAAATCTGCATCACTTCCCTGTTCATTGATCATAGAGACGCAAGTTCCTCCCTCATCTCTATGGTCAGCCGGTGGAACTGCTGGCTTCAGTCCCAGTTCCTTGGTGGAATGGGAGAGCCCAGGAAGGTGGGGGAAGGTATAACCACCGCAGGCACCAGAACGTACGGCTACTTCCTAAGGGCAGCAAGCGGTTAAGGCTGGACATGTTTGGTATCCATTTACTCGCCACAACCTCATCTTTTTTTATATTTTACCCCCAAAAATTGGGCATTACAATTGCGCGGTCATGCGACGTTGTACCCAAATAAAATGTATGCCCTTTTTTTCCCCACACAAATAAAGCTTTCTTTTGGTGGTATTTGATCAGCACTTGTTTTTTATTCTTTTTGCATTATAAATGAAAAAAGACCGAAAATTTTGAAAAAAAAAATATATATTTTATGATTTCTGCTATAACTGTGGGTACAGGATCGTGTTCATGGGATTGTATTTTTTTTTATTTTTTTTTATGGTTGAACTTGATGGACTTGTGTCTTTTTTTAACCTGTCTAACTATGTATAAAACAACAAAATAAAATAAATTTAAATAATAATAATAAAAAAAAATCGAATTTCTTCATTAATTTAGGCCAATGTGTATTGACCTTTACCTACATGTTTTTGGTAAAAAAAAAAAAAACAAAACAAAAAATCCCAATAAGCGTATATTGATTGATTTGCGGGAAAGTTATAGTGTCTACAAAATATGGGATATTTACTGGAATTTTTATTTATTTATTAATTTTTATACTAGTAATGGGGGCGATCAGGGACTTATAGCGGGACGGCGATATCGCAGCGGAAAATCTGACACTAACGGGCACCAGTGACACTAATACAGTGATCAGTGCTAAAACAATATGCACTGTCACTGTACTTATGACACTGGCTGGGAAGGGGTTAAACATCTAGGGGCAACCAAAGGGTTAAATGTGTTCCTAGCCGGTGTTTATGTGTGTGGGATGTGCTTTGCAGGGAAACAAAAACTGGCACATCCTGTCCTGTCCTCTTTCTCGCCGACCAGCAGGTGCCGGAGATCATCCATTGGCCGGCACCCGCCGATCAGCTTGTGCAAAACATAAGTGCAAAAAAATGGACATGGAAGCAAAAGGGTTAAAATTTATATAATAAAATATAATAATTTGATATTCCTTCCCTGATAACCAAAAGAAGCCAATAGATCTACAATGTATCATTATCACTGATGAGAGTCTACCGCTATTTCTCCCACAATGCACCACACCCGAGGGGGGGGGGGGGATACCTACCGGTCTCCGTGTCGTCATCGAACTGCGGGAGGCGCTTGAGCTGCGGCAGGTTGGCGTGGGGGTCATCCTGAAAATTGTCCTTTTCCAAAGCTTCCAGCTGACGGTTGAGGCGGCGCTGGCGGGTGGCGGAGTCCAACACCCGCCTCTGGGAGGGGTCATTGGAGCGCACTGAAAAAAACAGAGGGTATAAAGCATTAATACGCAATGTTAATGTATTACATGACATAATTTTGGGTGTCAGAGCCCCGCCCCTTCTTCATTGCCCAGGTAACATCATTTTGGGTGTCACAGTCCCGCCCATTCACTGCCTAGGTAAATGTCATTCTGGGTATCAAAGCCCTGCCCCTTCTTCATTGTCCAGGTAACATCATTCTGGGTGTCACAGCCCCGTCCCTTCTTCAATGTCCAGGTAACATTGTTTTGGGAGTCACAGCCCCACCTCTTCACTGCCTAGGTAAATATTATTTAGGGTGTCACATCCCGGCCCCTTCTTCATTGTCCAGGTAACATCATTCTGGGTGTCACAGCCCCGCCCCTTCTTCATTGTCCAGGTAACATTATTTAGGGTGTCACAGCCCCGCCCTTTCTTCATTGTCAAGGTAACATCATTCTGGGTGTCATAGACCCGCCCCTTCTTCACTGCCTAGGAAACATCATTCTGGGTGTTACAGCTCCGCCCCTTCTTCACTGCCTAAGTAACATCATTCTGGGTGTCACAGCCCCGCCCCTTCTTCACTGCCTAGGTAACATAATTCTGAGTCTCACAGCCCCGCCCCTTCTTCACTGCCTAAGTAACATCATTCTGGGTGTCACAGCCCCGCCCTTCTTCACTGCCTAGGTAACATCATTCTGGGTCTCACAGCCCCGCCCCTTCTTCACTGCCTAGGTAACATAATTCTGGGTGTCACAGCCCCGCCCCTTCTTCACTGCCTAGGTAACATCATTCTGGGTCTCACAGCCCCGCCCCTTCTTCACTGCCTAGGTAACATCATTCTGGGTCTCACAGCCCCGCCCTTCTTCACTGCCTAGGTAACATCATTCTGGGTCTCACAGCCCCGCCCTTCTTCACTGCCTAGGTAACATCATTCTGGGTCTCACAGCCCCGCCCTTCTTCACTGCCTAGGTAACATCATTCTGGGTCTCACAGCCCCGCCCTTCTTCACTGCCTAGGTAACATCATTCTGGGTGTCACAGCCCCGCCCCTTCTTCACTGCCTAGGTAACATCATTCTGGGTCTCACAGCCCCGCCCTTCTTTACTGCCTAGGTAACATCATTCTGGGTCTCACAGCCCCGCCCTTTCTTCATTGCCTAGGTAACATCATTCTGGGTCTCACAGCCCCGCCCTTTCTTCATTGCCCAGGTAACATAATTCTGGGTCTCACAGCCCCGCCCTTCTTCACTGCCTAGGTAACATCATTCTGGGTCTCACAGCCCCGCCCTTCTTCACTGCCTAGGTAACATCATTCTGGGTCTCACAGCCCCGCCCTTCTTCACTGCCTAGGTAACATCATTCTGGGTCTCACAGCCCCGCCCTTCTTTACTGCCTAGGTAACATCATTCTGGGTCTCACAGCCCCGCCCTTTCTTCATTGCGCAGGTAACATAATTCTGGGTGTCACAGCCCCACCTCTTCACTGCCTATGTAAATATCATTCTGGGTCTCACAGTCCTGCCCTTCTTCATTGTCCAAGTAACATCATTCTGGGTGTCACAGCCCCGCCCCGCCCTTTCTTCACTGCATTGGTAAATATTCTGGGTGTCACAGCCCCACCCCTTTTTCATTGCCAATTAGTTTCATGTAGACCGGTTGGCTGAAATATCATAGCTGGAGAAATTGCTGCTCTTTGCTCCCTGCACTGCTGCTCACATATCTCCGGGGTCATGCGGCTGCTGCTGAAGGGAAGCGTCTGAGTTCCGATAGCTGGATAGGACCGGGCTGGGTGAGCAGTACTGGAGGGAGCAAGGAGCACCATCTTCTCCTGGGAACAGCATTTGGCTCTGTATTAACCTGTCTGAGCGGGACTGATGATGTCCAAGGACAGGTCCACATTAATGGACAGGTCCACGGTAAAGGGCAGGTCCATGTCAAAGGTACAGGTCCATGTCAAAGGGCAGGTCCACGTCAATGGGGCAGGTCCACGTCAAAGGGCAGGTCCACGTCAAAGGGCAGATCCACGTCAATGGGGCAGGTCCACGTCAAAGGGCAGGTCCACGTCAAAGGGCAGGTCCACGTCAAAGGGCAGGTCCACGTCAAAGGGCAGGTCCACGTCAAAGGACAGGTCCATGTTAAAGTGGTTGTAAAGCCACTATGTTATGATCATATATTCCCATCTGTTAGATAACGATATGTGCCCCACTGTATAAAAAATATGCAGATTTGCACCTTATATCAAAGCGCCTCCTGGCGCTCACGTGACTGCTCGTTGCTCTCCTCTTCCAGGCTGACAGCTACAGTGGGAGGGGCCAAAAACTCCCGCTGATGTCAGCCAGGAGGAGGTGAGGAGAGGAGGACACAAGAGCAGAGAGGACAGAGGAGAGCTGCGGATGAAGGAGGCACGTAAACTGACCACGGTGTCAGGGCTCAGCAGCCATGATAAACTGTGGTCAGTTTACAGGGGGAGGGTAGAACCAGGCAGGATCAGCCAGGTTTTTTACACGATACAGGGAGCCAAATTACACAGCACAAGCACTTTGCTATATAACATGCTTTAAAGGGAATGGGATTTTTTTAGGGTTACAAACACTTTAAAGGACAGGCCCACTCTTAAAGAGGAAGTAAACCCTGATGAGTTTTACCTCCTCTTATTTCCCCTGCAAGTTAAAAGCATAATGGGCATCGCATACTATCCCATTATGTGGCACTTACCAGCAAACGAAGCCCACGCCATCCCCGCTGGAGGCCGCATTCATCTTCGCCCCTCTTCCTTCCGAGGCCGCGGACTCCGGCTCTGTGACTGGCCGGAGTTGCGTGACGTCACTCCCAGCGTTTGCTAGTGAAGAAGCGGGTCGGAGGGCATGCACTGATGACATCATCGGCGCACTACAAGGTAAATATCTCCTAAACGGCGCACTTTTTAGGAGATATTTTTTCAGTACCTATAGGTAAACCTTATTATAGGCGTATCTATAGGTACAAGTTGCATAGAGGGGTTTACAACCACATTAAAGGACAGGTCCAATCTTAATTGGCAAGTCCACATTAGAGGACAGGTCCACGGTAAAGGACAGGTCAAAGTTAAAGGTCAGGTCCACGTTCAAGGGCGGGTCTAAGTTAAAGGACAGGTCCACTCTTAAAGGACAGGTCCATGTTAAAGGACAGGTCTAAGTTAAAGGACAGGTCCACGATAAAGAGCAGGTCCACGGTAAAGGACAGGGCCACATTACAAGGACAGGTCTAAGTTAAAGGACAGGTCCACGGTAAAGAGCAGGTCCACGTTAAAGGACAGGTCCGCTCTTTAAGGACAGGTCCACGTTAAAGGAAGGGTCCACGTTAAAGGACGGGTCCACGTTAAAGGACAGGTCCACATTAAAGGACGGGTCCACATTAAAGGACAGGTCCACTCTTAAAGGACAGGTCCATGGTAAAGAGCAGGTCCGCATTAAAGGACAGGTCTAAGTTAAAGGACAGGTCCATAGTTAAAGGACAGATCCACGGTAAAGAGCAGGTCCACGTTAAAGGACAGGTCCACTCTTAAAGGACAGGTCCATTGTAAAGAGCAGGTCCACGTTAAAGGACAGGTCCACATTAAAGGACAGGTCCAAGTTAAAGGCCAGGTCCACGTTAAAGGCCAGGTCCACTCTTAAAGGACGGGTCCACTCTTAAAGGACGGGTCCACTCTTAAAGGACGGGTCCACGGTAAAGAGCAGGTCCACATTAAAGGACAGGTTTAAGTTAAAGGACAGGTCAGGTCTTATGCCCCATACACACGGTCGGATTTTCCGACGGAAAATGTGTGGTAGGACCTTGTTGTCAGAAATTCCGACCGTGTGTAGGCTCCATCACACATTTTCCATCGGATTTTCCGACACACAAAGTTGGAGAGCAGGCTATAAAATTTTGTCGGAAATTCCGATCGTGTGTACACAAATCCGACACACAAAGTGCCACGCATGCTCAGAATAAATAAATAGATGAAAGCTATTGGCTACTGCCCCGTTCATAGTCCTGATGTACGTGTTTCACGTCACCGCGTTCAGAATGATCGGATTTTCCGACAACTTTATGTGACCGTGTGTATGCAAGACAAGTTTGAGCCAACATCGGAAAAAATCCATGGATTTTGTTGTCGGAATGTCCGATCAATGTCCGACCGTGTGTACGGGGCATTAGAGAGTAGGTCCACGTTAACTTGTAGAGTGGACCTGTCCTTTTCCATAGACCTGTCATTTAAAGAGGTTGTAAACCTCCCTGTTGTTCCTGTATAGGCGCTGTAAATATCTTCTAAACATTCTCCGTTCAGGAGATATATACTGTATACTGCACTGATGACATCACTGGCGCATGCGCTGTGAAGGAGAGGTCACCCGTGCCGTTTCTTCAGGCGAATGTGCCGTGATCGCCAATCACACATGCGGAGTCCGTGTCCCCGGAAAGGAAGAGGGGTGAAGATGGACGCGGGGACACCGCGGGGTTCCATCGCAGGTAAGTGCCACATAATGGGCTTGTATGAGATGCACACCAGCCCATTACACCTTTACTTTGCAGGGAAGAAAAATCCCCCACCGGTGTTCACTTCCTCTATAACTCTGGATCTGTCTTTTTATGTGGATTTGTCCTTTAAGAATGTAAATATTTCCCTCCTCCCACACAGAATCCACAGACCCCGCCCCTTCCCTCATCCGTGACGCTCAGCGTTCCACGTCCCGCCCATTCCCAGCACATGGGAGGAGAGGGGAGGTGTGGCCTCACATAGCGCAGGGGTGGAGACTGTGCGATCACGTGGCCGCCGAAAAAAAGCACTCACCGGAGTGTTTCTTGTCCAGCATAGCGAGTCCCGCGATCTGCCCGTACAGCCGACACTGCGCACGCTCCGGAAAGGGTGGGAAAACGCGTGCGCAGAAAGAAAAATGGGCGAGGCTGCCGAACGACGCATGCGCGAGGCCGTGAATCCACGTTGCGCATGCGTCACGCCACTGGTTGGCGGAAAACTAGCGTGCCCGGCCGCCATCTTGCTACACCCTCCGCAACGAGAAGGCGGCAAGCGAATATCTTGTTACACCCACCGGATTCATCCATTTCGCACTTATTTTAAAACAGTAAACCGAGCGACAAACTTTTATTGTGTTACACGGCGGCGGACATCTGCTTTTGGCTCACAGCAGCTCTCACAGAGGAGGAGGAACGGCTTTCCCAGCCAACACTTTAAATTCCTATACTCTTTCTGGGTGGACTCTGCTGCCCTCCAGCGGCCAAAAAGCAGGTGGCTGCTGCCGTGTTAGACAATGAGAGGGCCGAGGAGTTTGCCAACCAGCACGCGGTTTCGGGCGGTCACTTCCGCCAACCAGCTGCTTCACGCATGCGCAGTGTAAATTTTCACAGTCTAAGGGTAAAGCACTAAAGTTAGGCTTTTTAATCATATAAATATTTATTATGATAAAAATGATGGAAGAATAAAAACTATATATTTTTTTTTTCTTTACACACTTTGAGACACGTTTGGCGAGTCGCAGACCTCATTCACACCTAGCGTATTTGAAACGCATTTTTTTTGGCATACTTTCTTCTTCGCACGCGTAGGGCAGCCTGTTGATTTTAATGGGCCGCCCGACACGCAACAAAGTAGCTTTTTACCATGTTCTGGTTTCCATCGGCTTTTTATTAATTTTTTTACCTCATTTGATAGCTGCGTTTGGGGCGCCGTTAACAATTAATGACATTGCGTGGTTATTTTTTGCAAATTTTTTGTGATTAAAAGAAAAAAAAGTCTTCAGATTTCAGTAAAATGATCCCCAGTGATCCCGCCATAAAAGTCCTTCTGCATTTGCTTCCTGTGATAGGGTGACAACGCTTTGTCTGTCTCACAATTGTGCTCCTGCGTTGTCACCTGCCAATACGGCCATGCAAGTGGTCAGTTCACCGCACATCATACAGGCCTGGCCCCCCCACTGTGGTCACTGCCAGGGGAACCCCCCCTGTATGAGTGAGGGATACACTGGAGGAGATGATGGGAGTTGTAGTGCCCCGGGCTCTGTATGAGTGAGGTATAGTCGAGGAGGAGCTGGGAGTTGTAGTGCCCCAGGATCTGTATAAGTGAGGTATACAGTGGAGGAGATGCTGGGAGTTGTAGTCCCCTAGGCTCTGTATGAGTGAGGTATACAGTGGAGGGGATGCTGGGAGTTGTAGTCCCCTAGGCTCTGTATAAGTGAGATATACAGTGGAGGGGATGCTGGGAGTTGTAGTCCCCTAGGCTCTGTATGAGTGAGGTATACAGTGGAGGGGATGCTGGGAGTTATAGTCCCCTAGGCTCTGTATGAGTGAGGTATACAGTGGAGAAGATGCTGAGAGTTATAGTGCCCCAGGCTCTGTATGAGTGAGGTTTACAGTGGAGGAGATGCTGAGAGTTGTAGTCCCCAATGCTCTATATGAGTGAGGTATAGTCGAGGAGGAGCTGGGAGTTGTAGTCCCCCAGGCTCTGTATGAGTGAGGTTTACAGTGGAGGAGATGCTGAGAGTTGTAGTCCCCCAGGCTCTGTATGAGTGAGGTATACAGTGGAGGGGATGCTGGGAGTTGTAGTCCCCTAGGCTCTGTATGAGTGAAGTATACAGTTAGAGGAGATGCTGGGAGTTGTAGCCCTTCAGACTCTCTAACTATATAGTTGAGGTATGCAGGTGGAGGAGATGCCGGGAGCTGTAGTCTTCCCTGCCTCTCTATATGACAGGAGTAGTCCTGTGCGGTATATACAGGTGGGGTATGATAGGAGTAGTTGTGTGTGGTATATACACCATGGGGATGATGGGAGTCATAGTCCTGGGTGGTATATATACAGGTGAGGAATTATGAGAGTAGTCCTGTGTAGTGTATTCATGTGGGGGATGATGGGAGTAGTAGTTCTGTGCGGTATATTTAGGTGGGGGTGATAGGTGTAGTAGTACTGTGTCGTATATAGAGGTGTGGATGATGGGAGTAATAGTCATGTGTGGTATATACTGTGAGGGATGATGGGAGCTATAGTCCTGGGTGGTATATACAGGTAGGGCATTATGGGGGGAGTAGCCCTGTGTAGTGTATTCAGGTAGGGGGGATTATGGGAGTAGTAGTCCTGTGCAGTATATTCAGATTGGGGAACAATGAGAGTAGTAGCCCTGTGTGGTATATAGAGGTGGGGGGATGGTGGGAGTAGTAGTCCTGTGTGATATATACAGGTGGGGGTGATGGGAGTAGTAGTCACAATTGGTATATACAGGTGATACAGGCAGGGGATGATGGGAGTAGTAGTTGTGTGCGTTATATAGGGGTGATGGGAGTAGTAGTCCTGCACAGTATATAAAGGTGGGGGATGGTGGATGGGGGTAGTAGTCTTGTATATACATGTGGGGATGATGGGAGAAGTAGTCCTGTGTGTATATATGTGTTGGATGATGGTAGTAGTAGTCATGTTGGTATATATCGGGGAAGATGATAGGAGTAGTAGTCCTGTGTAGTATATATACAGATGGGGATGGTGGGAGTAGTAGCCCCGTGTAGTATATATATATATATACACACAAGTGGTGGATGGGGAATGTAGTAGTCTTGTGTAGTATATATATAGAGTGTGGGATGATGGGAGTAGTAGTCCTGTGTAGTATATATACAGCTGGGGTTGATGGGAGTAGTAGTCATGTGTAGTGTATATATAGAGGTGTAAAAGAAAAGGCTTTGGGACTTTAAATGAAGCCTGTGTATACACAAGCCTCCATCCTTGGTTCAGTGAGATACAGGGGAGGGGGGGGGGGATTTGGGACTTTAGATGAGACAAGTGATCGATGATCAGGTACAAAAATAGTTTATCTGGATTGATAAACATTTTTGGTGCCACTGGCGGGTGCCGGCCGCCACCTGTTTGCAGGCGCCTCCCCCTTCGTTATCACGCTAGCGTGACGCTGGTGGCCACTGGAGTGCATGTATGTCGTGCACACATATATCTATTACCACTTGTTACTTATGGAGACCCCTTTTCCTTTAGGGAATGTTGTGTGCGTGTTCGTCTCATGTGCCACTTTCGCCACCTCGCCTCCCGTGACTGACCAATCACACGCTCCCCCCCTTTCCATCACACCGCATATCTTTCCCATTCCAATGTCATGTAAGTGATTGGGACTTGTTATTCCTCTCCCTCTTCTCCAATGTCTCTTTTCTTTGTTTGAGCTTTATATTTGACCTACTGCTAATATGTTCTTTTTAGACACACCAAGACATCCGCTCCTGATGGGTGGATTCAACCACGAAACGCGTCGAGCTACATGGGATGCAAATCTTATACTATCAATCATTCAGAATATGATACATAACACTGTTGAATATGGAATACAACTATACAACTTGGTATTTTATTTACTAGAACAAGGATGGGTCAATGTGATGGATTGCGTCTATGTTCATGAATGTATGACGATGTAATGTCCTTATGTTATGTATATATATATATTACATTGTTTCTTCATTTTTACTGCAATGTGCTGTTTATCAATCCAAATAAACTATTTTTGTACCCTCAATATATAGAGGTGGGGGATGGTGGGAGTAGTAGTCCTGAGTAGTATATATATAGAGAGGGGGGTGATGGGGGTAGTAGTCCTGTGTAGTATATATAGAGGTGGGGGGATGGTGGGAGTAGAAGTCCTGTGTAGTATATATAGAGGTGGGGATGGTGGGAGTAGTAGTCCTGTGTAGTATATATAGAGGTGGGGGGATGGTGGGAGTAGTAGTCCTGTGTCGTATATATAGAGGTGGGGGGTGGTGGGAGTAGTAGTCCTGTGTCGTATATATAGAGGTGGGGATGGTGGGAGTAGTAGTCCTGTGTAGTATATATATATATAGAGGTGGGGATGGTGGGAGTAGTAGTCCTGTGTAGTATATATAGAGGTGGGGGATGGTGGGAGTAGTAGTCCTGTGTAGTATATATAGAGGTGGGGGGATGGTGGAAGTAGTAGTCCTGTGTAGTATATATAGAGGTGGGGGATGGTGGGAGTAGTAGTCCTGTGTAGTATATATAGAGGTGGGGATGATGGAGTAGTAGTCCTGTGTAGTATATATAGAGGTGGGGGATGGTGGGAGTAGTAGTCCTGTGTAGTATATATAGAGGTGGGGATGGTGGGAGTAGTAGTCCTGTGTAGTATATATAGAGGTGGGGATGATGGGAGTAGTAGTCCTGTGTAGTATATATATAGAGGTGGGGGGTGGTGGGAGTAGCAGTCCTGTGTGGTATATATAGAGGTGGGGATGATGGGAGTAGTAGTCCTGTGTAGTATATATAGAGGTGGGGGATGATGGGAGTAGTAGTCCTGTGTAGTATATATAGAGGTGGGGGTGGTGGGAGTAGTAGTCCTGTGTAGTCTATATAGAGGTGGGGGGATGGTGGGAGTAGTAGTCCTATGTAGTATATATAGAGGTGGGGATGGTGGGAGTAGTAGTCATGTGTAGTATATATATATATATATATATATATATATATATATATATATATATATATATATATATAGAGGTTGGGATGGTGGGGGTAGTAGTCCTGTGCAGTATATATAGAGGTGGGGATGGGGAGTAGTAGTCCTGTGTAGTTTATATAGAGGTGGGGATGATGGGAGTAGTAGTCCTGTGTGGTATATATAGAGGTGGGGGTGGTGGGAGTAGTAGTCCTGTGTGGTATATATAGAGGTGGGGATGATGGGAGTAGTAGTCCTGTGTAGTTTATATAGAGGTGGGGGGATGGTGGGAGTAGTAGTCCTGTGCAGTATATATAGAGGTGGGAGTAGTAGTCCTGTGTAGTATATATAGAGGTAGGGTGGTGGGAGTAGTAGTCCTGTGTAGTATATATAGAGGGGAATGGTGGGAGTAGTAGTCCTGTGTAGTATATATATATATAGAGAGGTGGGATGATGGGAGTAGTAGTCCTGTGTAGTATATATAGAGGTGGGGGATGGTGGGAGTAGTAGTCCTGTGTAGTATATATATAGAGGTGGGGATGGTGGGAGTAGAAGTCCTGTGCAGTATATATAGAGGTGGGGGATGGTGGGAGTAGTAGTCATGTGTAGTATATATAGAGGTGGGGATGGTGGGAGTAGTAGTCCTGTGTAGTTTATATAGAGGTGGGGATGATGGGAGTAGTAGTCCTGTGTAGTATATATAGAGGTGGGGGATGGTGGGAGTAGTAGTCATATGTAGTATATATAGAGGTAGAGTGGTGGGAGTAGTAGTTCTGTGTAGTATATATATAGGGGGATGGTGGGAGTAGTAGTCCTGTGTAGTATATATAGAGGTGGGGGATGGTGGGAGTAGTAGTCCTGTGTAGTATATATAGAGGTGGGGGATGGTGGGAGTAGTAGTCCTGTGTAGTTTATATAGAGGTGGGGATGGTGGGAGTAGTAGTCCTGTGTAGTATATATAGAGGTGGGGATGATGGGAGTAGTAGTCCTGTGTAGTATATATAGAGGTGGGGGGATGGTGGAAGTAGTAGTCCTGTGTAGTATATATAGAGGTGGGGGATGGTGGGAGTAGTAGTCCTGTGTAGTATATATAGAGGTGGGGATGGTGGGAGTAGTAGTCCTGTGTAGTATATATAGAGGTGGGGGTGGTGGTAGTAGTACTCCTGTGTAGTCTATATAGAGGTGGGGGGATGGTGGGAGTAGTAGTCCTATGTAGTATATATAGAGGTGGGGATGGTGGGAGTAGTAGTCATGTGTAGTATATATATATAGAGGTGGGGATGATGGGAGTAGTAGTCCTGTGTAGTATATATAGAGGTGGGGATGATGGGAGTAGTAGTCTGTGTAGTATATATAGAGGTGGGGGATGGTGGGAGTAGTAGTCCTGTGCAGTATATATAGAGGTGGGAGTAGTAGTCCTGTGTAGTATATATATATATATATATATATAGAGGTAGGGGATGGTGGGAGTAGTAGTCCTGTGTAGTATATATAGAGGGGGATGGTGGGAGTAGTAGTCCTGTGTAGTATATATAGAGGTGGGGATGATGGGAGTAGTAGTCCTGTGTAGTATATATAGAGGTGGGGGATGGTGGGAGTAGTAGTCCTGTGTAGTATATATATAGAGGTGGGGATGGTGGGAGTAGTAGTCCTGTGCAGTATATATAGAGGTGGGGGATGGTGGGAGTAGTAGTCATGTGTAGTATATATAGAGGTGGGGGATGGTGGGAGTAGTAGTCCTGTGTAGTTTATATAGAGGTGGGGATGGTGGGAGTAGTAGTCCTGTGTAGTTTATATAGAGGTGGGGGTGATGGGAGTAGTAGTCCTGTGTAGTCTATATAGAGGTGGGGGATGGTGGGAGTAGTATTCCTGTGTAGTATATATAGAGGTGGGGGGATGGTGGGAGTAGTAGTCCCGTGTAGTATATATAGAGTTGGGGGATGGTGGAAGTAGTAGTCCTTTTTAGTATATATAGAGGTGGGGATGGTGGGAGTAGAGGTGGGGGGTGGTGGGAGTAGTAGTCCTGTGTAGTATATATAGAGGTGGGGGGTGGTGGGAGTAGTAGTCCTGTGTAGTATATATAGAGGTGGGGGATGGTGGGAGTAGTAGTCCTGTGTAGTATATATAGAGGTGGGGGATGGTGGGAGTAGTAGTCCTGTGTAGTATATATAGAGGTGGGGGTGGTGGGAGTAGTAGTCCTGTGTAGTATATATAGAGGTGGGGATGGTGGGAGTAGTAGTCCTGTGTAGTATATATAGAGGTGGGGGATGGTGGGAGTAGTAGTCCTGTGTAGTATATATAGAGGTGGGGGATGGTGGAAGTAGTAGTCCTGTGTAGTATATATAGAGGTGGGGGGATGGTGGGAGTAGTAGTCCTGTGTAGTATATATAGAGGTGGGGGGATGGTGGGAGTAGTAGTCCTGTGTAGTCTATATAGAGGTGGGGGATGGTGGGAGTAGTAGTCCTGTGTAGTATATATAGAGGTGGGGGATGGTGGGAGTAGTAGTCCTGTGTAGTATATATAGAGGTGGGGGATGGTGGGAGTAGTAGTCCTGTGTAGTATATATAGAGGTGGGGATGCTGGGAGTAGTAGTCCTGTGTAGTATATATAGAGGTGGGAGGTGGTGGGAGTAGTAGTCCTGTGTACTATATATAGAGGTGGGGATGGTGGGAGTAGTAGTCCTGTGTAGTATATATAGAGGTGGGGATGCTGGGAGTAGTAGTCCTGTGTAGTATATATAGAGGTGGGAGGTGGTGGGAGTAGTAGTCCTGTGTACTATATATAGAGGTGGGGATGGTGGGAGTAGTAGTCCTGTGTAGTATATATAGAGGTGGGGATGCTGGGAGTAGTAGTCCTGTGTAGTATATATAGAGGTGGGAGGTGGTGGGAGTAGTAGTCCTGTGTAGTATATATAGAGGTGGGGATGGTGGGAGTAGTAGTCCTGTGTAGTATATATATATATATAGAGGTGGGGATGGTGGGAGTAGTAGTCCTGTGTAGTATATATAGAGGTGGGGGATGGTGGGAGTAGTAGTCCTGTGTAGTATATATAGAGGTGGGAGGTGGTGGGAGTAGTAGTCCTGTGTAGTATATATAGAGGTGGGAGGTGGTGGGAGTAGTAGTCCTGTGTAGTATATATAGAGGTGGGGATGGTGGGAGTAGTAGTCCTGTGTACTATATATAGAGGTGGGGATGGTGGGAGTAGTAGTCCTGTGTAGTATATATAGAGGTGGGGGGATGGTGGGAGTAGTAGTCCTGTGTAGTATATATAGAGGTGGGAGGTGGTGGGAGTAGTAGTCCTGTGTAGTATATATAGAGGTGGGAGGTGGTGGGAGTAGTAGTCCTGTGTAGTATATATAGAGGTGGGAGGTGGTGGGAGTAGTAGTCCTGTGTACTATATATAGAGGTGGGGATGGTGGGAGTAGTAGTCATGTGTAGTACATATATATATACCTCCCAACTTTTTGAGGAAGGAGGGACACCTATTAGCATAGGACACCCCCCCCCTTAAAAGAGAATTCTAAAAAAAAAGAAAAAAATATTAAACAAGTGTTATTTATTTTTTCAATTTTTTTTTTCTTAAATTGGCTTTTGACATTTACAAATGCAACAGTTTAGAATTTGGATGAAAGGTTTAGCTCTGGGAAACACTTTTTTGAAAGATAAAAAGTGTATTTTATATACAACTATATAGACCAAAATGAGGGACAAATGAGGGACAAATGAGGGACAGAGGGACATTGCCCCAAATCAGGGACAGTTGGTATCTATGTATATAGAGGTTGTACATAGACCCCCAGTGACGTGGCAGACCGCAGCACCCCCTCTCCCTCAGTAATCGCTCTCTTCTCGTTCTTTCCCTTGATTGGCCTTCTGCCAGCTTTTCCTTCCACCCCATTGGCCGCCAGCGACATGCGCCGCTCTGCGATTGGTCGGAGTACAGCCTGGCTCCCATTGGTCAGTGGTCCCTAGCTCTCCGCCTGTGTGGTGTGTCGGGGGGCGGAGCGAGCTCTCCTCCGGGGGCGGGGCCTGGAGCCCCGGTCTATCCTGGAGGTGTAGACCGGTGTAGAGTTGTGGAGAGTCGGACACAGGAGGATGGAAGGAGCCGGTGTGCGGGGAGCGCTCTGCCTGGTGATTCTGGCCGTGTGTGCGCTGTGCGGCCGGGCCCGGGAATCCGTCCAACCAGGTGAGGAGAATGGGGGGGTTGTGTGTACCCCAATGTCACCTACAAGGGGGTTGTGTACCCCACTATGACTTCTGGGGGGTCCTCTCAGGAGAGGGGGATGTGTACCCCACTATGACCTCTGGGGGGGTCCTCTGAGGAGAGGAGAGGGGGGCTGTGCACCCCACTATGACCCCTAGGGGGTCCTCTGAGAGGGGGGGGGGATGTGTACCCCACTATGACCCCTGAGGGGTCCTCTGAGGAGAGGAGGGGGGCTGTGACCCCACTATGACCCCTAAGGGATCCTCTAAGAAGGGGGATGTGTACCCCTCTATGACCCCTGGGGGTCCTCTGAGGAGGGGGAATGTGTACCCCACTATGACCTCGGGGGGGGTCTTGAGGAGAGGGGGGATTTGCACCCCACTATGACCTCTGGGGGGGTCCTCTTAGGAGAGGGGGACTGTGCACCCCACTATGATCTCTGGGGGGGGGGTCCTCTGAGGAGAGGGGGGATGTGTACCCCACTATGACCCCAGGGGGCCCTCTGAGGAGAGGGGGGATGTGTACCCCACTATGACCCCTGGGGGGGCCCTCTGAGGAGAGGGGGGGATGTGTACCCCTCTATGACCCCTGGGGGGGGGCCTCTGAGGAGAGGGGGGATGTGTACCCCACTATGACCCCAGGGGGCCCTCTGAGGAGAGGGGGGATGTGTACCCCACTATGACCCCTGGGGGGGCCCTCTGAGGAGAGGGGGGGATGTGTACCCCTCTATGACCCCTGGGGGGGGCCTCTGAGGAGAGGGGGGATGTGTACCCCACTATGACCCCAGGGGGCCCTCTGAGGAGAGGGGGGATGTGTACCCCACTATGACCCCTGGGGGCCCTCTGAGGAGAGGGGGGATGTGTACCCCACTATGACCCCAGGGGGCCCTCTGAGGAGAGGGGGGATGTGTACCCCACTATGACCCCTGGGTGGGGCCTCTGAGGAGAGGGGGGATGTGTACCCCACTATGACCCCTGGGTGGGGCCTCTGAGGAGAGGGGGGATGTGTACCCCACTATGACCCCTGGGTGGGGCCTCTGAGGAGAGGGGGGATGTGTACCCCACTATGACCCCTGGGTGGAGGGCCTCTGAGGAGAGGGGGGATGTGTACCCCACTATGACCCCTGGGTGGAGGGCCTCTGAGGAGAGGGGGGATGTGTACCCCACTATGACCCCAGGGGGCCCTCTGAGGAGAGGGGGGATGTGTACCCCACTATGACCCCAGGGGGCCCTCTGAGGAGAGGGGGGATGTGTACCCCACTATGACCCCTGGGTGGGCCCTCTGAGGAGAGGGGGGATGTGTACCCCACTATGACCCCTGGGTGGGCCCTCTGAGGAGAGGGGGGATGTGTACCCCACTATGACCCCTGGGTGGGGCCTCTGAGGAGAGGGGGGATGTGTATCCCACTATGACCCCTGGGTGGGGCCTCTGAGGAGAGGGGGGATGTGTACCCCACTGACCCCTGGGTGGGGCCTCTCAGGAGAGGGGGGATGTGTACCCCACTGACCCCTGGGGGGGCCCTCTGAGGAGAGGGGGGGATGTGTACCCCACTATGACCCCTGGGGGTCCTCTGAGGAAAGGGGGGATGTGTACCCCACTATAACCCATGGGGGGTCCTCTGAAAAGGGATCCTGTATAATATGGGGGAGAGGGTCACCCCAGTCTGTGATCATCAAAATTACCCCCCCCATTAGAAAGTACTATCACCCATCTCCTCCCCAATGTTACATGACTCCCCATCATAGGGTGACCCCCGAATACAGACATGGTGGGGGGGGGGGTCTCTCCATCCTCTCCACATAATCAGTGCACCCTTCCTAGCAGTGTATGGGTAGACTGTTAGCTCTTGGGCCGATCTCACACCCCAATAACTGAACACAGGACATTTGAAAGGTCAGCTCTTGGGGCGAGTCGTGTTTTTCTCCCTCCTGTTTGCTGAGCCCCAAACCCCGTTCATTAGACAGCCGACTGAACACAGGTAAGACACTAAGTGAGTTTAGCTTCCACCTTAATCACCCACAGAACCTGTGGAATTAATATGTGTTCGGGTTTAAAGGGATGAGGTGGCAACCCTAGGTCATGGTCTACCCATGACCTTTCTGCTCTGCTGTAAAGTTTAAAAGGCGACATACGGGATCAGGAGCGGGCAGATGGCATGGTGGGGGTCATGGTTTATTTATCACTTTGCTGCTCGGGGGTCTTAAAGTTGGTGGACAGGGTTAGGAGCGGGCAACCAGTACAAGCGTGGTCATAGTCTACACGTCACGTTTCAAACCTCAGAGCAGAGCTGCAGTGTGTCGGGTGAATCGTGACCCTGCCTTCCTGGTTGCCGACTCCTGACCCCATCCACCACTTTTCAGAGCTCAGAGCAGCAAGGTGGTAAATGGGGTCAGATGCAGGCAACGGGCACGGCAAGGTCATGGTCTACCCATGACATTTTCTACTCTGCTGTGCGATCTGAAAAGTGACGTAGGGGGTCATGAGCGGGTAGCTGGCATAGTGGGGTCATGGGTTACCTATCACTTTGCTGCTCTGCAGTCTGAAAGGCGGTGGACAGGGTCAGGAGCGGGCAACCGGCACAGCATGGTCATGGTCTACATGCCACACTGTTGCTCTGCTCCGAGATCCAAAAGGTGACCGGAGGTGCTGACCATCGTGGTGGGGTAATGGTCTACCCATCACACTGCTGCTCTGAGGGTGGACGGGGTCAGGAGAGGACACATGTATATGTGCCTATGTGGGTTGGCTGCGACTGCTTTCAATTGGCAGAAGGTAGTGATGGATTTCTAGCGGGATATCTCAGCAGGGTTCCTACTAGGAGCAGAACCCACCTGAGCTCATCCCTAGTCATTAGACCAGAGGTCTGATACTTAGTCAAATTATATAGGCAGCCAGTCTGAACTCTCATCCAGAGATCACATGAACAAATGCCTAGCACTGGAGGGAGCCATGAGCAGCGTTTTCTCTTTATCTGCCCCAGCAAGCTTTAAAGTGAACATGTCAGCCACTCGGCTTTTACAAGTCCAGTGAGAGTGCCCTTATTGGTGAATTGGAGGGGGGGGGGGGGGGAGGTCTGTAGTTGGAGTTTCTCTGTCAGTGCCTCCTCTATAGCTGGGGTTGCTCTGTTAGGGTCCCCTTTGTAGTGGTGTTTTTAGCTCAGTTAGATTGCAAGCTCTTGTAATTAGCATGTATACGCCTTTGGAATTCTCCATCATTTTCCAGAAGCATCTGAGGTTGTGGAGCTCAGACAGAGACGTGTCTGGGCGGATCGTGTCTACATACCAGGGAGGCTGCGATCTGCCATTAATAAATTCTCCATGTGACTAATCTTTCCATGCTGCCTCTGTCCCCCCCCCCCCTCTGTCTGTCAGACATCCTCTGAGTCCTCGCCTCTGTTCCCCCCCCCCCCCCCTCATGAGACCTCCTCAGGGTCCTCACCTCTGTTACCCCCCCCCCCAATGAGTCCTCCTCTGGGCTTTCACCTCTGTTCCCCCCCATAAGTCCTCCTCTGGGTTTTCATCTTTGTCCCCCCCCATGAGTCCTCCTCTGGGTCTTCACCTCTGCCCCCCCCCCCCCAATGAGTCCTCCTCTAGGTTTTCACCTCTGTTCACCCCTATGAGTCCATCTCTGGGTCTTCACCTCCGTTCCCCCCTATGAGTCCTCCTCTGGGTCTTCACCTCTGTTCCCCCCCTATGAGTCCTCCTCTGGGTCTTCACCTCTGTTCCCCCCCTATGAGTCCTCCTCTGGGTCTTCACCTCTGTTTCCCCCCTATGAGTCCTCCTCTGGGTCTTCACCTCTGTTTCCCCCCTATGAGTCCTCCTCTGGGTCTTCACCTCTGTTTCCCCCCTATGAGTCCTCCTCTGGGTCTTCACCTCTGTTTCCCCCCTATGAGTCCTCCTCTGGGTCTTCACCTCTGTTTCCCGCCTATGAGTCCTCCTCTGGGTCTTCACCTCTGTTTCCCCCCTATGAGTCCTCCTCTGGGTCTTCACCTCTGTTTCCCCCCTATGAGTCCTCCTCTGGGTCTTCACCTCTGTTTCCCCCCTATGAGTCCTCCTCTGGGTCTTCACCTCTGTTTCCCCCCTATGAGTCCTCCTCTGGGTCTTCACCTCTGTTTCCCCCCTATGAGTCCTCCTCTGGGTCTTCACCTCTGTTTCCCCCCTATGAGTCCTCCTCTGGGTCTTCACCTCTGTTTCCCCCCTATGAGTCCTCCTCTGGGTCTTCACCTCTGTTCCCCCCTATGAGTCCTCCTCTGGGTCTTCACCTCTGTTCCCCCCCCTATGAGTCCTCCTCTGGGTCTTCACCTCTGTTCCCCCCCCTATGAGTCCTCCTCTGGGTCTTCACCTCTGTTCCCCCCCCTATGAGTCCTCCTCTGGGTCTTCACCTCTGTTCCCCCCCCTATGAGTCCTCCTCTGGGTCTTCACCTCTGTTCCCCCCCCTATGAGTCCTCCTCTGGGTCTTCACCTCTGTTCCCCCCCCTATGAGTCCTCCTCTGGGTCTTCACCTCTGTTCCCCCCCCTATGAGTCCTCCTCTGGGTCTTCACCTCTGTTCCCCCCCCTATGAGTCCTCCTCTGGGTCTTCACCTCTGTTCCCCCCCCTATGAGTCCTCCTCTGGGTCTTCACCTCTGTTCCCCCCCCTATGAGTCCTCCTCTGGGTCTTCACCTCTGTTCCCCCCCCTATGAGTCCTCCTCTGGGTCTTCACCTCTGTTCCCCCCCCTATGAGTCCTCCTCTGGGTCTTCACCTCTGTTCCCCCCCCTATGAGTCCTCCTCTGGGTCTTCACCTCTGTTCCCCCCCCTATGAGTCCTCCTCTGGGTCTTCACCTCTGTTCCCCCCCCTATGAGTCCTCCTCTGGGTCTTCACCTCTGTTCCCCCCCCTATGAGTCCTCCTCTGGGTCTTCACCTCTGTTCCCCCCCCTATGAGTCCTCCTCTGGGTCTTCACCTCTGTTCCCCCCCCCCTATGAGTCCTCCTCTGGGTCTTCACCTCTGTTCCCCCCCCTATGAGTCCTCCTCTGGGTCTTCACCTCTGTTCCCCCCCCTATGAGTCCTCCTCTGGGTCTTCACCTCTGTTCCCCCCCCTATGAGTCCTCCTCTGGGTCTTCACCTCTGTTCCCCCCCCTATGAGTCCTCCTCTGGGTCTTCACCTCTGTTCCCCCCCCTATGAGTCCTCCTCTTGGTCTTCACCTCTGTTCCCCCCCCTATGAGTCCTCCTCTGGGTCTTCAACTCTGTTCCACCTCTAATAGTCCTCCTATGGGTCTTCAACTCTATTCCCCCCTATGACTCCTCCTCTGGGTTTTCGCCTCTGTCCCCCCCTATGAGTCTTCCTCTGGGTCTTCGCCTCTGTTCCCCCCTATGAGTCTTCCTCTGGGTCTTCGCCTCTGTTCCCCTCTGAGACCTCCTTGGGTTCCTCTCCTCTGTTCCCCTCTATGTGACCTCCTTGGGGTCCTCACCTCCGTTGGAGCTTCTTGAACCGGTTTACACGTTTTGTAACAATCTCTGTATTTTGTTGCGTAACTTCACAGGGAAGATGTATATTTTTTTTAATGTGCAATGTGTGTGCATTCAGAGTTCGGTTCTTGTGTCACGGAGGGTGTGGGACGGTTCCTGGGCCTCCAGGTGATGAATTTTTGCAGCACGTTCCAACAGCATTAGCTTGTCCATTAGAGCCGCCCTGGGGCCACACAATGGCTTCCACACCCTGTAGACTCTTTTGTGTCAGTGGGCTCCGTTCACAGGAGAATGCTTTCCTGCTATGGAACGGTTTATTAGGCAATCATTTTTTTTTTTCATGGCTGAGAATAACCAATAAAGAGATCGTGTTTTTTTTTTTTTTTTTTTAACGATTGAAGGATTTTCAGTGGTAAACCGCAAGGCTAGCGCCCCATTTGCTGTGAATAGGTTGCCCTCGTTTAGACTCCTGGCCCTTCCTTCCTGCCAAGTGCCCCCACAGCAAGTAGCTTGCTACGGGGGGCACCTGAGCCAAGCCGCTGCTCTTTGTGCCTATTCGGACACGGTGCCGAGGCTCGGTCCTGCCTTATCTCTCTCTCCTCATTGGCTCACTGACTTTGATGGACAGCAGCGGGAGCCAATGGCATGTGTGAACACGGGCACCAGGATTGTGTCATAGTAAATAGAAAGTAGATCATATTTACTCGTGTGTGTGTGTGTGTGTGTGTATTTTTTTTTTTTTTTTAACATTTCTTCAGTTTCTGATTTCTTGCCTAGGCAAATGATGTTTTACATCCCAGGAGTCTTCAGGGTGGTGTTTTCTCAGATAAACACATCCTCCTGCCTGCATGCCTGAGCTAAGGGCTGATGGATTCCAGGAAGTAAATGCTACATGAATAATTTGCCCTTTACTCAAGATAGCTATGGCCAGAAAGGCTTGGGGGGTCAAAGTGATTCCTCATCAAAATAAAGGCATGTACGGTAGACATGGATGGGGGAGGTTGGTTTGAATATTAAAAGTGAATTAACCACTTCCTGACCACGCTATAGACGGTTAGCCAGTTCTGGGAGGGCATCGTATGACGTCTCCACCTGATGGCACCCGCTGCGGCGCATAGGCGGCACGCTCTGTGACCCGTGAGAGCCGCCCCGTGAGTGGATGCCCGATGAAGGCCCCGCGAGTGGCCGCTTCATGAGGAAGTCTATGGATGTCCCCCCGTAATCGCGCAATGGCAGGGATCTATGATCGTTGTCTTCTTAGGACACAGCTGATCACAGATCGGGGTAAAGAACCAATCACAGCGGCTCTTTACCCACGTGATCAGCTGTGTCCAATCACAGCTGATCAGTGTAAACAGGATTTGTTGGTTATTGGCATTCCTCTCCTTATGCTAACAGCGTGAGAGGAGAACTGATAATCAGGGCACCAATCATCAGAGTCTTGATTATGAGTCAGGGTGGATTTGATAAAAAGAATTGATTTAAATCCATTCGATTTAAATCATAATTTTTGTAGAGCGACTACCATCTGTGACCCGCTGTTGGCGGCTCCTCCTGACCCCGCTGTTGGCGGCTCCTCCTGACCCCGCTGTTGGCGGCTCCTCCTCCTGACCCCGCTGTTGGCGGCTCCTCCTCCTGACCCCGCTGTTGGCGGCTCCTCCTCCTGACCCCGCTGTTGGCGGCTCCTCCTCCTGACCCCGCTGTTGGCGGCTCCTCCTCCTGACCCCGCTGTTGGCGGCTCCTCCTCCTGACCCCGCTGTTGGCGGCTCCTCCTCCTGACCCCGCTGTTGGCGGCTCCTCCTCCTGACCCCGCTGTTGGCGGCTCCTCCTCCTGACCCCGCTGTTGGCGGCTCCTCCTCCTGACCCCGCTGTTGGCGGCTCCTCCTGACCCCGCTGTTGGCGGCTCCTCCTGACCCCGCTGTTGGCGGCTCCTCCTCCTGACCCACTGTTGGCGGCTCCTCCTTTTGACCCCGCTGTTGGCGGCTCCTCCTCCTCCTGACCCCGCTGTTGGCGGCTCCTCCTCCTCCTGACCCCGCTGTTGGCGGCTCCTCCTCCTCCTGACCCCGCTGTTGGCGGCTCCTCCTCCTCCTGACCCCGCTGTTGGCGGCTCCTCCTCCTCCTCCTGACCCCGCTGTTGGCGGCTCCTCCTCCTCCTCCTGACCCCGGCTGTTGGCGGCTCCTCCTCCTCCTCCTGACCCCGCTGTTGGCGGCTCCTCCTCCTCCTCCTCCTGGACCCCGCTGTTGGCGGCGGCTCCTCCTCCTCCTCCTGACCCCGCTGTTGGCGGCGCCTCCTCCTCCTCCTCCTCCTGACCCCGCTGTTGGCGGCGCCTCCTCCTCCTCCTCTCCTGACCCCGCTGTTGGCGGCGCCTCCTCCTCCTCCTCCCTCCTCCTCCTCCTCCTGACCCCGCTGTTGGCGGCGCCTCTCCTCCTCCTCCTCCTCCCTCCTCCTGACCCCGCTGTTGGCGGCGGCTCCCTCCTCCTCCTGACCCCGCTGTTGGCGGCGGCTCCTCCTCCTCCTGACCCCGCTGTTGGCGGCGGCTCCTCCTCCTCCTGACCCCGCTGTTGGCGGCGGCTCCTCCTCCTCCTGACCCCGCTGTTGGCGGCGGCTCCTCCTCCTGACCCCGCTGTTGGCGGCTCCTCCTCCTCCTCCTCCTGACCCCGCTGTTGGCGGCTCCTCCTCCTCCTCCTGACCCCGCTGTTGGCGGCGGCTCCTCCTCCTCCTGACCCCGCTGTTGGCGGCGGCTCCTCCTCCTCCTGACCCCGCTGTTGGCGGCGGCTCCTCCTCCTCCTGACCCCGCTGTTGGCGGCGGCTCCTCCTCCTCCTGACCCCCTCCTGACCCCGCTGTTGGCGGCGGCTCCTCCTCCTCCTGACCCCGCTGTTGGCGGCGGCTCCTCCTCCTCCTCCTGACCCCGCTGTTGGCGGGCCTCCTCCTCCTCCTCCTGACCCCGCTGTTGGCGGCGGCTCCTCCTCTCCTCCTGACCCCGCTGTTGGCGGCGGCTCTCCCTCCTGACCCCGCTGTTGGCGGCGGCTCCTCCTCCTCCTCTCTGACCCCGCTGTTGCGCGGCGGCTCCTCCTCCTCCTCCTGACCCCGCTGTTGGCGGCGGCTCCTCCTCCTCCTCCTGACCCCGCTGTTGGCGGCGGCTCCTCCTCCTCCTCCTGACCCCGCTGTTGGCGGCGGCTCCTCCTCCTCCTCCTGACCCCGCTGTTGGCGGCGGCTCCCTCCTCCTCCTGACCCCGCTGTTGGCGGCGGCTCCTCCTCCTCCTCCTGACCCCGCTGTTGGCGGCGGCTCCTCCTCCTCCTGACCCCGCTGTTGGCGGCGGCTCTCCTCCTCCTCCTGACCCCGCTGTTGGCGGCGGCTCCTCCTCCTCCTCCTGACCCCGCTGTTGGCGGCGGCTCCTCCCCTCCTCCTCCTCCTCCTGACCCCGCTGTTGGCGGCGGCTCCCCTCCTCCTCCTGACCCCGCTGTTGGCGGCGGCTCCTCCTCCTCCTCCTGACCCCGCTGTTGGCGGCGGCTCCTCCTCCTCCTCCTGACCCCGCTGTTGGCGGCGGCTCCTCCTCCTCCTCCTGACCCCGCTGTTGGCGGCGGCCTCCTCCCTCCTCCCCCTGACCCCGCTGTTGGCGGCGGCTCTCCTCCTCCTTCCTGACCCCGCTGTTGCGGCGGCTCCTCCTCCTCCTCCTGACCCCGCTGTTGGCGGCGGCTCCTCCTCCTCCTCCCTGACCCCGCTGTTGGCGGCGGGCCTCCCTCCCTCCTCCTGACCCCGCTGTTGGCGGCGCTCCTCCTCCTCCTGACCCCGCTGTTGGCGGCGGCTCCTCCTCCTCCTGACCCCGCTGTTGGCGGCGGCTCCTCCTCCTCCTCCTGACCCCGCTGTTGGCGGTGCTCCTCCTCCTCCTCCTGACCCCGCTGTTGGCGGCGGCTCCTCCTCCTCCTCCTCCTGACCCCGCTGTTGGCGGCGCTCCCTCCTCCTCCTCCTCCTCCTGACCCCGCTGTTGGCGGCGCCTCCTCCTCCTCCTCCTGACCCCGCTGTTGGCGGCGCCTCCTCCTCCCCTCCTGACCCCGCTGTTGGCGGGCGCCTCCTCCCCTCCTCCTGACCCCGCTGTTGGCGGCGCCCTCCTCCTCCTCCTCCTGACCCGCTGTTGGCGGCGGCTCCTCCTCCTCCTGACCCCGCTGTTGGCGGCGGCTCCTCCTCCTGACCCCGCTGTTGGCGGCTCCTCCTCCTCCTCCTCCTGACCCCGCTGTTGGCGGCTCCTCCCCTCCTCCTCCTGGACCCCGCTGTTGGCGGCGGCTCCTCTCCTCCTGACCCCGCTGTTGGCGGCGGCTCTCCTCCTCCTCCTGACCCCGCTGTTGGCGGCGGCTCCTCCTCCTGACCCCGCTGTGGCGGCGGCTCCTCCTCCTGACCCCGCTGTTGGCGGCGGCTCCTCCTCCTCCTGACCCCGCTGTTGGCGGCGGCTCCTCCTCCTCCTGACCCCGCTGTTGGCGGCGGCTCCTCCTCCTCCTCCTGACCCCGCTGTTGGCGGCTCCTCCTCCTCCTGACCCCGCTGTTGGCGGCGGCTCCTCCTTCTCCTCCTCCTGACCCCGCTGTTGGCGGCGGCTCCTCCTCCTCCTGACCCCGCTGTTGGCGGCGGCTCCTCCTCCTCCTGACCCCGCTGTTGGCGGCGGCTCCTCCTCCTCCTGACCCCGCTGTTGGCGGCGGCTCCTCCTCCTCCTCCTGACCCCGCTGTTGGCGGCGGCTCCTCCTCCTCCTGACCCCGCTGTTGGCGGCGGCTCCTCCTCCTCCTCCTGACCCCGCTGTTGGCGGCGGCTCCTCCTCCTCCTCCTGACCCCGCTGTTGGCGGCGGCTCCTCCTCCTCCTCCTGACCCCGCTGTTGGCGGCGGCTCCTCCTCCTCCTCCTGACCCCGCTGTTGGCGGCTCCTCCTCCTCCTCCTGACCCCGCTGTTGGCGGCGGCTCCTCCTCCTCCTCCTGACCCCGCTGTTGGCGGCGGCGGCTCCTCCTCCTCCTCCTCCTGACCCCGCTGTTGGCGGCGGCGGCTCCTCCTCCTCCTGACCCCGCTGTTGGCGGCGGCTCCTCCTCCTCCTCCTCCTCCTGACCCCGCTGTTGGCGGCGGCTCCTCCTCCTCCTCCTCCTGACCCCGCTGTTGGCGGCGGCTCCTCCTGACCCCGCTGTTGACTCACCAACAGTCCCATTCACTTTAATGGGACGGCTGGTGATGCGGCAGTGACACACCAAGGTGAGGGACGTGGCGACAGCGGGTGAGTGAACGCCTGCTAACAGGCGCTGCCATGATGGATCTGAAATGACAGGTGCTCTTTAAATGTAAGGACTCCTTCTTGCTAGAATCTTTAATATTTGCAAACAAAATGAAGGTTTCCTATTTAGAATAATAAGGCTGTCAGGTTAGTAAAAACAGAGATATCGGAACCGATTCAATCATACAGTTTGTAGTGTACATAGATTCCTATTTAGAATATTAAGCTGTCAGGTTAGTAAAAACAGCGATATCGGAACCGATTCATTCATACAGTTTGTAGTGTACATAGATTTGCAAAACAAAGGGATAAAGGAATATTCCTGAACATTGTTTTATCTCATGGTTACTGTGACATTGTGTGAAGGCATCAATGCAGTGCATGTTATCTCAGCTTGCAGAGCTTGGATTCATTAAATGAGTTTACCAAAAAAAAATGGAAATATTGCAGAATATACAGCCTCGTGCTTAACTAAGCTCCATTCCATGCTGAATAAGCTAAATGATTAATGGAACCTAAATAGAAAACTATCTTTAGATAAGCTCTATCTTTTTAAAAAAAAAAAAAAAAAAAAAAAAGGAAGATAGATACTTGTGTCGCCTTTCAGGAACAGAGTCAGCTCTTTCTACTTCCTCTTCCCTTCAGTCATTCCTGTAAGTTGAGGGTGTGATGGGTTGTCCCTTGTAGGGGAGGGTGATAGCTGATCATGATGCAGGTCGTCATTGCAGGTGACAGATGGATATGAAGGCAGCCATGTGGGTGGCCTAAGCCCCGGGTTCACACTAGGGGCGGCACGACTTGCAGGTGAGGCGACCTGCACACGACTTCCATGGCGACTTGCAAAAACGACTTCTGTATAGAAGTCTATGCAAGTCGCCTCAAGTCGCCCCCAAAGTAGTACAGGAACCTTTTTCTAAGTCGGAGCGACTTGCGTTGCTCCTATTAGAACGGTTCCATTGTACAGAACGGGAGGCGACTTGTCAGGCGGCTAAGTTGCCTGACAAGTCGCCCCTGTGTGAACCGGCAGTTAGAGGGGACATAGGAGGATATGGGAGACACTGGTGGGAGGGGGGGGGGGGGTAATAAACCTTTTGGAATTTGTGGGACTGTTTCTGGTGTAATTCTGTCTCTTAGCCTGGGGAAGCCATAAACCGGCCAACAGAAGTGACTTCCTCCTACAACAGCTGTGTGTGCGGCCCGGCCGGCCGGGACGGTTGCAGAACATTGTGTAAACCTTTCCGTATATAAACAGCCGATTCACAGCTACACTCCACCTTCTAAGGCTTCATGTACACGGGGACGTTTTTACAACCTCTCCTGAACCATTTAACTTAACAGATAGTAACACCGCGGTTAAAACGTCCGTTTTGCCGCGTTTACATGCCGCGTTTAGCAGCGTTTTGCCGGTTTTGCGTCGAAGCGCTTTAAAGAAAAAAAAAAAAAATTTAAAGTCAGCAGCTACAAATACGGCAGCTGCTGACTTTTAATAATCGGACTCTTACCTGTCCCAGGGTCCAGCGACGCTAGGGAAGGAAGCCCCGCTCGTCTTCCCCCTCCTCTCTGTGGCGCCGGCATTGTCACTGTGGGCGCCCAGCTGTGGCTTCACAGCCTGGCACCCAGTGCGCATGTGCGAGCTGTGACTGGCCGGGCAATCATCTGGGACCTGTGACGTGTCCCAGATGATTGCCGAGAGGGAGGGGGGAGAGGAGAACTTGCTTACGGTGCCCCGGGAGGAAGTGGGGGCTGGAACCCTCTAAAAACAGGGCATCCGCTCCCCCCTCCCCCCCCAAAAAAAATGACATGCCAAATGTGGCATTTCGGGGGGTCACCTTCCCTTAAAGCGGAAGCTCCATTTTTGGGTGGAACCCGGCTTTAATTTTTTTTTTAAAATGGCCAAAAATGAAAAACGCTTGTAGACGAAACGCGAAATGCAGCGTTTAGCCGCGTTGGCACTTGAAATGCCTGTAAACTCAGTTTCTGAACGCATTTTTTTTTTTTTGCGTTCCAAAAAATGCCTCTACACTCAACTGCCTAGAAACGACTATAAATGACCCCTGTGTACAAGTACTGATAACAGAGGAGAGTTCAGGGGCAAAAAAAACAAAAAACTCCCAACTGCTCCTAAGGCTTAATGTACACGGGACGTTTTTACAACCTCTCCTGAACCATTTAACTTGACAGATAGTAACCCACGTTTAAAATGTCCATTTTGCTGCGTTTACATGAAGCTTTTGAGAAAAAAAACAATTTTTTTTTCAAAATAGCCAAGAATAAAAAACGTCTGTGAACGAAACGCGTTTGGCACTTGAAATGCCTCTAAACTCAGCGTCTGAACTCATATTTTTTTTGCTTTCCAAAAAAACCCTCTAAACTCAACTGCCTAGAAAGGACTATAAACGACCCCTGTGTACATGTACTGATAAGATAACATAGAGGAGAGTTCAGGGGCAGTTGGAAAAAA
Source organism: Lithobates clamitans (assembly GCA_037952925.1). Classification (NCBI taxonomy): domain Eukaryota; kingdom Metazoa; phylum Chordata; class Amphibia; order Anura; family Ranidae; genus Lithobates; species Lithobates clamitans. Next base: position 341,824 of record JBBGZY010001513.1, read on the forward strand.
ATGCCCAACTGCTCCTAAACATTGGTTTACCAGCAGAAGTGTACATGAGGCCTTACCCAGCAGAGTCAGTCTTGTGTCGCCCCCCCCCCCCCCATCCACCCTCAGCCTTCTCATATGGGTCCTCCACACTAATGAGGGCTTTCTATCCCTGTGTCAGGACCCGGGTCTGAACCTGCGTCCTCTGCCAAGTCTGGCGGAGTCTCTTCTTGCTGAGCTGCCGGACAGCTCCTTACCTGGTTCCTTTTAGAGTAGGGGTCTCCAAACTTTCTAAGCAAGGAGCCAGTTCACTGTCCTTCAGGCTTTAAGGGGCCAGACTGTGGCCACTGAGAGTAGAAAATGCTCCAACATCAGTTGCCTCATCATTGGTTTTCATGAGAGAAATAGTGCCCCATTGTTGGTATCAATGGAAGAATAGTGCCGCATATATGGTGTCAGTAGGGGGAATGGTGCCCCCTCATTGGTGTTGGTTGATGAGTGTCCCAAGGTCCACATAAAGGCAAGCTTTAGAGCAATGGTTCTCAACCTCAGTCCTCAAGTACCCCCCCCCCCCCCCCAACGGGTCATGTTTTTGGAACTTCCCTTAGATAAAAATAGTCTGATCAATATTCCTATCGCACACGTTCCTAGTGGAAATGGCTCATAAAATGGTGGGTGCTGCAGCGATTACCAGTTGGGTCCTGGAAACATCAAACAAGCGTACATATTCGACAGCACACCATGAATCGGCAATTTTTGTCCAAAAAGTTTTAATGGAAAAAGATCACATCACAAAAGAAGGTGCAACGTTTCGGAGCCGCGCAGGACCCCTTCGTCAGGCATGTGACGATCATCACATGCCTGACGAAGGGGTCTTGCGCGGCTCCGAAACGTTGCACCTTCCTTTGTGATGTGATCTTTTTCATTAAAACTTTTTTGGACGAAAATTGCCGATCCATGGTGTGTTGGCAAATATGTACGCTTGTTAGATAAAAATAGTTCTTATCAATACAATGTCATTGATTTAAAGGAAAACCCGAAAACATGGCCCATTGGGGGGTACTTGGGGGACTGAGTTTGAGAACCACTGCCTTAGATAACCTTGCTTTGTACCTTTTTTGCTTGCTTCTCTTGAACCCTATTCTCCTCCCATGAACTTCCTGCTTTTGAGCTTTGTCTCTGCACTTCCTGTTTGTCAGATTATTGTGCTCTCTCCAGCCATATCTCGCTCCTGTCACTCCTGCTGCCATCCGTATTTTTATTAATTTTTTTTTTTACTACCCCTCGTTACCGTCCTTTTGGTTTGTTTCTCAATTATGCGTACGCTTGACAAATCCCAGGCGCCAGGTTGTCATAGTGACAAGAAATAGCGTCCTGGCGCCTAGGCTGCCTCTCGAATGCTTCCGCTCGCCCCTCATCCCTGCTATGTATCACAGGCTCCTCTTGCCAATCTGCGGTACATAGCGGGTGCTGCCGGGTGAAGGGAAGGGGGAAGAGCGGGCACATGTGCGCTCTCCTCTCACCACCTTGTTGCTGACCCGGAAGTGGCGTGGAAGTGACGTGTATGACGTCACTTCCGGGTCCCCGTTGACAGTTTCCCCAGCCATTAAGGCCAGCAAAGAAAGTAATGCGATTACACATTGTAAGCACAGGGGAGATATCCAGGGTCTTTTAGACCTCGCATGTCTCATTAAAGAGAACCTAAAAATCATCACATAGAGGACAAAAAAATGCCCTAGGCCTAGGCTAGGGGTGTCAAACTCAATTTTATTGTGGGCCACATCAGCATTATGATTGTCCTCAAAGGGGCCGGTTGTATCTGTAAGATTAGATGTCCAGCGCATCCCCCTCCCCTTACATTAGATGTCAAGAGCCACCCCACCATCAGAAGTTGAGTCCCACACTCTCCCTAACATCACAGTGCACCCCCTTTCCTTATGCTGCTGCTGGGAAGAAGCTGGATGCATTGCTTGAAAGTAGGGGTCTGGAGGAGGACCAGAGGAGGGCTGGAGCTCTCCTGCAGCTGCAGGAGAGGTGCGAGGGCCACATGAAATGGCCTGGAGGGCCGGATTTGGCCCGCGGGCCTTGTGTTTGACACCTGTGGCCTAGGCGATAGAAAAAAAAGCTAAGTAAAACATTCTTTTTTTTTTTTTTTATTGTAAAAAATGAAAGTTGCACCCAAGCACATAAAATCGCCCCCCCCCCCCAAAAAAAAATGAGGCCCCACCTCCACTTTACATAAACACATGTACAAAAGTAAACGCACGTGTCGGGGGCGCCTACGCCTGAAAGTGTTGATTGTGATACACATGTTACATATCTCCGTGCATGCCGGATTTGAAAAGCAATAATTCCAGGACCAGACCTCCCACCTAACACTAAACGAATGACCTATAGGGTGGGGGGGCTTTTAAAGCTCCACCTATGGAAATTATAGGGTACTGAAGTTTGTCGCCATTTCACAGGCGCACACGAATTTTAAAGTGGAGGTCCGCCCACCCCACAAGGAATTAAAAGTCAGCCGTTACAAATATTGCAGCTGCTGACTTTTTATATACGGGCACCTACCTGTCCAAGGTAGCCCCCAACGCCGGCACCCCCAGCCGATCTTCGGATCGGGTGCTGTCGTCGCCATTGCCGGTAAGGGAAACCGGTAGCGAACCCTTTTCGGCTGCACAGCCGCTTTCTTACTGCGCATGCGCGTACTTTTCTAATTGCCCCGGCGGCGGAGGAAGAAGGAGGAGGGGCCGTGGCGCCGTCTACGTAAGCAGGGAAGGGGACCTGTCAGAAAAACAGCCCCCCCCCCTCCCAACCTGAAAGGTGCCAAATGTGGCACTGGAGGAGGGAGGAGATGAATAAGTGGAAGTTCAACTTTTGGGTGAAACTCCGATTTTAAGGTTTAACATGTTGGGTATCTATTTGATGCAACCTCAGCTTTTTATATTTGACAAAAAAATGGGGTAATTTATTGCATTTTTGTGCCCCCCTAAATTTAACTTTTCAATGTGGTTTTTTTCTTTTTTTTTTTTTTTTTTTTTTTTTTTTTTTTTGCTGAAATCTTTTGTTTCCTAGACCTTTGCAGTATTATCGTGTGACATAAAAAATTAGAACACCTCACTATTTTTTATTTTCTAGGGCAGGGTTCCTCAAACTACGGCCCTCCAGTTGTTCAGGAACTACAATTCCCATCATGCCTAGTCATGTCTGTGAATATCAGAGTTTTACAATGCCTCATGGGACGTGTAGTTCTGCAACAGCTGGAGGGTCGTAGTTTGAAGACCCCCCCCGCTCTAGTGTATCTGCTTTCAGAAAATATGTTTGGGGGTTTTACATAATCTTCATTCATCAATTATTTTTTTAAACGTGTGCAAAAATCGCAAAAAAAAAAATAATGGCTCTGGCAGCGAAAGGGTTAAAGGAAAAGTCGACCTTCGGGAACATGTTACATCTTCTACCCGCAAAATTTGACGGTTAAAAAAAAAAAAAACTGGCTCCTAATTTTTTTTTAGCTGGCTCCTAGATTCAAAGCAAATTTGTCAAGCCCTGACATGCTATATGTGCTGCTGGACCCCGGCTTGCTCACTTCCTGGTTGGGGGGGCGATCCTGAGGACCGCAACCTGGTACTAACACACAGCAAAATCCATCCTCACCATTAGGAGCTCTGGAGAACACTGGTTAGTGCTTAGACTCTGCACATCGGGTGACCTCCTGTCATGGGTGATCTGCTTCCGTACTTATCCAGCTGGTTGTTTGGGAGCCTCTCTACTGCTATAGCTACTGGTCTCTGATTCTGACCGTAACACCCTTCTTAAATCTGACCCTCCAGCCCTCCCTTCAGTCTTGCACAGCTGTACCGGCTCCTCCCCCTGGACTGAAACGGCTTACTCTGATTTCACCCCACATTGTGAGCTCCTCTCTAGAAGCTTCAGCAAGCCAGATAGAACCCGCCTCGTTTCCTGGCTGGAGGACGTCTGGCATGGTCTAGCCCAGTGATGGCGAACCTTGGCACCCCAGATGGTTTGGAACTACATTTCCCAAGATGCTCAACTATACTGCAGAGTGCATGAGCATCATGGAAAAGGTAGTTCCAAAACATCTGGGGGTGCCAAGGTTCGCCACCACTGGTCTACCCTTTTCCTCCCCAGCCTGACTGTCCATGACCCGCCTCCTTTCTTTTGTTGGGTTTCAGTTCCTTCAATCGTGGCGCCTCAGGATCACGTGTGGGCGTTACCTAGGGTGGTCTGTATGCAAATACACCCTGCCTAGGACCACCCACTCCCCCCATCAAGGGATTTTGATAGTTGCATAACTCCTCCCAAGAGCCCACCCACTGCTTGCATGAGGGCTGTTCAAAGGCGTATTTTAGGGGTCTGTGAAGTTTCCAGGAAGCTATGTACAGCACCCTCTTGTTTGTGCCTCCAAGCTGGCATTTACCTATTAGAGCAGTATTAATCCCTCCGTGTTTGTTAGCTAAACACATTGAACACAAGCTACGTAAACTGGTAAAATTCTTACCCCCAGCACCTATAGTTTACAACTTTCAATGTTGCTGACCTGTGCTCCCTCAGTGCTGCTTCCCCCAAACTTCCTGTCTTCACGGGAAACAGTTAAGCAGTGGACAGTGCAGTCTCCAGCCAGTCTGTTAGGTGGGAGGAAGAGGAGGGGGCCCCCTATCCATCCTAGGCTAGGGGTCTGTGTGTTTCTGTTGATGCACACAGTCTGAGGCCCAACTCTAGTCCCTGCGTAGCTCATAGGATTCTGCAATAAAAAAGGAGCCACCCTGAAACAGGAAACCCGGGGGAAGGATTCATAGCTCCTGCCTAATCTAGGACATGGACAAGAATAATGAAGCTGCATATTGCTCACTAAGTGATTAACCGTCGTACTGGTACGTCGTGAGGTTAAAGTGGTTATGCCGAAATGATGCCTGCCGCTTCAGGCATCATTCATCATTCCCTCCTCCTTTTTTTTTTATACTGCAAGTAGTGATAACCCCCCCCCCCCTTTTTTTTTTTTCTGTAAAAGCAATCCAAGCAGCTAAGTACCCGCTTGATCGCTTTTACAGGCGGCGGAAGGGGTTCCCCTCTGTCCGGTCCCACCCATCCTATCCATAGAGATGACCGAGGACTGGGACATCCCCAATTTTATCTTTGTGGTCTAAGAAACCGGAAACGACGAGGGTTTAGTCACTTCCGGTTTCGTCAGGATGTAAACAAGCCATTATTGGCTTGGGAAAGCTTCGGGTCAAACTGTTCTTGGATTGTGCTAATGCTTTTAAGGGCAGAGGAGAGATCTGGAGTCTAATAGCCCCAAGATTTCTCAGTAAAGAGTACCTGTCACTGCCTATACTATCATAGGGGATGTTGTTCTTTCCTTGTGGTAGCAATCCCCTCCAAAAACAAAATTGGAGTATGTGTGTGTATAATATATAGATCTAGATATATATATATTACAGTCAGGTTCATAAATATTGGGACATCGACACAATTCTAATCTTTTTGGCTCTATACACCACCACAATGGATTTGAGATGAAACGAACAAGATGTGATTTAACTGCAGACTTTCAGCTTTAATTTGAGGCTATTTACATCCAAATCAGGTGAACGGTGTAGGAATTACAACAGTTTGTATATGTGCCTCCCGCTTTTTAAGGGACCAAAAGTAATGGGACAGATTAACAATCATCTATCAAACTTTCACTTTTTAATACTTGGTTGCAAATCCTTTGCAGTCAATTACAGCCTGAATTCTGGAACGCATAGACATCACCAGACGCTGGGTTTAATCCCTGGTGATGCTCTGCCAGGCCTCTACTGCAACTGTCTTCAGTTCCTGCTTGTTCTTGGGGCATTTTCCCTTCAGTTTTGTCTTCAGCAAGTGAAATGCATGCTTAATCGGATTCAGGGCAGGTGATTGACTTGGCCATTGCATAACACAGTGTTTCTCAACTCCAGGCCTCAAGGCACACCAACAGGTCATGTTTTCAGGATTTCCCTCAGATGAAACGGCTGTGGTAATTACTTAGGCAATGAAACTGATCAAATCACCTGTGCAAAATAGTGGAAATCCTGAAAACATGACCTGTTGGTGCGCCTTGAGGACTGGAGTTGAGAAACACTGGCATAACATTCCACTTCTTTCCCTTAAAAAACTCTTTGGTTGCTTTTGGGTCATTGTCCATCTGCACTGTGAAGCGCCGTCCAATGAGTTCTGAAGCATTTTGCTGAATATGAGCAGATAATATTGCCTGAAACACTTCAGAATTCATCCTGCTGCTTTTGTCAGCAGTCACATCATCAATAAATACAAGAGAACCAGTTCCATTGGCAGCCATACATGCCCACGCCATGACACTACCACCACCATGCTTCACTGATGAGGTGGTATGCTTTGGATCATGAGCAGTTCCTTTCCTTCTCCATACTCTTCTCTTCCCATCACTCTGGTACAAGTTGATCTTGGTCTCATCTGTCCATAGGATGTTGTTCCAGAACTGTGAAGGCTTTTTTTTTTAGATGTTGCTTGGCAAACTCTAATCTGGCCTTCCTGTATTTGAGGCTCACCAATGGTTTACATCTTGTGGTGAACCCTCTGTATACCCTCTGGTGAAGTCTTCTCTTGATTTTTGACTTTGACACACATACACCTACCTCCTGGAGAGTGTTCTTGATCTGGCCAACTGTTCTGAAGGGTGTTTTCTTCACCAGGGAAAGAATTCTTTGGTCATCCACCACAGTTGTTTTCCGTGGTCTTCCGGGTCTTTTGGTGTTGCTGAGCTCACCGGTGCGTTCTTTCTTTTTAAGGATGTTCCAAACAGTTGATTTGGCCACACCTAATGTTTTTTCTATCTCTCTGATGGGTTTGTGTTGTTTTTTCAGCCTAATGATGGCTTGCTTCACTGATAGTGACAGCTCTTTGGATCTCATATTGAGAGTTGACAGCAACAGATTCCAAATGCATATAGCACACTTGAAATGAACTCTGGACCTTTTGTCTGCTCCTTGTAAATGGGATAATGAGGGAATAACACACACCTGGCCATGAAACAGCTGAGCAGCCATTTGTCCCATTACTTTTGGTCCCTTACAAAGTGGGAGGCACATATACAAACTGTTGTAATTCCTACGCTGTTCACCTGATTTGGATGTAAATACCGTATTTATCGGCATATAACACGCACCGGCGTATAACACGCACCCCAATTTAGGAGGGAATTTTAAGGAAAAAGAAACTTTTAGGAGGGAAGTTGAAGGGAAAAAAACTTACATTTAAATGCCCATCATTGCAACCTTCTCAGTGCAGCCTTGTCAGTGTAGCCTTCCCCAGTGCAGCCATGTCAGTGCAGCCTTGTCAGTGCAGCCTTGTCAGTGCAGCCTTGTCAGTGCAGCCATGTCAGTGCAGCCATGTCAGTGCAGCCATGTCAGTGCAGCCATGTCAGTGCAGCCTTGTCAGTGCAGCCTTGTCAGTGCAGCCATGTCAGTGCAGCCATGTCAGTGCAGCCATGTCAGTGCAGCCATGTCAGTGCAGCCATGTCAGTGCAGCCATGTCAGTGCAGCCTTCCCCAGTGCAGCCTTCGATCCCCTGTCCTGGGCTTTAAAATCGCCGACCGCGATTTGAAAATGGCGCCGCCGGCGCCGAAATACACAGAGCCGGTCCTCGGCTCTTTCCGGCGGCTCTCGTTCACTTTCGGCTCCACTCGTAGTCCCGAGCGGAGCTATCCGAACCTAGCCGAGTAGGTTTGGATAGCTCCGCTCGGGACTACGAGTGGAGCCGAAAGTAAACGAGAGCCGCCGGAAAGAGCCGAGGACCGGCTCTGTGTATTTCGGCGCCGGCGGCGCCATTTTCAAATCGCGGTCGGCGATTTTAAAATTGTGACAGCTCGGGATCGCGGGGGATCGGCGTATAACACGCACCTGCGACTTTCCCCTGATTTTAAGGGGAAAAAAGTGCGTGTTATACGCCGATAAATACGGTAAACTCAAATTAAAGCTGAAAGTCTGCAGTTAAAGCACATCTTCTTTTCATTTCAAATCCATTGTGGTGGTGTATAGAGCCAAAAAGATTAGAATTGTGTCGATCCCCCAATATTTATGGACCTGACTGTATGTGTGTGTATATATATATATATATATATATATATATATATATATATATATATATATATATATATATATATATATATATATATATATATATATATATATATATATATATATATATATATATATATATATATTGTGTGTGTGTGTGTGTGTATATATATATATATATATATATATATATATATATATATATATACACACACACACCTACACCTGTGCTCATGCACAAAGGTGAACGCACACGCCGGCCCTGCACGCATACGCAAATGGCGATCGTACCACACATGTGAGGTATCGCCACGTACGTCAGATCGAGAGCAATAATTCTAGGACCAGACCTGCTGCGTAAATCTAATCTACCGTGGATTGCCGCCATTTCACAGGCATGCTCAATTTTAAAACGTGACATGTTTTGATATCTACTCTGCGTAAACGTCACCTTTTAAAATTTGAACCCAAAAAATTGGGTATTGTCTTTGTGTTCATTAAAGTTTTATTTTTTACCCAAAATTTTGTTTGAAAAACCTCTGCGCAAATGCCACGTGACATCAAAAGTTGCAATATCGACCATTTTATTCTCTAGGGCGTCTGCTTAAAAAAAATATTCATAATGTTTGAGGGTTCTAAGTAATTTGAGGGGGGAGGGAGGAGCAGGTTAAAATAATTTGGAAAGGGGACATTCTACGTCTTTTTGGTAGAATGTCTGAAATTCTGAATTCTCTAATGAAGAGAAGCTCGCTCTGCCTGCAGTCGACATTCCTTAACGGTGGGGGATTGGAATGTGCTGCGCTCTGGGGAAAAGTCATGTCATTCCGTGTATATGCGTTGGAGAAGGATGGAGCGGAGTGGTTGAGGAAAATCTTCTTCTCAGGAGTCTGCGGTCTGATCCTCCACTCCTCTCCTCTCATGGAAACTTTTCTTTTCCCCTGAAGGTTCTCTGGAGGAATTCCAGAATGTTGTCACTCCCGGCATCCTGTCCAGCTGCTACATTCATCAGCTTCCTTCCTTGTAAACGTTCCCCCCCACCACCACCACCCTCTACCACCACCTTCTTCTTCTTTCCTCTGATGTCCTCCGTATGTTGTCTCACTGGGTCCTCACTGTCTCCCATCAACGTCATTCTGCAGCCAAACAAAAGGCCGCATTCTGCACGTCCCGCTTCTGTTTGTGTTGCTTTTTCGAAATAATCATTTTTCATTTCTGATAGTTTCCATTTCACTTGTCTGATGGTTTACAGGAGCAGAAAATCCAGATTATAAAAGTCCATTCCAGTCTGGATGTCTCTGATCGTTTGATACTCCAGGATTAGAGAACTGTTTATACAAAGTGGAGAAAAGAAAACAAGACCTTAACTTAGATGTAAACCCAGCATAATGACGTCTAGTTTGCCAAACAGTTAAGATGCAAATTGATTTGGAGAGTTTTATTTTAAAATACAGCCAACAATTTTTTGTGGGGGGGTAGGGAAGGGCCCCATCTTCTTCAGGATTAACAGTTGTTGGAGATTTGGAGTTTTAGGGGAAAGGGCCTCCTCCTTCTTTTAGGGCTAACTATTTGGAGTTTTTGGATAAGGGGTCTCCTTCTTCAGGTCTAACTGTTGTTGGCATTTTGGAGGGAAGGGCTTCTTTCTTCAGTGCACCCCCCTTTTCTCCCCAGCAGAATGACATTTCGTTTGAAGCTGGAAATTGTTTTGGAAAGTTTTTATTTATTGAATAAAATGCAGTCATCGAGTTTTGGGGGAAGGGCCTCTTCTTCTTCAGGGCCAACATTTGGAGGTTCGGAGGAAAAGTTCTTACCCCTTCTTCAGCATTAGGAGATGTTTGCTTTTTCTGGGAAAGACCTCCCCATTCAGGGCTAACAATTGTTGGGGTTTAGGGGAAGGACCTCCTACTTCTTTAGGGCTAACTTGTTGATGTTTTTTGGGGGGCAGGGGCCTCCAGCTTCTTTAGGACTAACAATTGTTGGAGATTCCGGAAGGGACCTCCTTTTTTCAGGCTAACAGTTGTTGCAGTTTCATGGAGGGATAGCCTCCCCCATCTTCAGGGATTGTTGGAGTTACCTGGGGAAGGGCCTCCTTTTACTTCAGGACTAACCATTCTTGCAGGTTGAGGGAAGTGCCTCCCCCTTCACCAGTCTAATGCCCTGTACACACGGTCGGACTTTGTTCGGACATTCCGACAACAAAATCCTAGGATTTTTTCCGACGGATGTTGGCTCAAACTTGTCTTGCATACACACGGTCACACAAAGTTGTCGGAAAATCCGATCATTCTGAACGCGGTGACGTAAAACACGTACGTCAGGACTATAAACGGGGCAGTGGCCAATAGCTTTCATCTCTTTATTTATTCTGAGCATGCGTGGCACTTTGTCCGTCAGTTTTGTCTACACACGATCGGAATTCCCGACAACGGATTTTGTTGTCGGAAAATTTTATAGCCTGCTCTCAAACTTTGTGTGTCGGAAAATCCGATGGAAAATGTGTGATGGAGCCTACACACGGTCTGAATTTCCGACAACAAGGTCCTATCACACATTTTCCATCGGAAAATCCGACCGTGTGTACGGGGCATTACAATTTATTTGAGTTTTGAAGGGAATGGCCACCTCCTTTTTCAGGCTAACAATTGCTGGAGTTTCAGGTGGGGCGAAGCCTCCCCCTTTTTCAGGCTGACAATTGTTGACCTTTTCGAGGAAGGACCCCCTCCCTTCTTCAGGGCTGACAATTGTTGGGGTTTGGGGTGGACCTTCCTTTTCTTTAGGGCTAGTTATCGTTGGCTTATTGGAGGGGGGGGGGGGGTTGGGGAAACCACCTTCTTAAGTGTTAACAATTGAGATTTCAAGGGGAAAGGCCCACTCTTCTTTAGGCTAACAATTGTTGGAGATCCGGCAGAAAGAGCCTCCCCCTTCTTCAGCAATGGCAATTTGTTATCCTTTTTTAGAAGAAAGACCCTCCCCTTCTTTAGGGCTGACAATTGCTGGGGTTGGGGGGAGGACCTCCCTCTTCTTTAGAGCTAGTAGTTGGCCTTTTTGGAGATAGCCCCCCCTCTCTGCAAGCTAACAATTGGGGGAAAGGGCCTTTTTCTTTTTCAGGGCCAACTATTGTTCGAGTTTCAGGAGGTGGGAGCTCCTTCTCCAAGATTTGTTGGTGTATTTTGGAGGAGAAGACCTCCAATTTCAGGCTCACAATTGTCTGAGATTTAGGGGGAAGGGCCCTCTCTTCTGTAGGCTAACAATTGTTGAAGTTTTGTGGAGGAAGGACCTCCTCCGCCCTTAGAGCTAACAATTTTTGGAATGGGGGTGGGGGGCACTTCCTTTTTCAGGCTGACAATTGTTAGAATTTAAGGGAAAGGGTCCCCCTTCTTCGTGGCTAACTGTCATTAGAGTTTTGTGAGAGGAGGGCCTTCCCCTTCTTTGGGATAACTATTTTTGTAATTTTTGGTGCAAAGGGCCTCCCCCTTCTTCAGCAATAAGTTGTTGGCTTTTTTTTTCAGGAAGGACACCCCTCCTTTCAGGGCTAACAATTGTTGGGTTAGAGGGAGAGCCTCCCCCTTCTTTAGGGCTGATAAATGTTGCTTTTTTGGGGCAGGGGCCTCCACCTTTATTTAGTGCTAACAATTTTTAAAGTTTTGGGAGCAGGGCCTCCTCCTTCTTTAAGGAAACAAATTGTTGGAGTTTTTTGAGGAAGGGCCTCCTTCTTCAGGGCTTAGATTTGTTGGAGATATGGGGGGAAGGGCCCTTGCCCCTTTTTCAGGCTAACAACTGTGGGAGCTTCATGGGGGAATTCCCCTCACTTTCTTTAGGGCTAACAGTTGTTGGAGTTTTGGGGGATGGATCTTCTTCAAGCTAACAATTGTTGGAATTTTGGAGAAAGAACCTCCTTCTTTTGGCTAACAATTCTACAGACTAGCAATTGTAATTTTGGGGGTACGGGCCCCTCTTCTTTAGGCTAAGAACTTTTGAAGTTTCAGGGTGAACCCCATTCTTCCAGCTAACAAAATGTTCACGTAGATGTAAACCCCAGCAGAATGACCTTTAGTTTGCCAAACCGTTAAGCTGGAATTTTATTTGGAAAGTTTATTGAATAAAATACAGCCAACGAATTTTGGGGGAAAGCCCCCTCCTTCAGGGCTAACAATTGTTGGGGTTTGTGGCAAGGACCCCCCCCCCCCCTTCTTTAGGGCTAGTAATTTAAATTTTTTTCAGTGCAGGGACCTCCACCTTCTTTAGGGCTAACAATTGTTGGTGTTTTGGGGGAAGGGCCACCTCCTTCTTCAGGGCTTGCAATTGTTGGAATTTAATGAGCGAAAGCACCCCCCCTCTCAACACTAACAAGTTAATAAGTTACTAACGAATTTACAGGGTAGGGCCTCATTCAGGCTAACAGTTGTTGGAGTTTCATGGGGTAAGGGCAGCCTCTTTACTTAGGGTTAACAATTTTTGGAGTTTTGGGGGGGGGGGGGGAAGGATCCCACACTTCTTCAGGGCCAACAATTGGAATTTTAGGGGGGAGGCCTCCCCTTTTCTCAGGGCTAACTAATGTTGAAGTTCTGTGGGAGAAGGGCCTACACCCCCCCCCCCCCCGCCAAACAAATTTTGGAGTTGTATGGGGTGAGGTCCTTCTTTAGGGCTAAAAATTGTTGGCTTATTAGGGGAAGGGCGTCCTTCAGGCATTCAGTTGTTGGACATTCGGGCTACTGTCTGGAGCTTCATAGGGGAACTGCCTCTTCTTCTTTTGGGCCAACCATTATTGGAGTTTTGGTGGAAGGGCCCCCTCCTTCAGGCTATCAATTCTTGGAGTGTCAGGGGGAAGGGACCCACTTCTTCAGGCTAACAACTGTTGGAGTTTCGTGAGGGAAGGGCTCTCCTCCTTCAGGCTAACAGTTGTCAGAGCTTCATGGGGAAACTGCCTCCTCTTCCTTTAGGCATAACTGTTGAATTTTGGGGGGTAAAAGGTCTCCTTCAGGCTAACAATTATTGGAGTTTCAAAGAGAAGGGCCCCCCATTCGTTTGTTGGTGTTTTGGGGCAGAAAGGGCCTCCCCCTTCAGACTAGCCATTTTTTTGGCATTTTTGGGTATGGCCTCGCCCTTTTTCAGGGAGTATAGCTTTTCAGAGGGAAAGCAAGGGCTGCTGAAACTGTAAACGAGCTCTTAGTTGCAAAAGGAACAAGTGTCTTCATTTCAAGAAGTCCCCCAATCTCGCTGCTCTATCCAGATCTAAAAAAAAAAAAAAAAAAGGTTTTGCTTTTTAGGTATACTTAATAAAAATACTATAACTCCCATCTGCCACCACGGTAGATGGACTCGGAGAGATAATGTCACGGCTCTTGTAGTCCAGCCAGAACTTCCTCCAGACCCATAACAGAAGGTCCATGTTTACATACAGATCTGGGCTGGGGGCAAACACTGCAGAAGCCACAACACACTGACCATGGTTGTAATGCTCTGTAGACCTCAATGCTAAAATTTGTGCCTTTTTTTTTTCATTTCATCATTTTTGGTGCATTTCTACATCCCCCCCCCCCCCCCCCCCCCAAAGGTGGGCTGCACCTTTTTTAAAGGTTCAAGCTCCAAGGCATTTTATTGCTTCAGCTTTGCAAGACGTCATAAGTTTCCCTCACTTAGGTCTCACAAAATACAGTTCTTCATTCCGAGTCATAGTATTTAGGTTGTAAATGTCCCCTCTGTGTAGTATTAACTTAGTTTTTTTTTTTTTTTTCTCCCCTTTCATGGTCCTCCTCATTCCTCCCGTTCAACTTGAACGCCCCCGGACCTCCTTCTCCCCCCTTAGCAGTTATTGGATCTATGAAATTCGAGAGAGGAGAATAAGACGTTCTTTGTTTCCGCTAAGTGCAGCCTTGTGTATCTTTTAATACCCTAGTGGCCGGAAGCAAAGGGTTCTGGGATGGCAGGACTTTAATATAGAGGATTCTTGTGATTCCACAGTGAAGAGCATGGAATGAGTTACGTTTTTATTAACGGAGAGTCTTATTTCTGCCACTGCAGAAGCATTTTATAGCTGGGCTTGGTCCCTTTTTGAGGACTTGTGCTACAGTATTTCCAGGTCCTGTACAAGTTGGTCTTTACTGCCACATGTGTACCTTGCCCACTTTCCCTAGTCTACCAACATTAACCCTTTTGCTGCCATAGCCACTTTTTGCTTTTTTTTTTTTTGTTGTAAAAATGCACATTTTAGGCCTAAAGCTTAGTTAAACCCCACAGACTTCATGTATTTTCTGAAGGACCCACAGGCATAATATATTTTCTGAAAGCAGAGTCCCTGGGGAATACAATTGTGGTAGTAGCAATTTTAGATCACAATCTATTGAAGTACATGTTTGTCAGCAAGGGCGGCCCGTCCATTAAGGGCGCACGGGTGCGGCCCCTTGCAAGATGTCGGATGCATGGATTTCAAAAGGGGGGGGGGGGGGGTGTTTTCTATTAGGCTTCAAAATAGGGTGGTCTCGGGGCGCAGAGAATGCAAACCGAGCCCACCCAGGTGTGTTACAATAGTGAATGAATATTTGCCAATTAGGAAGCGGGTCTTGAGACCCGTCACCCGATTGTCTGAAAGGACAGGCGATCCTATAGGATGCCTAGGAGGAGGGGAGGAGCCGCTGTCCGCCACCTAGACGGGGTAAGTGCCAGACGGACTGGCAGACAGCAAGCACGGGGGAGAGAGTCTGGGGGAGGTGCTGCCAGCCGCTTGGGAGGGGGGTTGTTTGCCGCTCCCCCCCCCCAAAAAAAAACACCAGCCGCCCCTGTTCATCAGACCAATATTTTCATTACAAAATACACTTAAGTTAAAGTAGGATTCCAGCTTGCATCTAACAAGTCTTAAGAATGTGACCTCCCCCTCTTAACACCTATGCTGGCTAAAAAGATGAATATCAGGGATATGCAATTTGTGGACCTCCAGCTGTAGCAGAACTACAAGTCCCATGAGGCATAGCAAGACTCTGACAGCCACAAGCATGACACCCAGAGGCAGAGGCATGATGGGACTTGTAGTTTTGCAACAGCTGGAGGTCCGCTAATTGCATATCCCTGATGTATATGCGTGCCTATTTTCTAGCCCACCCCGCTGTCGTCACGTGATCCCAGCCAGCGGCAGCAGCTGCAGGGAAGAGGAGGTAGCAATCAACAACAGCTGGGGACTCAACAAATAATAAAGTGTTGACCTAGTACCTAAAATATAATGCCGCCATTGGGAAAACCCGGGAGTGGCGACGCCACCCTTGGGCTCTTTTGTCTCAGCCTTTGTTGATCTCTCTATCTCCCCTGCAGCTGCCACTGGGAGCTGGATCACGTGACATGACTGGACTGGGGTGGGCTGAAAATAGGGAAGTATATGCGTCTTTTTTTTTTTTTAAGGTTAGTTGGCATAGGTGCCAATTATGGCACCGGAGGGGGGGGGGGGAAATCAGATGAGTGGAAGTTCCACTTTTGGGTATAAGAAAAACTCACCGTTGCTCAACCCAGGTCACAATAGCTTCATGAAGGTTTGCTGTGCCCGCTGTCGGGTCCCGTCCGTCAGTTTTGAAGCGACACCCTCTGTGGATCGCAAATGCTCTTTATTGTGTCGCGGATAAAATGTTACAAGGTAGATCCCAATGCTTGACTAAGGGCCATACTGGCCCGAAACATTTGCGATCTTCAGTGCAGGTGCCGCTTAACCACTTTCCGCAAAAATCACGTACCTGTACGCCATTCTGCTTCAAGTGGTTGTACCGGGATGATCTACAGCTGCAGGCATCACCCCAGTATCTTTTTTTTTTTTTTTTTTTTAAGAGCCAGTGGTCGGCTTTCTTGTAATGGCAACCAAAGTAGCTAAGCAGCCACTCGATTGTTTTTACAAGCAGCGGGAAGTGACATATCGGCACGATCGTTAGAGCGAGAGCAATAATAACTCTAAACTGGTAGCCATTAACATTTTTTTTAAAGTGTCGCCTAACGGAGATTTTTTTGTAAGTACCGTGGTTTATCGCCATTCCACGAATGTGCGCAATTTTAAAGAGTAATGTGTAGGGTATCTATTTACTCGGCCTAACATCAACTTTCATATTCTACAAGAAATTAGGCTAATTTTATTTTATTTATTTATTTTTTTTTAATTCATGAAAGCATTTCTTACAAAAAAAACATTGCATTTGAAAGACCGCTGCGCAAATACAGTGTGACATAAAATAATAAAATATTCCAACGACCGCCATTTTATTGTCTAGGGCCTCTGCTAAAAAAATCTGTAAGTTTGGGCCCTAACAAACTAAATATAAGGACTATGACGGTACCAAATGTATGTAAAAAGTATCAAAGCGTATTTATTTATGATAAAAATTGCACATGTATACTTATCGAAAAACATACAAAACACCCAAAAGCTGCACATAAAACATAACCTAAAACCATCTAGTACTCCTTGAACACAGATTCTCGGTGGCTCCCCTATGGTGGAGCACAACGAGTTGCTGTAATTTCGAGGCAGTTTGCGTTTCATGGGAAGTAACCCGTTTCTTTGGGAAAAGTTTCAGCAAGAACACTCACCGTAAATAGTCAAAATAGAAACACGTTGAGTGGTCCTCCTACAGATGGATATTGTCTCGCATATAATGCCACAGGACGGTCCTCCTCGTTTTCCAAGATAGTCGTTGGTTCCAATACAATTGCAACTAAGTATCCATAGTCCAATCGTATAGTGTGCGCCTAGTGGTATGCAAGGTTTTGTATTAGGTAGGTGAAGAGGTTCCCATCATGTCGTTCCTCAGATCAGCATGGAGTGAGATGGATTCCATCCCACTCCATGCTGATCTGAGGAACAATTTTGACGTTTTTGACTATTTTACCATGAGATGTTCTTGCTGAAACTTTTTTCCTGAAGAAGCGGGTTACTTCCCGCGAAAGCGTCGAAATTACAGCAAATCGTTGTGCTCCACTATAGGGGAGCCACCAAGAATCTGTGTTCAAGGAGTACTAGTTAGTTTTGGTTATGTTTTTATGTGCAGCTTTTGTGTTTTTGTATATTTTTTGATTATGTATACATGTGCAATTTTTATCATAAATACTGTTTGATACTTTTTAAATAAATTGGGTACCCTTATAGTCCTTATATTTAGTTTGTTAGGGTCCATTATTTTGTATATCATTAATCAGGATGAGGTACCAAGACCTACAAGGTCTACCAAATGAGGGTTTCTTAAGCCTCGTACACACGATTTGGATTTTACGATGGGAATTGGGTGATAACAGGCTGGTGGCAGAAAATCTGACCGTTTGTACGCTCCATCGGACAATTGTCGGATTTTCCACGGACAAATGTTGGATGGCAGGCTTTAAAATTTTCCGCGGACAAATGTCTGTTGGATTTTCCGAGCGTGTGTACTCAAGTCCGTCGGACGAAAGTCCAAAGTACAAACGCGCATGCTCGGAGGCGAGTATGAGCCAGAAGCGGTCAGTCTTGTAAACTAGCGTTCGTAATGGAGAATTAACATTCGTGACGCGGCAAATTATGAAATCTCCAAATGCAGCGCACAATTCTCTTCTTCTTTAATGGGATAATAATGAAGCTGCTTTGCTGGTGATACTGATGGAGTTATTGCAAACAAATTTTCAAAGGCTTTTTTTTTTTCTAGTGATATCAAGAATAATATTATTATGCTTTTCTTTTTACCACAGCACCATTATCCCATAGTTTTTAAGATCAAAGATACAACTATGTTGGTGTCCCTTGTCAATTTTACATGTAACTGCCTACTCCCAAACTGTCATTTGACGTAAAACACATAGCCAAGTATTATTCGCCACATTTTTTTAAATTGTGCATTAAAAAAAGAAAACTGCCAATAGAACTTAACGAAAAAGTGCATTCTATGCATCCAAAAATATAGAAAATATATCAAATCAAATCATTATTCAACCAAAAAATAAAATAAAAGCCTCATGCATGTGTCCTGCTTCTTAATATAGGGGGTCAACAATGCCAAGAGTTGGTGAAAGTAGGGGTCCATCATCCGGAGATAATTCTGAAAATCATCTGGATTATTCTCCAGGAGCTCCCGCAGCAAAGGCATATGGCATAATTGGTCACAATTTAACCACTTACCGACTGGTTCCTGTACATATACGTCGGCACTTTGAAGATGGATATCTCGGTAACGGCAGCAGCTGCTGCCACAACCGAGGTATCCATCTTTACAGGAGTCGGTTCTGTGTACGATAATTGTGGTCTCTGCGGCGGGTTCACCGCAAGGTCACCGTTATCGGCGGCAGGAGAGGTGTCACCCCCCCCTCCCGCCACTCTCTCGCGCCCTCCGCCGCTTACCGGAGCGATCAGTAGCAGCGGAGGCGATCGGGACCTTTCTGTGTCTGGGTATGGAGACGAGTGAGGCTAAGATGGTCGCCACCCGTCTCCATACCATTGGACGGCTGAAGCGACGTCATTACGTCAGCTCCGTCCACTTTTCTTAAAGGCATATTTTTTTTTTTTTATGTCATTTTTTCAAACGACTTTTTTTTTGTTTCTTTTGCATTTTAGTCCAAATATGAGATCTGAGGACTTTTTGACCCCAAATCTCATATTTAAGAGGTCCTGTCATGCTTTTTTCTATTACAAGGGATGTTTACAATAATATAATAAAGAATAAAAGTGACACCATTTTTTTTTTAAAACAGTGTAAAAATAAATAAAATATTATAAAATAAATAATTAAAATTAAAAAAAAAAAAGTAAAACCCCCCCCGTCCCGTCGAGCTCGCGCGCAGAAGCGAACGCATACGTGAGTAACGCCCGCATATGAAAACGGTGGTCAAACCACACATGTGAGGTATCGTCGTGACCGGTAGAACGAGAGCAATAATTCTACCCCTAGACCTCCTCTGTAGCACAAAACATGCAACCTGTAGAATTTTTTAAACGTCGCCTATGGAGATTTTTGAGGGTAAAAGTTTGACGCCATTCCACGAGCGGGCGCAATTTTGAAGCGTGACATGTTGGGTATGAATTTACTTGGCGTAACATCATCTTTCACAATATAAAAAAAAAAATTGGGCTAACTTTACTGTTGTCTTATTTTTTTTATTCAAAAAAGTGAATTTTTTCCAAAAAAAGCACGCTTATAAGACCGCTGCACAAATACGCTGCAAAAAAAAGTATTTCAATGACCGCCATTTTATTCTCTAGGGTGTTAGAAAAAAAAAACAATATATAATGTTTGGAGGTTCTAAGTAATTTTCTAGCAAAAAAACCTGTTTTAAACATGTAAACACCTAAAATCCAAAACGAGGCTGGTCCTTAAGTGGTTAATAAAGCAACCACTTTTTGGTCAAAGAAATCCTCATCCTCCTGTTCCTGGACTGGACTTGGGTCAAAGCAATAACTCCAAGGCCAATAATAAATAACACGTTATCTCCGATTCCGTAAGAAGGCTGGTTGACGAACGGCCGTTCAGAAATGAAATGAAAAGGGCGAAATGAAAAGCGCGTAAAACACTCGCCAAACTTCTGCTAACATGAAATTAGCAGAAGGAGGCCAAAGGGTGGCGCTAAAGAGCTGAAAAACCACATAGTACATCGCTACGTTCCTGTTTGTTGGCCGACAATTCCTTGCCGTTTTGTATGCAGACAAAAGTGTGTCACTCTGGTCCAGATGTCACCACACAGTCTCTGTAATCTCTCTAAGCCCTGCCCCCGTGTTGCAGATTGGCAGGGGAGCCCCGCCCCCCCTGTTGCAGATTGGCAGGGGAGCCCCGCCCCCCCTGTTGCAGATTGGCAGGGGAGCCCCGCCCCCTGTTGCAGATTGGCAGGGGAGCCCCGCCCCCCCTGTTGCAGATTGGCAGGGGAGCCCCGCCCCCCCTGTTGCAGATTGGCAGGGGAGCCCCGCCCCCCCTGATTTGCAGATTGGCAGGGGAGCCCCGCCCCCCGATTTGCAGATTGGCAGGGGAGCCCCGTCCCCCCGATTTGCAGATTGGCAGGGGAGCCCCGCCCCCCCCGATTTGCAGATTGGCAGGGGAGCCCCGCCCCCCCGATTTGCAGATTGGCAGGGGAGCCCCGCCCCCCCCCGATTTGCAGGTGGGCAGGGGAGGCCCCCTGTTTTGCAGGTGGGTAGGAGAGCCCCCCGCCCTGTGTTGCAGGTGGGCAGGAGAGCCCCCCGCCCTGTGTTGCAGGTGGGCAGGAGAGCCCCCCGCCCTGTGTGGCAGGAGAGCCCCCCGCCCTGTGTTGCAGGAGAGCCCCCCGCCCTGTGTTGCAGGAGAGCCCCTCGCCCTGTGTTGCAGGAGAGCCCCCCGCCCTGTGTTGCAGGAGAGCCCCTCGCCCTGTGTTGCAGGAGAGCCCCTCGCCCTGTGTTGCAGGAGAGCCCCTCGCCCTGTGTTGCAGGAGAGCCCCTCGCCCTGTGTTGCAGGAGAGCCCCTCGCCCTGTGTTGCAGGAGAGCCCCTCGCCCTGTGTTGCAGGAGAGCCCCTCGCCCTGTGTTGCAGGAGGGCAGGAGAGCCCCTCGCCCTGTGTTGCAGGTGGGCAAGGGATACTGGGATCTGAAGACATCTAACCTCGCTGTCCCTGGCCTACCCCTTTTATTTCATTAGATTTCAGTTCTTTTAATCATAGGGGCTTGGCATCAAATGTGGGCGTTACCACATACAAATTCAGCCTGGCCCCCAGGAACGCCCACTCTTCCACAGTGACATCATCCCGCTTCCTATTAAGGCATTTTTAATATTTGCATAATTCCTTCTAAGAGCCGACCCACTGCTTGCATCAGACCTGAGGGCTTTTGAAGGAGTAGTGAGGCAGGAGGAGGCTGTGATGTTTTCCTGGAAGCTATGTACAGCACCCTGCCAGCTCCTCCCACCAGCCATGATCTGCCTGCATTGCATAGAGCAGCACACAGAGGCTTTATTATATTGATGGGGGGGGGAAGACGAAATATAAGATGAAACCTTTAAGGTTTAATAAGGTTAAAAAATGAATTTGGATTGATGTGTGTGTATGGCCGCCGTCAGCCAGACTGTAACTGAACCAATGTGGTGGTGGTGGGGCACAAAACCGCCGTCGCTTCCCATTTCTGCCTTCTCCGTATTATTAGAGGTTTTCTTTTTCACTTGGAACATTTTTTTGTACAAATGTTGTAGAATTGCAGAACCAGCCCCAGGAGACAATGCTTCTCCGGCCAACAGAAACGCTGATACAGGAAAAATGGATCCTCTCACAGCAGATGTTACTGGAGTCCGGCTAACATAGACCTGATGGCCCAAGTCCAGACCTTTCCACTCAACTCCTCTTCCTTTCCTTTTTTTTGTTTGGAAGGAGAGAGAAAGTGGTGATATGTGCTGGGAATTTGTTCAGTTTTCCATATCGTTGGACCTTTTCCACTTCAAATGTATGTATGTGTGTATACACACACAGTATTGGGACACCTGGCTTTACACGCACATGAACTTTAATGACATCCCAGTCTTAGTCCGTAGGGTTCAATATTGAGTTGGCCCACCCTTTTGCAGCTACAACATCTTCAACTCTTCTGGGAAGGCTGTCCACAAGATTTAGGGAACTAAGGGGCCAAGCCCAACCCCTAAAAAAATAACCCCTACACCATAATCGCCCCCTCCACTAAATGATTTGGACCAGTGCACAAAGCAAGGTCCATAAAGACAAGGATGAGTGAGTTTGGGGTGGAGGAACTTGACTGTCCTGCACAGAGTCCTGACCTCAACCCGATAGAACACCTTTGGGATAAATTAGAGGGCAGACTGCGAGCCAGGCCTTCGCGTCCAACATCAACGGGGCGTCCAACTGCCCCGCCTGCGGTCCCTGGCCGTCTCCCGTGCCCCGCCTGCGGTCCCTGGCCGTCTCCCGTGCCCCGCCTGCGGTCTCTGGCCGTCTCCCGCGCCCCGCCTGCGGTCCCTGGCCGTCTCCCGCGCCCCGCCTGCGGTCCCTGGCCGTCTCCCGCGCCCCGCCTGCGGTCCCTGGCCGTCTCCCGCGCCCCGCCTGCGGTCCCTGGCCGTCTCCCGCGCCCCGCCTGCGGTCCCTGGCCGTCTCCCGCGCCCCGC
Organism: Lithobates clamitans; assembly: GCA_037952925.1. Taxonomy (NCBI): domain Eukaryota; kingdom Metazoa; phylum Chordata; class Amphibia; order Anura; family Ranidae; genus Lithobates; species Lithobates clamitans. The sequence continues at coordinate 363,940 of JBBGZY010001513.1, forward strand.
CTGCGGTCCCTGGCCGTCTCCCGCGCCCCGCCTGCGGTCCCTGGCCGTCTCCCGCGCCCCGCCTGCGGTCCCTGGCCGTCGGCCGCGCCCCGCCTGCGGTCCCTGGCCGTCGGCCGCGCCCCGCCTGCGGTCCCTGGCCGCGCCCCGCCTGCGGTCCCTGGCCGTCTCCTGCGTCCCGCCTGCGGTCCCTGGCCGCGCCCCGCCTGCGGTCCCTGGCCGCGCCCCGCCTGCGGTCCCTGGCCGTCTCCCTTAAATTAGCCTCAGAACCTGTGTAATTCATATGTGTTCGGGTTTAAAGGGATGAGGTGGCAACACTACTCCCACGCTATGGCTGCACATTTGATCTGGTGAGTTTGGAGCACAGGCGTCGGGTACATTTGATCTGGTGAGTTTGGTGCACAGGCGTCGGGAACATTTTGATCTGGTGAGTTTGGTGCACAGGTGTAGGGAACATTTTGATCTGGTGAGTTTGGATCACAGGTGTCGGGTACACTTGATAAATGCACTCTGATAGAGAGATCAGCGTGAATTTTTATTTAGTTCATTACTTAGCCTAGTGCCACATGATGCTATTAGGACGGCCCTACCTGGGGCAGAAAGTGATGCAATGCACCTCTTTTCCAGGCTCTTGCTAGCTGGAGGAGATCAGTGAATGGTTGTTCACTGTTCTCCCCTCTGCTCTGACCAGGTAATATGGTGGGAGGGATTGAGATCTACAGGTGAGGCCATCCATATCCTGAAGGTGGTCCACCACTGGTTTGGAACCTAAAACAAAGGTTATCTGGTAGCAAACCGCTCTGAGACAGTCGGCTTGTCAAACTTGCACGCTGCCAGAAGTGTGTGTAAAGCTACTGCAGATGTCGGTTAAACAAAAAACAAAACAGAATGTAACCTTCCCCCGCCTCCTAGTATTTAAAGGCTTTCTCACAATGTAATTCTAACATGTGCTTGCTTTTAGACAAGCTGCTGGTGTTGACGGTGGCCACAGATGAAACGGAAGGATATCACCGATTCCTGAGGACGGCCCGGCATTTCAACTACACTGTGCGGGTGAGAGAAAGACAGCGTCTCCTTAAATTGTGATTTAACTTGTAGTTCCGCTACAGCTGGAGGGCCACCAGTTTGACACCCCTGCCCTAAGGCCTTGTTTACACTTGTGGTTTGGGGGGAGTGGGGGGCAGTAAAAACACATGGTTCAGCTGTGTTTAACTGTTGGGGGGGGGGGGGGGGTAGCCATGCTTTTATCACCTTTTACCCATTAGCTGTAGAGGGAGCAGCCAAGGGTGTGCACACAAGAATTTCACCCCCTGTAATGTTTGGTGGGCACTATGTCTCTTTACTGATACATCAGGGTCTGTTAACCTCTGCTATTAGACTCCTGATGTCTCCTTTACCCTCTATTAGACCCCTGATGTCTCCTTTACCTTCTGGTATTAGACCCCTTATGTCTCCTCTAACATCTGCTATTAGACCCCTGATGTCTCCTTTACCCTCTGCTATTAGACCCCTGATGTCTCCTTTACCCTCTGCTATTAGACCCCTGATGTCTCCTTTACCCTCTGCTATTAGACCCCTGATGTCTCCTTTACCCTCTGCTATTAGACCCCGGATGTCTCCTTTACCCTCTGCTATTAGACCCCTGATGTCTCCTTTACCCTCTGCTATTAGACCCCTGAAGTCTTCCGTGCCTCCGCCCCTCAACCGCTCACCCATTAACTGTAGAGGCAACAGCCAGAGATGTGCACACAGGAATTTTCCCCCTGTCGCATTGGTGGGCACTACTGCCCTTGAACGTGACCCATTGAAGTGAATAGGGCCAGTCAGTAACCGTGTGTAATGGATGTGGTTGCGGCACTGCGGTGCAGCAGTCAAAAAAACCCAATGAGGAAGCAGAATTATCGTCTATGAAACACCTCTAAAAAGTGATCCAAGCATGGAGTACTTTTTAGAGGAGTGGCAGTCCTTGCTACTAGTGTAAACGAGAGCAATCACAGTGGTTGCTGGAGTAGCAGAAGTTCAATAACTTCATTCTCTTGTTGGCTTGAATAACTCCCAAAAGGGAACCTGTCATGAAAGAAACTAAGAAGTTGCCTTTTAATGAAGACTTCTATAGCATCAAATGGTCAGTTCTTGGGCTGAGTTTGCTGGACAGGTTAGCAGACATTTGACATCTATGCCACTTGTGGATTCTTTTCCTTCCAGTAGAATGTTTGATTTCAAATAATTTGGCGATCTTTTTAAATGTTTCTTTGTATCTCGCAAATGACAACAGCATCTGGAATAGCTGCTGTATTTAAACAGCAACTCCCGGCTGTCAATTTGACAGCAGGGACAAGCTGGCAAATGTGAGGGGATAGCATAAGGGTGTGCTATACACGCCCTTAGTACTTCAATTAAGTGTTTTTGCTGTATTTTGACTGTCTATTTAGCTCTTTGTTTTAGTTAAAAGCTGAGGTGGCCCGCCCTTAGGTTCATGCTTTTATGTTGTCACCACTGTAGACACTGGGTCTGGGTCAGCAGTGGAAAGGAGGCGATGTGGCCCGTACCGTCGGAGGAGGACAGAAGGTCCGATGGCTGAAGGAGGAGCTGGAAAAAGTACACGAGCAAGAGGATCTGATCGTCATGTTTGTGGACAGGTAGGATGATGGATTTCAATCATTGTTTCCCAGTAAGCAATTCCCAATTATGGAACATATGTCACATCTTCACCGTTTGGTCTCCTGCTTCTCAGCTATGATGTCGTCCTGGCTGGTAGCCCCATCGAGCTGCTCTGGAAGTTTCAACAGTTTGACCACAAGGTGATCTTCTCCGCTGAGGGCTTCTGCTGGCCCGACTGGTCCCTGGCAGAGAAATATCCGGCTGTCAGCAACGGGAAACGCTTCCTGAACTCTGGAGGCAAGTTTTCTGCTGTCCCTCCTCCCAATTTCCTCAGAGTTCATCTCACCTTCTCCATTCTACATACAGCTTTAGTCTTTACACCCTCTGTGTTACTGCAAATTCCACTAGATCCCTCTCGTCTTCCCCCATTACTCGTACATCTTTAGTCTTTATACCCACTGTGTTTGTCCTTCCTCCTAATTCGACCAGATCCTCCCCATCTTACCAATTTCTTATGCATCTTTAGTCTTTACACCCCTTTGTGTTTGCCTGTCCTCTGGATTCTTCCATATCCTTCTCATCTCACCCTTTCCTCATACTTTATTCTCTACACCCCCTGTATGTCTACCCTCCTTTCTGATTCCACCAGATCCCTCTTGTCTTTTCCAAGACACATCCAGGGGTATACCAAAATTATGGAAACACCAGGTAAAAGAAGGAAATTGATACCTAATGTGGTGTTGGACCACCTTTTGGGACCCAAGATGGCCTGAATTCTCCTGGGAATGGACAAATTTAGGTCTTGGGTGGTGGATAATGGAATCTAATACCACGCTTCATGCAAACATCGTTCAAGTTCTCCTAGAGATACCGGAGGCGGAAAACTAGCCCGAACCTTGTTCTCCAAAATTGACCATGGTGGCTCTGATATTGAGGTCAGATGACTGCGGCGCCCATGGAAGGTGTGAGACTTTATCTGCATGCTCGTCAAACCACAATTGACAACACCAGCTGTGTGAATCGTAGCATTATGGTCTTGGTAAATGACGCTGTCTACGGGAAGCCATGTCTCCACTATGGGGTGTACAGGATCGGCCAAAATTTGTTCATAGTTGCTGGCAGTAACTTTACCTTTCAAGGTGATGGTGGGACCTGCAGAATGCCAAGATATGACTGCCCAAACCATGATTGCGCCACCGCCATGCTTTACCGTTAGCACAAGACGGTCCTGGTAGTAAGCCTAGGGCTTTGTTTGCCACACGTAAACCCGTCTGGTGGTTGGGAACAATGTGAAGCTCGATTCATCGGACCATATTACAGTCTTCCATTGATTGATAGTCCACGACGATGACAAACGTTGTTTTCTCAGAAACTGTATATGCCGTCATAACCTTTGATAATGTACCTCGTGACACCTCAAATAAATTGGCGACTTCATTCACAGAGGCACCAGCTAAGCTGGCACCAACAATTTGCCTTCTTTGAGCTCAGTAAGCTCTGACGTGACTCCGTATTACTAGCTCTGTGTCTCATCACACAGCGGAAGCAAAAGGATCACATCACTTCCGCTTTTACCATGAAATATGTTGTCACTTTCACCTTTCACACCTGCAAATCATGTAGTGTTTCCATATTTTTGTCTAACCCATGTACATCTTTGGTCTCTAGACTCCTGTGTGTCTGCCCTCCCTTCTAATTCCAACAGATTCCCCCCCCCCCCCAACCTCACCCATTCCTTATACCTCTGCCCCCTCTAGATTCCTCTCACCCCCTACACTCCTTTGTCTTTGAACATGTACAAATCATAAAAATTACTGGGCTAAAGGTCATATGAAAAAAAAATATAGCAGTTAGCATTACCAACCCAACATAAAATTGTGCAAAATGTATTATGTGACAGAATGCAGCGCTAAGAATATATAGCCAATTATGAATCTATCTCTATCATCTCTATCTCTATCATCTCTATCTCTATCATCTCTATCTCCTCTATCTCTATCTCCTCTATCTCTATCATCTATATCATCTCTATCTCTATTATCTCTACCTCTATCATCTCTATCTCTATCATCTCTATCTCTATCATCTCTATCATCTCTATCATCACTATCGCTATATCTATCATCTCTATCATCTCTATCTCTATCATCTCTATCATCTCTATCATCTCTATCATCTCTATCATCTCTATCATCTCTATCTCTATCTCTATTATCTCTATCTCTATCTCTATCATCTCTATCTCTATCTCTATCATCTCTATCTCTATCTCTATCATCTCTATCTCTATCTCTATCATCTCTATCTCTATCTCTATCATCTCTATCTCTATCTCTATCATCTCTATCTCTATCTCTATCATCTCTATTATAATAACACCATACAAATAAAGTGCCATGTGCAATAAATTCAGAAGAAGAACCTTCTACAAGAAGGAATAACTGTGAATATAGGATAGCCACCATGCAGTGGAACGTCCAGATATAGATAGAAGGTAATGTCCATTTTTCAAAAAGTATTCAAGAAAGCAATCCATGTCCACTCAAGGAATCACCGTAACACGGGCATCCACCATTCAGAAGAGAGATTAAACACTCTTACCAGAATACGTAGACTTGACTAATGCCGCGTACACATGACCAGACTTTCCGTCAGAGTGGACTCTGACGGTCTTTCCAACGGAGTTCCGCTGAAACGGACTTGCCTACACACGATCACACCAAAGTCCGTTCGTTTAGAACGCAATGATGTATGACGGGACTAGAAAAAGGAAATTCAATAGCCAGTAGCCAATAGCTGCCCTTGCGTCATTTTTTGGTCCGTTGGACTAGCATACAGACGAACGCTTTTCCCGATAGGAATTGAGTCCGTCGGAAAGATTTGAAACATGTTCTGTTTCTAGGTCCGTCAGAATTTTAGAAAGGAAAAAGTCAGATGAAGCCCACACATGATCGGAATGTCCGACGGAAAGATTCCGTTGGACCTTTTCTGCCGAAAAGTTTGGTCGTGTGTGCAGGGCATTAGTCAGACAAGCATAGAACTGTAAGCATCGGAATGGTGGTCAGGAAAAGGTTCTCTAAGGGGTTTTGACACTGCAACTCTCCACGCCAAGTAAATCTCTTGATGAATTACGGGCTCCAACGTTTTATGAAAAAGAAAAAGGGCCTCCACATAGTGTAAAACAGTCTTGATAACAAATTTATTTAAAAGTAGAAAACTTACAACAATGCTGAGTCTCAATGAGATATCTCCAAAAACATGATCGCATGGAAAATTCAGAAGGCGCAATGACAGGACATGGGCTCGTAAACGCCCAAATGCGTTTCGTCCACAAAGACTTCAACTGCGGTATGAATCATGTGTATGCTGTAGTGATATATGATGTATAGTAGTTTCGTAGGTAGATAATTAATTAGTAGTTATTATAATGATGATGCAAGTACTCTTCCGCAGCAACCCAGTTCTTCCAGAGAGATGCACTTTATTGACTTCCAACACAGAACAAGGTCCAAAATCCACAGATGACAAAAATCCAACAGAGTATATAAATTTTAGAGTCCCATTTTTCCTAGATTTACGCCTTCATAGTCATACACAGACAGGACTGACTGCCAGCTTGAATAGTCCCCCCTGAAATACTAGTACACTAGGAGGGAGTTTCTGCTAGGTCAACCCAAAATACTCTTTGATCTTATTGTTACCCCCTCAAGTCTAATTACCATCAATAAATACTTCTATGGTCCTTTAAACAATGTACCCTTTGAAATGTTCTATTAGGTTAACAGGCTATACCTCACACACCTAGGTAGACTTGCATAAGATCAACACATCAAAGTGTTTTCAGCTGTCCCCTTGATATGTTAAAATTCAGTTGGCTTGGACAACTCAACTGAGATTCTGGTAAACCACTCCAATACAACATTATACATAAATCGGCCAACATATTACAACAAATGTTTGTATCACAGTAATTCCTACTTGTAGAAGGTTCTTCTATGTCTTTTTAGCTTCTATACCCCCTGTATGTTTAGAATCCCCCTTTTATGTCTGCTTTCTTCTCCCGACATAGGGTTTATCGGCTATGTTCCTCAGCTGTATGACATAGTCCAGCTGTGGAAGTTTAAGGATGATGATGATGACCAATTATTCTACACCAAGGTCTATCTGGATGAGGAGCTGCGGGTGAGTTCTGTGACAGGGTCATCTCTTCCTTCACAGCTCCCCTTCTTCCTCTCTCTCCCTTTTTTCTTTTTTTTTCCTCCCTCTCGTCTTTCTCGCTTCCCTTTTTCTCAAGTCGTCTTCCAGGACGGCACCCTGAGAGATGACTGGTCCACCTGACAGGAAACACAATCAAGAAAGAGGTTAAAAACCCCGCCCCTCCCTGCACTCCTCAGTTTTTGATTGTGTTTCCCCACAGCGAAACAGTTTGTTTTTTTCTTATAGACCTAAGGCCGTGGGCTGGAAGTCTCCCCCTGGGAACCAGACTGCAGGTTTTCGGAAAACCTTTGGGTCTGGTAGGGTTTACCCTTCCCGGGGGGTTCGTTTCCCCTATTTTCTCAGGGGGGCAATGAAGAGCTCCCCATGAGAACTGGAGGACCCTGGGCACTGTGAGTCTCCAGAACTCCAGGGACCATTTTCCTGCTCCCCCCTCTCCTTACCTGCCGGTTTTTGGAGAGGATTTGCCAGCTCTGCCGTTTGCTGCAAGATGCAGGTGTTTGCTGAGTGTCCTGGCCGCCTCAGCGCCGGCGGCTGTGTGTGTGTCCGGCGCCATTTTGCGGTGGATCTTTCCAGAGGAAATGACGTCACGGCGGCCCGGACACTAGAGCGCGATTGCTCGAGACCTCGGCAAGATGGCGGCGGCGTTCGGAGCGCCATGAGGAGCCTGAAGCAGCACAGGGACTACAGGTACCAGCTGGGCAGGACCCTTTCTATATAAAGGGGGGTAGTTCCGGGCGGCAGAGGCAGCAGCGCAACAGGCAAGGAGCAGGCGTCCATGACTCACTGACTGCAATGGAGCAGGAGGAGTCTGCAGCTATTGTGGAGGCCACCGGGGGTGAGTCTACCAGGCTGGAGGAGATAAGGGAGAGGGTGGCCCTCTAGCCTTTAACCTCATAAGGGATCTCTGTTTTATTGTTACTAGCTAAACGGGCTTCTTGTTTTTTGCAGACACAGAAACCCAGAGTGTTGCCAGTAGACCGAGACCCAAAAATCCTTCCCGAACTAAGAGGTGTGGGTACTGCAATGACAAACTAGCTGCAGAGCACACCAAGCCGTTCTGTTACAAATGCATCCACAAATTGTCAGGGAAGGAGACTTCAGAAGTTATGAGGGATTTTCTCTCAGTACAATCTGAAATGCTGTCCACACTTAAAGCCTTTCAGGCTAGCCTCAATTCTAGGCAGGATAGCAGAGAAGGCTCATCCTCCCAGGATAGTGCCTTTTCTAGTGTGAGACAGGTAGGCACCATTCCGCAGAAACCGCCATCTTCTCAGGATTCGGAGGAGGAGGCGGATGAGGTGGAGGGCCCCTGCCGTAGTCTCCTTGAAGAAGGGGAAGACGCAGATGATAGCCAGGAGGAAGGGGAACACTCCAGGCCAGGCAGACATATCTTCTCAACAGATGATATGGAGGGCCTCCTAGGGGCTATTTATGCTTCTGAGGAGATCCAGGAGCCGGAGGCTCAAACTTCTGTACAAGATAGGTTGTATCAGGGGTTGTCTAAGGCTCAGTCTAAAGTGTTACCTATCCACCAGTCTCTAAAAGACATTGTTTTAAGAGAATGGAAGGAGCCAGAGAATAAACTTCAGAAGTTTAAAACCTGGAAACGCAGGTGTCCGTTTAAGGAAGAGGAGCAGGAGAAGTTTTTTAAACTTCCCAAACTAGATGCATCTTTGGCCCAGGTGTCTAAACAATCTGACCTGTCTTTTGAAGACGCAGGTAACATCCGGGACCAAATGGACCGTAGGTCAGAGACCCTTTTACGCAGGGCCTGGGAGGCCAATGCGGCTACTCTAAGTCCGGCTTTAGCTTCAGCTTGTATAGCCAGGAATACTAACATGTGGCTAAATAAGCTGACTGACCATGTGGCGAGTTCTTCCAAGTCCAAGGATCTTTTGGACTCCTTGGAAGTAATTGGTAAGGCAGTTGCCTTTCTTGCGGATGCGGCAGTGGAGTCGGTGCGGACTTCAGCTAAGACAGCAGCGCTTCTCAATTCTGCCAGAAGAGCCATATGGGTTAAGACCTGGGATGGGGATCATACCTCTAAGACCAGGTTATGCGGTCTTCCTTTTGAAGGATCTCTCCTGTTTGGTACAGGGTTGGACCAGACCCTCTCCAGATCTACGGAGAAGGGAAAGAAGTTTCCGGTTAAACCTAAAAAGGCCAAAAAATTTTTTCGAGGCCCCCAGGTCAACAACCGGTTTAAAGACCGTAAGGAAGGAAAGAAGTGGGGTGTTGGTAAAGCCAAACAGAAGGGAACTCTCCTTTTCTCCGGCCCTAAGGTCGCAGACAAGGATCCTAAGTGACGCCAGCACCAAGGTGGGAGGGAGGCTGGCACAATTTATCCCACAGTGGGAGCGGGTAGCCCAGAGCCCTCTGGTCCTTCAGTGGATAAGAGAGGGCTATGGGCTAGAGTTTGCTTCCAGGCCTCCTCAGACTTTTCTACTGACCTTTTTACCCAGAGAAAGGCCAAAAGCCATAGGATTCATGGAAAATATCGAGCAGTTGGCGAGTCAGAGAGTCATTTTCCCAGTTCCGGCGGATCAACAGGGAAGGGGTTTTTATTCCCACGTCTTTGTTGTTCCAAAACCGTCCGGGAAATTCAGGTTAATCCTGAATCTAAAGAAATTAAATACCTTCCTGCGATACAAAAGGTTTCGCATGGAATCGGTCTATACGGTCAGAAAACTTCTGTTAAAAGAGGTCTTCATGGCTACCATAGACCTGAAGGATGCATATCTGCATATTCCCATTCTACCACAGCACCAGGTGTTCCTTCGCTTTGCTATCCGCACGGATCTGGGTACACAGCACTGGCAGTTCCAGGCCCTACCATTTGGACTGGGTGCCAGTCCAAGGGTGTTTACAAAGATACTTGCAGAGGTCATCTCCTACCTGCACCTTCAGGGGATTTCCCTGATTCCATATTTAGACGATCTGTTGGTCTACAACCTTTCCAGAGAATCCCTTCTCCGGGATCTGGACAGGGTAATATCCACCTTGGAGTCCCTGGGGTGGTTGATAAGTCAGGAGAAATCCTCTCTGATTCCTTCCCAGACCAAACTCTACCTGGGTCTGTGGGTGGACTCGGTAAGGCAGAAACTGATCCTTCCGCAGGAGAAGATAGAAGCACTGATTACTTCAGTGTCTTCAATCCGGCACCAGAAGGTAGTATCCAGAAGAGTGATCATGAGGATTCTGGGTCTTATGACCTCATGTATCCCAGCAGTACCTTGGGCCCAGTTCCATTCAAGACCCCTGCAAAACTTCCTTCTATCCTCATGGGATGGAAAGAAGGAATCCCTAGATACTCTGGTGACCATCCCTCTAAGAATAAGAGATTCCTTACTTTGGTGGCTCAACCCCCAAAGGTTGGGGACAGGCCATCTTTGGTTCCAGCTTCAGCCGGTCAGAATAACGACCGATGCGAGCTCGTGGGGATGGGGGGCCCATCTAGAAGAACTGCAAGCTCAGGGTGTGTGGGACACACGACAGAGAATTGCGTCTTCCAACTTCCGGGAATTGTTAGCTGTCAGGGAGGCTCTAATAGCCTTCGAGGACAGGATCAAGGGGAAGGAAGTTCAGATCCTCTCCGACAATTCCACGACAGTGGCCTTTCTGAACCGTCAGGGGGGCACACGGTCGCTTCCCCTAATGAGTCTGACACAGGAGATTCTAGAATGGGCGGAGCAGAGAATTCCGTCCATTTCTGCGGTACACATAAGGGGAGTTTTCAATATAAAGGCAGACTTCCTCAGTCGTCAGACAGTACAGCAGGGAGAATGGGAACTAAACCCCGAAATTTTCACCATGGTCTGTCAACAGCTGGGTACACCGGAGATAGATCTCTTTGCCCGCAGGGAAAACAGGAGAGTCAAGAGATACTTTTCCCTCTGCAGGGAACGAGGGTCCGAGGGGGTGGATGCATTGGCTCAGGAATGGGATTTCAGTCTGGCTTATGCGTTTCCTCCCTTACCTCTGATTCCAAGAATCCTTCAAAGACTGAGTCGGGCCAGGGGCAATTTGATCCTGATTGCCCCCTGGTGGCCCAAAAGGTCCTGGTTTCCCACGTTGTGGAACTGGGCGGTGGTGCCTCCGGTTCAGCTCCCAGAACGTCAGGATCTTCTGCTTCAAGGCCCTCTTTACCATCCGAACCCCGGGTTCTTCAGGTTGACAGCCTGGCTGTTGAAAGGGAGTGCCTGCGCAACAAGGGGTGTTCAGAGAAGGTGATTGACACCCTGTTACTGAGTAGAAAGCCGGTAACTAGACGCATTTATGCTAGGGTCTGGAGGGCTTTTTCCCGTTGGTGTGAAGCGAGAAAAGTTCCCCAGAAGCAAATACCTGTTATTTTAGACTTCCTACAAGAGGGAGTAGACCGAGGTTTAGCCACCAAAACTCTGAAGGTTCAGGTGGCGGCCCTGTCTAGTTTTCTGGATGTCAGATTAGCCCTAGATCCTTTAATTAAGAGATTCTTGTCGGCTAGAGAGAGACTTTCCCCGGTGCAAATGAAGGAATTTCCACCGTGGGATTTATCTTTAGTCTTGGAAGCCCTGACCAGGGCACCTTTTGAGCCGTTGGCTCAATCTTCAGTCAGATTGATTTCTTTTAAAACCGCCTTCCTTCTGGCTGTTACTACAGCCAGAAGGGTGGGCGATTTACATGCTCTTTCTATGAAGGAGCCTTTTTTCCGCCTGTTAGAAGACCGAATTATTCTCAGGCAGGACCCTTTGTACCTTCCCAAGGTGGCTTCACGCTTCCATAGGTCACAGGAGATTATTTTACCCTCCTTCTGTCTCAATCCACAGAACGAGAAGGAAAGGGCCTTCCATACGTTGGATGTCAGGAGGTGTCTGTTGCTCTACCTAGATAAGGTTAAACAGTTTAGGAAATCTCAACATTTGTTGGTTAGTTTTTGTGGAGTTCGAAGAGGCGAACAGGCCTCTAGAACGACCATTGCTAGATGGATTAGACAGGCTATTACCATAGCTTATGAGCATTCAGGTCAGACGGCTCCAACTAATCTTAAAGCTCATTCTACAAGGTCTCTGGCAACCTCTTGGGCAGAAAGAGCCGGAGCATCGGTAGATCAAATCTGTAAGGCAGCAACGTGGTCAAGCCAGAACACGTTCCTGAGACATTACAGAGTGGAACTGCTGTCACCCCAGGATCTGGCCTTCGGCAGAAAGGTCCTGCAAGCGGTGGTCCCGCCCTAAGGTAGGCCTGAGCTACTTGCTCCTCTCTCAGGGTGCCGTCCTGGAAGACGACTTGAGAAAATGACCAGTTACACTTACCGGTAACAGTGTTTCTGGGAAGTCTTCCAGGACGGCAGGCCTACTTCCCACCCGGTTTGTATTTTTTATATAGTGGTACATTGGAGGTGTTTTTGTTTCACTTTCATGCACTGGTGTGGGTCAATACTTTTGCACAACTGAGGAGTGCAGGGAGGGGCGGGGTTTTTAACCTCTTTCTTGATTGTGTTTCCTGTCAGGTGGACCAGTCATCTCTCAGGGTGCCGTCCTGGAAGACTTCCCAGAAACACTGTTACCGGTAAGTGTAACTGGTCATTTTGTCGCTTACTCTTTCCTTCTCTTTCTCTCCCTCCCTCCTTTTCTCTCTCTCTCTCGGTCTCTCCAATTCTCGGTCATTTTTTTCTATGTGTCTCCCTCGCGCGCACTCTTCCCCCTACTTTGCTCGCTCTTTCTCTCTCGCTCTCTCTCTCGCTTTCTCTCTCTCTCTCTCGCTTTCTCGCTCTCTCTCTCGCTCTCTCTTTCGCTTTCTCGCTCTCTCTCGCTTTCTCGCTCTCTCTCTCTCGCTTTCTCGCTCTCTCTCTCGCTTTCTCTCGCTCTCTCTCTGGCTTTCTCTCTCTCTCTCTCGCTTTCTCGCTCTCTCTCTGGCTTTCTCGCTCTCTCTCTGGCTTTCTCGCTCTCTCTCTGGCTTTCTCGCTCTCTCTCTGGCTTTCTCGCTCTCTCTCTGGCTTTCTCGCTCTCTCTCTGGCTTTCTCGCTCTCTCGCTTTCTTTCTCTTGCTTTCTTTCTCTCTCGCGCTTTCTTTCACCCTCGCTCTCTCTCGCGCTTTCTTTCACCCTCGCTCTCTCTCTGGCTTTCTCGCTCTCTCTCTGGCTTTCTCGCTCTCTCTCTGGCTTTCTCGCTCTCTCTCTGGCTTTCTCGCTCTCTCGCTTTCTTTCTCTTGCTTTCTTTCTCTCTCGCGCTTTCTTTCTCCCTCGCTCTCTCTCGCGCTTTCTTTCTCCCTCGCTCTCTCTCGCGCTTTCTTTCTCCCTCGCTCTCTCTCGCGCTTTCTTTCTCCCTCGCTCTCTCTCGCGCTTTCTTTCTCCCTCGCTCTCTCTCGCGCTTTCTTTCTCCCTCGCTCTCTCTCGCGCTTTCTTTCTCCCTCGCGCTTTCTTTCTCCCTCGCGCTTTCTTCCTCTCTCTCGCGCTTTTTTCCTCTCTCTCGTGCTTTCTTCCTCTCTCTCGCGCTTTCTTCCTCTCTCTCGCGCTTTCTTCCTCCCTCTCACGCTTTCTTCCTCTCCCTCTCGCGCTTTCTTCCTCTCCCTCTCGCGCTTTCTTCCTCTCCCTCTCGCGCTTTCTTCCTCTCCCTCTCGCGCTTTCTTCCTCTCCCTCTCGCGCTTTCTTCCTCTCCCTCTCGCGCTTTCTTCCTCTCCCTCTCGCGCTTTCTTCCTCTCCCTCTCGCGCTTTCTTCCTCTCCCTCTCGCGCTTTCTTCCTCTCCCTCTCGCGCTTTCTTCCTCTCCCTCTCGCGCTTTCTTCCTCTCCCTCTCGCGCTTTCTTTCTCTCTCTCTCTCTCTCTCTCGCTTTCTTTCTCTTGCTCTCTCGCTTTCTCTCTCTCTCTTGCTCTCTCGCTTTCTCTCTCTCTCTTGCTCTCTCGCTTTCTCTCTCTCTCTCTTGCTCTCTCGCTTTCTCTCTCTCTCTCTCTCTCTCTCTTGCTCTCTCGCTTTCTCTCTCTCTCTCGCTCTCTCTCTCTTGCTCTCTCGCTTTCTCTCTCTCTCTTGCTCTCTCGCTTTCTCTCTCTCTCTCTCTCTCTCTCTCTCTCTCTCTCTTGCTCTCTCGCTTTCTCTCTCTCTCTCTTGCTCTCTCGCTTTCGCTCTCTCTCTCTTGCTCTCTCGCTTTCGCTCTCTCGCTTTCGCTCTCTCTCTCTTGCTCTCTCGCTTTCGCTCTCTCTCTCTTGCTCTCTCGCTTTCGCTCTCTCTCTCTTGCTCTCTCGCTTTCTTTCTCTCTCTCTTGCTCTCTCGCTTTCTTTCTCTCTCTCTTGCTCTCTCGCTTTCTTTCTCCCTCGCTCTCGCTCTCTCGCTTTCTTTCTCCCTCGCGCTCTCGCTTTCTTTCTCCCTCGCGCTCTCTCTCTCTCGCTTTCTTTCTCCCTCGCGCTCTCTCGCTTTCTTTCTCTCTCTCTCTCTCTCTCTCTCTCTCTCTCGCTTTCTTTCTCTCTCTCTCGCTCTCTCTCTCTCGCTTTCTTTCTCCCTTGCTCTCTCTCTCGCTTTCTTTCTCCCTCGCGCTCTCTCTCTCTCTCTTTCTCCCTCGCGTTCTCTCTCTCCCGCGCTCTCTCTCGCTCTTTCTTTCTCTTTCTCGCCTTTCTTGCTCGCTCGCTTTTTTTCTCTTGCTCGCTTTCTTTCCTTCTTTCTTGCTCTCTCTCGCACACTCTTTCTCTCCCCCTTCCCTTCTCTCTCTCGCGCTCTTTCTCACCCCGCCCCCTCTCTGTCTTTCTCTTTATTTTTAACTGTCTTGGGTTCTTTTTTTTTTTTTTTGTTTTTTTTTTTTCTTTCTTTCTTTCTTTCCCTCCTCTGTCTTGATCTCTCCCCCCCCCACTTCTCTCTTGTCCCTCTCCTATTCTCTTTTTCTCTCTCTATCTCTATCTCTGTCTCTATCTCTCCTCTCTTTCTTTTCTCTCTGTCTCGCTCTTTCCTTCTCTTATCTTCACTTATACATTTTTTTTCCCTCCCCTCAGGAAAAGTTCAGCATCACTCTGGACCACAAATCTAAAATTTTCCAGAACCTGAATGGAGCCATTGGTATGTCTATTTTTCTGGATGTGTTTATAACCCCTTCTACCAATATAACAAGCTGACAGTCAGCCGCACCCATCTGTAGCAGCTGCAGAGCCGCATTGAGCTCTGGTGGGCTTATGAAGCCAGCTCCATCATTGATTACCGATCCTGTGCTTAGGGAAAAAAAAAACACTTCAGTGTCTTTTTACAGATGAATTTACATGCATAATTCTCTGCTTGTGTCCTTCTGCAGATGAGGTCATTATGAAGTTTGATAAGAACAAGGTGCGGGCCCGAAATATGGCATTCGATACCATTCCCGTCGTCATCCATGGAAACGGGCCCACCAAGGTACTCCCTGTTCACCATCATGCCTCTCCATCATCAACCTCATTGTTTTAGTGTAAAGGCTAAACGTACAGTAAGACTTAAATGCATCCATTTGTGTAAATGTTTGCTTGAGCTGTTGAACTCTGTAACCAACAAAAGATGTGAAGAATCAGGCAATCATGAAATGGAATCTGAAGCTCCACCTTTTGGATAAAAATGAGAACACATGATATTTATATATATATTTCATATTTAGCTGACAAAAATGTTATTTGATCCTCATAACCATTATTCCTTTTTTTTTTTTTTTTTTTGCTTTCTTAGTTACAGCTGAATTATTTATCCAACTACGTGCCGAACGCCTGGACACACGAAGGTGGCTGTGAAATCTGTGATGAAGACCTGCTGGACATCTCCGAGGTTGAGGTGAGAGCAGAGCCACCCCCTCCCTTCCCCCAACTGTACTTTGGAGTTTACAGGATAGTATAGAATAACTTAGAGGTTCATTACAGTGCATGTAATCCCCAATAATGACCTTTTTATTTGCTTAAAAGCATCTTATGCATTTAAGATAAAAAAAGTCTGTGTGCAGCAGCCCCCCCCCTAATACTGAGCCCATCTCGACCCATGTTGTTGCAAGAGACACTCGGCTGCCCAGGACACTCTCTCCGGATTAGCTGAGCCATTGGCTTCCGCTGCTGTCAATCACTGTCAGTGAGCCAATGAGGAGAGAGAGAGGGTGCAGGGCCTGGCCGCGGCTCCATGTCTGAATTGACATACAGAGCTGCAACTCGGCTCGGGTGCCGTCATAGCAAGCTGCTTGCTGTGGGGGCACTCGGCAGATCTTGGGGGGAGGGGTTATGGTTGCATTGATAGCAGAAAGGGTCATGACAAAATAGATCCCTGGACCAACACCCAGCGAGCCACTGAGAGCCTGAGCCGGGTGTCGGTCCGGGCATCTGGCAGATCCCGACTCCATGTTCGTGATGATGCCGAGCCTGGTTCGACTCTGTGACGTCCGCAGAGAGTGGACTTCAGCCCATTGTCTGCTGAAAACGGGTCACAGGAGTGCAAAACTAACTGCACAACTGGGATTCATAGGAGAAGTACAGCCAAACGAGCTTTGGCTGGTACTTCTCCTTTTACCTATTTGCCATCCAGGCCAATTCTGGCACTCCAATACTTTATTGGGGGAATTTTATGTGTTTGGGAGTAACTTTAATTTTTTACAATTTACATTTTTTTTTTTTGTACAAACTGTTGGTTTCCAAGTGAATCCGCCTGTACTTGTAATACCACCACTGCGGTCTAAGGAATGTGTAAAGACGATCCTACAGCTGCCACTTGAAAAAAGAAGAAAATGCGTGATCCGAATTCAAACCTCAAAAAGTATGAGGATGAATAGTGGCGCTAACGTGAAGAGCACTATTGCAAATGAATAAATGACATAAGTGTCTCAGTGGGATGAAGATAAACACTCAGTCTAAATGCATACAAGATATGAATGACGTGACTAAACCAATAAATATCACCCTGTGACAAGTGTTAAATATGTGTCACTACTCAAAAAAAAAAATAAAAACAATGAACAAATGCATATAAACAGTTCATGTGATAATGTGAATAAAAACACATGAACTGAATCCTAGTGAGATGAATGTGTCACTTCTCAAAAGAAATGGTAAATGACTTGTGAAAATACATGACCACTGCACATGGACTGGTCACACTGCACATGGACTGGTCACACTGCAATGGACTTTTTTGATGGTTTTTATGAATGATGTGGCCATGTGGGGGCTGAGCCCCACTTGGCCATGCTGTTTTTAAATTGTGACAGCAGGTGCGGGAGGAAGATCCCCCTGCCCGCCTCCACAGGGAGGGGAGGATCTGGGGGAGAAGATGCAGATGCTGGAACATATTGCATGTTCCACCCAAAAAAACGGGAGGGATGTGTAACATGTATCAAAGGAGAACTTATCCCTTTAGAAGGGATAAGAAGCTGCTGGGGGGGGGGGGACCCCTGCACCAGTGACAGCCCGTCCATGTGGGGCACATGTGCCTAATCTACATGCAGGGTGCCAGATGCATGGATTCCAATGGGGTTTTTTTTTTTTTTTTTTTTTTTTTTCTTTAGAGGCATGTGATTGGCTTAAAAAAGGGGTGGGCTTGGGGCGCAGAGCACTGCTCTCTGAGCCCACCCAGTTGTGTGGCAATAGCGAATTAATATTCGCTATTGTCTTTCTGATTCTCCTCCTGGCCAAACCGGAAGCGGATCCTGAGACCCGATTGGCCGAGAGGAGAAGCGATGATATAGGCCGCTGAGGAGGAGGAGAAGAAGCCAACGTGATGCAGAGGAGGAGGAGACTCGGGGTGAAACCGACGAGAGGAAGTGCTGCCCGTGATCCAGATGGGGTAAGTGCGGGGCAGGTGGGCTGACGGGTGGGGGGGTAGTGGGGGCTGTGGCGCCCTCCCCCAAAAAAGGGAGCACCAACCGCCACTGCCCTGGACTATATAAGGGTGTGGAGGGGGGAGTATGTCAAAGGCTTGGCACCAAGTTAGACCCTAAATATGGATGTATAAGATGTACTAGACCTTTTAAGCACATTTTTTTGGGGCAAATTGGTGACAATTGATTATCATGTATATGATAACCACAGATCTATTTCTCTCCAATATAATCTACCATGAAGTCTTGGGGATTTCGGAGCAGATCACATCTTTGCTGTTGACTTTTAGGCTCTGACTGACCTTTTGAAATCTTGTGTCTTTATAGGACGATGATTTGCCCCAGGTGCTTTTGGGAATTTTTATTGAGCAGCCAACCCCATTCCTGCCAGAGTTCCTGGAGAGGGTCTCCACCCTGAACTACCCACGAAACCGGCTGTCTCTCTACATACATAACAGCGTAAGTGCCATCTCCTGCCTGGACTACAAGGTCTGTGTATATGTCCTATTGTGACCGTGTCCCTCTTTACTATTGGATTCTCCATGTGAAGAAAGAAGATATGGGTGACCACATTCCGATGCGCTTACTATCCTAGCTATGATTAATCAATAGCTTCCCAAGCCAATTCTACCACTTCTTACAAAAATGTAAAATGCTTTTATTTATTTATTTTTGCTAGAAAATGAATTAGAACCCCCAAATATATTTAATTTTTTTTTTTTAAGCAGAGGCCCTAATAAATAAAAAGGTGGGTGTTGATATTTTGGAAAAAAATTTGTGCAGCAGTTTTCAAACATTTTTTTTTTTTGGGGGGGAGAAACACATTAATAAATATAATACCCATTTGTTTGGTAAGATATAAAAGATTATGTTACAAGTAAATTCGATATCAGGCATGTCACACTTTGTGCACGCTTGTGGAACTGAGACAACTATGATACTTAAAAATCTCCACTGGAGACGCTTTAAAAGCATTTACAGTTTACCAATTTAGTGTTACACAGGAGGTCTGGTGGTAGTATTATTGCTTTCTCCATAACATTTGCGGCAATACCTCACATATGTTTACATATGCGTACGTGGCTGACGTATGTGTTTTTGCCTTTGCGTGCCAACACAGGGGGACAGGGTTGCTTTACATTTTTTAAAATTGTTTATAATTTTTTTAAAAAATTTTTACACTGTCTCTTTAATCTTTTTCTTTTTATCAACTTTATTGCCATCACGAGAGATGAACAACATCCCCCTGTGATAGCATGGGCAGTGACAGGTTCTCTTTACTATGTATTCGACCCCCAGATCTCTCCTCTGCCTTTTTAAAAGCACTTGATCAAACCAAGACTGCTTTGATGAGATGCTTTTACAGGCCTGTTTACATTAGATTAAAACCGGAAGTGACTAAATATTGTTTGCTTTTGGTTCCTTAACCACTTCCCGTCTGCCATAATACAATATGACATGCACAAAGTGGTTCTGTTATCCTGACTTGGACGTGATCAGGATAACGCGCGCCTGCGGGGGCGTGCAGCGTGGCGATCGTTGATGGTGTGTTAGTCTGACAACACCGCATCTCAGATCTGGGTAAGGAGCCTCTGACAGACTCTTTACCGCGTGATCAGCTGTGTCTAATCACAGCTTATCAGTGTAAACAGGAAGAATCGACTTTTTCCTCCACTCGCGTCTGACACTCGCGTCCGTCCCCCCCCTTCCGAGGATGCCCACCAAGGACTACCAGGGATGCTGATCATGGATGCCCACCCAGGGCCATTTGGGATGCCACCCAGGACCTCATGTGATTGTCAATAAAAGCCTTTGACACTTATGAAATGCTTGTAACTATACTTCAGTATACCATAGTAACATCTGACAAAAAGATCTAAAAACACTGAAGCAGCAGACTTTGTAAAAATTAATATTTGTTTCATTCTCAAAACATGGCCAATATGGAGTTGTCCCCCCTTCTGGCTAAAACATCTTCCAATCTTCTGAGAAGCCTTCACAAAATTTTGGAGTGTGCTTGTGGAAATTTGTCCCCATTCTTGAATACCTGGATCACCATCTGTGTTTCGATCCATCCCAATCATGTTCAGTAGGATTGAGGTCAGGGCTCTATGCAGCCAATTCCAACACACCAAACTGGTCGAACCATGTTCTGGATTTGGTCGGCATTTATGAAGTCCACTACTAATGTTGAATGAGAAAACCAGACTCACATTCAGCATTCCAATTCATCCCAAAGGTGTTCGGTTGAGGTCAGGGCTCTGTGTAGGAAGTTCCAGTTCCTCCACACCAAACTCATCAAACCATGTCTTTATGGAACTGGCTTTGTACACAGGTGACAGTCATGCTAGAACAGAAAAAAAGGTCTTCACCAAAGTGTTACCACAAGGTTGAAAGAGCCCATTTGTCTACAATGTCTTTGTATGTTGGAGTATTACCAGTACTCTTCACTGGGTACATCTGAACAAAATGTATTTAGAGGCTGGCAGGGAAATGAAAGCTATTTGTTGTAGGAGCCTGTTTGCAATATTTAGGCCACATGATGCACTAGTTGCATGCTCTGGCGACAAGATAAGTTTGCATTGTTTTCTTTACTTTTTTTTCTTCTTCCCCAAAAATAGGAAGTTTACCACGAGAAACACATCCAGACTTTCTGGGAGAACCACAAAGACGAGTTCCCCAATGTGAAGATTGTGGGTCCGGAGGAGGCACTGAGCCAGGGCGAGGCTCGAGATATGGGCTTGTACGTGTTTAGTGAGAATGGGGGGGGGGGGGGGGCGACCTTGGATATGCATGAGGGGATGTTTTAAATCTGACTTCCCAGTTATTTTGCTTTGCAGCTTTTAAGTTTTTTTGCAGTATAAGCAAGGAAGCATAGAAACCTCTGTAGTGTATTAATGTGCTTTTACTAAAGAAAGTTCTGTACATACAAACTATTACAATTATAGGAATACCATACAAGACTGACAGATGCATGCAAAAAACACTACCTATCCTTCCTAGCAAATGAGCCTGAATAATAATCTGTGTACAATAATACGCTAATAAATGACTTGGCTCAGATTATTGCATCTTCACGATCTCTGTAGGCAACCAGGACCCTAGGCTCTGCTGTACTAGCGATCGAGGGAAAATTGGGCTAAAGTGTCCTAGTTTCTTCTGGCACAAATCTTCATAGTTATGTTATTGTAGAGTCCTCCTGTCAGCTTAAGCTGCTTAAATTGAAAGTTTAGGTAGACAATGATCACACAAGAGTATCCTTTCTCATTACTTCCTTTTACCATTGTCTTCTACGGGTGAAACATTTCCCAATTCAATCTCTAGATGTCCCTATTGTATCATACATGCCATAGGTCATACATGTCATTGTTTCTTCTGGTACAGACCTTTGTCTTTATGTCAGTGTAGAGTCCTCTCGTCGGCTAAAGTTATTTGGAAAGTTTAGGTAGACAATCCCATGCACGTATCCTTTCTCACTACTTCCTTTACCATTGTCTGTCTTCTATGGGTGAAACACTTCCTAATTCAACGCTAGATGGCACTATTGTATCATACATGTCATAGGTCATATATGTCAAAGGGTCAAGCTATATTACCTGAATGAAAATGGAAGAATCTAACTCTGCCAACTTTTTTCAGCTAGGAAGTGCACCGGCAGCCTGGAACTGCACAAGCCAGCTCAGGGAGGATACACAACTTTATCCTCCCTGTGCCAGTTTGTTAGTCCAACGAGTAGATGGTGACCCTGGAAATGCAGAAAAAAGCTGATGCAGTGAAATCATTGTGTGTGTGTGTGTGGGTGGGGGGGGGATTACTGTGATCTCTGTGAGAAATAACATTGACAAATTAATGAGCATACTGCACATGACATTATCCATATATGTGATGCTTGGTCCACTTTAATCAGCCCCAGTCCAGGGGATTGTCGTATGGTACTCTAAGCAATAATCACTGAATTCCAATAGGTTGGATAAAACGGTTGAATTCTTCCTTTGCAGGGACCTGTGCCGGCAGGATGAGACCTGCGATTACTACTTCAGCCTGGACGCCGATGTGGTTCTGACCAATCCCGACACTTTGTACATCCTCATCCAAGAGAATCGGTCAGTATTGCCGATCACAGCAGAGTGCCATAATATGATATATTGTTACTAAATGGATTCTGTACCACTTATAATCCTGTACTCACCCCCTGCACACCTCTCCTACTATAATCCCGTACACACCCCCTGAACACCTCTTCTCCTATAATCCCGCACACACCCCCTGAACACCTCTCCTTCTGTAATCCCGTACTCGCCCCCTGCACACCTCTCCTCCTATAATCCCATACACACCCCCTGCACACCTCTCCTCCTATAATCCCATACTCACCCCCTGCACACCTCTCCTCCTATAATCCCATACACACCCCCTGCACACCTCTCCTCCTATAATCCCATACTCGCCCCCTGCACACCTCTCCTTCTGTAATCCCGTACTCGCCCCCTGCACACCTCTCCTCCTATAATCCCGTACACACCCCCTGCACACCTCTCCTCCTATAATCCCGTACTCACCCCCTGCACACCTCTCCTCCTATAATCCCGTACACACCCCCTGCACACCTCTCCTCCTATAATCCCGTACACACCCCCTGCACACCTCTCCTCCTATAATCCCATACACACCCCCTGCACACCTCTCCTCCTATAATCCCGTACACACCCCCTGCACACCTCTCCTCCTATAATCCAAGACACACCCCCTGCACACCTCTCCTCCTATAATCCCAGACACACCCCCTGCACACCTCTCCTCCTATAATCCCGTACACACCCCCTGCACACCTCTCCTCCTATAATCCCGTACACACCCCCTGCACACCTCTCCTCCTATAATCCCGTACTCACCCCCTGCACACCTCTCCTATAATCCCATACACACCCCCTGCACACCTCTCCTTCTATAATCCCATACTCACCCCCTGCACACCTCTCCTCCTATAATCCTATACTCACCCCCTGCACACCTCTCCTCCTATAATCCCGCACACACCCCCTGCACACCTCTCCTCCTATAATCCCGCACACACCCCCTGCACACCTCTCCTCCTATAATCCCGTACTCAGCCCCTGCACACCTCTCCTCCTATAATCCCGTACACACCCCCTGCACACCTCTCCTCCTATAATCCCGCACACACCCCCTGCACACCTCTCCTCCTATAATCCCGTACTCAGCCCCTGCACACCTCTCCTCCTATAATCCCGTACTCACCCCCTGCACACCTCTCCTCCTATAATCCCACACACACCCCCTGCACACCTCTCCTCCTATAATCCCGTACTCACCCCCTGCACACCTCTCCTCCTATAATCCCGTACTCACCCCCTGCACACCTCTCCTCCTATAATCCCGTACTCACCCCCTGCACACCTCTCCTCCTATAATCCCGTACTCACCCCCTGCACACCTCTCCTCCTATAATCCCGTACTCACCCCCTGCACACCTCTCCTCCTATAATCCCGTACACACCCCCTGCACCCCTCTCCTCCTATAATCCCAGACACACCCCCTGCACCCCTCTCCTCCTATAATCCCGTACACACCCCCTGCACACCTCTCCTCCTATAATCCCGTACACACCCCCTGCACCCCTCTCCTCCTATAATCCCGTACTCACCCCCTGCACCCCTCTCCTCCTATAATCCCGTACTCACCCTTGCTCGTCTCTCTGCCTACAGAAAGGTCATTGCACCCATGGTGTCTCGGAGTGGAAAACTTTGGTCCAACTTCTGGGGAGCTCTGAGCCCCGAGGGGTACTACGCCCGATCTGAGGACTACGTAGACCTCGTTCAGGGGAAGAGAATGTGAGTAACTTATAACTAGGGAGAGTCGCTGCATCTCCTGCAGGAGGATAGAAGAATTTAATCTGTTTTTTAATTTTTATCTGTCTCTTTCAGTGGTGTGTGGAACGTTCCCTATATTGCCCACACCTATCTTATTAAGGGCGAGATTCTACGTAAAGAGCTGCTTCATAGAAGTATCTTCACCTTGGCGGGACTGGACTCCGATATGTCTTTCTGTAAGAGCATGAGGGATAAGGTAAGGGACACATATATAAGCTGTATATTTAGCTGATTGTAAAAACTTAAAGTATTAGCAGAACTTAAAAATTGCTGTTGATACCCCCAGGCACGTAGCACTTGGTCCTGTTCTGATCCATGCCATGGACGGCGCACCCCCGGAAGGATATATATAGAGAACCATTGCTCTTAGCTGATTGCTTGTTTTTATCCGGCCTTTGGGGCCATAATTCCCCCCACTGACACCCTTGGAGGGGCTCAATTCCTTCCACTAATCCCAATGATTGAGGTAAAATTTCTCCTGATGAGACCAACAATGGTGCCCAATGACTCCCTATGATGGGGCACTATTCCTCCCAATGAGACCAACAGTGTTGCATAATTTCTCCCAATGACAAAAACAATGGGGCCCAATGACCCCAATGGTGGGGCACTATTCTTCACAATAACACTAATGATGGGGCCCAATGAAACCAGTAATGGGGCACAATTTCTCCCAATGATGGGACACAATTTTTCCCAATGATGGGACACAATTTTTCCCAATGATGGGACACAATTTCTCTCAATGATGGGACACAATTTCTCTCAATGATGGGACACAATTTCTCCCAATGATGGGACACAATTTCTCCCAATGATGGGACACAATTTCTCCCAATGATGGGACACAATTTCTCCCAATGATGGGACACAATTTCTCCCAATGATGGGACACAATTTCTCCCAATGATGGGACACAATTTCTCCCAATGATGGGACACAATTTCTCCCAATGATGGGACACAATTTCTCCCAATGATAGGGCACAATTTCTCCCAATGATGGGACACAATTTCTCCCAATGATAGGGCACAATTTCTCCCAATGACATCAATGATGGGGCACTATTCTTCACAATAACACTAATGATGGGGCCCAATGAAACCAGTAATGGGGCACAATTTCTCCCAATGATGGGACACAATTTCCCCCAATGATGGGGCACAATTTCTGCCAATGACATCAATGATGGGGCACTATTCTGCACAATAACCCCAATGATGGGGCACAATTTCTCCCAATGATGGGGCACAATTTCTCCCAAGGACACCAACAGTGTGGTCCAATGATGCCAATGATGGGGCACTATTCCTCCTGATGACACCAACAATGAGGCCCAATGTCACCCAGGGATAAGGCACTATTTCTTCCAATGAGACCAACAATGGGGCCCAATGATACATATGATGGGGCACAGTTTCTCCCAATGATGCTAACAATATGGCCCAATGTCCCCAGTGATGGGGCACAGCTTCTCCCAATGACACCGACAATGAGGCCCAATGACACCCAGTGATGTGATGGGGCACGATCTCTCTCAATGACACCAGCAATGTGGCCCAATGACACCAACAATGGGTCACAATTCTCCCCCCCCCCCCACAGAGAAGATTGATAAGGCACAATTACTCCCACTGAAACAAACAATGGGACATTTTTTTTTTTCTCCACTGATGTCGGGACCTTTTCTACTCCCGATGCCCACACTTTGGCCCCCCTAAAGTCTTGTTTAGAAAGTTTGGAGACCCCTGCTCTAGACACAGAGATGGACAATGTTCCCATTGGGGACAGCAATAAAATAAGACCTTCCTTACGCTATCTAAAGCTGATGTACCATTACTGCACTCCTTTTCTTTTACTCTCCTGTTTGTGACCGGCCTGCCTTGCCCTCCCCTTCCTCTGCAGAGCGTCTTCCTTCATATCAGCAATAGAGATGAATTTGGGCGTTTGGTGTCCACCTCGAAGTATAACACATCCCGCCTGCACAATGACTTGTGGCAGATCTTCGAGAACCCCGTGGTAAGTCCGTCCTGCCTCCCCTTCTTGATGTATGTGTGTCAGCTGGGGCCGCTGGTGACCCTTCAGAATCCCTTTTTAATGCTGCGCGTCCTTTTGCAGGACTGGCGGGAGAAATACATCCATGAAAATTACTCCAAGATATTCGAAGAAGATTACTTTGAACAGGTAAGATTTGTGGTGTGAGCGGCTGTGCTGGTAATGCTCTGACTGCCATGAAGGTGAAACATCCTGGGAGGGTTGATGGGAGTTTTTTGTATCCATTTGTTGGCCGCCATACCTCCCAGATCTGCTGCTTGTTTTTGGAATTGTGTTGACAACCATCCATGCCATAACCTGTTCTCTGTGTCGGCAGCCCTGCCCTGACGTATATTGGTTCCCCATCTTTAAAGACGTGATGTGCGATGAGTTTGTGGAGCAGATGGAACACTTTAACCAATGGTCGGGTGGGAAGAATGAGGTAAATCTTTCATAGTGTATCCACTCTGGCACTATCCATTTCCCCCTTTGTTCTCAGATCACCATTGTTTTTGCTCATTGAATTGAATTGACCCTCATCCCCCCCCCTTTTTTTTTTCTTTTTTCATTTCTTCTGCATCCAGGATAAGCGGCTGGCTGGGGGTTACGAAAGTGTACCAACAGTAGACATCCATATGACTCAGGTGGGCTACCAGGACGAGTGGCTGAAGTTCCTGCAGGACTACATTGCCCCCGTCACAGAGAAACTCTTCCCAGGATATTACACCAAGGTGAGCGGAACGTAGCACATCAGTGAATTGAATGCTTTACAGCAGGGCTGCAAAAACAGACCGTTTAGGAGCCAGCCAGTTCAGTCTGTCAGCCAGCTTGGTCACTGAATGTATTTGCATTTCAGATGGACTACTTACCTGCTGTCTGTTCTATGCAGGGTTGCCACACGCCACCATTGCTAGAGCTGGGGTTGGTGAGATTGCTAGAGCAGGGGGGGTGGTAAGATTGCCACAGCTGGAAGAGTGGTGAGATTGCCATGGTGGTGGTGAGGGGGGGGGGGGGGAGTGATGAGATGAATGGGGAGGGAGGTGGTGGAGATTGCCAGAGCGACGGGGATTGGGGGGGGGGGGGGGTGTTGAGTTGCAAGGTTGCCAGAGCAGGGAGGGGGCCAGTGGCGAGGTTGCCAGAGCAGGGGGTGGGTAGCGAAGTTGCCGGGGGGGGGGGGGGTTTAAGTGGTGAGGTTGCCAGAGCGGGAGGGGGGGGGGGAGTGGCAAGGTTGCCAGAGCAGGGAGGGGGGGGGAGTGGCAAGGTTGCCAGAGCAGGGAGGGGGGGGAGTGGCAAGGTTGCCAGAGCAGGGGGTGGGGGGTTGAGTGGCGAGGTTGCCAGAACAGGGGTGGGGGTGGCGAGGTTGCCAGGGGGGGGTTGGGGTTAAGTGGTGAGGTTGCCAGAGTGGGAGGGGGGGGGGAGTGGCAAGGTTGCCAGAGCAGGGGGTGGGGGGTTGAGTGGCGAGGTTGCCAGAACAGGGGTGGGGGTGGCGAGGTTGCCAGGGGGGGGGGGGGTTAAGTGGTGAGGTTGCCAGAGCGGGAGGGGGGGGAGTGGCAAGGTTGCCAGAGCAGGGGGTGGGGGGTTGAGTGGCGAGGTTGCCAGAACAGGGGTGGGGGTGGCGAGGTTGCCAGAGCAGGGGGGGGGGGGGAGTGGCGAGGTTGCCAGAGCTGAGGGGGGGGGTTAAGATTAAATATTCCCGCGCTACCAAAAGAAAAATGTGAGCTAACTGCTGCGGACACCGACATGGTCAATCCATAGCCACAAAAGAAATAAACAAAGTGAATGGTGCTGCGCTGTGATAGATGCAACAGTGGTAGGATAATAATATAATGAAGTACAATGTGAAAATAATAGTATCATAAAAACTAATCTAATATAATCAAGTAAAATATGACAATAATGGTATCATAATAGCGAAGTAAAATAGTGTCATAAAAACAAACGAGATAATAAATTAAAAACCATTGATAAAGTGCTGTGTGCCTAAATGACAAAAAAATAGCGATAGAGTCCAAACTGTATGATGATGAATATAGCAATAGTCCTGAATCAATATATAATAGGAAGGGAAGTGAATAAAGTGCTGCATTCCCTCTAACACTGTGTGCAAAGTAAAAAAAATCTGTAAATAAGGTGACTTTTCCTTTTTAGTGCAATAACACCTCAGTGCAAGGTGGCCCCTCACCTTACAGCTGTAAGGTAACAGCGTATGTAGATAACAGTAGGGGTCCTGGATAGTATAGTGAATCATGTTGTGGACTTTTTTTTTGGACAGTATAGAGCGGAAACCATCTAGGAAGCCTCTTTCTCCTAAAGGATAATTCCCGCTACGGTAATGAATAAAAACGGAACTCCCTTGGTGCCAATGAGCAGCATGGATGTCCCTCCCAGGCTTGTCCGTGCGATATATGAAGGAAGAAAGGGGTTCGAGATAGTGTAATATGTAAAAACTAGATGATGCTTTATTTTTAAAACCGCTGTGGTACTCGCATAACAAAACAATAAGGGCTAATCACCACGAGCAGTGAGCTCGCACGCTGGCGTCACTTCCAGTGCCTGTCTGTCCCAACGCGTAGCATCACGCCCACGTGACTTCATCAGGGGTTTTGGCAGTGATGAGCTTTCCAGATCATATATTCGCAGGTTCTTCTGCTCCTCAGAGCGGGGGTGGTGAGATTGCCAGTGCATATATTCGCAGTTTCTTCTGCTCCTCAGAGCGGGGGTGGTGAGATTGCCAGTGCATATATTCGCAGGTTCTTCTGCTCCTCAGAGCGGGGGTGGTGAGATTGCCAGTGCATATATTCGCAGGTTCCTCTGCTCCTCAGAGCGATGGTGGTGAGGGTGGGAAGATCACAAGAGTATCTCTCTCTCTTCGTGAAAGAATCTTCATCACAGTAAAAGGGCTATCATGAGGGAATTCCGTCCCTATACAGGTCGGAATTCCCTCATGATAGCATAAATTGGCTGGTTCCTCTGCCTGTGGAAAGCTCCACATGATATCATGTTGGCTATTAGCAGGTTTCTCTGTTGGTTGGAGACCTTTGCTGTGATGGGTTAGCCATCACAGATAAAAAACAGCCAGCCTTTTCAGAGGACCTCGTTGCAGCAAAATTGACAGCAGTAAGAAAAGTTAGGCTAAAAGTGAACCTGTAACTTTGATTATGGGGGTGGCTTCTCTTTATTGCCCCACTACCCCGCAGCACTCGCTCCTCTTTCCTTTACATCCCATTGCTCTGTTAAGCCTCCAGGAGTAGGGAAAGAGAGCCTTGTGTAAGACCTGGACTGCTCTGGTCAGTGCTTGTACATGGCTGAGGACTCTACCCATCCCTCATGAGACACCTCTGGGCCAAGCACCAACACTGTAACATGCTCCTCCATGTTAGAGAAGTATGGGGTATATTCTTTGCCCCCAGCTCTGCTGAATGGAGTAGTGGGGACGTGAAAGGTTAGGTGTTGATGAGGAGCAAGCAAAAGGGAGAACCTGTTGCATTTCCCCCGAATAGGCAAAGCACAATTTCTTTTTTTCTTTAAAGCTGTATGAATATTATGCTTGGCTTTGTGGTTTGCCCTGCTAAAGATAATCCCACACACGTAACTCTTACTAAATGTGTCTATTGTAATGCACCAGGCAAAAGCGTTTCTGAATTTCATCGTCCGCTACCGACCTGACGAGCAGCCTTCACTCCGCCCCCATCACGACTCCTCCACATTTACCATCAACGTGGCTCTGAACCAGAAAGGCATCGACTACGAGGTGAGGGGACCCTGGACTGTTTCAAAGTTCTCCCACATGTGTTTGCGGAGTTTCTAGTTTTTTTATTTTTCAAACCCAACTTAAATGTATATTTTAAGGGCCCGGTTCACACCAGAACGCAGTGAGGTAAAGGCTTGTTTTCCGTGGGCGTTTCACCGCATCACCTGTGTGATCTGCAGGTGCCAATACATCATTAATGGTCACCCCCAAACATCGATTGCAAACGCAATGCGTACTGCAGTACCATGCGATTTTGGTGCAGCGGGTTTTGTAGGAGTAGTGCGTGCCTTACTTTTTGTGCATTCGGTGCGATTTGCAGCCCATTCAAATGAATAGGATCGCACTGCAGACCTCACACAGGACCAGCGGACCACGTTCCAGTGCGATTCTGGTGTGAATTGCCCATAAATCATCTACGTACATTCCAGGTGCATCGAAAAAGTCTGCAAAGTTTTTTGTTTTTTTTTGTTTGTTTTTTTTTGTTTTGTTTTGTTTTTTTTTTTTCTTGTTTTGCAACGGGGTGATGGCCAGTGGTAATCGGTTACCAATCTTTTGGCACTAATGGCATGTTAGAGTACAGTGGGGTCCCAGCCTCTGAGGATAGCAGGAGAGGAGATCGTTAAGGGAAAGTTGCAATTGGTTTGAGGCGCCCATATGTAAATGCCATCGCCCAGTAGAAGGTTTGCTAGAACTTAACACCCTCCAACGGTCACACAACTTTTTGCACAATCGTTTTCCTCTCCCCTATTCAGGCACCATGATTACTTGGGCTGTGCTTGTACTCCTTGTACAATTTTCTATTTTGGGGGGAGGTTTGGTGTGGGTATTGGGCAGATTGTCCTCTTTGGGTCGATTGTGCCCATTCTTGTGTAGATCCTGAAATACTGACCTGTTCCTACTATTATTTTCACCCCACAGGGCGGCGGCTGTCGGTTTATCCGCTACAACTGCCGTGTGGAGTCTCCCAGGAAAGGATGGTCCTTTATACACCCTGGCCGGCTAACCCATTACCACGAGGGTCTTCCCACCACCAAAGGGACCCGCTACATTATGGTGTCATTTGTAGATCCTTGACCCCGAAGACTTTCCATCCCCTAAAAAAAACAAAACCCAGCTAGACGAGACTAATTCCCTGACATGGCAGTTGGAGTGAGCTGCCGTAGTCCGGTGTACCCTTACTCTCTGACCACCAACCATGACTATGGAAGAACAGTATGGCGGGGAAGAGTCACCATGCTACCAAATCCGATCTTTATCATCCTACACTGCTTCGTAATACGCAACTCTCCACAAGTCAACGACTACGGCAAGTTCTTCTGGGGAAAGAAAATGTATGGCTCAAAGATGAGCAAGTCATGTGCCTTACTGTCCACCATGTCCAGCTGACGTTCTCCTTCAATACTTGGCTTCTTCATGACCATCTCACACTTACCTCAAGCTGCCTTAGCTCCTTCATATTGGCTGTTCGCATAGATGTGACATCATGGCGGTGGGCTTTTTAACGTTGTCCAGCCACATAGATGTGTACAGCCCCATTGAGTGCTGGGAGCTCGCTCAGTCGTGCTGTAACCAAAAGCTCCCGCTCACTTAGGAACAATCGGGAGCCGGTAAGGCTGACCCCCGCCAGCGGAAAGGTGTTCATCTTTACCAAAGTCATGGGGTGTTTTTTTTTTTAATTTTTTTATTTTCTTTTCTTACACAGAGATTTAGATGTTTGCACATTTTCTGGGGAAAGGAAACACATATTTTTGTAGAAAGTGTTAGCTGGGAAGAAGTTAGCAGTATCACAGGGGAGCAAAACTAGGAGCCATGGAGTCATTTCATGGGGTGGGGGAAGGATTTTCCCTTCCCACATTTTAATTGTTTTTGCGATTTTGTTGGCTTTGTACAAAATGCTTTAAATTATTTGCTGCCTAAACATTTTTTAAGTAATTTTAAAGAGAATCAGTGATTTATGTTTAATTTGTTTAATAAAATCAAAAACTTCTACAAGAAAATGTGTGGTTTGTGTTAATGTGTTTCTAGATATTTCGACAAGACGGACGTGATCAGTGGTGGTCATTGGGCTCCCCCCCACATGGTGATCAGGGGGCCTCCCCCCACATGGTGATCAGGGGGCCTCCCCCCACATGGTGATCAGGGGGCCTCCCCTCACGTGGTGATCAGGGGGCCTCCCCTCATGTGGTGGTCAGTAGGGCCTCCCCTCACGTGGTGGTCAGTAGGGCCTCCCCTCACGTGGTGGTCAGTAGGGCCTCCCCTCACGTGGTGGTCAGTAGGGCCTCCCCTCACGTGGTGGTCAGTAGGGCCTCCCCTCACGTGGTGGTCAGTAGGGCCTCCCCTCACGTGGTGGTCAGTAGGGCCTCCCCTCACGTGGTGGTCAGTAGGGCCTCCCCTCACGTGGTGGTCAGTAGGGCCTCCCCTCACGTGATAGTCAGTAGAGAGAGGAGTACAGGAGGTGCAGAGTGGCGTGGGAATGAATGTGTGGGGAGGTTTAGAGTTGGTTGGAGTAAAGCATGTTGAATGGTGATGGTTGGTGTGGTGTGAATTGTAATGGAAGCTTTAGAGTAAGACTGAGTGGAATGGAGAATGTGTGGGATGTTAAGAGTGGTAGAGAGGAGGGTGCTGGGAGGGTCAGAGCTGGATGGACAAGGTATGCATGGAGATTTAGAATTAGGGTTGAAAGGGACACACTGAGGTTCAGAGTAAAATGGAAAGGAGGGTGCCAGGATATTCAGGGTGGAGTGAGGGGTTCAAAGTGGGGTGAAAGGGATGGTGGTTGAAGTTTAAAAGTTGGGTGGAGAGGAGACTGAGGAGGGTTCAGTGTTGGGTGCAGGAAGGTTCAAAGTGCAGTGTAAAGTACTGAGAGGTTCAGATTGAACTGGAGTAGATGGTACTGGGGGGTTTGCGGTATAGAGGGGTGGAGTGGAGGGTCCTGAAAGGGTAAGAGTTGGGTTGAATGGAGAGTGTTGAGGGTCAGAGTGGGTTGGACTGGGGAGTGCTGGGAAGTTCCAGGTGGAGTGGAGGGTGCAGAGAGGTTTAAAGTGAGATGGAGAGGATGGTGCAGGGGAGTCTAGCATGGGGAGGAATGGACATTGCACTATATACTGTAAATGTATAATAATAATAGTGTGTGACTGTGGGGGGGACATTGACATGGAACGGAGGACAACCCCATCCACATCCACTTACCACCACACCCACATCAACTGGGAGTAGCTTATCCTCTGCTGCTCAGTCCTCTCTCTCTGGTCCCTGCTCACCTTCCGCTATAGCATTCCCATGTTGCACACCACGTGTGCTGGATGCTAGTTGCTCCACTAAAGTCCGGTCCCCGCTCCCCTTTAATGCAGCTCCACGCTGCACACCAGATGTGACATCTGCATCAGACACTCACGGCAAATATATAGTAGCTCACAAAAGTAAGTACACCCCTCACATTTTTGTAAATATTTTATTATATCTTTTTATGTGACAACACTGAAGAAATGACACTTTGCTATAATGTAAAGTAGTGAGTGTACAGCTTGTATAACAGTGCAAATTTTCTGTTCCCTTAAAATAAATCAATTCACAACCATTAATGTCTAAATTGCTGGCAACAAAAGTGAGTACACCCCTAAGTAAAAATGTCCAAACTGGGCCCAATTAGCCATTTTCCCTCCACGGTGTCATGTGACTTGTTAGTGTTACAAGGTCTCAGGTGTGAATGGGGAGCAGGTGTGTTAAATTTGGTGTCATCGCTCTCACTCTCTCATACTGGTCACTGGAAGTTCAACATGGCACCTCATGGCAAGATTGCCAAGACCCTGAAACTGAGCTGCAGCATGGTGGGCAAGACCATACAGCAGTTTAACAGGACAGGTTCCACTCAGAACAGACCTCGCCATGGCCGACCAAAGAAGTTGAGTTCACGTGATCAGCGTCATATCCAGAGGTTGTCTTTGGGAAATAGACGTATGAGTGCTGCCAGCATTGCTGCAGAGGTTGAGGGGGTGGGGGGGTCAGCCTATCAGTGCTCAGACCATACGCTGCACACTGCATCAAATTGGTCTGCATGGCTGTTGTCCCAGACGGAAGCCTCTTCTAAAGATGATGCACAAGAAAGCTGAAGACAAGTAGACTAAGGACATGAATTACTGGAACCATGTCCTGTGGTCTGATGAGACCAAGATAAATGTATTTGGTTCAGATGGTGTGAAGCGTGTGTGGCGGCAACCAGGTGAGGAGTACAAAAACAAGTGTGTCTTGCCTACAGCAGTGTTTCTGATCTTCAGTCCTCAAAGCTCCCCAACAGGTCATTTCTTTTTAGGATTTCCCTCAGATAAAACCGCTTTGGTAATTGCCAAGGCAGTGAAACTGATCAAAACACCTGTGCAAAATAATGGAGAGCCTGAAAACCTTGACCTGTTGGGGCACCTTGAGGACTGGAGTTGAGAAACACTGGCCTACAGTCAAGCATGGTGGTGGGAGTGTCATGGTCTGGGACTGCATGAGTGCTGCCGGCACTGAGGAGCTACAGTTCATTGAGGGAACCATGAATGCCAACATGTACTGTGAAGAAGCTTAGGGTAAAGGTGATGGACTGGCCAAGCATGTCTCCAGACCTAAACCCTATTGAGCATCTGTGGGGCATCCTCAAACGGAAGGTGGAGGAGCACAAGGTCTCTAACATCCACCAGCTCTGTGATGTAATATTGACACTTTGGGCCCAATTTGGACATTTTCACTTAGGGGTGTACTCACTTTTGTTGCCAGCGGTTTAGACATTAATGGCTGTGTGTTGAGTTATTTTGTGCGGACAGCAAATTTACACTGTTATACAAGCTGTACACTCACTACTTTACATTGTAGCAAAGTGTCATTTCTTCAGTGTTGTCACATGAAAAGATAGAAGAAAATATTTACAGAAATGTGAGGGGTGTACTCACTTTTGTGAAATGCTGTACACATGAGCTGGAAGTGACTGCTGATGATGATTTTCCGGTTCACTTGTTGGTTTCCTAGTGCATCCTGGGACATCTTATTCCTGCAATACCTCCAAAACAAAGCGAAGCAAGCACTGACTAAAAGACCCTCAAAGGCTTCAGGCGAGAGTTGTCATAGATTTCTATGGAGGCTTCCGGGACACTTTGAAGCACCAAGAAAGCAACATGGGGTATAATTTTTGAAGCAAAGCAAACGCAACTTGTGACCAGGACTGTAAGAAAAACAATTTATTTAGTGGCAGGACCTTTGATTGGCATTCAGAGGGCTTTTAAAAAAAAGCAAGCCCAATGCCACATTTTGAATCAAGTGTAAATGAGCCCTAACTCTGTAAATCTAGTACTAGTAAAGGTGGAGTTGGGTTTCAACTTTCCAATTGTACAACCTTTACTTCTAGAGGCACTAGGGGGTGTATATATACATACATACACACACATACACACATATACACACACACACACACACACACACACACACACACACACACGCTCTTGTTCCTTATCAGATCATCCTGACAAAGCAAGTGGTCAGTCTAATTCCACCTGTCAGCCATCCCTCCTCTCAGCTATCTCTACTGTCAGACATCACTCCTGTCATTCCATCCCTTCTGCCAATCATCTTTTCTATCTGCCATCCCTTCTGTCAGTCATCCCTCCTGTCATTCATCTCTCCTGTCAATCATCCCTCCTGTCAGCCCATCCCCCTGTCAATAATTCCTTCTGTCAGCATCTCTCCTGTCAATCACCCTTTCTGTCTGCCATCCCTCCTGTCAATCATCCCTCCTGTCAGTCCATCCCTCCTCTCAGTCCACCCCACTGTCAGCCATCTCTCCTGTCAATCATCTGTTTTGTTAGTCATGCCTCCTGTCAGCCCATCTCTTCTGTCTGCCATACCTTCTGTCAATCATTCTTTCTGTTAATAATTTTTGCTGTCAGCCATCTCTCCTGTCAATCATCCCTCCTGTCAGTCCATCCCTCCTGTCAATCATCCATTCTGTCAGCCATCCCTCCTGTCATTCCATCCCTCCTGTCAATCATCCCTTCTGTCAGCCATCCCTCCTGTCAATCATCCATTCTGTCAGCCATCCCTCCTGTCATTCCATCCCTCCTGTCAATCATCCCTTCTGTCAGCCATCTCTCCTGTCAATCATCCCTTCTGTCAGCCCATCCCCCTGTCAATCATCCCTCCTGTAAATAATTCCTTCTGTCAGCATCTCTCCTGTCAATCATCCCTCCTGTCAGTCATCCTTTCTGTCAGCCATCCCTCCTGTCTGCCATTCCTCCTGTCAATCATCCCTCCTGTCAGCCATCCCTGCTGTCAGTCCATCCCCCTGTCTGCCATCTCTCCTGTCAATCATCTCTTCTGTGAGCCCATCGCTCCTGTCATTCACCCCTCCTGTCAATCATTCCTTCTGTTAGCCATGCCTCCTGTCAGCCCATCCCTTCTGTCAATCATCCCTCCTGTCAATCATTCATCCTGTCAGTCCATCCCTGCTGTCAGTCCATCCCCCTGTCTGCCATCTCTCCTGTCAATCATCTCTTCTTTCTGCCATCCCTGCTGTCAATCATCCCTCCTGTGAGCCCATCCCTCCTGTCAATCACCCCTTTTGTTAGCCATGCCTCCTGTCAGCCATCCCTCCTGTCAATCATTCATCCTGTCAGTCCATGCCACCTGTCTGCCATCCCTCCTGTCAATCATCTCTTCTATCCGTCATCCCTCCTGTCAATCATCCCTCCTGTCAGCCCATCTCTCCTGTCAGCCAATCCCTATAGTCAATCATACCTCCTGTCCTCCATCCCTCCTGTCAATCATCTTTTCTGTCTGCCATCCCTTCTGTAATTCATTCCTTCTGTCAGCCATCCCTCCTGTTAATTATCCCTCCTGTCAGCCATCCCTCCTGTCAATCATCCCTCCTGTCAGCCATCCCTCCTGTCAATCATCCCTCCTGTCTGCCATCCCTCCTGTTAATCATCCCTCCTGTCAGCCATCCCTCCTGTCAATCATCCCTTCTCTCAGCCATCTCTCCTGTCAATCATCTCTTCTGTCAGCCATTCTTTCTGTCAGCCCATCCCCCTGTCAATCATCCCTCCTGTAAATAATTCCTTCTGTCAGCATCCCTCCTGTCAATCATCCCTCCTGTCAGTCATCCTTTCTGTTAGACATCCCTCCTGTCTGCCATTCCTCCTGTCATTCATCCCTCCTGTCATTCATCCCTCCTGTCATTCATCCCTCCTGTCATTCATCTCTCCTGTCAATCATCCCTTCTGTCAGTCCATCCCCCTGTCTGCCATCTCTCCTGTCAATCATCTCTTCTGTCTGCCATCCCTCCTGTCAATCATCCCTCCTGTGAGCCCATTGGTCCTGTCATTCACCCCTCCTGTCAGCCATCCCTCCTGTCAATCATCCCTTCTGTAGCCATGCCTCCTGTCAGAGCATCCCTTCTGTCAATCATCCCTCCTGTCAATCATTAATCCTGTCAGTCCATCCCTCCTGTCTGCCATTCCGCCTGTCATTCATCTTTCCTGTCAATCATCTCTTCTGTCTGCCATCCCTGCTGTCAATCATCCCTCCTGTGAGCCCATCACTCCTGTTAATCACCCCTCCTGTCAGCCATCCCTCCTGTCAATCATCCCTTCTGTTAGCCATGCCTCCTGTCAGCCATCCCTCCTGTCAATCATCCCTTCTGTTAGCCATGCCTCCTGTCAGCCATCCCTCCTGTCAATCATCCCTCCTGTCAATCATTCATCCTGTCAGTCCATGCCACCTGTCTGCCACTCCTCCTGTCAATCATCTCTTCTGTCTGTCATCCCTCCTGTCAGCCCATTTCTCCTGTCAGCCAATCCCCATAGTCAATCATACCTCCTGTCCTCATCCCTCCTGTCAATCATCTCTTCTGTCTGCCATCCCTCCTGTAATTCATTCCTTCTGTCAGCCATCCCTCCTGTTAATCATCCCTCCTGTCAGCCATCCCTCCTGTCAATCATCTCTTCTGTCTGCCATCCCTCCTGTAAATCATCCCTCCTGTGAGCCCATCGCTCCTGCAATTCACCCCTCCTGTCAGCCATCCCTCCTGTCAATCATCCCTTCTGTTAGCCATTCCTCCTGTCAGCCCATCCCTTCTGTCAATCATCCCTCCTGTCAATCATTCATCCTGTCAGTCCATCCCTCCTGTCTGCCATTCTGCCTGTCATTCATCTTTCCTGTCAATCATCTCTTCTGTCTGCCATCCCTGCTGTCAATCATACCTCCTGTAAGTCCATTTCTCCTGTCAGCCAATCCCTCTTGTCAATCATACCTCCTGTCCTCCATCCCTGCTGTCAATCATCTCTTCTGTCAATCATCCCTCCT
Source organism: Lithobates clamitans (assembly GCA_037952925.1). Lineage (NCBI taxonomy): Eukaryota > Metazoa > Chordata > Amphibia > Anura > Ranidae > Lithobates > Lithobates clamitans. Next base: position 401,535 of record JBBGZY010001513.1, read on the forward strand.
GTCATCCTATATTTTCATCTCCTTAGTGCCAGTGATGCACAGAGTGCATGTGTTTGCATGGAGGTTGCAGTAGTACTTCCTGTCGATAATTTGTGCCATGTCATGTGTATACCCCCCCCCCCCTCCCCAGGGCTGTCTTTGCTATCTTAGGTGGGGCTGTAAAATCAAAGCTTAACCCGCGGGGTCAGTAAGAGAAGGAAGCTGAGCCATGTTTTTATTGCCCCCTCCACCACCCACCTGAAAAAAGCTGCAGCCACTTAGGTCTGTACATGTGCCACCATGGTTTGCTTCACACAGCTATGGCAAAAATGACACAGCAAGTCACATTTAACGGGCCATGCTGCAACCGCGTGTAATGCATGGGGCTGCGATGCAACAGGTCAGCATTTTTGAGGGTTAAATAAAAAGTGGCGTGGCCTCATTGCTAATTGTCAAATGCCCCCTAAGTAGAGAGAGGAGTGATACTCTGCAAACCCCTCCCCCAGCTCCAGACAGGTGAGCCCAGACACAAAGTTCTTTCTGTTGCTCATTGTTACCTTTTATCAGCCAGAGCAGCACAGCACAGTGCATATGGAGCAATGCTGCCACCTTGTGGACATTTGTCATAAGTACACCAAACAACTTAGCTTTATATCGTCTGCATTCTTCCACTGAGCCCCATAGTGTACTCTACATGGACTACCACTTACAGGCTTGTCTAATGAGGAAGGGGGACACCATCTTCCCTTACACTGCAGAGGGAAGTGGTCAGTAATAAGGAAAGTGATACTCTGCGGGGTGAAGTGAACAGTAAGGAGAGGAGTGATATTCTGCAGGGAGATTTTATTGGTAAGGAGAGGAGTGATAGTCTGCAGAAAGAAGTGATCAGTAAGGAGAGAAGTGATAGTCTGCAGGGAGTATTTGTTGGTAAGGAGAGGAGTGATCAGTAAGGAGAGGACTGATAGTCTGCAGGGAGAAGTGATCAGTAATGAGAGGAGTGATACTCTGCAGAAGAAGTAATCAGTAAGGAGAGGAGTGATACTCTGCAGGGATAATTTATTGGTAAGGAGAGGAGTGATAGTCTGCAGAAAGAAGTGATCAGTAATGAGAGGAGTGATACTCTGCAGAAGAAGTGATCAGTAAGGAGAGGAGTGATACTCTGCAGGGATAATTTATTGGTAAGGAGAGGAGTGATAGTCTGCAGAAAGAAGTGTTCAGTAAGGAGAGGAGTGATACTCTGCAGAAGAAGTGATCAGTAAGGAGAGGAGTGATACTCTGCAGAAGAAGTGATCAGTAAGGAGAGGAGTGATAGTCTGCAGAAGAAGTGTTCAGTAAGGAGAGGAGTGATAGTCTGCAGGGAGAAGTGATCAGTAAGGAGAGGAGTGATAGTCTGCAGGGAGAAGTGATCAGTAAGGAGAGGAGTGATAGTCTGCAGGGAGAAGTGATCAGTAAGGAGAGGAGTGATAGTCTGCAGAAGAAGTGATCAGTAAGGAGAGGAGTGATACTCTGCAGAAGAAGTGATCAGTAAGGAGAGGAGTGATAGTCTGCAGAAGAAGTGATCAGTAAGGAGAGGAGTGATACTCTGCAGAAGAAGTGTTCAGTAAGGAGAGGAGTGATAGTCTGCAGGGAGAAGTGATCAGTAAGGAGAGGAGTGATAGTCTGCAGGGAGAAGTGATCAGTAAGGAGAGGAGTGATAGTCTGCAGGGAGAATTTATTGATAAAGAGAGGAGTGATACTCTACGGGGAGAAGTGATCAGTAAGGAGAGGAGTGATAGTCTGCAGGGAGAAGTGATCAGTAATGAGAGGAGTGATACTCTGCAGAAGAAGTGATCAGTAAGGAGAGGAGTGATACTCTGCAGAAGAAGTGATCAGTAAGGAGAGGAGTGATACTCTGCAGAAGAAGTGTTCAGTAAGGAGAGGAGTGATAGTCTGCAGGGAGAAGTGATCAGTAAGGAGAGGAGTGATAGTCTGCAGGGAGAAGTGATCAGTAAGGAGAGGAGTGATAGTCTGCAGGGAGAATTTATTGATAAGGAGAGGAGTGAAACTCTACGGGGAGAAGTGATCAGTAAGGAGAGGAGTGATACTCTGCAGGGATAATTTATTGGTAAGGAGAGGAGTGATAGTCTGCAGAAAGAAGTGTTCAGTAAGGAGAGGAGTGATAGTCTGCAGAAGAAGTGATCAGTAAGGAGAGGAGTGATACTCTGCAGAAGAAGTGTTCAGTAAGGAGAGGAGTGATAGTCTGCAGGGAGAAGTGATCAGTAAGGAGAGGAGTGATAGTCTGCAGGGAGAAGTGATCAGTAAGGAGAGGAGTGATAGTCTGCAGGGAGAATTTATTGATAAGGAGAGGAGTGTGATTAGTAAGTACAACCAAAAATGTAAATGTATTTTATTGGAATTTTATGTGATAGACCAACACAAAGTGACACATAACTGTGAAGTGAATGTTTTTCACAAATAAATATGTGAAAAGTGTGTGTGTGTGTGTGTGGGGGGGGGGGGGGTTGCATTTGTATGGCGCCCCCCGGAGTCAATACTTTGTGTTGGTCTATCACATAAAATCCCAATTTGACAAAATGTGGAAAATTTCAAGCGGTACGAATACTTTTTCAAGGCACTGTATATGGTATGGTAGGTTATGGAATGGTATCAGGGGGCGGATCCAGAGCCTAGTCTCGGGAGGGGCACTGCCAGAAAACACTTTTTTTGTGGGCAATTTATCCGGGAAATGGCTGGTGTTGGCGCTTCAATCATCCTGGCACCATGTTTGTTATGGTGTCAGGATAATTGAAGCGCATTATTTCTATTATTACATTGTTATATAAAATGAAATAGTTCAACTCAGCATAATGCAGAATCAGTGGGAGCCCCGAGTGTGTCACTAGCCACCGTCACCTGTCACCAGTTGCAGATTGTCACTTGCCTGATACAATTGTCACTTTCCTGCTAAGGTGGGGATTGTCACTTTCTATGTCCCAGAGTGAAGTCAGGAAGCAAAAAGATGATGTAATCTCTCTGCTGCCCGCGGCTGCCTGCACAGTGAGGGCGGAACTGCAGGGATGCAGGGCAGACGGTGAGAGATGATGTCATCTCTATGCTCCCCTGCCCGCCGGCACGCGGATTGGCCATCGAGCTGCTCACCCACCAAGCCGCCCGCCGAGACGCCCGCTCACTCAACCGCAGCTTGCATGCAACTAATTTCTCGGGGGAGGGGGGGGGCAATTGCCCCATTGCCCCCCCCCCATCTGCCCCTGAGTGGTAGGTCATGGAATGGTAGGTTATGGAATGGCAGGTTGTGGTATGGCCTGCTATCAGGGTGTACAGGGCACACACAGGATGTTGGGGATCTGTCCAGGCTGAATATGGTATAGAGTTAATGATATGGTTATTAGACATGTGCACACTGAAATATTTCGTTTCGGAATTTCGTTTTCGTCCGAAAAATACATTTATTTAGTTACTCCCGAAATTCGTTTTTATTTATTTCGTTTTTCGTTAAAAATTGCATTCGTCCGAAAATCCAAATTAAGGTCAAATCTGTCATTGAAGGCTTATGGTGTCTGTCGAATGTTCAAAGAATATTCGACGGAGCAGCTAAACTGTACGACGCCGTATAGTTTACCTGCTCCGTCGAATCTTCTTAGAACTTTCAACAGACGCCATAAGCCAAAGTTCGTGTGTACTTAGTTCTAGCTATTTTACTGCTCCTCCTCTTTTGTTACAATCAGCCAATAACATTCATCATCATCCATTATTTTCATTTATCTTTTCTCCCCTACGTCGAATCTTTTCTCCCCTACGTCGAATCTTTTCTCCCCTACGTCGAATCTTTTCTCCCCTACGTCAAATCTTTTCTCCCCTACGTCAAATCTTTTCTCCCCTACGTCAAATCTTTTCTCCCCTACGTCAAATCTTTCTCCCCTACGTCTAATCTTTCCCTCTACGTCGAATCTTTTCTCTCTATGTAGAATAATCTTGGACTAATAGAGCTAAGGTTAGGCACATTCGACCACAGGTTTGATGGACACAGATTGTTATTGTCATCATCATGTCGAATCTCCTATCTATATCGAACTGTTGTAGCAACGAAAACGAAAATAAAGCATTTGTTTATGTCGAATCTTTCATTTTTCGGATTCTGCACTTTCGTTATCGTTTGTTAAAACGATAATGAAAACACCTGAAATTCGGACGAAAATGCATTCGGACGAAAACGAATGCACATGTCTAATGGTTATACAGTTTTGCTCGAATGTTTGCATCCCCTGTCAGAAATAGTTACATTTTGGCATTAATGTTGAAAATATGACTGATCATGACAAAAAAGTCTCTTTTATTTGAAATCATACTAACTGTACCTAGGTGGACTTCTTTTGGGCGACAGGCATCCCACGACTTCGTTTGCACGATTTTGCCGCAATTTGTCGGGTGACAATCACGGCAAAATCTCACTGCGATTGGGGTGCCATTGAATGTAATGGAATTGCACGTGCCTCCCTCGTTTTGTGGCGATTTGGGAATCGTGGGCAGAATCGCAGCGATTCCACCCACGATCTGGAAAGGCCATGGTGTGAAGAGAGCCTAAGGAGCACATTACGATGATACTTGAACAAAAATGAGCTGCATGCTTGAGTTGTCGGAAAGAAGTCTTGTCAAGGTGGTGTGTCAAGGTGTTGTCGGGCACATTGTAACCGGGCTTTTTTGTGGCATTGACGCAGTAAAGGCTTGTTTCCGGCAGATCATTTTTGGTTCAAGTATTGTCGTATTGTGCCCCTTAAAAGCAACCACATCGTTTTTTTTCCAGAGCAGCCTGTATTTCTCCTGAGGTTACCTGTGAGTTTTTCTTTGTATCCTGAACAGCTCCTGTGGCAGTTTTGGCTGAAATCTTTCTACCTGACCTTGGCTTGGTATCAAGAGATCCCCACATTTTCCACTTTCTTAATAAGTGATTGAACAGTACTGACTGGCATATTCAAGGCTTTGGATATCTTTTTATATCCTTTTCTATCTTTATAAAGTTCCATTACCTTGTTATGCAGGTCTTTTGACTGTTCTTTTCTACCTCCTCATGGCTCAGTGTCTAGCCTGCTTAGTGCATCCATGTGAGAGCTAACAAAATCATTGACTATTTATACACAGACACTAATTGTGATTTAAAAAGCCACAGATGTGGGAAATTAACCTTTAATTGCCATTTTAACCCGTGTGTGCCACCTTCTGTGCCTGTACCAAGGACAGACATTCCAGGGGATGGAAACTTTTGATCAGGGCCATTTGGGGGATTTCTGTTATCAGGATTTTAAAAAGAGCCAAACAACTATGTGATTATAAATGGCTTCATGTCATCACTATCCTTAAATAAAAGACAGTTTTTGGCATGATTCTATTGTGTGGATATAAGCGCTGGAAGGTTCTTGGATGCAGTAATACTCTTTACTTTCATGGAGAAATATATTACATGTCTTACAGCATGGAGAAACATGAACAGGAAGCAGGAATATATAAGTACATGCACTGAGATAGACAATACCTCCTGTTATATCATAGAATATCATAGAAAACATGAACTATACACTATGATACTACAGCGCCACCTGCTGCATAGATAGGTATAATGCATATGGTATTGTCAGTTTATTAACAACTTTACATTACATGCTGTTGTACTTTTTTCAACAGATTCGTCATATTTTCAAAATTTAAAATTTCACCTTTTCTGCCAGGGAAAGCAAACTTTTGAGCGCAACTGTATATGGCTTGCAATGAGGCTTTACATGGTGCTCATCGCTTGTTTCTGAACTGACCAGGATGTACACCGATCAGCCATAACTTTTTGACTACCCACCTAATGTTAAGTAGGTCCCTCTTTTGCCACCAAAACAGCCCCCGAAACATTGAGGCTTGGACTCCAGTAGACCTCTGAAGGTATGCTGTGGTATGCAGCATTAAGCCATCCTGTAATTTGTGAGGTGCGGCCTCCATGGATCAGGCTTGTTTTTCCAGCACATCCCACAGATGCTCGATGAATGGAGATCTGGAGAATTTGGAGCCCATTGGGGGCAGCAGATTGGGCCAACTGAGCCTTGGAGCAGTTCCTATGTTGCTATTTTTCAGGCCACAATAACAACTCGTCAGAGCTATTACCTTGGGTTGAGTTTGCTTACAATAGCACCATCAATGCCTCCTCCCGATTATTTCCATTTATGATGAGCTATGGGTTCCAGCCATCCATGTTGCCTGATTCATTCATTCCACAGGGAATTCTTGCGTTAGAGGAACATCTTCGGGAACTCCATTCCACTTGGGTTCAGGTCCAAGAATTCTTGCAACGCTCCAGATAGAGGTATAGACTCCATTTTGACCGCCAATGCCTACCTGCACCCCCCTACCAAGTTGAAGAATGGGTCTGGCTGTCTTTCTGTAACCTTCCACTACATGTTCCCTCACTAAAACTGGTGCTTCAGTATATTGGGCCTTTCCACATACTTCGTAAGGTTAACCCAGTGGCCTACGCATTAGATCTTCCTTCCAACATGCATATCTCCAACGTGTTCCATGTTTCCTTATTAAAACCCTTGGTGTGTAACCGCTTTATCACCTCGGTACCATGTCTTCACCCAGTTCAGGTTGACAACCATGAGGAATATGAGATACAATCTATCATTGACTCCTGTAGGTTTTGTGGATGCATACAATATCTAGTTCACTAGAGAGGTTATGGTCCAGAGGAACGCTCTTGGGTCTCATCTACAGACGTACATGCTCCTGCTCACCTCCGTGCTTTCCATAGATGTTTTTCCCTCAAGCCTGGGGCCTCCCCAAGGAGAAGGGGTCATTGAGGATGGGGTACTGTCAGGGCTGGGCTTCTGTTACTTAACTAGCAGCTCTTTTCTTTCAGTGCTCAGAAGCTGCTAAGCTGTTGGATAATTACCAGCCACTTGTTTCAACAGTGACTCACCTGATTACCATTAACCTGCCTCTTTAGTCCAGCCTACAGCCAGTCCCTTTTGGCTATTTAAGCAGCTTAGCTTATTTCCTCCTTACCCTTGCATGGTCTATGATCTCCAGTACATCCTGCCTGTCTTCCTGTGTAGGACTTGGCCTGGCTGACTTCTCATCTGATTCCTGCTATTGATTTGCTCCTGACTATGCTGACTTCTGGTTTCCTGACCCTGGCTCGTCTGATTACCCACTCTGGGACCCAAACCCTGGCTTCTGTTTTTGACTACGTTCCTGAACTGTGTAATTTTTGCTATTTCAATAAAGATGTGATTTTAGCTGCACTTTGTGTCTCTGTCTGGTTTATGGTTCCTGACAGGGGTGTACTTGGTCACCAACAATGGTTATATAGGTGGTGCATGTCAAAGTGACATCCACATGAATGTCAGGAGCCACAGTTTCCAGGAGAACATTGCCCAAAGCATCACACTGCCTCGCCCGGCTTGCCTTCTTTTACTGCATCCTGGTGCAATCTCCTCTCCAGGTAAGTGATGCAAATGCACCTGGTCATCCACGTGATTCATCAGACCAGGCCACCATCTTCCATTGCTCCGTGGTCCAGTTCTGATAGTCATGTGCCCATTGTAGGTGCTTTTGATTGTGGACACGGGTCAGCATGGGCACCCTGACTGGTCTGCGGTTACACATCCTCATACACAACAAACCGCGATGACCATTTTTTATACTGTTAATCTCAAATTCAGGGACAACATGTTTACTTGCTGCCTAATATTTACCACCCACTTTCAGATGCAATTGTTTGGAATTGAGCCAAGCTCTAACTCTTATCCTTCACACCCAGAGACTGGGGATTCAATAGACTTATCTGCTGAGGAAGGACAACCTGATGAGCCTCCAGCAGAAGAGCTGGCATCTGGGCCAAACATCACTGAGCTCTGCCCAGCACCAACAGCAGCATTTGTGGAGTTACCAGAAACTTCTCCAGCTGAAGAGCTGACAACTGGACAGAGGGTCCAAGACCTCTGTCCTACACCTGCGGCAGTTCCGGAGGCCCAGGGTGAGAAAGAGATGGTCACTTCCTAGCAGCAGATTAAGATCCAGGGGGAGAAGGGAGAGGAGGTGTTCATCCTCCCTTACAAACAGTTGGCCAGGTTGGAGGAAGTGATCCCTCTTCCCCAGCAAAGATCAGTGCACCTGGGAGACAGTACCAGAGACATATCGTCCCAGCAGCCAGATGAGGGTTAGGGGGATGGAACTGTCAGCTCCCCTTCCCAGCAGCAGACAGCATCCCAGAATGATGCCACCAACCCAGCAGAAGAGCTGGCAACAGAGCAGAGTTCTGCTGGCCTCTGCCCTCAACTAACAAAAGATGCAGTGTCCACCTGTATACTCCAGGGATGCTGGACAGTTGGCCCAGATCCCCAATGACATGAAGTGAGCCCATCCACCCTGTCTTCTTTCCAGCAACTGAAAGGCCTCCAGGGAGAAGGGCCAGTCCGCAATTCTCCCCAGTGATGGGTATGTTCTCTGAGAGAGGCAGAGTTTGGCTGGGTAAGTAATGCTATATTTGGGACAATTTATTTGGGGTACTGTGTGGATACCGGAATTGGGGTACTGGAACTACTGGCTAACTTTGGAGTCAACCTGTCTGGGGTCTCCTTCTGTGTTAGTCTGCTGCCGAAAGGGGAGAGATGTGACGGGAGTCACTTTGGGTGGGGGGCCCATGGAACCCAGAATCCCTTGGGAAGGTTGGGAAACACTTGTTTTAGCTCCCCATGCACCTCCTATGTCTAAGTCACCCTGTGTCTCTAATAGGGGCACAGGGTGACCGAGAACCCCAGTCTGATCTGTACTAATTGGACTCTTAACCACACTGGAATGTTGTGTATATATATATATATATATATATATATATATATATATATATTGTATATTGTCTCATACTATGGTGTGCTCTGTGTTGGGTTGTTGGGGGTGTGGCTGTATTCCATTGTTCTATTGTGTCTGTCTGCCTTGGGTATTATGGGATTTGTATTTAGATTAGCTGTAAGAGGGGAGGGGGCAAATTCCTCCAACAGCTCTCCTTGCTGATTGGACAGTCTACTGAGGAGAAGTTTGAATATCTCTGTGTACCTGTGTTTTAATAAACAGTTCCATGTTGCAGTTTTGTAACTGAGCTAGTTTCACCTGGTTCTTACACTATATGGGCTGTAATATCTGATATCTGAAATTCCAGACTGGAGGAAGCAGTGTGCTGACATAAGCTCTCAAGCGGAGTGTGGGACCTCCCGTTACACCATTTATATACTGTAAATATTTGTACAATTTTATTCTGTATATTTATACAGTATTTTATATTCTAGGAAATCTGTACTGAGAAAAATATTTTGGCTGCCTACCTCATACTTAGCTGTATCTGGGTCTAATATTTAAGGTCCATCGCCAATAATTATACAGCCAGTAAAGTTGGAACTATTGCAATGGTTTGCCTCTATATCTCCCTCAATACAGGTTTCTGTCAACTATTTTATCACGGATATATGATAGTTTATGTTTTAGGGTTGTATATAATATGTGCAAAGAAAGATCACACAAAAACTTGTAAGTATAACATTTAATTGAGTAATAACAGATACAGATAATAGAAAATTTAACAAGAATACGTAACTAAAGATGCTGCTTCGCCACTGAGTCCCGCCCACTTTCGCGGAGTGGCCAGAGGCTCAGAATCAGATGCATGCATAATAGCAAGCTCTGAAGACGAGACTGTTTTTGCAAGTTGTAGAACAAAGTGTGAGGTGGGAAAAACCCACCCCAAACCCAAAGAGTCAGACTATACCGGCTCAGCGTTAGAGATACAAACAGATATATACAAATGATATCTTTATTACAAAATAAAGTTATATAGACATATCCCAATATGGGTCAAAACTTAAAAACAGAAAAAATGCCTCTCAAATTATCCAAGGAATGCAGAGGTCCCCATTATACACCTTTAAATTGACTGGAAATTTAGATGAAAGTTATACATTAATAGGTAGACATAGAATATGAGTGTACAGTTCTACTTTTTCCAGTCATCAAGGTAAAGGTCAGTGCTTCACCAAGGAGGAAAACGGATTGCAACATGGCAGGGGTCACATCTATAGCAAGATGACCACCTCTGATGACCACCTAAAGGTCTACTTGGGCTATATGACCACTTAATTTGCTATTTTACCTATCAACCATTTAGGTTTGGCCTACCCTATTGATCATCTAATCATCCTCATATAGGTTGAGAACTTTTTTACAGCCCAAGGTCCTTTGTCCATCATATCATTCTGCCTTTTGTCCTCCTTGGTGAACGTGGTCCTGGTGCCCCTGTGTCCGCCCCTGGGATTGATTTTAGGGTCCCACATAGTTGCCATGCCTGTTGATGTCTTCTCAATACATTGGGCCCTGAAGAAGCCACATATTAGGTAAATCCATTGACCTTGATGACTGGAAAAATTAGAAATATACACTCATATTCTATATCTACCTATCATAAATTTCATAGAAATTTCCAGTCAATTTAAAGGTGTATACTGGGGACCTCTGCATTCCCTGGATAATTTCAGAGGCATTTTTCTGTTTTTAAGTTTTGACCCACATCGGAATGTGTCTTTTTCACTTTTTTGTCATAAAGATATACTTTTTTATATTTGTTTGTATCCCTTATGCTGAACCGATAAAGTCAGATTCTTTGAGGTTAAGGTGGGTTTTTCCCACCTCATACTTTGTTCTTTAGTATTACGGATGTGGCCATTGGAAGTCTACTTTTTTACATGTTATTGCAAGTTTTAGTATTTATAGGACTTGAATGTAAAGAAATGGTCAACCCACCCCCCACTAGAGAAAAATGACCTTCTAAGAAACATAGCACATTCCTGAAAGGAGATTAGTGGGCTGGCTGTCCATATAGTTAGTTTACTATGACATTTCTATAGCATGAAGTCATCTAAAATAATTAGACTTTGGAGGTTTGCTTTCTTAGATATTGTGAGACAATACGCAATTTTAATAAGGAAATATGTAATTTTCCCATCAGTCAACCACATCCTGTACTAGGCATGTTTAATCATTTGCCAACTATGCTATAGCCAAATGTGGTTCAGTTCTGGAAGATGTCCTCCCAGAACCACGCCACCCACGCTCGCCCGCTTCAGCACACGCCTGGCGTGCTCTGTGATTGATGTGTTCTTCAGAAACAGCTGATCACAGATCGGGGTAAAGAGCCAATCACAGCGGCTCCTTACCATGTGATTTAATCACAGCTGATAACGATGTAAACACACTTGCTGGTTATCAGCATTCCTTTCCTCGGTAATGACCAAGTGCACGTAAAGTGTGTGAAATGCGTCTACCCCGCATTCTGATTCTTGTAGTTTTGGGATGTCCTAAAACAAAAGTGTTTTGATCTACAGTGGTGTGCGGCCATTTCTTCTATTCTCATTGTGTGTGGAGGCGAGCCGAGGTGAGCACCTACTGGATCATTAGGCTTCCTGGCTCCACCTGGAGCGGCGTTTTTTTTTGCTCCATTCCTTTCCTCAGGCGGTCACAGCGTGAGGTGAAGAGAGAGGTGGTAACTGGCTAGACATCTGCACTGATAATCAGGGCACTGATCACCAGTGTCCTGATCATCAGTGGAGCCCCAACTGTGCCCATCAGTGTTGCCTATCAGTGTCAATCAGTGCTGTCAATCAGTGCCACCTATCAGTGCCAATCAGTACAGCCTATCAGTGCTTATCAGTGCTGCCTATCAGTGCCACCTATTAGTGCCCATCAGTGCCACCTATCAGTGCCGCATATTAGTACAGCCTCATCAACGCCCTTCAGTGCTGCCTATTAGTGCCCATCAGTGCCACCTATCAGTGTCCATCAGTGCCGTCTATCAGTGCCATCAGTGCCGCATATCACTGCAGCCTCATCAGTGCCCATCGGTGCAGCATATTAGTGCTGCCTATCAGTGCCGCCTCATCATTGCCCATCAGTGCCGCCTCAACAATGCCCATTGGCGCTGCCTATAAGTGCCCATCAGTGCAGCCTCAACAGCACACACCAGTGAAGGAGAAAAATTACCTGTTTGCAAAATTTTATAACATAAACTAAGAAAAGCTTATTTTTTTCAAAATTTTAGCATTTTTTGGTTTGTTTAGCCAAAAATGAAAAAACTCAGAAGTGATTAAATACCATCAAAAGAAAGCTCTATTTGTGTAAAAAAATTATAAAAATGTAATTTGGGTACAGTGTTGCATGACCGCGCGATTGTCATTCAAAGTGTGACAGCGCTGAAAATTGGCCTAGGCAGAAATGGGGTGAAAGTGCCCAGTAGGCAAGTGCTTAAGTTGGCAGGTATCAGGATGTCATATATGTTTATTGGGACTTTTCTGCACAAGTCTTATGATGGCCTTTTTCACCTCTTGGTTCCTCAGACTGTAGATGAGAGGATTCAGCATTGGGGTCACCACCGTGTAGAAGACAGAAGCCACTTTGTCTTGCTTCTCAAGAGCGCTGGAAGATGGATGAAGGTAAGTGAAGAAAACTGTAATGTAGAAGATGGACGCACACATAAGATGTGAGGAGCAGGTGCTGAATGCTTTCCTCCTGCCAGCCGCAGACTTTATCCGTAGAATGGAAGAAAAAATCAAGGTGTAGGAGACCAGGATGGTGGTCATTGAACTTAAGCTACAAAAACACACAAAGAAAAGGGTGACGATGTTGCATGCGTAGGTTTCAGAACACGACAACCTGAGCAGTGGAGGGATGTCGCAGTAGAAGTGGTCTATAAAGTTGGATTTGCAGTATTCAAGACTAAATAGACTGCTGGTCTGTGCTGACGACTGTATAAAGCCAACCGAAAAAGCAAGGATGACAAGACTGAGACATTTCTTCTTAGTCATTACTGAGACGTAGTGAAGAGGGTGGCAGATAGCGACATATCGGTCGTACGCCATGTCTGAGAGTACAAAGACCTCAGTGCTTGCTAGAGCAGCAAAAAAGAAGAACTGAAGGGCGCAACCAATGAATGATATTAGTTTCCTATCGGAAAGAAGGTCGGACAACATCTTTGGAGTAACAACCGAAGAGTAGAAGAGGTCCACCATAGAGAGATGGCTCAAGAAGTAGTACATCGGGGTGTGGAGGCTGGGCGAGATATGAACCATTGCCATCATCCCAGCGTTTCCACATACGGTAACCATGTAAACCAGCAAAAAGAATACAAAAAGGAATGGGGCCACTTCTCTATCATTAGACAGACCAGAAAATTCAAACACAGTTATTTGAGTCTTGTTGATGATATTCATGTGTTTTTTTTTTTTTTAATGGTTTACAATAAGTAGTGTTTAGGATGTACAAAAGTACTTACATTTATTCTAAAGAAAAAAAGGCAAAAGGTGTCTTTAGACCTTATTAAAGTTTAAAGCAGGTAAAGTTAAAAAAAAAGAAGATAATTACGTCTAATTCAACACCTTCTCCTGCCGTAAGTCTACTCTTCTACTAGATGTTGCCACCATCATTTGACCCACTTCTTCTGAGCCAAATCACGGACCTGCCCCCGAGGAGTGCTTTGTCAAGTGGATTGGGTGCATTACGTGAGCGCTGCTAAGTGCAGGAGAAAGGACCACCCATTGCCACCGCTGGAGAAGAAGAAGAGGAAGGACCGGTGACATCTTTGGACAGGCCATAAGACTATTGGGTTAAAATGATGTATTCCTTTATTTTAATTATAATAAAGATAGTTCCAACCACAGAAAGAATGGGACTTTAAATGTACTCAAGAGGAAAGTAATAATCGAAGGTCTCAACGTCACATGTCTCTTCAGAAAAAAAACATTCTTTTATTATGTTCGTGATTCAAAATATAAATGACCAACCATTACATGAAATACACATCAGTTACATAAAAAACAAAAAATAAGAATTTTTCTACAGATCAAAACACAAAGAATGCTTAGTTTTGACACCCAAATTATCGCAGGGTTTTGAGGTCCTCCACCACCTCTACAGGACTGGGTGATAGGGCGTATTGTATAAACACTTTTAGTTGATCCATCTGAAATAGACACATAAGATAAAACACATATTTAAGATGAAAGGTTTTTAACTATTGTTTAAATGTACTGTGGATGAGCGGCCGCTGTAGGCAAAGTGACGTATCTGTCAACGATGGCCCCTCCATACAGCCCCTAATCTACATGCAGGGCGCAGACGCATGGATTCCAATGGGGGTTTTTTTTTTTCAGAAGCACATGTTTAGAGATGAAGGCTCTAATTGGCTTCAAAAAAGGGTGTGCTTGGGGTTTCGAGCACTGCGCCCCGAGCCCATCCAATTGTGTGACAATAGTGAATTATTATTTGCTATTGTCTGATTCTCCTCCTGGCCAGTCCTGGCTCAGGAAGCGGGTCCTGAGATCCTATTGGCCGCTGAGAAGGGAGGAGATGCAGGGGAAGCTGCCATGGACCCGAGGAAGGAGGAGGCGCAGGTTGAAGGCGCCGCCCGCCTCCCGGAGGAAGTCCATGACCTAGAAGGGGTAAGTGCAGGGCTGGTGACCGCCCCCCCCCCAAAAAAAAATATACCACCAGCTAGGGCTGGGAGATTTTCTTAAAAAAAAAAAAATCTGCTATTTTCCTAAAAGAAACTCGATTCATGATTCGAATTGAGTTTTTTTTTTTTGTTGACACCGCTCCGGTCCCGAGGAGCTGCGGGCAGGAGTTTTTAGGTGGGGCCGCAGCTTCGGCCTAGTCCGCGGCGTCCGGCCTCGCGGACTAGGCCGAAGCCATGGCCGAAGCCTATAAACTCCTGCTTGCAGCTCCTCGGGACCGGCGCGGTGGAAAAAAAAATCGAACAAAATCGATTTGCTTAAATTTTGAATCGATTTGACCACTAAACTTGATTCAAGATTTAAATCGATTTTTTCCCCAGCCCTACCACCAGCCGCCACTGGTATCCGTATGTCACTGCCCACATTCCGGGTTTAGGGTGTGCGCATGCTCCCCCCCCCCACTGGGACCTGCTGTGATTGTACACAGTGGAAGCCTGTCAGCAAGCCAATGAATCACAGCTGGGACCTGCTGATCGGCTGTGTACATTCGAAGCCCAGAGCTCTGTGTTCACA
Source organism: Lithobates clamitans (assembly GCA_037952925.1). Taxonomy (NCBI): domain Eukaryota; kingdom Metazoa; phylum Chordata; class Amphibia; order Anura; family Ranidae; genus Lithobates; species Lithobates clamitans. Next base: position 416,612 of record JBBGZY010001513.1, read on the forward strand.
TTCAACACAGAGCTCTGTACACAGGGAACGATCTCTGTGTTTCTCATCCCTGCAAAGCAGGGATGAGAAACTTAGAGATCAATTAGTGAAAGCAGCACACAGTACACATATTACACATAGTTAGGCACATATTTAACCCTTTGATCACCCTAGATGTTAACCCCTTCCCAGCCAGTGTCATTAGTACAGTTACAGTGTATAGCAGTGGTCTCCCAAACTGTGGCCCGGGGGCCAGATGCGGCCCTTTGCTTGCCTTTATCCGGCCCTTGGGGCAGTGTTCCCCCCACTGACACCAATGGAGGGGTAGGATTTCTCCCAATGACACCAATGATGGGGCACAATTCCACTCAATGACACCGACAATGGCGCCCAATGACACCAATAATGGGGTGCTATTCCTCCCACTGACACCATAGATGGGGCGTTGTTTATTCTCACTGATGTCAAAAACTTTTCTACTCCCAATGCCCACAGTCCGGTCCCTCTTATGTCTGAGGGACAGTAAACTGGCCCTTTGCTTAGAAAGTTTGGAGACCCCTGGTGTAAAGTATTATCACTGATCACTGTTAGTCAGTCCCCCCCCCCAGCATCAGTTAGTGTTAGTTTGCCCACCGCACTATAGCAGTCCCACTATAAGTTGCTGATCACCGCCATTAGTAGTATAAAAAAATAAATAGAAATTCCAGTATGTATGCCATAGTTTGTAGCCACTATAACTTTAACGCAAACCATTCAATATACACTTGCTGGGATTTTTTCTTTTTTAAAAGCACGTAGCAGAATACATTTAGGCAAAAAAATATGTAAAAAAATTCTATTATTTTTTTCTTATTTTTATTGGATATGTTTTATAGCAGAAAGTAAAAAAATATTGTTTTTTTTTTTTTTTAAATTTTCGGTCTATTTCATTTATATCGCACAAAATTAAAAACCCTTTGTTTTGGTGAACCTTGAACCCTCTGTTCCTCCCCTGAACTTCTAATTTAACCTTTTCGTTGCCAGGTCTGCACGTCGTATGGACCTGACAGCGGGGGGGGGTTTACACACATTCACGATGTCTGTAAATCTCACTCCTGCCTGTCAAATAGAAACATTCGGGCTGCTGCGCTACCCCCTAATTGCGTCCACCCCCCCTCTAGTAACAGTGCCCCCACACCCCCACCATGAGTCCCGGGCTCAGCATAGCAGACAGTGGTGGCCCGTAATGCAGGGCCGCCCCCCTAATCAATACGTCTGCCCCCCTAATCTACATGTGGGGTGCCGGACGCATGGATTCCAAAAGGTTTTTTTTATTTTTAGAAGCATGTGATTAAAGCCTGAGCCTCTAATTGGCCTCAAAAAAATGTTTGGGCTGAATTCGGGACCTGAAACGGACCAATTTTTTTTTTTATTTGTCGCTCTTTGTTTATGGCGAAAAAAATTAAAAAACGCAGAGGTGATCAAATACTACCAAAAGAAAGCTCTATTTGTGATAAAAAAGGACATAAATTCTATTTGTGTACAGTGTTGCACAACTGCGCAATTGTTAGGTTTAGCAACGCAGTGCCGTATCGTAAAAATGGCCTGGTCAGGAAGGGGGTAAAAACCTTTCCAGGGCTGAAGTGGTTAAAGGAGATTTATACAAACAAAATGATTATTTAAGCCCACAAGTGCTTTTTTTAATACCACTACTATTTCTTTATATTGGCCTTTAAAATTTTCCAATGCAGAAATGTTGATTTTGGATGAAAGATTTAGCACTGGGAAACACTTTTTGAAACATAAATAGTGCATTTTTTATACAACTATATAGAACAGACCAAAATGAGGATCAAATGAGGAGGAAAAACGGACAGAAGGACATTGTTTCAAATCAGGGACAGTCCCTCGAAATCAGGGACAGTTCCTCAGAATCAGGGACAATTGGGAGATATGCCACTTGTTACTGACCTTTGGCTTGTTTACTGACTAGGCTTCTGCTTGCTCCCTTCCTGCTATAACTGCTACTGGACCCCGGAATGCTCACCTACCGAGAGAACCACAACCTGGTACTAACACACAACAAAACCCATCTCCACTATCAGGAGCTCTGGTGAACACCGGTTAGCAGCGGTGGCCCGTCCATAAGGGGCCGCCCCCCTAAACTATCCATCCATATGCAGGGCACCAGACGCTTAGATTCCAATGGGGGTTTTTTTTTTTTTTGGAAGCACACGATGAAAGCCTAATGCTCCAATTAGTTTAAAAAACAGGTGGGCTCGGGGTGAAGAGCACTGCTCCCCGAGCCCACCCAGTTGTGTGACAATAGAAAATTAACATTTGCTATTGTCCTCCTGCTTCTCCTCCTGGCCAATCCTGGCTCAGGAAGCGGGTCCAGAGACCCAATTGGCCGAGAGGAGAAGCGATCCTATTGGCCTCCAGGGAGGAGGAGGAGGGAGTAGACATTGCGCCGCCATAAAGCCGAGGAAGGAGGAGATACAGGGTGCCCGGAGGAAGCCCGCGACCTAGATTGGGTAGGTGAGTGCGGGGCTGGTGACCAACTGATTGACCGACCGAGGGTCCCCTCCCAAAAATATACCACCAGCCGCCGCGGCTGGTTAGTACTTAGATCCCACACCTTGAGTGATCCCACATCATCAGCCAGGGTGGCCTGCTTCTGTGCTTATCCTTCTGGACAATGGGAACCTCTCTACTGCTCTAGCTACTGGTCTCCGAACCTGACCCCTGACCGTGACAAGCATATTCTAGGAAGATGTCTTAAATAGAGCAAAATGCAAATAATTTATTGAATCAAATTCTTTTTTTCACATTTGCAAAATTCATGTTCCAACCAGGAAAGAGGACCAGTTGACTGAGTAAAGCTGCCAAATCTATTGGTTGTGTGCACTCAAAAAGAATTACAATATTATTTTCACCGTGCAGAATTTTTTTTTTTTTTACCTTTTTTTGCTGTCATATACAGTAACTAAAATGGCAATTTAAGAATTATTTGGCTTTGCCTTGTTTAAAGCTGATGTATTTAGTTTAATTTCCACTTGTACTTACAGTATCTCACAAAAGTGAGTACACCCCTCACATTTTTGTAAATATTTGATTTTTTCTTTTCATGTGACAACACTGAAGAAATGACACTTTGCTACAATGTAAAGTAGTGAGTGTACAGCTTGTATAACAGTGTAAATTTGCTGTCCGCTCAAAATAACTCAACACACAGCCATTAATGTCTAAACCGCTGGCAACAAAAGTGAGTACACCCCTAAGTGAAAATGTCCAAATTGGGCCCAAAGTGTCAATATTTTGTGTGGCCCCCATTATTTTCCAGCACTGCCTTAACCCTCTTGGGCATGGAGTTCACCAGAGCTTCACAGGTTGTCACTGGAGTCCTCTTCCACTCCTCCATGACAACATCACAGAGCTGGTGGATGTTAGAGACCTTGCGCTCCTCCACCTTCCATCTGAGGATGCCCCACAGATGATCAATAGGGTTTAGGTCTGGAGGCATGCTTGGCCAGTCCATCACCTTTACCCTCAGCTTCTTTAGCAAGGCAGTGGTCATCTTGGAGGTGTGTTTGGGGTCATTATCATTGGAATACTGCCCTGCGGCCCAGTCTCTGAAGGGAGGGGATCATGCTCTGCTTTAGTATGTCACGGTACATGTTGGCATTCATGGTTCCCTCAATGATCTGTAGCTCCCCAGTGCTGGCAGCACTCATGCAGCCCCAGACCATGACACTCCCACCATCATGTATGACTGTAGGCAAGACACACTTGTCTTTGTACTAATCACCTGGTTGCCACCACACACGCTTCACACCATCTGAACCAAATATGTTTATCTTGGTCTCATCAGACCACAGGACATGGTTCCAGTAATCCATGTCCTTAGTCTGCTTGTCTTCAGCAAACTGTTGGCGGGCTTTCTTGTGCATCATCTTTAGAAGAGGCTTCCTTCTGGGACGACAGCCATGCAGACCAATTTGATGCAGTGTGCGGTGTATGGTCTGAGCACTGACAGGCTGACCCCCCCACCCCTTCAACCTCTGCAGCAATTCTGCCAGCACTCATATGTCTATTTCCCAAAGACAACCTCAGGATATGAAGCTGAGCATGTGCACTCAACTTCTTTGGTGGACCATGGCAAGGCCTGTTCTGAGTAGAACCTGTCCTGTTACCGCTGTATGGTCTTGGCCACCGTGCTGCAGCTCAGTTTCAGGGTCTTGGAAATCTTCTTATAGCCTAGGCCATCTTTATGTAGAGCAACAATTCTTTTTTTTTTTTTTTTGAGAACAATAACACCAAATTTAACACACCTGCTCCCCATTTACACCTGAGACCTTGTAACACTAATGAGTCACATGACACCGGAGAGGGAAAATGGCTAATTGGGCCCAGTTTGGACATTTTCTCTTAGGGGTGTACTCACTTTTGTTGCCAGCGGTTTAGACATTAATGGCTGTGTGTTGAGTTATTTTGAGGGGACAGCAAATTTACACTGTTATACAAACTGTACACTCACTACTTTACATTGTAGCAAAGTGTCATTTCTTCAGTGTTGTCACATGAAAAGATAGAAGAAAATATTTACCAAAGTGTGAGGGGTGTACTTACTTTTGTGAGATACTGTATATTCAATATTTATCTATAATCAGGAATCAGGGGATTTCATTTTGATCTCTTACCTGTTGGAGATAGCTAGCAAGCAGGACGTATATATCTAAATATTTCTTTATATCGAGCGGTTTTTATATTACACACAATTACCACAAGACAATTCTCAACTTCCCCTAGGACCATCAATTATTATTATTATTATGGTAAAGCTAATGAAAGAAAAGAACAATGAGTACACAATTCTTTTTACTAATGAGGTGCTATAAAATTGAGATCTGGGAACGCCGTCACAAATATAAAATATAGTCTTTAATGATAAATATTAAAAATAGACAGAAAGCCAAAGATGTACAAATAGATACAATACACTAAGGCAGCAGTGATATATTAGAAATTAGGAAAACCACAAATAATATATCAATGAAATCTTTTTTCATACTACTTTCTGGCATCAGATCCCACAAGTACATTGAGGGTTACTTTACTGTAAAAGCTAAACTATCAAGATCGTCAAAACCAATATTTTTACTGAAGTGGTTGCAATGTAAGATCTTCAATATGGACCCACTGCAAAAACAAATCTAGATCCCAGATTTAAATGCTGGGCAGCACAGTGGCTTCGTGGTTAGCAGTGGCAGCCCATCCATAAGGGGCACAGGGGCGCCACCCCCCCCATCCATGCTCCTGGCCCCTAATCTACATGCAGGGCACCGGACGCATGGGTTTCTATTGTTTCTTGTTTTTTTTTGGAAGCACATGATTAAAACCCGAGGCTCTAATTGGCTTCAAAAAAGGGTGGGCTCGGGGCACAGAGCACTGCGCCCCCGAGCCCACCCACTTGTGTGATAATAGTGAATTAATATTCGCTATTGTCTTCCTGCTTCTCCTCCCGGCCAATCAGGAATTGTGTCCTGTGACCCGATTGGCCAGGGAGTCTTAGGACTTGGTGGCAGTGCGAGTGAGGAGGGGGGGGGGGTTTGTTTGCGGCCCCACCAAAATATTGAGCACCAGCTTTTGCCTTGCAGCACTAGGGCCCTGGTTCCTGCTCCAGAAAGGACACTATCTATTATTGTTACAGTATATATAGTATTTATATTGTGCAAACAGTTTGTTCAGTTCTTTACAACATAACCACTTTAGCTCCGGAAGATTTTACCCCCTTCCTGACCAGGCCCTTTTTTTTGGCGATACGGCACTGCGTTACTTTAACTAACAATTGCGCGGTCATGTGACGCTGTACCCAAATGAAATTTGTGTCCTTTTTTATTCCCACAAACAGAGCTTTCTTTTGGTAGTATTTGATCACCTCTGCGCTTTTTTTTTTTTGTTTTTTTTGCGCTATAAACAAAAAAAGATTGACAATTAAAAAAAAAAACTATCTGCAGCAAATGCTGGCAGCAAAAATATTTTTTACTTTCTGCTATAAAATACGTCCAATAAAAAAATAAAAAAAATAGAATTTCTTCATCGATTTAGGACAATAAATATTCTGCTGCATATTTTTTCTAAAAAAAAATCCCAATAAGAATACATTGATTAGTTTGCACAAAAGCGTCTTATAGCGTCTACAAACTATGGGATATTCTTATAGAATTTTTTTTTCCTTTTTTTCCTTTTTTTTTTTTTTTACTAGTAATGGCAGCGATCAGCAACTTATAGCAGGACTGACACTTTTAACACTTTGTGGGAAGCAGTGACACTAATACAGTGATCAGTGCTAAAAATAGGCACTGTCACTGTACTAATGACACTGGCTGGGAAGGGGTTAACATCAGGGACGATCAAAGGGTTAAGTGTGTGCCTAGCCAGTGTTTATGTGTACAGTGGATGAGGTGCTTTTACTAGCAGAAGGCGGAGGTCCTCTGGCAATTTCACAGTCATGTAACACTGTATGCAAATGACATTTTTATAATGTTTTTCACACAAATAGAACTTTCTTTTGGTGGTATTTGATTACCTCTACGGTTTTTTATTTTTTATTATATAAACAAAAAAAAAGAGCAAAAAATGCAATCTTTTCTACTTTCTGTTTAAAAACATATCCAACAAAATTAAGGCCAAAATGTATTCTGCTACATATCTTTGGTAAAGAAAAAAAATACAATACGTATATATTAATTGGTTTGTGTGAAAATTATAGCAACTACAAACTATGGTATAAATACTGGAATTTCCGCAGCTATAAACGCTATACTGGTAAAACACACAACTCTGTGATGTGGTTGGCCACAGCCGATCGGCAGGTATACAGCCAAAATTATTGGCTGTAACCTGCTGACAAACTTGTGCTGTGCCCAATCACAGCACAGATCAGCAGGGGTCGCATGCAACCAAAAACCAGCAAGTGGATCGCGACGCTTGGCTGTGCCGCCCACTAGAAGTAGATGTGCTGCTAGCGGATGGCAAGTGTTTTTTTATTGATCTTTTTTGGTCTCTATAAATCTGTTTGTTACTACATATTTCAATAAAAAAACTTATATAAAAAAACTGAAGTTTCCCCAAATTCTCTGCAAAGTAAGGAAAATTTGAGAAGCAGCTCATGGTCCCACAAGGATTGCCCTAAGGTAGTGCATTAGGATTGCTGGATACCCCCATAGCTCAGGCATGTTTCGCCTGGAGGTAGCTCCTTCGGTGGATTGCCGGGGCCCTAGTGTATTTTAATTGGTTTTTGGCTCTTTGTTTATTTTTAGCATTTGTCATTAAAAACTATATTTGTGAACGTGATCCCAGATCTCAAATTTATAATATCCTATTGGTAATTGGTTTCATGTGTGTCCCTGCCCTCAAGGAGCTTACAATCTAAGGTCCCTGACTCACATTCATACATACACATACTAGGGCCAAGCAGCCATTGCTAAAGTCCAAGTCCAAGTAAAGTCTTAAGTCCAGATTGTATTTTCGTTTTGGATAGAGAAGGGATAGTTTAGAAGCCTTATCAAGTTTTTATTGTTGTCCGTGTCCCCACTGGAGAGATGCACCCTCTCTATTTGTAATCAGAGACCTCATATTCCATCAACAGTAGTAATGCTGACAACTGGATCAGGAACAGATTTGGGCACTGGACACCTGTAGTTTGGAGAAACTCCACCATCTTGGTTGCTCACATTCTCCCAACCCGGGGCCTACATCCTACGTTCAGCCTCTGTAAAGTTTTACTGTAGCAGGAACAGCATGCATAGTTCTTTCCAAAACACCAATATACCTCTTTGTTCCTGACATCAGCAACACTCTACAGTTCAAATTCAACTTTAACACGGTGGTGCCAACCAGCACTTTTAGTTTTGCTCACTGTAGGTTCACTTAGATGGGTTCTTCAATGGGCCTATATAGGTCCCGAAGAGTACCCTTTACTTGGGCATTAATTTCACATAGTGTTGTACTGCAGGCTGCTTTTTCCCATCAACCTCTTCCCTCAAGCCCTTCCAGCCCCGATTATAAACTAATCTTGTCCCACCCACAGTACCCACCCGGGGGCAAGTATTTTCCTAAAAGAGGTACAAACCCCTGTTTACACATTTGTCTTGGTGTCCGTTGTCACTAGGTGTCATGTCTACCCCAGCACAGGTGGTTAGAAACTATAGCTGGCTACTGTGTTCTTCACCTATAGCAGCTCCTTTTCCCATAAGGCAAGCAGGCCTACCGGTACTCGGTTGCCCCCAGGACTTATACACAATGCTTTAGTGCCTGGCCACCACACCAGGACAGATGTGAACTGAGCAAAGCAAATAGATAACTGCGGTTAGCAGACAGATAACATGATTCTATGACAGTCCAGGTAAAAAAGCAGGCTGAGTTTAAGGAATAGTCCAATAATCCGGTCGAAAGTCATACACAGGGAAATCCAAACTAGCAAAGCAGGGCATGTTGAAGGTAGATGAGAAAATCCGGACAGCCGCACTCCAGGAAAATGTGGTTCAAAGATAATTTATTGTAAATTCAGGGACACAAAGCATACAAAACACTGTGGCAGAAGGTACAGGCAATCATCTAACGCGTTTCGCACTTATGCTAAGTGCTTACTCATAGCTATTTACAAATTTTACATGCGAATTTACAATAAATTATCTTTTAACCACATTTTCCTGGAGTGCGGCTGTCCAGATTTTCTCATCTACCTTCAACATAACTCAGCATTAGCCAGCACCTGGGGCTCTTTATCTTGGGAGACAACTGAAAAGTTTACACCTGGTGTGGATCCATACCTGTGCGGTAAGAATCTTCCTGTAGCAAAGCAGGGCAGACAGACAAGGAGCTTGATCAGGAACAACACACGTATCACTCACTATCACAAGTACCCAAAATCAGGTTTGAGCTGGCTTATAACAGACTTGGTTTCCACCCAGAGACTGATCACATTAATCAGCCTGCAGGTGGACAGACAGACAAGGAGAATGCCATAGCCAAAACCCCCGGATGCTGGAATGAGGAACAGGAGCACTAAGTGATCCTGACACCAGGACAAAAAAGTGAATGGAAATCCAAAATGCTATAATTTTCCCCCAGAACAGGAGGTGAGGGGATTTCTATTTAATCTGGTTTTGTTAAATTTTTTAACACATTAAAGTACATAAAAAGCCATATATAAACCATGTAAAAAGTCATATGTAGGTCCATGTAAAGTTAACAATCACATATCAATACATATAGATAATGCCTTTCTAAGCAAATGACATTAATAACGTCATAGGTATGGTACATGTTGAGGAGAGGAGGAACAACAATCCATAATGTATGCGTATGTGTAGAGTCATGTTAGATGAGCAAATGTGTAGAAATTAGATGGGTGATGATAGATTTCCCAGCTATATCTGATGAGAAGCCAAACGCTTCCATGAGCAAATTGTGATTGGGACCTCCTCTATGCAGTAGCCTCTAATAATACGGCTCAAAAAAAAAAAAGAAGAAACACAAAAAAAGGAGGGGGGGGGGAGTAAAGTTCGTACTTAGGGGTCAGGGGTTTCCCAACTTTCATGACCAGATCCTGGAAGCATTATCCCGAGGTGCAGGGATTTAAAGGGATTTCTTTTTACTTTCTGTCGTGTCTCCTGGACAGGAATTAAGAAGAAATGTCCATAACGAGACAGACACAGAAAAACATACGTGTAATGCCGCGTACACACGAGCGGACTTTTCGACGGACTAGGTCCGACAGTCTTTTTGACGGACTTTGCAGCGTAGGTCCGCCGGACTTTCAAACAAACGGACTTGCCTACACACGATCACACCAAAGTCCGACGGATTCGTACGTGATGACGTATGACCGGACTAAAATAAGGAAGTTGATAGCCAGTAGCCAATAGCTGCCCTAGCGTCGGTTTTAGTCCGTCGGACTAGCATACAGACAAGCGGATTTTTCGAGTCCGTCGTAAAGATTTGAAACATGTTTTATTTCTAGGTCCGCCGGACTTTCAAACAAACGGACTTGCCCACACACGATCACACCAAAGTCCGACGGATTCGTACGTGATGACGTACACTGGACTAAAATAAGGAAGTTGATAGCCAGTAGCCAATAGCTGCCCTAGCGTCGGTTTTAGTCCGTCGGACTAGCATACAGACGAGCGGATTTTTCCGAGTCCGTCGTAAAGATTTGAAACATGTTTTATTTCTAGGTCCGTCGGACTTTTGGGGAAAAAAAGTCTGCTGGAGCCCACACACAATCGAATTGCCCGACGGACTCCGGTCCGCCGGACCAAGTCTGCCAGAAAGTCCGCTCGTGTGTACGCGGCATTAGAGTTTAAATCACTCCTTTAAAAAAAAAAAATCTTTTGGCTTTAGATATTTTTTTACAACTATGAGCCACTGACTCATGAGCGGTACGCAGCTAGTGAAGTCAAGACTACATACTTCTGTATGCCCGTTGGGGGTCAGTGACTCTTTAACATTTTAAGAAGACTATACAGTATTTTCCATGTAGTCATATCTCGAATTAGCTGAGGTTAAACTGGATTACCATGACTGCTTGGGGAGCACAACAATGAATACTTCTATATCTCTTTCCGCACAGGTTATCATCAACCATCTTTTGATCTAGGTAAGTTTAAGCTAAATGGGTATCATGATATCATATATGTTATCGGGAACTTTTATGAAGCAGCCTTATGATGGCCCTTTTCACCTCTTGGTTCCTCAGGCTGTAGATAATCGGATTTAACATTGGAGTCACCGCCGTGTAGAATACAGAGGCCACCTTTTCCTGTATTTTGAGGGTACTGGAGGATGGATGAAAGTAAGAGCAGAATACTGCAACATAGAAAATGGTAGCACACATAAGATGTGAGGAGCAGGTGCTAAATGCTTTTCTCCTGCCAGCCACAGAGTTTATCCGTAAGATAGATGGAATGATGAGGGTGTAGGATACTAGGATGTTTGTCATTGAACCTAAACCACAAAAACACACAAAGAAAAGGGTGATGATGGTGCAGGTGCGAGTTTCGGAACAGGACAGCCTGACCAGAGGAGGGATGTCACAGTAGAAGTGGTCTATAAGGTTAGAGTCACAGAATTCAAGACTGAATAGACTGCTGGTCTGTGCAACTGACTGCACAAAGCCAACAACGAATGAAAGAATAAAAAGACAGAGACATTTCTTCTTAGTCATCACTGAGACGTAGTGGAGAGGGTGGCATATAGCAAGATATCTGTCATATGCCATGCCTAAGAGGATAAAGACCTCTGTACCTACCAGTGCACAAAAGAAATAGAACTGAAGGCTGCAACCAATAAATGTGATTATTTTTCTCTCAGAAAGGAGATCAGACAACATTTTAGGAGTGATTACTAAAGAGTAGAAGAGGTCCACCATAGACAGATGGCTCAATAAGTAGTACATTGGAGTATGTAGGTTGGATGAGATGTGAACCATTGCCACCATCCCAACGTTTCCAAGCATGGTCACCATGTAAACCACTAAAAAGATCATAAAGAGGAACGTGGCAACTAATTTATCATCAGTAAGACCAGAAAACTCAAACACAGCCACTTGAGTCTTGTTCTTGACGTTCATGATGTTTTTGGTCTGAAACTGTTGAAATAAACATCTTGTTTGTTTATGAAAATAGTTTATGTAAAGATTATACCAATTGGTGTCTTACAGTAGATGTTAAAACATTGAGATTGTTTTTTAACTACTTGCCGACCGCCAGCAGAACATTTACTGCTGGCGTGTGGCTCCCCCAGGCACTGCAACGTGCCCGTGCACTGCAGTGCTTATGCACAATGGGGCATGCAGCGGCGCCATCTGCAACTGCCGTGTCCACCAGACGCAGTGGATTGCGGTGCTCAGTATTGGGCCGCAGTGAGCTGTGTGTAATTTCTTCATTTTCCAAAAAAATTAAAAAAAAATTGCCATGCCTCTTACTAAATACCTTGGATTGTCCACTTTCCAAAAAGGGGTCATTTGGTGGTATTTATACTGTCCTGGCATTATAGGGCATTAAGAAATGAGATGAGGCAGTCAGTACTATTCTCAATATATTCTCAAATATATACAGTATACCATAGTTTGTGGACTCTAACTTTCCTACAGACTAAATAATATAAACCGATTTGGGTTGTTTTTACTAAAGAAATGTAGCATAATACATTTGGCATCAACTACCCGTTCAGTAAAATAATACTTTCTAAAGTTAGTTTTTTACCTTTCCTCCAGTTAGTTTGAGGATTTCTCTTGTTCTTGATTTTCATGTCATATTGAAAAAACTGCCCTCCTGAACCTTATTCACACTCTTGATGTATTTAAAGGTTTCAATCATGTCTCCCCTTTCCCTTCTTTCCTCCAGACTGTACAAATTAGGTTCCTGAAGTTGCTCTCGACATGTTTCATCCCCCAAACCTTTCACCATTTTTGTTACCCGTCTCTGGACTTCTTCTATCTTATCAATATCCTTCTGTAAGTCAGGTCTTCAGAACTGGATACAGTAATCTAAATAAATATCAGCACCTCCTTCCTCCTGCTGGTGACCCCTCTAGTGATAGAAAGATCTATATAGGGGGAATCAGGATCTCCTTCCTCCTGCTGGTGACCCCTCTAGTGATAACTAAAGATCTATATAGGGGGAATCAGGATCTCCTTCCTCCTGCTGACAACCCTTCTAGTGATAACTAAAGATCTATATAGAGGAATCAGGACCTCCTTCCTCCTACTGGTGACCCCTCTAGTGATATAAAGATCTATATAGAAGAATCAGAACCTCCTTCCTCCTGCTGGTGACCCCTCTAATGATAACTAAAGAGCTATATAGAGGAAACAGGACCTCCTTCCTCCTACTGGAGACCCCTCTAGTGATAGAAAGATCTATATAGAAGAATCAGGACCTCCTTCCTCCTACTGGAGACCCCTCTAGTGATAGAAAGATCTATATAGAGGAATCAGGACCTCCTTCCTCCTACTGGAGACCCCTCTAGTGATAGAAAGATCTATATAGAAGAATCAGGACCTCCTTCCTCCTGCTGGTGATCCCTTTAGGGATGGGCAAACAGTTCGGTCTGAGGATCAGTTCGGGCCGTACATTTGCCAGTTCGCCAAACACCCGAATTTGCAGGGTGTTCACCCAGACGAACACCCTGCTGCACTGAGCGCTGCACAGTGAATTCTGCGCCCTGTTAATGCAAAGCTTTGCTCAATAAGGGTGCAGTGTAAGCTGGTTGTTAAGGAACCGGTCTGGGCCGATGAGTCATCAGCTGTCAATGGGTTTCCCCACTGACAGCTAAACAATAAAAAAAAAAAAAGTAGCGATTAAAAAAAATGAAGAAAAAAATGGCGTGGCCCCTACCCAGTCAATACCAGGCCCATGCCAAAATGTAAAAAAAAAACAGCATTTAGAAAAGCCTGGAGCAGCCGAATAAAAAGAGGTATGTGCAAGGCGCACATGACGGAGGTAACAGGGTTAATAAATGAGAGGGTGGAGACAAGGTGCCGAGGGGGAGGATAACACAGGGAGGGGACTGATAAATAGTAGGCCCGCCCTGGGAGGTACAAGCAGAAAGTTGTGGAAAGTTTAGAGGCAGCATGGCAGAGGTAGAGCGGATCATGGCCCAGCTGAGGGAAGAAGCGGCGGTTCGGGGCACAGCGTGGCTCCAGGCAGCGGTCGGTGCAGCGCTGGCAGGAGAAGAGCGGCTACCGGTGGACAGTGGGAGAACCGGTAACAGAGCGCGCCGCTCTAGGCCGCCGGAACGTTTCTCCCCAGAGCATCCAGGGACATCACAGCGGCAGCGGGGTAGTCCCGGTGCGGGGCTCCCGGCGGGCCCACCATCAAAAAGAGCGGCTGGGGGAGAAGGAAGCTGCGGTGCTGCGGCCGCAGCGGACCGGAATGCGGGGCGGGAAGAGGAGAGACCGGAGCTGAGGCCTAGGTGGAGAGAATCGGCTAGGAGCGCAAGCCCCGCCCCCAGGAACATGGCGGGCGGCCCAGCAGGAACACAGGCCAGGACAAGAGCGAGGGTACCCAGGCCATCCACATCGGCGGCAGGGGACCAGAAGAGTAGAGAGAGAGGCCGATCGGGCATGGTGAGCAGGAGAGCGGAGGCCGGCAGGACTGCGGTTTCCCACACCGGTCCTGGGAAGGCTGTCCGGAAGTCGGGCGGTACGGTCCATGCGCAGAGGAGGGGAAACATGGAGGCGGCGGCGGCAGCCCTGGTGGGCAGGCCTAGCGGGCACTCATCTGAAGAGGAGGAGGAGATCCCTGGCATGGTGGAGGAAGGATCCGGATCGGAAGAGGAGGCGCACCCCCCTTCCAGGAGAGCAGCAACAGCAGCAGCGGGAGGAAGATCGGCTGATGGGACGGTTCCTGTGCAGCCCGGTAAGTCTACTACAGCAGGGCAGACGATAGGTAGTGATGGCATGGCAGGGACAGGGGTTACTGTCGGGGGGCCAAGTGCTAGTGAAGCGAGCGCTGGGCCTGCTGGGGGGGTTTCAGGTTTATCAAGGAGTTGGTTCAGAAGTTTGAGGCGGCAGAACGGCCGGCTCCGGTACCGGCGGCGGCGTGGGTCCCGACAACTGGGAGCGCAGATGTAACAGTTGATTTGCCAGCGGTGGCTGCACCGCCTGCGGTGCTGGAGGCAGTGGCGAGCGGTGATAAGCAGGGGACGGACAATGCTGTGGCGGCTAAGGAAGTCGCGGGTAGGCAGGATATAACTAGATTGGGGGACGCAGCACGGTGTGAAATATATGTGTGTTTTGAGGGGCCATTAGGAGCTCACCTGAAGCAGGAGGTTCGAGAAAAGCTGTGGAAGGGTGAGTACGTAGAAATTTTTTCATTATTGCCCCTGGAGAAGTTTAACTTGGATAGGGTTAAACACGATAGTTCCAAGAAAGACGACGAGGAGAAGAGGAGATATCGTTTAATACCCAGGACATTTACGAATTGGTTGCAGGCATTTGCTATCATGGCGAGTGTGATCGGGGAAAAGCAGCCGGAACACTGTTCCGCGTTATTTTGCTATCAGGATGCGATAGGGGAAGCATACAGGGTATACGGTGGCACAGCGTGGCTCCGGTACGACGAACAGTTCAGGCAGAGGAGAGCGGTGCGTCCGGAGCTTCGTTGGGACCACAAGGACATCAGCCTGTGGATGCGCCTGATGACAACGGCGAGGGCTCCTAACCAGTTTTTTCAGGGGGGAGCCGGTGGACCTTCAGCCCAGGGACACTCGGCAGGAAATAAGAAAGGGATCTGCTGGCAGTACAACACAGGGGCCTGCAAGTTTGGGGCCACGTGTAAGTACAAACACGAGTGTACAGGCTGCGGGGGAACGCATCCAGCGTCAAGATGCTTTAAGCAAAATAAGGGACGAACAGGTGACGCTGGAAACAAAAGGGAGGACTCCGGTGAAAGTGGAAAGGATGCGGCCGTTTCTAGGTAGGTATCCGGATAGAAGAGCGGCAGTCCTGTTGGAGGAAGGTTTTTCGTTAGGCTTTAAGATCCCATGTACGTTATCGGTTATTCCTCCTGTGCCTAAAAATTTACGTTCTGCATTGCAACATCCGGAGGTGGTTTCAGAGAAGCTGAAGAAGGAGGTTGCAATGGGTAGAATGGGCGGCCCTTTTCCCGAGGCACCTCTGGCAGATCTGGTCGTATCTCCATTGGGGGTTGTGCCCAAGAAGGAACCCAACAAATTTAGGCTAATTCACCACTTATCGTTCCCTAAGGGTGGGTCGGTGAATGACGCTATTGGCCAGGAGGAGTGCTCGGTTACGTATACGTCTTTTGATGCGGCAGTAGGATGGGTACGGCATTACGGTAAGGGGGCCTTGATGGCAAAGGCAGATGTGGAATCGGCTTTTCGCCTGCTGCCGGTTCACCCAGAAAGTTTTCGACTGCTGGGCTGCCATTGGAATGGGGAATTCTATGTAGACAAGTGTTTGCCAATGGGCTGCTCAGTGTCATGCGCATTATTCGAACAATTTAGTTCGTTCGTAGAATGGGTGGTAAGGGATGTGTCAGGGGTGAATTCAGTAATTCACTACTTGGACGATTTCCTTTGTATCGGCCCGGCTGCATCCAGAATCTGCGCGGTGCTCATGGCAACGTTGGAACATATCACTGACAGATTCGGCATTCCATTGGCGGCGGACAAGACAGAGGGACCTTGCACGGTCATCAAATTTCTGGGCATAATCTTGGATTCGGAGGCAATGGAATGCAGGCTGCCCGATGACAAGTTGGAGGATTTGAAAAAAGAGGTTGCAGGTTTAATAGGTTTACAAAAAGTTCAGTTGCGTGTGTTGCAGTCTGTGTTGGGAAAACTTAATTTTGCGTGCCGGATCCTACCGATGGGGAGAGTGTTTAGCCGCAGGCTTGCGGCCAGCACAAGTGGCATACAATCACCAAGGCATTTCGTTAGGATCAAAAAAACGCACAGGGAAGATCTAAGGGTATGGCATACCTTTTTGGAGTCATTTAATGGCAGGGCAATGTGGATGTCGGGCCCAGTCAGCAATTTTGACTTAGAGCTCTTTACCGATGCGGCGGGTGCCACTGGCTTTGGTGCGTTTTTTCAGGGACAGTGGAGTGCTGGTCCTTGGCCACGATCTTGGGTTGAAGGAGGGTTCACGAAGAACTTAGTGCTGCTGGAACTGTTTCCAGTGGTGCTGGCAGTGGAATTATGGGGAGCATCTTTCAGGGATCGGAAGGTGCGTTTCCATGGCGATAACCTAGGGGTAGTGCAAGTGATTAATAGAATCACGGCGTCCTCTCCGCCAGTGATCAGGTTGTTACAGCATTTAGTGTTAAGATGTTTACAGTTGAATATTTTCATTCATGCCGTTCACTTACCGGGGGTGGAAAATGTGATAGCTGACGCGTTGTCTCGATTCCAGTGGGACAGGTTCCGAGAGTTGGCGCCGGAGGCGGAGCAACGCGGGGTGCCTTGTCCCGAGTGGATGTGGGACATAGCGTCAGAGTCGCCGCAGGATGGATTGAGCGGTCGGTAAGTGGGGGCACATGGTCAACATACCAAAAGGTATGGAAGGAGTGGATGGGTTTTGTAGAAGGGATTGGGGAGGAACCGTTCGGGCAGGAAGTGAATTTGTTGCTGTTATATTTTATCATTAGGAAAATGGAGGAAGGTAGGTCGGCATCTGTGATTAGTGCGAACTTGGCAGGTTTGGCTTTCCTGTTCAAGTTACAGGGACAGCCAGACGTAACAAAAGACTTTCGAGTGAGACAAGCGCTAAAGGGCTACAGGAGGTCGGTGGTGAAACGGGACTCCAGGAGACCGGTTACTTTCGAAATTTTGGGGGGTGTTGTTGATCAATTGAAAGTGGTGTGTTCATCTGCATACGAAGTTTTGTTGTTTAAGGTGGCCTTTGTGTTAGCGTTCTTTGGGGCATTCAGGATAGGGGAACTGGTCAGCCCTTCAAAAAAGGTAGAAGGGGGTTTGGGGTGCCAGGATGTGAAGTTGGATAAGGAAATGTACAGGTGTATTTCAAGAGGTCAAAAACGGATCAGGTAGGAAAAGGTATGGTGGTACAAGTTTTTCCGGTTCATGGTTCCACCTTGTGTCCGGTGGCCACGGTCAGGGAATTTTTAGCGGTGCGTCCAGATTTCAAGGGTTCCTTGTTAGTGCATCGGGATGGTAGTTGGTTATCCAGGTTTCAGTTTGTAGTAATTTTTCGAAGATGTTTGAAGGGGGTAGGCTTGGAAGAAAGGGAATTTTCTTCCCATTCGTTCAGGATTGGGGCTGCTACAGAGGCATCCAAGCATGGTCTCGATGTGGAGTCGGTCAAACGTATTGGGAGGTGGGAATCCAACAGGTTCCAGTCTTATGTACGTCCTCATTTAGTGGTAGGAATATAAAAAAAAATAAAAAAATAATAAAATAAATAAATAAATAAATAAATTAAAGAAGAGGAAGAGAAATTTTGCAAGCAAGTTGATGTCGTTTATGTTTCAGTTATAGACGTTAGTGGTTTTCATCACTAAATTGTTAGTGGTTTGTTTTTTCTTGTCTTCTTCTACTTTCAGGTCCGGTGTCAAGATTGGTCTGGATTATGGGCCATTCTTATGTGTGTTGGGGGGCAAGAAGGGGGGATGCTCGACATGAGGGCAGGCAGTTGGGGTTTAACAGGAGAGAAGTATGCATAAAATGGTTGGGTATACCGGGCATGTTATGGGGCAGATTAGTGCCAGAAGTGCAGCGCCACTCCCAGCGAGATAAACCACCGGACATCTTGGTGATTCATGCGGGGGGTAATGACCTAGGATTGCGTTCCATGGTGGATATCACGCGGGACATCAAATGTGATGTGCGGCGATTGATGGTGGATTTTCCCCATACCATTATCGTGTGGTCAGATATGGTGGCTCGTAGATCTTGGAGGATGGCCAGGTCGGTGGCAGGCGTTAACAGGGCCAGGGGGAAGATTAACCGGGAAGTGAGCAAATTTGTAGTTAATAATGGGGGTTTGGCTATAAGGCATATGGAGTTGGAATTTGAGACCTGGAGGTACTTGAGAGCTGACAGCGTCCATCTCAATGAGGTGGGAATTGATTTGTGGAACTTGGGATTGCAGGACGGGATTCAGCGAGCTCTTCGGGTTTGGGAGGGCACCCGCGAGTAAGGTTTTACTCTTAGGGTGCTGTGGCGGGCGTTGGTCTGCGCAAGGGAAGGAAGATGGCAAGTAAGAGTGGGACCTGACGTTGTATGGGTCCAGATGCTGGTTCCCGGCTAACGGAGGTTAGCCGGGAAGTGATATGGGGGCACTGCGGTCACTGGCAGTCTCTGAGCCAGCTTGTCGGCTTGAGGCCTAATTTTGGATATATTTGAGATGGACTGCAGTGCCATATTTTTTGGTGATGGCCATCGGTTTGAGTGTCAAGATTTTTATTGCCCAGACCAACGCTCTCTTTTTTCCGTACGTTATTTGTTTTGTTTATTATGGATATTTTTTCCATAGTTATTTTTGAATAAAAGTATTTTTATATAAATAAAGTAGGCTGCTACGGCCTTTTATACCCCATTGAATGGTGTGGTCTTAATTTATAAGGGATTAAGAACAAAGGGGGGTATAGTTATGGTTAGAATAACATCTGGTATCCAACAGTCATGTCCCCCCTCCAAAATTCATACCAGACCCTTATCTGGGCATGCGGCCTGGCAGGTCAGGAAAAGGGGGATTTTAATTGTTGAGGGCATGTGGCCTGGTATGGTTCAGGAGGAGAGGGGCGCTCGTATCCTCCCCATTCCTGACCTGTCAGGCTGCATGCTCGGATGAGGGTCTGTTTTTTTTAAGGGGAACCATGGGGTATGGTTCCCCACACCATTTATTTATTCCTTTTTTAATAGCCAGGTTCCGGCAATTGTAACCGGGAGTCATTTTAAATGGGATTTGCCTCTTTTTTTTTTTTCTTTAGAAATTTCATTTTTGCTGCAGCATGTTTTATGCATGCTACAGATGCGCCACTTTACAGGCACATTAAGGGGAATCCCCCCCGGGCACTATATTTAAAGGAATTTTTTATTTTTATTTTTGCACTTTAAGCATAATTAAACACACTGCTCCTGAAAAAACAATTGTTTTGAAACTTTTTTTTATTGATACATGTCCTCCAGGGCAGTACCCGGACCCCTATACCCTTTTTTATGGCCAATTACTTGCATACAGGCCTTCAAAATGGGCACTTTTGATTTTTCCTGTTCGGCTCCAATAGACTTCAATGGGGTTCGCCGTTCTGGTTAGGACATTTTTATTGTTCAGGAGTTCTGCTGCGAACCGAATAGGGAGGTGTTTGGCCCATCCCTACCGGTGACCCCTCTAGTGATATAAAGATCTATATAGGGGAATAAGGACCTCCTTCCTCCTGCTGGTGATCCCTCTAGTGATATAAAGATCTATATAGAGGTATCAGGACCTCCTTCCTTCTGCTGGTGATCCCTCTAATGATGCATCCTAGAATTCTATTTGGTTTTCCCACTGTCTGGTCTGGTTCCCACTGTCTGGTTCCCACTGTCTGGTCTGGTTTTCTCATTTTGCAATCATCTGAAATAAGTACTCCCAAATCTTTTTTCCTCTGTAGTGCTGGTCAGCACTTGTACCCCCAATGTTGTACTTTGCCAAGGGATTATAGTTCCCTAGGTGCATTATTCTACATTTAGAAATATTGAACTACAGTCTCCAAAGCTTTGACCAATCTTCCAGCAATGCCAAATCATGTTCCATGTTACAGACACCTCAAGGGATATCAACCCTATTACACACTTTAGTATCATCAGCAAAAAGACATACCTTGCCCAACAAACCTTTAGTTATACTTACAGTGCCTTGAGAAAGTATTCATACCCCTTGACATTTCCCACATTTTGTCATATTACAACCAAAAACATAAATGTATTTTATTGGGATTTTAAGTGATAGACCAACACAAAGTGGCACATAATTGTGAAGTGGAAGGAAATTGATAAATGGTTTTCAACATTTTTTACAAATAAATATGTGAAAAGTGTGATGTACATTTGTATTCAGCCCCCCGGAGTCAATACTTTGTAGAACCACCTTTCGCTGAAAATACAGTTACAAGTTTTTTTGGGGATGTCTCTACCAGCTTTGCACATCTAGAGAGGGACATTTTTGCCCATTCTTCTTTGCAAAATATCTCAAGCTCTGTCAGATTGGATGGAGAGCATCTGTGAACAGCAATTTTCAAGTCTTCCACAGATTCTCAATTGGATTTAGGTCTGGACTTTGACTGGGCCATTCTAACACATGAATATGTATGATCTAAACCATTCCATTGTAGCTCTGGCTGTATGTTTAGGGTCGTTGTCCTGCTGGAAGGTGAACCTCCATCCCAGTCTCAAGTCTTTTGCAGACTCTAACAAGTTTTCTTCTAAGATTGCCTTGTATTTGGCTCCATCCATCTTCCCATCAACTCTGACCAGCTTCCCTGTCCCTGCTGAAAAAAAGCATCCCCACAAATGATGCTGCCACCACCATGTTTCACGGTGGGGATGGTGTGTTCAGGGTGATGTGCAGTGTTAGTTTTCTGCCACACATAGCGTTTTGCTTCTAGACCAAAAAGTTCAATTTTGGTCTCATCTCATCTGACCAGAGCACCTTCTTCCACATGTTTGCTGTGTCCCCCACATGGCTTCTCGCAAATTGCAAACTGGACTTATGGCTTTTCAACAATGGATTTTTTCTTGCCACTTTTCCATAAATTTGTGGGCAGATTTGTGGAGAGCACAACTAATAGTTGTCCTGTGGACAGATTCTCCCACCTGAGCTCTGGATCTCTGCAGCTCCTCCAGATGTCCCATGGTCCTCTTGGCTGCTTCTCTGATGAATGCTCTGCCTTGCCCGGTTAGGTGGACGGCCATGTCTTGGTAGGTTTGCAGATGTGTCATACTCTTTCCATTTTTCGATGATGGATTGAACAGTGCTCTGGAAGATGTTCAAAGCTTGGGATATTTTTTTATAACCTAACCCTGCTTTATACTGCACCTTAACTTTATCCCTGACCTGTCTGGTGTGTTCCTTGGCCTACATGATGCTGTTTGTTCACCCAAGGTTCTATAACAAACCTCTGAGGGCTTCACAGAACAGCTGTATTTATACTGAGATTAATTTACACCCAGGTGGCCTCTATTTACTAATTAGGTGACTTCTGAAGGCAATTGGTTCCACTAGATTTTAGTTAACGGTATCAAAGTAAAGGGGGCTGAATACAAATGCATGCCACACTTTTCATATATTTATTTTATTTTTATATTTATTTATTTATATTTATTTATTTTTATTTTTATATTTATTTTTACCATTTATCATTTTCCTTCCACTTCACAATTATGTGCCACTTTGTGTTGGTCTATCACATAAAATCCCAATAAAATACATTTACGTTTTTGGTTGTAACATGACGAAATGTGGAAAATTTCAAGGAGTATGAATACTTTTTCAAGGCACTGTACTTACGCAACTTAAATTCAACCAGGTTAGTCGGACATGATCTGCCCTCAATAAAGCTTTGCTGCTTTGGGTCCAGAAAGTTGTGTATTTTTAGGTGATCAATGATCCTTCTTTTTCAGGAGTGATTAAATTAACTTGACTACAATTGATGTTAAACTCATTGGCCTGTAATTACCAGCTACTACCTTACTGCCCTTCTTATGGATAATACAATATTAGCTGTCTGCCAATCATGGGGAACTTCTCCTGTTAGAAGAGATTGATTAAAAAGATCTATTATTGGTTCAACAACTATACCTCAAAGTTCTCTTCGAACTCTGTGCCCAATTTTCATTTCAGTGATCCCATTGTATTTTTCCTTCTATCGCTATTGTACCTAAAATAGGTTTTATCTTCTTTCTTAATAGACTTAGCAATTTCTTCCTCTTTCTGTGCTTTGACAGCACTGATAATGTGTTTGGCCTCCTTTTGTCTATTTTTATACTCTTCTCTGTCAGCTACACTTCCTGTTTCCTTGCTGATTTATTTATTTTCCTTTACTATCCTACTTACCTCTTTAGTGAACCATATTGTTTTTTTCTTCCGTTTATTCTTACTAAGTTGCCTGACAAATAATCTAGTTGCCTCCAGGATGATAGACTTGAACAGTGCCCACTGATTACTTACTCCTGTTGTTTTATTGCAACCTTTCAATTCATTTTTAGAAATTTCCCCATTTCAGGAAAATCTGCCCCTTTTGAAATCTAGTTTCATCGACAAATATATTTTCCTTGATGAAATTAAACCTATTTTATTAAACTAAAATACGACTAAAACGAAATTGAAATCTGACGTCAAAACCTCGTGGACAGCCTTCCCAGAAGGGTTGAAGCTGTTATAGTCGCAAAGGGGTGGGCCAACTCAATACTGAATCTTACGCACTAAGACTGGGTTGTCATTAAAGTTCATGTGCGTGTAAAGGCAGGGGTCCCAATGCTTTTGACAATATAGTGTATATCAGCCCTGCCTGTAAGACTATATTTAAAGGGAAACAATCAACACTAAAATTTGGGGGTCTGAGGACTCGATTTTTAAAGGCTCGGGCTTTGGGGTCATTTTTCTGATCCTGGCTACACTACCTAGAGGCTCACTGACCTGCAACAAGCATGCACAACTCAGCTTCTTAGGCTCCGGTGCCTGTATATTGATTGTTTTATGTAACGAAATCTTTAGGTAGTAAATAATCAGGAAAATAATCCTTGAGCCTGCACCTTTCAAGTGTCTACTTTCCAAAAGGGGGTCATTTGGGGGATATTTGTACTGTCCTGGCATTGTCGGGCCACAAGAAATGAAATAGGTTGTCAGTACATCAGGATTCATCAATTTTCAGATATATATCCCATAGTTTGTAGATACTATAACTTTCACATAGACTACCTCTGAGGGCTTCACAGAACAGTTGTATTTATACAAAGATTAATTTACACACAGGTGGCCTCTATTTACTAATTAGGTGACTTCTGAAGACAATTGGTTCCGCTAGATTTTAGGGGTATCAGAGTAAAGGGGGCTGAATACAAATGCACGCCACACTTTTCAGATATTTATTTGTAAAAAATTTGAAAAACATTTATCATTCTCCTTCCACTTTACAATTATGTGCCACTTTGTGTTGGTCTATCACATAAAATCCCAATAAAATACATTTATGATTTTTGGTTGTAACATGACAAAATGTGGAAAATTTCAAGGGGTATAAATATTTTTTCAAGGCATTGTACTTACTTATGTAGAGATTACAAAGAACAGGACCCAGTACAGAGCCTCGTGGTACATAACTAGTGACTGCTCTCTGTTCCAAATGAACCCCATTTACAACCACACTCTGGTATCTATCCTTTAGCCAACTGCATATCCACTGAATCACCCAAGGGTTAGGTCCTAGCTTGGACAACTTTTGTATTAGATCATTACGTGGAATTGTATCAAATGCCTTACCGAAATCAAGATATGCACCACAGCACCAACCTGGTCCAAATGATTGGTAATATAGTCAAAAAATTCAACCAGATTAGTCGGACATGATCTGCCTTCAATAAAGCTTTGCTGCTTTCAGTCCAGCAAGTTGTGTATTTTTAGGTGATCAATGATACTTCTTTTCAGGATTGATTCCATTAACTTGACTACAAACTCACTGGCCTGTAATTGCCAGATTCTACCTTATGCCCTTCTTGTGGATAAGTACAATATTAGGCATGTGCAATTCGTTTCGTTCCGAATTCGTTTTTTAACGAATTTCGACAAATTCGTTAATTCGGGAATATCCGAATTAACGAAAACTCGTTTAACAAATTTTCCCTGAATATTCGTAAATTCGATAAAATTGGACATTCGTAAATTCGGGCATTCGTACATTCATACATTCGTACATTAGTAAATTAGTGAATTCGTAAATTTGTAAATTCGAAAATTCGAAAATCTGAAATAATAGTTAACTAATAATAACTTAACTATTAGTAATTACTAGTAACTTTTAAATTATAGGTAATGTAATTTCCTTTCAAATTTGGCTGTTAGTGAACGTAACACATACAAAATTTATCCGAAGTTATGAATGATCCGAAAAAACGGAATGGAACGTAATAAATTAATAATAATAAATAACAATAATAATAATAACAACGTTTTATTATTATTATTTATTATTAATTTGTTCTGTTTCATTTGTTTAGATGCAGCATTCGTTTTGGATAATTCGTAACTTTGGATAAATTCGTAATTGTTACGTTCACTGACAGTCAAATTTGAAAGGAAATTACAATACCTATAATTTAATAGTTAGTTACTATTTCAGATTTTTGAATTTTCGGGTTTTTGGATTTTCAAACTTTGAATTTACAAATTTCCGAACTTTCTATCTTACAAATGTACGATTTTACAAATTTACGAATGTACAAATGTAAAAATGTATGAATGAACGAATGTACGAATGAATGAATGTTCGAATTGATGAATGTACGAATGAACGCATTTACGAATTTACGAATAAACGAATTTACGAATCGCGATCATAACGAATGACCCAAAAAACGAAAAAAATAATAAACTAATGAAACGAAAATGAACAAATTTTTTGGCTGTGCACATGTCTATACAATATTAGCTGTCTGCCAATCATGGGGAACTTCTCCTGTTAGAAGAAATTGATTAAAAAGATCTATTATTGGTTCAACAACTATACCTCGAAGTTCTCTTGGAACTCTGGGTTGAATACCATATTGTTCCTCTGCTACCTCTGTCTCCAGAAATCCTAAAAATGAAACGTCACTACTAGAACCAATATGGTTCCCAAACTTGTTTTTGTTAGTACAATAAGGATCAGATAGTGTCCGCCGCTACCGGCGGCTCCGGTAAGCTGCGGAGACGACCGGAGCGCGGCGAGAGGGGGCACCTCTCCCGCCGCCGATAAACGTGATCTCGTGGCGAATCCACCATGGAGACCACTTTTATCTTAAAGAGGACCGCCCGCCCTTTCTGTAAATAACTGCTGCCATAACCCTGGTATTCTACATCAAGGTACCGACGTACAGCTACAGCGGGTTGCGGTAAGTGGTTAAATACCCCCATAAGAAAGCTCTAATTGTGTAAAAAAAAAATGTGTATAAATTTAATTTGGGTACAGTGTTGCATGACCGAGCAATTGACAGTTAAAGTAGCGCAGTGCTGAATAATGGATTTGGCAATGTGTAGAAAACATGTGGGTAAGGAGGACTTGATTCTGATGTTATTTATTGCAGAGATATATTTTGGGGTTGATTGACTAAAACTGGAGTACTCACAATCTGGTGCAGCTGTGCATGGTAGCCAATCAGCTTCTAACTTCAGCTTGTTCAATGAAGCTTTGACAATAAAATCTGGAAGCTGATTGGTTTCTATGCAGAGCTGCACCAGATTTTACATGCTCCAGCTTTAGTAAATCTTCCCCTATGTGTCTTATTATGTGTGATTATGGAAATGGATCTATTTATTCATTTATTTATTTTTTTAGCCATTGTATGTTTGAGTTATTTTGGATAATATATTTTTTTTTGTGTACCTTATTGGTTTTGTAAATGTATTACTATGAATTGTTATTCCTGTAATACATCTTGTATTTTTTTAACGTTTGCAAATAAAGGGAAAAAATATTATAAATAATATTATATTATAAATAATAATATTATAAATAAAAAAAAAACAAAAATAACTAGAGTTACATTCTGAATGTTATATTAATTTATATACATGGTAACAGTATCTATGTTGTTGGATACACAATGCAAAGAGCAAACTGAATGTCATCTAGTTCGGGTTTAAATTTACTGTAAATGCATGGAGCAAGGTGAGCAAAAATGAGCGGAACCCTTTCTTTTAGACAATCACTGTATACATCCGACCTGTCGGTCGTCTGAAATCTTCAAAAATAAATTCTTTCTTTCTTCTTCTTATGTTGTAGTATTGCTGTTTTTTGTCGTGTCATATAACAACTGTAGCAAATTGGGTGATATTTACACGATTCATGGACTTTGCCGTGTTGCAATCTGAAGTACCGTATCTCTTACCATTGTACTAATCTCGTATATATATAAATATAATAAAGAATGCAGGCATTTCCATTGTCCTCTTACTCCTTTGAGAAGTAATTGTTTGACGCTCAAGCCCCACGCACCGTTTTATTTCTGTATATGTGGAGCCGGTGTTATATCCAACCCAATTATCCAGGAAAACAATCCCAACCTGCCCCAGGGACCTTCATAAAAATAAATCTTTAAAGACTAGTAGATGTTTTATGTAAGCTTGTAATAATAATAATTTAATGCAGAATAATTTAATGCAGAATTTAAAACTGATACATTTAATATGGATTATTACTAGGGATGAGCTTGATGTTCAGGTCAAACATAAGTTAGACTTGAACATTGGGTGTTCACCTGTTTGCCGAAGAACGAACATTATGGGGTGTTCGCTGCAAATTTGAGACCAGCGGAACGCCCCGTAATGCACTGCTAGATCTAATACAGTGTGTACAGTGTCTACTACACTTCCGATGGTGTCCACAGTATAAAGTACAGTGCAGCCGTCGCACAGTTTCTAATACAGTGCAGGTGGTGTACACAGTATCTAATACAGTGTGTACAGTTTCTACTACACTTCTGGTGGTGTACACAGTACACAATACAGTGCAGCCGTAGTACAGTTGCTAATATAGTGCAGGCAGTGTACACAGTATCTAATACGGTGTGTACAGTTTCTACTACACTTCTGGTGGTGTACACAGTATGCAATACAGTGCAGCCATAGTACAGTTGCTAATACAGTGCAAGGCGGTGTACACAGTATCTAATACAGTGTAGTGTGGTGTTGCAAAACAAAATATATATCATGTCCGGAAGGCCACCTAGGAGAGGCAGACACTCACAGGCCACTAAAAGAGGGCAAGCAGACTCTGTGTCTACAGTCAACAGTGCTGGTCATGGACATGGTGCATTCTCTGCAGGTGGCCATGGGGCAGCTTGACCTTTTTTTTTGCTGCTGGTTGTGTTATTGAGCCAGAACATGCAGAAGAGTTGGTGGAGTGGATAACAAAGCCCTCCCCATTCTCATTTTCTGTCACCCAGGCTCAGAGTAGTTTGCCTTCCAATGCAGCTGCCAAAGCAGCCTATTCCCCGGCTCCTTGTCCACAGTCGCTCCCTCTGTAGCCCCACCACCATGCATGGAGGTCCCAGAATTATTCGACCACAGTGTTGGGTACATGCTGCTGGAGGATGCGCAGCGATTTGAAGGCTTCGATGTTGGTTTCCAGGTTGAGGAAGGGAGTAACGTGAGCCTAGAGAGAGGTCGTGCCCAAGAAGGACAAGAAACTGGCAGTCATGTTTCCCCCCAGCTGCAGCATACTGCCAAGTTTGCACCAGTGACGAGGAGGTAGGAGATGATGAGGTCACTGACTATACTTGGGTGCCTGAGGGGATTGGGTGCTTGGGTGCCTGAGAAGATAGGAGGGGAGGAGGCACAACTCCAATGAGGCAGGATGTCCACTAGGGGGCAGCTTAAGGTCAGTCTCCCTATTGCGTCACATCGCAGAGCTCCGCAGGTGCAGGGCGCTGCTGCCTCCCCGCTAACTTTTAAAAGTTCCTTGGTGTGGGACTTTTTGACACGTGTACAACAGATCGCACCGTTGCTGTTTGCAACCTATGTCTAAAGCGGATCAAGTGTTGCAGAACAGCAGCCGCTTGGACACCACATGCTTGACTAGACATATTACGACCTGCCATGCAGTCCGTTGGCAACAGCACTTGAAAGACCCACTTCAAAGAAAAAGGCAGACTTCTCCTTGCTCCTCATCTGGGATCTCCAACCCTACTATACCTCCAGTCCTCTCAAAAACCTGCACTGAGAGGAATGAAGGTATAGCAATAGGTGTCCCAAGTACTTTCAGCCAATCTGCTAGCAGTACACCACCATCTGATTTTAGCAGGCAAATTTCCCTACCCCAGTTGAACCGTAAAAAGAAATTTGGTCCCAGCTATCCACATGCTCAGCGTCTAAATGCTAACTTGGCCAAATTGCTAGCACTGCAACTGCTGCCTTTTCATCTGGTAGGCTCTGCCCCCTTTCGTGAATTTGTGGAATGTGCTGTACCTCAGTGGCAGGTTCCAAAACGCCATTTAATTTCACGGAAGGCCATTCTGGCTCTCTACTGGCATGTGGAAGGCAATGTTTTGGCCTCATTGGACAGGGCAGTCAGCAGTAAGGTGCATATTACCGCTGACTCATGGTCCAGCAGGCATGGGCAGGGACGTTACCTTTACTTCATGGCACACTGAGTAATTGTGCTGGCAGCTGGGAAGGATGCAGGACAGAGTTCAGTGTTGTTGGAGCTTGTTCCGCCACCACGCCTCCAAAATGCTAGTGGTGATTCTGCCACAGCTCTCCCCTCCACCCCCTCCACTTCTTCTTCCTCTATGGCCTCTTCTGCAGATTTGTCCTCTGAACCAGCGGTGCTCCGTAAGCGTTCAATGGGCTATGCAAGTAGTCAGGCTAAAAGATGCCATGCGGTGCTTGAGTTGGTCTGCCTAGGGGACAGGAGCCACACTGGGGCAGAGATTCTGTCAGCTCTGCAGGGGCAGGCTCAGAGGTGGTTGGCGACAATGGCACCAACCGTCTCTCCGCCCTCCGACAGAGACACTTGACCCATGTTCCATACTTGGCACGCATCCTAAATTTGGTGGTGCGGCGGTTCTTGAGCAGGTAACCAGGCTTACAGGATCACCTGAGGCAGGCCAGAAAAGTCTGTGGTCATTTTCGCCGGTCATACAATGCCAGTGTTCGGCTGGCTGACATTCAAAGGGAATGCTCACCAACCGCCTCCTTTGTGACATGCCCACCAGGTGGAACTCAACATTGGCAATGCTGCAGTGGCTGCACACATGGCAGAGGGCCATCAATGAGTACCTGTGCGAGTATGACACCAGAACAGGGTCAGGGGAGCTTGGCTTCTTTTTGCCATGCCAGTGGCTACTGATCAAGGATGCATGCACTGTCCTGTCACCATTTGAGGAGGCTACAAGGATGGTGAGCAGCGACAATGCATGCATCAGTGACACTGTCCCTGTTGGAGCACACGCTTCGTGAAACCATGGACAGGGCACTTGAGGAAGAACCTCCCAAGGCCCCATTTATCCAGATAGCATTCCTGCGGGCCCGCCAAACACACAGGAAGAAGAGGAGAAGGAGGTGGAAGAGGATTGTGTCAGCATGGATGTAGAGGATAACACTCAGCAGCAGCCTTCAAGGGATGGTTTTCAGTCCCCAGAAACCCAAGGAGTTGTATATGGCTGGAAGGAGGTAGTTACAGATCATGTGATCCTTAATGCCTCTGCAAACGTATAGAATCAAACGCCTCCGTGCTTCTGCAAAGCCTGTGAAAGGACCATAAGATTAGTGGTATCAAGGAGAGGGATCATTACTGACTGGAAACCCTTCTTGATCCAAGTTACAAGGGTAAGGTTGCAGAACTCATCCTGCCTTCGCAGAGGGAGCAGAGGATGAAACATTTTCAGGAGTACTTGAAGAAAGATTTGTGCAACGCATTTCCAGACCCTATGAGGTTACAATTCTCTGGTGCTGGACAACGTGTTGCTGAGGCTTCGTTCGGTCAGAGGAAGAGCGGTGGAGAAGGTGGCTGGCTGACCGATGCCTTTAAACAATTTTTCAGTCCTCAGCGCCAAGGTCTGATCGCTTCAAGCAACCATCGCCAGCGTCTGCATTACATGGTGCAGGAATATCTAGGGGCAAGAGCAGACTTAGAGACCTTTCCAACAGAGCATACACTGGGTTCCTGGGTCTTGAGGATGGACCACTGGCCAGAACTAGCTCAATATGCAATTGAGCTACTGGCCTGTCCTGCATCCAGCGTGCTTTCTGAACGCACATTAGGTGCTGCTGGAGGGTTTGTAACGGATCAAAGAGTGCGCCTGTCCATAGACTCCGTTGATAGGCTCATATTCATAAAAATGAATCAGTCTTGGATCAGCAGCTATCAAGCACCTGATGCTGATGTCACTGATTGAATTTGCTATGGATGTGGAATCCCTCTCTGTGGGGTTTTAGCAGGGCCCATTCCTGAGCCCACCAAGAGTAACTGTGAGGGCTTACAGTGTTCTGGTACCAACAACACCTTGGTAAAACTTTACTGGCTGACGTCCCTTTTGGTTCCTGATCCTATCTGCTGCCTCTGACTACACTGATCTCTGGCTCCCTATTTTCCTGGCTTGTCCTGACTACCCAATTTGGCTACCGAACCCTGGCTATGTTTTGACTACAATTACCAGTTGTACCATTTTTACCATTTTATTAAAAGGTGTGATTTTTTACTACATTTTCTGTCTCCGTCTGATTCATGGTTCCTGACAACTTCCTCATCAGTGCTGCCTATTAGTCCCCATCAGTGCCACCTATCAGTGCCCATCACTGCAGCCTCATCAGTGCCAATCACTTCCCATCAGTGCCCATCAGTTCCCATCAGGGCAGCCTATCAATGCCCATCAGTGTAGCCTCATCAGCGCACATCAGTGAAGGAGAAGAATTACCTGTTTGCAAAATTATTACAAACTATGAAAAATGTTTTATTTTTTTCCAAATTTTTGGTCTTTTTTCTGTTTATTTAGCAAAAA
This sequence comes from Lithobates clamitans, assembly GCA_037952925.1. NCBI lineage: Eukaryota > Metazoa > Chordata > Amphibia > Anura > Ranidae > Lithobates > Lithobates clamitans. Next base: position 447,797 of record JBBGZY010001513.1, read on the forward strand.
ACAAAAAACCCAGTGGTGATTAAATACCACCAAAAGAAAGCTCTATTTGTGTGAAAAAAAATAACAAAAATGTGATTTAGGTGCAGTGTTGCATGACCGCGCAATTATCATTCAGATCGCGACAGCGATAAAAGCTAAAAATTGGCCTGGGCAGGAAGGGGGTGAAAGTGCCCAGTAAGCAAGCGAGTCTTGAAATCATAACAGTAAGCAGCATTGTGAATACATTTGCTTCATATTTTGCATCCAAAATAGCTGATTTTGATATAATTTTGCATTCATGAATAAGTGATAATAGAATTTTTAATGTTTTTTTTTAGGAAAACGGAACGCTGATTGCCATGGAAGATAAGGGCCTCATGCGCACTGGGCGGTTTTGCCATAGCTCCTAGATGCCTTTTCACCAGGCAGCAGCGCTTTGGCAGAGAAAAAAGTTGCAAGGCGTTTAGGCATGTCAAGTTCTTGGGTGTTAATTCATTTCTTTGGCCAGAATAATAATTCCTTCTGGCCAATGGAATGAATTAACACTTAAGCACTAAAAATACCTAGCATTAACGCACATTTACGCACCTCAAGCGTTTTTTTTTCTGCCAAAATCCTGCTGCCCTTTGGATGTGCTATCTTTGGGGTTTTTTTTTCTGCTTCTAAACATTCCTGCTGCTAAACTCCTCTAAATGCTTATGTGTGCATGGAGACATAGGGGTTAATTTACTAAAACTGGTGCACTCAGAATCTGGTGCAGCTTTGCATGGTAGCCAATCAGCATCTAACTTCAGCTTGTTCAATTAAGCTTTGGCAAAATAAACTGGAAGCTGATTGAAAGTAGGTTTTATGACCACGGGCAAACCACAGTTATTAGCACCAGATCCCTTGATTTTATAGATATCGAGGGATTTTACAGGATTTGTAAGGTGCAAGTAAGGTACAATGATCTCAAAAGATAATGTAAAAAGTTTTATTTAAACACAGATTAAAAATTGTTTAAAAACAATTATGACAAGTACATCGGACATAGTTTTATGGATACAGCACTTTTAGATGGAATTCCCAACATGTTTCGCCCACATTCCGGGCTTCTTCAGGGGATGCTGTCCATTTGAGGTACAAGCCTTCCATCTCTCTTGAAAAATTGTATACTATGATCAAGCAAAAATTTTGGTCAAGATGTCTGCCAGCGTCACGGAGACCAAGAGCTACAGGTGGCCATAGAGAGCATTAAAGGGCCAGAAAACAAAATTTTGCAATAGACTCAGTAACCAGGGACACGGGCTCTCTGCGCAGCAGGATACTTGTATCTAAAGCTGGCTTCCTGCAGTAGCATATATGTCCCTGTGGTTCTGGCCTATGGAAGCTGATTGGTTTCTATGTAGAGCTGCACCAGGTTTTGCACACTCCAGTTGTAGTAAATAACCCCCATAGGCTAACACATAGGGACGTTTAGAGGTAGATAAAAACAACGCCCCTAAGAGCAGCGTTAAAAACATCCACTGTGCTTAATGCTTAAGTTGTAACTCTGGGCTAGATTAATCATATAATGTATTTAGTACTACTGGCAGGAAGTCCCTACCGCATGTAGGCAGGTGCTGTCTTTACTGCTGTTGGCGCTCAACTGCAGCGGCAATGCAGAGGGAGAGGAAGTCATGGGGGAACAGGATTTTCCTATGGTTTCCCGAGTTACTGGGGCAGCGATCCAATTGGATGCTGGCTGCACATGTGACTCTGGTGGCCATTTTTAGGTGTAGCAGAGTCTATTTAAGACCCTGGCTCCTGGGTTTGGCGCTCTTTATGCGAGTGGATAGTGTAGGGAAAGGTACCCTGTCTGTTAGGGACAGTACTAGTGATAGGGAAAGGTTCCTGATGAGGAAGGAAAGCTTAGGGCTGCATCTTTCTGGATAGCTTCCTGATTGGGCACGAGATGGCCAGGCCACATTCTGTCTCCTCTCAACAAGCTCTGTTGGTTTCGGCTGCAACCTGCTCCTCCATGTCATTGGAAATTGTGAGTGTGCCTGTCTGGGTAGCTGTCCTAAATACATCCTAAATGTATCCCCTTCAGTTCTCCCACATAGAGGAGTTTAGCTCCCATGGTTGAGACAAAGGATCTTCCATTCTATTACTAGTGTAGGACCCAATAATTTGGGGTACTTTGTCGCAGTAAGTGGGCTTAGCACTATATGACCATATAGTGTGACCAAACCCCCGTATTTTTTGAATATGTTCAGGTGTTTTTAACTAGCCGTGCAGGAAATGTCATTCTTGTATGTGTGCGCTGTAAAATATTTTGTACTGTTTGTAGGTCTTATAGCAGCACCATCTTGAACTTAAATGCATTGTATAGTGTGCCCCCCAAATATGTTCTTGTACCAGTCATACAAAGGTCTGGTGGGGTGGCAGTGGCCCCACAAAGAAAAACTGCAGAGGGGCTGCAGCGATCATGCTGGCAAAGAGCACCTCTTACCATCCTCCTGCATCAGGAATGAGATTGGGCACTGCACACCTGTATGGGTGAGGTGCAGCGCATGTATAAAAAGTCCACAGGAAATAAATCCAGGAGACAGTGTTTAACACGGTTCACAAGATGGTTAGCAGAAGGTGAAAAATAGAGGAAACCATCACCGGTACCCAATCATACAGCCGCCTACCCTCCTTAGTGGACCCTCATTACAAAGGCCACCTAAGCATTTATAATCTCCATATATCCTGATCCTGAGAGAGCAAGCAGGAATATGGATGTACCGACCCCCGCTAACAGCTTTCCTTTTCAAACGCTCCAATGGTGGTCACCACAAATTATTCCATTTCATGTGAATAAAGAGGAGATAAACCTCATGGTGCAGTTTGTCTATCAGCATTTATTATAGATAAAACAGGAGATAAATTCCTCACGGCGACGTCATTCTGTGACGAAACGACGTAGGGAGGAGTTGGCGACGTGACGCTACTGTATGCTGGGGCGTGGTGGTCATCTTGCTGGTGGGGACTGCTGGATACCTATGCAAACAAATGTGATTATAACTTGGAGCATGTGAGTTCAGCTCCTGTTTTATCAATAATAAACGCTGATAGACATACTGCACCATGAGTTTTATCTCCTCTTTATTCACATGAAATAGAATAATTTGTGGTGACCACCATTGGAGCGTTTGAAAAGGAAAGCTGTTATTGGGGGCTGGTACATCCATGTTCTGGCTTGCTGACCCAGGATCAGGATATATGGAGATTAATGGGTTTCCTGTATCATATAAATGCTAATGTGGCCTTTGTAATGAGGGTCCACTAAGGAGAGTAAGCAGCTGTGTGATTGAGTGCCTGTGATGGTTTCCTCTATTTGTCACCTTCTGTTAACCATCTTGTGAACCGCGTTGAACACCGTCTGCTGGATGTATTTCCTGTGGACTTTTTAATCATGCGCTGCACCTCACCCATATAACTTTTTATTGTAATTTCTTCAATATTGTGCTAGTTGCTGTTTATGTGATTATTTTATTTCAAGTTGTAAGATAAGCACAACAGTTATTTATTTTATTTTTTACTCCACACCTGTAGTTTGGAGAAACTCCACCATCTTGGTTGCTCACATTCTCCCAGCCGAGGCCCACCTCCAGAAATAATTGAATGTCCACACGTTCAGCCTTTTTAAAGTTTTACTGTAGCAGGAACAACATGCACAATTCTTTCCAAAACACCAATATACCTCTTTGCACCTGACATCAGCAACACTCTACAGTTCAAATGCAACTTTAACACAGGGATACCGACCAGCACTTCCAGTTCCCTTACTGTAGGTTCCCTTAGATGGGTTCTTCAATGGGCCTATACTTAGACATTCATTTTATATAGTGGTGTACTGCAGGCCATCTTTTCCCATCAACCTCTGACTTCAAGTCCTTGCGGCCCTGATTATAAAGGGCTAATCTAGTCCCACCCACAGAACCCACCTGGGAGAGGGATTTCCCTAAAGGGGGTATTTGTCTCGGTGACCAATGTCACCAGGAAAAAAAGTGATTGGAAATCCAAAATGCTATAATTTTCTCTAGAACAGGAGGTGTGGGGAGTTAATGAAATTTCTTTTTACTTCTTGTTGTGTCTCCTGGACAGGAATTGAGGAGGGATCTCCATAATGGTACTCCTGTAAGAAAAACTTACAGGAGTTTCAGTCTTTTCCTATTCTTTCAATAAAAAAAGCTTTTTGCTTTGGATATTTTTTTCAACTATGAGTCACAGACTCATAAGAGTTATGCAGCTAGTGAAGTCAAGACTACATAATCCCGTATGCTTCTTGGGGGCCAATGACTCTTTAAAAGAAGACTACACAGTATTTCCCATGTAGCCATATCTTGAATTGGCTGAGATATAACTGGATTGCCATGACAAGTAGGAAAACTCAACAATGACTACTTAGGTATGTCTGTCTAAGAATGTTTAAGCTGGATAGGTATTGTGATATTATATATGCTAATGGGAACTTTTCTGAAGCAGTCTTAAGATGGACTTTTTCGCCTCTTGGTTCCTCAGGCTGTAGATAATTGGATTCAACATTGGAGTCACCGCTGTGTAGAATACAGAGGCCACCTTTTCCTGTATTTTGAGGGTGCTGGAGGGTGGATGAAAGTAAGCACAGACAACTGCAACATAGAAAATGGTAGCACACATAAGATGTGAGGAGCAGGTGCTAAATGCTTTCCTCCTTCCAGCCACAGAGTTTATCCGTAAGATAGATGGAACGATGAGGGTGTAGGATACTAGGATGTTTGTCATTGAACTTAAGCCACAAAAACACACAAAGAAAAGGGTGGTGATGGTGCAGGTGCGGGTTTCGGAACAGGACAACCTGACCAGAGGAGGGATGTCACAGTAGAAGTGGTCTATAAGGTTAGAGTCACAGAATTCAAGACTGAATAGACTGCTGGTCTGTGCAACTGATTGCACAAAGCCAACAACGAAAGAGAGAATAACAAGACTGAGACATTTCTTCTTAGTCATCACTGAGATATAGTGGAGAGGGTGGCATATAGCAACATATCGGTCATACGCCATTCCTGAGAGGATGTAGACCTCTGTACCTGCCAGTGCACAAAAGAAGTAGAACTGAAGGCTGCAACCCATGAATGTGATTAACTTTCTCTTGGAAAGGAGGTCAGACAACATTTTAGGTGTAATTACTGAAGAGTAGAAGAGGTCCACCATAGACAGATAGCTCAATAAGTAGTACATTGGAGTGTGGAGGGTGGGTGAGATATTAACCGTTGCTATCATTCCGACGTTTCCAAGCACGGTCACTATGTAAACCACTAAAAAGAGCATGAAGAGGATCGGAGCAACTAATTTATCATCAGTAAGACCAGAAAACTCAAACATGGTCACTTGAGTCTTGTTCTGGACACCCATGATGTTTTGGTCTGAAATAGATAAAATAAGCATTTAATTTGTTTATGAAAATAGTTTATGTAAAGATATACCAATTGGTGTCCTACAGTAGATGTTAAAACATTGAGTTTTTAACCACTTGCTGACTAAATGTGCTGCTGGCAGGTGGCTCCCCCGGGGCCTTCCCTCCCCTGGGGCACACTGCAGCATGCTCTGCAGCTGCTGTGTCCACCAGACACAACAGATTGCGGTGCTCAGTATGGGGCCACTGTAGAGTTGCCACCTCATCCCTTTAAACCCGAACACATATAAATTACACAGGTTCTGAGGCTAATTAAATGCAGGTAAGGCACCATGTGAGCTTAATTACCACCTTAATCAGCCACAGAACCTGTGTAATTAATATGTGTTCGGGTTTAAAGGGATGAGGTGGCAACCATAGGCCACTGTGAGGGGCCCAGATACCATGTGATCTCTGTGCGTATGTAATGTAGTGAACAAGAGACATGAATGGAATTTGTTAATGACATCATTGTCTACTACTGTGTGGGATCTGTGATTGGTCACCAGTGATCACATGGTGCCTGAGCCAATCACAGCACAATGTACCATGTGATAGCCGCGGGCCAATCACATCATCACAATAGTAAACAATGAGTGACTTGATTATATATCAGCTCTGCTGGTAAGACTATATTCAAAGGGAAACAATCAACACTAAAATATGCATGGTCTGTTGACTTGATTTTCAAAGGCCTGGGCTTTGGGGTAATTGCTTTAATCCTGGCTACACTACTCAGAGCAGTGATAGCGAACCTTGGCACCCCAGATGTTTTGGAACTATATTTTCCATGATGCTCATGCACTCTGCAGTGTAGTTGAGCATCATGGGAAATAAAGTTCCAAAACATCTGGGGTGCCGAGGTTCGCCATCACTGACCTAGAGGCTCGCTGACCCGGCAGTGCATGCAGCATGCAGAACTGGGCTTCTTAGGCTCCAGTGGTTGTATAGTGTTTGTTTCATGTAATTAAATCTTTAAGTAGTAAAGAATCAGAAAAAAAACGGTAATTCTGGAGCCTGCAACCTTTCAAAATCAAGTCTGCAATAGCAACTTCTTTAACCGCTTCAATACCAGGCACTTTCACCCCCTTCCGGCTCAGGCCAGATTTCGGCTTTCCGCGCTGTCCCACTTTGAATGACAATTGCGCGGTCATGCAACACTGTACCCAAATTACATTTTAATCATTTTTTTCACACAAATAGAGCTTTATGGTGGTATTTAATCATCACTGGGTTTTTTATTTTTTACTTAAAAAATTAAAAAAGACTGAATTTTTTTTAAAAAAAAAGTGATTTTTCTCCTTCACTTATGGGCACTGAAGAGGGGGCACTAATATGCCACACTGATGGGCACTGATAGGAGGTACTGATGGGCACAGAAAGGCGGCACTTTTGGGTGGCACTGATGGGCAGCACAGGGGTATTTGATCAATTTTCAAATATGTATACCATAGTTTGTAGACTCTAGAACTTACAGTGCCTTGCAAAAGTATTCAACCCCTTTGGCTTTTTACCTATTTTGTCACATTACAGCCTTTAGTTCGATGATTTTTTAAATCTGAATTATATGTGATGGATCAGAACACTAAGTTGGTGAAGTAAAATTAGAAAAATATATACATAAAACAATTTTTCAGAAAAAAAACAAACTGATAATTGGCATGTGCGTATGTATTCACCCCCTTTGTTATAAAAAGCTCTGGTGCAACCAATTACCTTCAGAAGTCACATAATTAGTGAAATGATGTCCACCTGTGTGCAATCTATGCAATCTAAGTGTCACATGATCTGTCATTACATACCGTATATACTCGAATATAAGTCGAGTTTTTCAGCACATTTTTTTGTGCTGAAAGTGCCCCCCTCGACTTATACTCGAGTTAAGCACTTTTCTGCAGCAAAAAATTTCATTTTCCGAACCTACTTTGGGGCCCTGTATCTCAGGGCCACTTGGTGCTACGAACCCCAAATTTAGGGTGCAAACCTAGTGGAACTGGTACCACAACATATCCAAAGCTGAAGTTCCTAGAGCTAAGTGGCCCCGAGATACGGGGCCCCAAAATCTGTTCGGAAAATGTCATTCTCTGCTGCAGAAAAGTGCTTGACATTTTCTGAACCGATTTTGGGGCCCCGTATCTCAGGGCCACTTGGTGCTAGGAATAAATATGTTATGGAACTGGTACCATAACATATCCAAAGCTGGGGTTCCTAGCACTAAGTGGCCCTGAGATACGGGGCCCCAAAGTCGGTTCGGAAAATGTCATTCTCTGCTGCAGAAAAGTGCTTGACATTTTCTGAACTGATTTTTGGGGCCCTGTATCTTGGGGCCATTTGGTGCTAGAAACCCCTGGAAATTTTATGGTGCTAGTTCCACTGGGTTTGCACACGAAATTTGGGGCTCTTAGCACTAAGTGGCCACGAGATACGGGGCCCCAAAGTTGGTCAACTGTGTCCATCTGCAGCAATGTCATTTCGGGACCCTTTCTGTTCAGAGACCCCAAATTTTGGCTGCAGCTAGGGGGCATCTAGGAACCCTTAACTACTGAGTTTGAAGTTCAGGGGACCTATGGCTGCAATTGTGGGCACAGTGAGGCGTGCAAATGGGCACAGTGATGCTGCGAATGGGCCATGTTGACCCTCTTTTCCACTTACAGTAGCTGTGCATTTCTTACCCTCGTCTTATACTCGGGTCAATAAGTTTTTCCCATTTTTTTGTGGTAAATTAGGTCCTCGACTTATACTCGAGTATATACGGTATACACACGTTTTTGAAAGGCCCCAGAGGCTGCAACACCTAAGCAAGAGGCACCACTAACCAAACAATGCCATGAAGACCAAGGAACTCTCCAAACAAGTAAGGGACAATGTTTTTGAGAAGTAGAAGTCAGGGTTAGGTTATAAAAAAATATCCAAATCTTTGATGATCCCTAGGAGCACCATCAAATCTATCATAACCAAATGGAAAGAACATGGCACAACAGCAAACCTGCCAAGAGACGGCCGCACACCAAAACTCATGGACCGGGCAAGGAGGGCATTAATCATAGAGGCAGCACAGAGACCTAAGGTAACCCTGGAGGAGCTGCAGAGTTCCACAGCAGAGACTGGAGTGTCTGTACATAGGAGGACAATAAGCCGTACGCTCCATAGAGTTGGGCTTTATGGCAGAGTGGCCAGAAGAAAGACATTACTTTCAGCAAAAAACAAAATGGCATGTTTTGAGTTTGCGAAAAGGCATGTGGGAGACTCCCAAAATGTATGGAAGAAGGTGCTCTGGTCTGATGAGACTAAAATTGAACTTTTTGGCCATCAAAGAAAACGCTATGTCTGGCGCAAACTCAACACATCACATTACCCAAAGAAAACCATCCACACAGTGAAACATGGTGGTGGCAGCATCATGCTGTGGGGATGTTTTTTCAGCAGCCGGGACTGGGAAACTGGCCATAGTTGAGGGAAAGATGGATGGTGCTAAATACAGGGATATTCTTGAGCAAAACCTATACTGCTCTGTGTGTGATTTGAGGCTAGGTCGGAGGTTCACCTTCCAGCAGGACAATGACCCCAAACACACTGCTAAAGCAACACTTGAGTGGTTTAAAGGGAAATGTAAATGTGTTGGAATGGCCTAGTCAAAGCCCAGACTTTAATCCAATAGAAAATCTGTGGTCAGACTTAAAGATTGCTGTTCACAAGTGCAAACCATCCGACTTGAAGGAGCTGGAGCAGTTTTGCAAGGAGGAATGGGCATAAATCCCAGTGGTAAGATGTGACAAGCTCATAGAGACTTATCCAAAGTGACTTGGAGCTGTGATACCTGCAAAAGGTGGCTCTACAAAGTATTGACTTTAGGGGGGTGAATGCGCATTGACTTTTTTTCTGTTATTTTGTCCTATCTGTTGTTTGCTTCACAATAAAAAAAAATCTTCAAAGTCGTGGACATGTTCTGTAAATTAAATGATGCAAATCCTCAAACAATCCATGTTAATTCCAGGTTGTGAGGCAACAAAACACGAAAAATGCCAAGGGGGTGAATACTTTAGCAAGGCACTGTACATAGACTAAATAATATACACAGATTTGGGTTATTTTTTACCTAAAGAAACGTAGCAGGGTATGGGGTTCATTTACTCAAACTGGACTACTCACAATCTGGTGCAGCTGGACATGGTAGCCAATCAGCTTCTAACTTCAGCTTGTTCAATTAAGCTTTGACAATAAAACCTGGAAGCTGATTGGTTTCTATGCAGAGCTTCACCAGATTTTGCACTCTCCAGTAAATCTTCCCCTATGTGTCCTATTATGTGTGATTATGGAAATGTTTTTTTTTTTTTTTTTTTAGTCATTGCACATTTGAGGTATTTTGGAAAAAATATATATGTAACACATCTTGTAATTTTTTTTTAAAGTTTGCAAATAAAAAGAAAAAAATTATTATAAATAAAAAAAAAAAAAATCCCCCAAAAAACTAGAGTTATATTTTGATTGTTATATTAATTCTTCTATACATGGCAACAGCATTTATGAAAAAAACATGCCAATTGTTGGATACATGATGGAAAGAGGAAACTGAAGGCCATCTAGTTCGGGTTTACATTTACTTTAAATGCATGGAGGAAGGTGAGCAAAATGATCAGAATCATTTCTTCCAGAAGGAACAATCACTGTATACATCCGATCTGCCGGTCGCCTGAAACCTTAAATAACGCAAATATTTTCTTGAAAATATAAATTCTTTGTTTCTACTTCTGCTTTGTTGTAGTATTGCTGGTTATTGTCGTGTCATATAACAACCGTAGCAAATTGGGTGATAATTACATGATTCGTTGACTTTGCCGTGTTGAAATAGAGTATCTCTTACCATTGTACTAATCTCTTATATATAAATATAATAAAGAGTGCAGGCATTTCCATTGGCCTCTTACCCCTTTGAGATGTAATTGTTTGACGCACAGGCCCCACGCACTGTTTTATTTGTGTATATGTGGAGCCGGTGTTATATCCAACCCAATTATCCAGGAAAACAATCCCAACCTGCCCCAGGGACCTTCAGAAAAATAAATCTTTAAAGACCAGTAGATGATTTCTGTTATCTTTGTGTTAATAATAATTTAAAACATAATACATTTAATATGGATTATTACCCATCATTGGCTTGCATGTCCCCAGTAGCTAGCTGTACTTGAGAAAGACCATTTCCCCCCACCCCCACCCTAAGTGCACTACTACTTGGTCCACCCTAGGTGCACTACTACTTGGCCCACCCTAGGTGCACTACTTTTATCGAGTCACCTAGAGAAATGCTCCTTAAAGTACAATCATTGTGCTACACTACCAAGCTCAGCATATGTGGGCAACAAGTAAATACGACTTTTTCTATGTACAGTATCTCACAAAAGTGAGTACACCCCTCACATTTTTGACATTTTTGTAAATATTTTATTATATCTTTTCATGTGACAACACTGAAGAAATGACACTTGTCTACAATGTAAGTACAGCTTGTATAACAGTGTAAACTTGCTGTCCCCTCAAAATAACTCAACACACAGCCATTAATGTCTAAACCACTGGCAACAAAAGTGAGTACACCCCTAAGTGAAAATGTTCAAATTGGGCCCAAAGTGACAATATTTTGTGTGGCCACCATTATTTTCCAGCACTGCCTTAACCCTCTTGGGCATGGAGGTCACCAGAGCTTCACAGGTTGCCACTGGAGTCCTCTTTCACTCCTCCATGATGACATCACAGAGCTGGTGGATGTTAGAGACCTTGCGCTTCTCCACCTTCCATTTGAGGATGCCCCACAGATGCTCAATAGGGTTTAGGTCTGGAGACATGCTTGACCGGTCCATCACCTTTGCCCTAAGCTTCTTTAGCAAGGCAGTGGTCATCTTGGAGGTGTGTTTTGGGCCGTTATCATGTTGGGATACTTCCCTGTTGCCCAGTCTCCAAAGGGAGGGGATCATGCTCTGCTTTAGTATGTCACAGTACATGTTGGTATTCATGGATCCCTCAATGAACTGTAGCTCCCCAGTGCTGGCAGCACTCATGCAGCCCCAGACCATGACACTCCCACCACCATGCTTGACTGTAGGCACACACTTGTCTTTGAACTCCTCACCTGGTTGCCGCCACACACGCTTGACACCATCTGAACCAAATAAGTTTATCTTGGTCTTATCAGACCAAAGGACATGGTTCCAGTAATCCATATCCTTAGTCTGCTTGTCTTCAGCAAACTTTTTGCTGTCTTTCTTGTGCATCATCTTTAGAAGAGGCTTCCTTCTGGAACGACAGCCATGCAGGCCAATTTGATGCAGTGTGTGGCGTATGGTCGGAGCACTGACAGACTGACCCCCCCACCCTTTCAACCTCTGCAGCAATGCTGGCAGGTCATACGTCGATTTCCTAAAGACAAGCTCTGGATATGACGCTGAGCACGTGCACTCAACCACTTTGGTTGACCATGGCGAGGCCTGTTCTGAGTTGAACCTGTCCTGTTAAACTGCTGTATGGTCTTGGCCATGGTGTTGCAGCTCAGTTTCAGGGTCTTGATAATTTTCTTATAGTCTAGGCCAGTGATAGCGAACCTTGGCACCCCAGATGTTTTGGAACTACATTTCTCATTTCCAAAAGTGTAGTGTAGATGAGCATCATGGGAAATGTAGTTCCAAAACATCTGGGGTGCCAAGGTTCGCCATCACTGGTCTAGGCCATCTTTATGTAGTGATTGTGCAATCGTGACATGTGACGTCAAAAAGTTATAAAATAATTATATCAGATATGAATAAGCATCAATAACAAAGTCCATCCAAAAATTGGTGTAAAATCCTGATGTAAATCTTCATAACAAAAACGTGAGCAGCAAAATCCCTTCACCATCACTGAACAAAATACACCAATGTGCTCATGGAAATGGATGTCCGCTTACCAGATGTAGTTGACCAATTTAATTAAAAAAAGGTCAAATAGGCTTTAGCAAGATATTGCTTGCTGCAAGTGAAATATACCAGACTCTTGTCCTCACATCACAGGGTCTCACGCATGGGATATAAAATAGATGGAGAGGAACCAAATATAGTGTAACACCATTTATTGAGAAAAAAAGAAAAACAGAACATAGCCAAATGGCTACTCACATAGGAGGTGCCATCGCCCGGCACTGAGGCTGGAAAGCGTATCTAGGAACGAAAAATCCGATCTGTGGGAAAGATTTCCCAAATAATCACGGCAGCGGCGTGCGTTCCACCCTCGACGGACAGACGAACCACGGAGGCCGGAAGTGATGTAATTGCGTGACCAAGTACCGCCTCGACGTACGTTTCGTTTCACACGTCTTCAGGAAGCGTACTTGGTCACTATGGAGACAGTTTAAATAGAGTATCCAATTTGCATAAAGAGGAGGGGTTGAATGCTTCACAGCCTCAGCGCCGTTCATAGGACACCGTACAACCATCTCAAATAACAATTTAAACAACAAAGGTGGATTCGCTGCAGCAAATTAATTAACAATATGAATATCTGTATATATTATTAATGATGAAAAGCCAAGTTCCAATAATGAAACTAGGATAAAGAATGATCCGCCAATGCCTAATTTGTGAAAAATAGGACAATTCGAAAAATAAAAAATTAGATAATAAAAACTATTTTAAATATTCACCAGTCATAATGACTAGAGAATATGCAGCCGGCTAAAAAAGAGAGAGACTAGAACCCAACAGTTTATAAAAAAATACTGTATATCAAAAAAATTGGGATACTATTAATTATTTAGATCTTACTTTAACCAAACAAGGGAATAGGCTGGTTTCCAAAACATTTTTCAAGGCTACTGACCGTAATGGATTTGTGCCAGTAAACAGCTGTCACCATCCACAATGGCTAGGAGCCGTCCCTAAGGGTCAATATATGCGCATTAGGAGAAATTGTGATGATATTACTGATTACCATGCACAATCTGAGATCCTTACCCAAAGGTTTCAGGAGAAGGGTTATCCCCTCAAACATCTTTTAAAAACCAAAAATCAAGTTCTGGCCATGGATAGAGATTCCCTTCTAGTCCCTAAAGAAAAAGCCCCCTTTTTGGGGGACATTCCATTCATATCAGGTTTCCATCGCCAATATAGGGGTGTGGAAAAAATATTTCACAAATACTGGCCCATACTTCGTAAAGATAGAGATTTACAGAATCTACTCCCCCCTAAACCAAAGTTTATTTATAGACGTGCACCAGGACTTAGGAATATGATAGCCCCAAATGTGCCCGACCCCCCAAGAAAACTGTCTACTTTTTTGGATGGATCAGGCTTTCATTATTGTACTAGATGCAAGGCCTGCCGTACTACAAATAGAGCAGGGAAAAAGATTTCCAAATTTCACTCCAAGGTTACCCGACAAGAATTCTCCATAAAACCTCTGATTACATGCAACTCCAGCTATGTCACTTATGTGTTGGAGTGCCCCTGTTCAATCCAATATGTAGGTCGCACCACCCGCAAATTGAGAGTTCGTATCAACGAACATATAGCTAATATTTCTAAAGGTTATCTAAACCATAGTGTATCACGGCACTTCCGTATGGTCCACAATAGAGACCCTCGTTTACTTACCTTTTATGGTATAGATAAGATCACCCCCAACTGGAGAGGTACTGATCTTAAAAAGGCTGTTTCTCAGAATGAGACCCAGTGGCTGTACCGTTTACAAACGATGCAGCCACAGGGCCTGAATATCGAACTGGATTTAAATTGTTTTTTGACTAATGATTAGGTTTATGCTGGTTTTCTATTTGGACATAATTAATTAATTAATTAATTTTTTAACTGAGTTTTATCAATTAATTTTTTCTTTCTAATAACTCAAAATTATTTATATCCACAACATTAATTTATCATACAATCAATTTTATTTTTTATTTTTTATATATTATTTTATTATACTATTTAACAATTAATTTTTTATTTATTATTTTTTATTGTATAATCAATTTTTTTGATATACAGTATTTTTTTATAAACTGTTGGGTTCTAGTCTCTCTCTTTTTTAGCCGGCTGCATATTCTCTAGTCATTATGACTGGTGAATATTTAAAATAGTTTTTATTATCTAATTTTTTATTTTTCGAATTGTCCTATTTTTCACAAATTAGGCATTGGCGGATCATTCTTTATCCTAGTTTCATTATTGGAACTTGGCTTTTCATCATTAATAATATATACAGATATTCATATTGTTAATTAATTTGCTGCAGCGAATCCACCTTTGTTGTTTAAATTGTTATTTGAGATGGTTGTACGGTGTCCTATGAACGGCGCTGAGGCTGTGAAGCATTCAACCCCTCCTCTTTATGCAAATTGGATACTCTATTTAAACTGTCTCCATAGTGACCAAGTACGCTTCCTGAAGACGTGTGAAACGAAACGTACGTCGAGGCGGTACTTGGTCACGCAATTACATCACTTCCGGCCTCCGTGGTTCGTCTGTCCGTCGAGGGTGGAACGCACGCCGCTGCCGTGATTATTTGGGAAATCTTTCCCACAGATCGGATTTTTCGTTCCTAGATACGCTTTCCAGCCTCAGTGCCGGGCGATGGCACCTCCTATGTGAGTAGCCATTTGGCTATGTTCTGTTTTTCTTTTTTTCTCAATAAATGGTATTACACTATATTTGGTTCCTCTCCATCTATTTTATATCCCATGCGTGAGACCCTGTGATGTGAGGACAAGAGTCTGGTATATTTCACTTGCAGCAAGCAATATCTTGCTAAAGCCTATTTGACCTTTTTTTAATTAAATTGGTCAACTACATCTGGTAAGCGGACATCCATTTCCATGAGCACATTGGTGTATTTTGTTCAGTGATGGTGAAGGGATTTTGCTGCTCACGTTTTTGTTATGAAGATTTACATCAGGATTTTACACCAATTTTTGGATGGACTTTGTTATTGATGCTTATTCATATCTGATATAATTATTTTATAACTTTTTGACGTCACATGTCACGATTGCACAATTATTATTGTTCACTGATATTCAGGTTTATGAATTTTGTTCACTCAAGTTTATATACATGGGCAGGTTGATCTATATTTTTATATTTGAATTTTATTTCTTTTGATATATATGTACCCACTTTTTTACCTTTTTGTCCATTATCTAGCGCTCCCCAACCCCCTTCTGTTTCACATTTATGCATTTATGGAATTTTTTTCCATTTTTTGCTTAGGGTGTAGCTGCTTCACTTAGTTTTTTTACTTTATTTGGCGCGGAATTATTTATTATTTTCACCATCTTTATGTAGAGCAACAATTCATTTTTTCAGATCTACAGAGAGTTCTTTTGCATGAGGTGCCATGTTGAACTTCCAGTGACCAGTATGAGAGAGTGAGAGCGATAACACCAAATTTAACACACCTGCTCCCCATTCACACCTGAGACCTTGTAACACTAACGAGTCACATGACACGGGGGGGGGGGAGGAATGGCTAATTGGGCCCAATTTGGACATTTTCACTTAGGGGTGTACTCACTTTTGTTGCCAGCGGTTTAGACATTAATGGCTGTATGTTGAGTTATTTTGAGGGGTCAGCAAATTTACACTGTTATACAAGCTGTACACTCACTACTTTACATTGTAGCAAAGTGTCATTTCTTCAGTGTTGTCACATGAAAAGATAGAATAAAAGATTTACAAAAATGTGAGGGGTGTACTCACTTTTGTGAGATACTGTACATAAATATGTTAAAAGTGGTTGTAAGGGTTCAAGCTTTTTTTTAAACGCTCATGCACTCCGTGCTTGAAGGTAAAAAAACATTCTGTTTGCAGCAGCCCCCCTAATACCTACCCGAGCCCCATCTCGGTCCAGCGATGTGCAGGAGAGCAGCGGCTCTCCAAGGTCTCTCCCTCCTCATTGGCTGAGATAGCAGTGGGAGCCATTGGCTCCCACTACTGTCAATCATAGGTAGTGAGCCAGTAAGGAGAGAGTGGGGCTGGGCTGAGCCACGCTCCATGTGTGTGAATGGACACAGAAAGCAGTGGTTTAGGAGTGAGCGTGCTCGGGTGCCCCATAGTAAGGGGGTCGTCAGCAGGAGGGAGGTGTCAACAGTGCCAGTGGGGAACCTGGGAAGGAGAAGCAGCCGTTGGTAAGTCTTTATCTTAAGTCCAGTTTGTAAAGATACGGCTTCAGCGTGAACTCCTCCTGGCTGTGCTCCTCTGATATGTTTCGTCCCACCTAGATGGCTTAATCATATCCCTGCAGGTGGGGAGAAACATGTCAGAGGAACATAGCCAGGAGGAGTTCAGGTTGGAGCTGTATCTCTACCTCTCTATATAGTGGTTGGATACCCGTGTGCAGCTTCTCCATCTTCTGTTTTCCAATCTGTTTCTCCTAGCCTGGATGAGCTTGTTTGAACGTCAGCACCCGATCTGTGCTTTGGACTGCAGGGGGAAGTTTTGTAGTGCTTTTATGCGGCTCTCCAAGTTTTTTGTATACGGGTCACAGACTGTATTTTAGTTTTGGATAGAGATGAAAAGGTTTAGAAAGTCTATCAAGTTTTGTATTGCTGTCTGTGTCCTCATTGGAGAGATTCTCCCTCTTTATTTGTAATCAGGGACCTATTAGGCTGCCACAGCAGTCATGCTGGCCAAGGGCACCTCCCACCGTCCTCCTGCATCAAGAATCGGATTGGCCACTGTACTGTACAGTCTGTACACCTGTAGTTTGGAGAAACTCCACCATCTTGGTTGCTCACATTCTCCCAGCCCGAGGCCCACCTCCAGAAATAAAGGAATGTCCAGACGTTTAGCCTTTCTAACATTTTACTGTAAGCAGGAACAGGATGCACAAATATTACCAAAATACCAATATACCTCTTTGCACCTGACACTGTACAGTTCATATTCAGCTTTAACACGGGGATGCCGACCAGCATTTCCAGCTCCCTCACTGTACGTTCCCTTAGATGAGATCTCCAGTGGGCTTATACTGGGCCTGCCCTAAAGGTCTTCGTTCACGTGGACATTAATTTCATATACTGTTGTACTGCAGGCCACCTTTTCCTATTGACCTCTGCTCTCAAGCCCTTTCTGTCCTGATTTTAAAGGGCTAATCTAGTCCCACCCACAGTACACACCTGGGGGGGGGGGGGTTTCCCTAAAACGGGTACTGACCCCTGCTTACATATTTGTATTGGTGACCAATTTCACCAGGACAAAAAGTGACTGGACATCCAAAATGTTACAGGAACAGGAGGTGGGGGGATTTAACACAATTTCTTCTTACTTCCTGTTGTGTCTGCTGGACAGGAATTAAGAAGAGATCTCTATATTGAGACACAGACAGACACAAAAAATGTACATGAGTTTCAATCATTGCCTATGCTCACCATAAAAAAGCTTTTGGCTTTAGATATTTTTTTCAACTATGAGCCACAGACTTATAAGAGGTATGTAGCCAGTGAAGTCAAAACTACATACTCCTGTATGCTTGTTGAGGGTCAATGACTCTTTTTAACATTTTAAGAAGACTATACAGCAGTGAGTGGTCTCCAAACTGGCCCTTTTCTTGCTTTTATTTGCCCCTTGGGGCCATAATTCACGCCACTGACACCAATGAAGGGGCACAATTCCTCCCATTTATAGCAATGATGGGGCACAATTGCTCCCAATGACACCAACAATGGGGCCCAATGACACCCAACGATGGGGTACTATTCCTTTCAATGTGACCAACAATGGGGCCCAATGAAACCCAATGATGGGGCAATATTCCTCACAATGAGACTAAAAAATGGGACCAAATGATGGGGCACTATTCCTTCCAATGAGACCAACAATGGGGCCCAATGACACGCAATTATGGGGCACTGTTCCTTCCAATGAGACCAAAGATGGGGCACTATTATTTCCAATGAGACCAACAACGGGGCCCAATGACACTAATGATTCTGATTTTCTCCCAATAACACAAACAATGGGGTGATACCAATGATGGGGCCCAATTCTTCCCAGTGACACCAACAATGGGGTACAATTCTTCCCACTGACACCAATGATGAGGCACAATTACTCCCACTGAAACAAACAATGGGACATTATTTTTTCCCCACTGATATCAGGACTTTTTCTACTTCAATGGCCCCCTTAAAGTCTGAAGGACAGTAAACTGGCCCTTTGTTTAGAAAGTTCGGAGATCCCTGCTATACAGTATTTTCCATATAGCCATATCTTGAATTAGCTGAGATTAAACTAGATTACCATGGCAAGTAGAAAAACTCAACAATACTACTTTTATATCTCATCATTAACCATCTTTTGAACTAGGTATGTTTAGGTTGGATTGGTATCATGATATCAAATATGTAAATGGGAACGCTTTTGAAGCAGTCTTATGATGGCTTTTTTCACCTCTTGGTTCCTCAGGCTGTAGATAAGAGGATTTAACATTGGAGTCACCACCGTGTAGAATACAGAGGATACCTTTTCCTGTGTTTTGAGGATACTGGAGGATGGATGAAAGTAAGCACAGATAACGGAAACATAGAAGATGGTAGAACACATCAGATGTGAGGAGCAGGTGCTAAATGCTTTCCTCCTTCCAGCCACAGAGTTTATCCGTAAGACAGAATTCATGATGAAGATGTAGGAGACTAGGATAATTGTCATTGAACTGAAGCAACAAGAACCCCCAAAGACAAGGGTAACGATGGTGCAGGTGTGGATTTTGGAACAGGACAGCCTGGCCAGAGGAGGGATGTCACAGTAGAAGTGGTCTATAAGGTTAGCGTCACAGAATTCAAGACTGAATAGACTGCTGGTCTGTGCAACTGACTGCACAAAGGCAATAAAGAATGCGAGAATCACAAGACTGAGACATTTCTTATTAGTCATTACTGAGACATAGTGAAGAGGGTGGCATATAGCAACATATCGGTCATATGCCATGACTGAGAGGACCAAGATCTCTGCACATGCCAGTGCACAAACAAAGTAGAACTGAAGAGTGCAACCCATCAATGTGATTAATTTTCTCTCGGAAAGGAGGTCAGACAACATTTTAGGAGTAACTACTGAAGAGTAGAAGAGGTCCACCATAGACAGATATCTCAGTAAGTAGTACATTGGAGTGTGGAGGCTGGGTGAAATGCGTACCATTGCCATCATCCCAATGTTTCCAAGCATGACCACTATGTAAACCATTAAAAAGAGCACAAAGAGGAACAGGGCAACTAATTTATCATCAGTAAGACCAGAAAACTCAAACACGGTCACTTGAGTCTTGTTCTTCACACCCATGATGTTTTTGGTCTGAAACAGTTGAAATAAACGTCTAATTTGTTTATGAAAATAATATATGTAAAGATTATACAAACTGGTGTCTTACGGTAGATGTTAAAACATTGAGATTGTTTTTTAACAACTACTTTCCAACTGCAAGTCCCGTAATCATGCACTGCGGGGTTTATACATACTACGTGCCTCCCTGAGGCATGCAGAAGCACGGTCTGCAACTGTCGTGTCAACCAGACACACTGTGTGTAATTTTTTCATTTTCCAAAAAATTGTTACAAGAACTTAAAAAGAATCACCATGCCTCTTACTAAATACCTTGGACTGTCTACTTTTCAAAAATGGGTCATTTTGGGGTATTTGTACTGTCCTGGCATTGTAGGATCTTAAGAAATTAGACAGTCAGTAGATCAGGATTGATCAATTCTCAAATGAATATACCAGTTTGTGGACTCTATAACTTTCACACATACTAAATATTATACACTGATTTGGGTTATTTTTCACCAAAGACATGTAGCAGAATACATTTTGACCTAAATTTATGAAGAAAGATTATTTATTTGAAAAATTTTATAACAGAAACTAAAAAAAAGCGTGTTTTTTTCAAAATTTTGGGAATTTATTTTGTTTATATAGCAAAAAAAAACAAAAACCCAGCGGTGATCAAATACCACCAAAAGAAAGCTCTATTTGTGTGAAAAAATGATATCATTTCATTTGGGTACAGTGTTGCATGACCGAGCATTTACCAGTTAAAATAGCGCAGTGCTGAATAGCAAAATATGGTCTGGTCATGAAGGGGGTAAAACTTTCCTGGTCGTCAAGTGGTTAAAAATGTGTGGCTGTCATTGAGAATGTAAACTGACTCTGTGCATGAGGGGCCCCCCAAACCTGAAGTCCCCCGAGCCCTCCAAGGTCCAAATCTGACGTTATTAAAGTGTATATTTTTGCTGCGCACAAAGAACGAATGAGTACCAGGAACTTTAAAAAAATAACAAAAAGTAATACGGTTTATCTGAAAAAGCAGATTCCATAAGTCATACTCAATGTATATATTGTATATATACAGGTGCATCTCATGAAATTGGAATATCATCAAAAAATTAATTTATTTCAGTAATTCAATTACTAAAGTTAAACTCATATATTTATATAGACAGTACCTCACAAGAGTGAGTACACCCCTCACATTTTTGCTAATATTTTATTATATCTTTTCATGTGACAACACTGAAGAAATGACACTTTGCTACAATGTAAAGTAGTGAGTGTACAGCTTGTATAACAGTGTAAATTTTCTGTCCCCTCAAAATAACTCAACACACAGCCATCAATGTCTAAACCGCTGGCAACAAAAGTGAGTACACCCCCCTAAGTGAAAATGTCCAAATTAGGCCCAATTAGCCATTTTCCCTCCTCGGTGTCATGTGACTCATTAGTGTTACAAGGTCTCAGGTGTGAATGGGGAGCGGGTGTGTTAAATTTGGTGTTTGGCAAAGAATTCTCTGATGATCTGAAAAAACGAATTGCTGCTCTACATAAAGATGGCCTAGGCTGAAGAAGTTGAGTGCACGTGCTCAGCATCATATCCAAAAGTTGTCTTTGGGAAATAGATGTATGAGTGCTGCCAGCATTGCTGCAGAGGTTGAAGGGGTGGTGTCAGCCTGTCAGTACTCAGACCATACGCCGTACACTGCATGAAATTGGTCTGTTTGACTGTTGTCCCAGAAGGAAGCCTCTTCTAAAGATGATACACAAGAATGCCTGCAAACAGACTAAGGACATGGTTTACTGGAACCATGTCCTGTGGTCTGATGAGACCAAGATAAACTTATTTTGTTCAGATGGTGTCAAGTGTATGTGGCGGCAACCAGGTGAGGAGTACAAAGACAAGTGTGTCTTGCCTACAGTCAAGCATGGTGGTGGGAATGTCATGGTCTGGGGCTGCATTAGTGCTGCCCGCACTGGGGAGTTACAGTTCATTGAGGGAACCATAAATGCCAACATGTACTGTCACATACTGAAGTAGAGCATGATCCCCTCCCTTCGGGAGACTGGGCCACAGGGCAGTATTTCAACATGATAACATGACCTCAAACACACCTCAAAGACGACCACTGCCTTGCTAAAGAAGCTGAGGGTAAAGGTGATGGACTGGCCAAGCATGTCTCCAGACCTAAATCCTATTGAGCATCTGTGGGACATCCTCAAACGGAAGGTGGAGGAGCGAAAGGTCTCTAACATCCACCAGCTCCGTGATGCCGTCATGGAGGAGTGGAAGAGGACTCCAGTGGCAACCTGTGAAGCTCTGGTGAACTCCATGCCCAATAGGGTAAAGGCCAATAGGGTAAATGCAGTGCTGGAAAATATTGGTGGCCACAAAAAATATTGACACTTTAAACCCAATCTGGACATTTTCACTTAGGGGTGTACTCACTTTTGTTGCCAGCAGTTTAGACATTAATGGCTGTGTGTTGCGTTATTTTGAGGTGACAGCAAATTTACACTGTTATACAAGCTGTACACTCACTACTTTACATTGTAGCAAAGTGTCATTTCTTCAGTGTTGTCACATGAAAAGGTATAATAAAATATTTACAAAAATGTGAGGGGTGAGATACTGTAGATGCATTACACACAGTGATATATTTCAAGCATTTCTTTCTTTTAATTTTGATGATTATGGCCTACAGCTAGTAAAAACCCCAAATTCAGTATCTCAGCATATTAGAATATTACATAAGACCAATGAAAAAAGGATTTTTAATACAGAAATGTTGGCTTAGTGAAAAGTATGTCCATATACAGTATAGTATGGACTCAATACTTGGTTGAGGCTCCTTTTGCATGAATTACAGCATCGATGCAGTGTGGCATGGAGGTGATCAGCCCATGGTACTGCTGAAGTGTTATGGAAGCCCAGGTTACTTTGATAGCGGCCTTCAGCTCATCTGCATTGTCGGGTCTGATGTCTCTCATTTTCATCTTGACAATTCCCCACAGATTCTCTATGGGGTTAGGTCAGGCGAGTTTGCTGGCCAATCAAGCACAGTGATACCATGATCCATAACCCAGGTGTTGGTATTTTTGGCAGTGAGTCCTGCTGGAAAATGAAATCAGCATCTCCATAAAGCTGGTCAGCAGAGGGAAGCATGAAGTGCTCTGGAATTTCCTGGTAGAGGGCTGCTCTGATTTTGGACTTGATAAAACACTTTGGACCAACACCAGCAGATGACATGGCTCCCCAAATCATTACTGACTGTGGAAACTTCACACTGAACCTCATGCAACTTGGAAGTGTGAACTCTGTTGTGTCTCTGGGACAGGGAGTGAAGTTAAATGTCCCTGAAGAAACAGAGATAGGAAAAACCCTGAAAAAGCAAACAAAATAAACTTGACCTTTACCTACTGCACTGGTGTACTGCACTGGTGACAGTATGTAAAAAATAAAACTGTGGAAAAAAAATCTAATTATATTTAATTTCATTTTTCAAAAATTTGTGACAAAAAATTACGATGCCTCTTACTGGGCTGTCCACTTTTAGGTCCTCAAGAAATGAGAGCGGCCGTCAGTACATCGGGATTGATCAGTTTTCAAATATATATCCCATAGTTTGTAGAATCTAGAACTTTCACAAAGACTAAATAATATTCACTGATTTGGGGTATTTTTACCAAAGAAATGTAGCAGAATATATTTTGGCCTAAATTTATGAAGACATTTTTTAAATTATTATTTGTTTGCAAAATATTATAACAGAAAACTAAGAAAAAACGTTTTTTTTCCAAAACTTTCAGAATTTTATCAATTTATACAGCAAAAAAATTAAAAATCCAGTGATGATTAAATACCACCAAAAGAAAGCTCTAATTGTGTGAAACAAATGATATAAATTTCATTTGAGTACAGCCCTGGTCATGAAAGGGTTAAAACCTTCACTAAAAATGGATTTTATTTTTCTTAAAAAAAAAAAAAAACTAGTCCATTTGGCAATGTGTAGAAAACATGTGGGTTAAGAGGACTTGTTTCTGATGTTATTTATTGGAGAGACATATTATGGAGTTGATTTAATCAAACTGGAGTACTCACAATCTGGTACAGCTGAACTTTGAACTTTTTAGCCAATCAGCTTCTAACTTTAGCTTGTTCAATTAAGCTTTGACAATAAAACCTGGAAGCTGATTGGTTTCTATGCAGAGCTGCACCAGATTTTGCATGCTTCAGTTTTAGTAAATCTTCCCCTATGTGTCTTATTATGTGTGATTATGGAAATTAATTTATTTATCTATTTATTTAATTATTCATTTATTTTTTTAGTCATTATATATTTGAGTTATTTTGGATAATATATATATTAATATTTTTGTGTATACCTTATTGGTGTTGTATATATATATATATTGCTATGAATGGGTATTTTGGAACACGTCTTGTAAGTTTGCAAATAAAAAGAAAAAAAATATAAATAAAAAAAACGAAACCCCCCCCAAAAAAACCTAAATTATATTTTGATTGTTATATTAATTCATATACGTGGTAACAGCGTTTTTGGAAAAAAAAACATGACAATTGTTGGATACACGATGAACAGAGAAAATTGAATGTCTATCTAGTTCGGGTTTACATTTAATTGAAATGCATGGAGGAAGGTGAGCAAAAATAATCAGAACCATTTCTTCTAGAAGGAACAATCTGTATACACTGTATACATCCGATCTGCCGGTCGACTGAAACCTTAAAGGATGCAAATATTTTTTTCAAAATTAAATTCTTTGTTTCTTCTTCATTTGTTGTAGTATTGCTGTTTTTTTGTCATATAACAACTGTAGCAAATTGAGTGATATTTACATGATTCGTTGACTTTGCCGTGTTGCAATTTGAAGCGTCTCTTATCATTGTACTAATCTCCTATATATATATAAATATAATAAAGAACACAAGCATTCTCATTGTCCTTTTACTCCTTTGAGATGTAATTGTTTGACGCTCAGGCCCCACGCACTGTTTTATTTGTGTATATGTGGAGCCGGTGTTATATCCAACCCAATTATCCAGGAAAACAATCACAACCTGCCCCAGGGACTTTCATAAAAATAAATCTTTAAAGACCAGTAGATGATTTCTGTTAGCTTGTATTAATAATAATTTAATACAGAATAATTTAAAACTGATACATTTAATATGGATTATTACCTATCATTGGCTTGCATGTCCCCAGTAGCTAGCTGAACCTGAGGAAGACCATTTCCCCCCACCCTAGGTGCACAACTGCATTGCCCACAATAGGTGCACTACTACTTGGCCCACCCTAGGTGCACTACTACTTTGCCCACCCTAGGTGCACTACTTTTATAGAGTCACCTAGAGAAATGCTCCTTAAAGTACAATCATTGTGCTGCACTACCAAGCTCAGCATATGTGGGCAACAAGTAAATATGATTTCTTCTATGTAAATAAATATATTAAAAGTGGTTGTAAGGGTTCAAGTTTTTTTTTTAAACGCTCATGCACTCTATGCTTGAAGGTAAAAAACCTTCTGTATGCAGCAGCCCCCCTAATACTTACCCAAGCCCCATCTCAATCCAGAGATGTGCAGGAGAGCTGCATCTCTCCAAGGTCTCTCCCTTCTCATTAGCTGATAGGGATGAGCTTTGACTCGAACATCGCAGGTTCGACCTTTCATCGAATTGCGAACGATATGGGCTGTTCGCGCCAAATTCGAGTGGCGCATCACAGCCCATAATTCACTGCGGCATCGTAGTGCATTTCTGGCTGATGATTGGCCAAGCATGCACTATGACCCGCATGCTTGGCCGATCACAGCGCCGTCTGTACAGAGAGCCGTAATTGACCAAAGCCAGGGTGGCTTTGGCCAATTATGGCTCAGGGGGTTTAGTACATGCCCCACACTATATAAGAGAGAGAGAGAGAGAGACAGTGTCATTTGATTTAAGTTATATATATATATATATATATACTGTATTCAGTTTAGCTAGATCCGTTCCTGTTATTCTCTTCCTACTGACAGACAGGCAGGTGTTTTTACAGTATTTACAGCTACCTGAAGAAAATTGCTGGTGTTCTTCAGATCCTATTAGTCCTATTAGCTACAGTATTTACAGTTAGTGTAGTGCCTCCTCTGCACAGTGTGCACCTAAAGCTACCTGAAGAAAATTGGTGATGTTCTTCTGATTCTATTAGTACCGCAGGCAGTTGTAGTATTTACAAGTTAGTGTAGTGTATCCTCTGCACAGTGTGCACCTAAAGCTACCTGAAGAAAATTGGTGGTGTTCTTCTGATCCTATTAGTACCGCAGACAGCTGCAGTATTTACAAGTTAGTGTAGTGCGTCCTCTGCACAGTGTGCACCTAAAGCTACCGGTAGAAAATTGGTGGTGTTCTTCTGATCCTATTAGTACCGCAGGCAGCTGCAGTATTTACAAATTAGTGTAGTGCGTCCTCTGCACGGTGTACACCTAAAGCTACCTGAAGAAAATTGGTGGTGTTCTTCTGATCCTATTAGTACCACAGGCAGCTGTAGTATTTACAAGTTAGTGTAGTGCGTCCTCTGCACAGTGTGCACCTAAAGCTACCTGAAGAAAATTGGTGGTGTTCTTCTGATCCTATTAGTACCGCAGGCAGCTGCGGTATTTACAAGTTAGTGAAGTGCGTCCTCTGCACGGTGTGAACCTAAAGCTACCTGAAAGAAAATGGACGGTTTTCTTCTGATCCTATTAGTACTGCAGGCAGCTGCAGTATTTACAAGTTAGTGCAGTGCATCCTCTGCACAGTGTGCACCTAAAGCTACCTGAAGAAAATTGGTGATGTTCTTCTGATCCTATTAGTACCACAGGCAGCTGTAGTATTTACAAGTTAGTGTAGTGCGTCCTCTGCACAGTGTGCACCTAAAGCTACCTGAAGAAAATTGGTGGTGTTCTTCTGATCCTATTAGTACCACAGCAGCTGCAGTATTTACAAGTTAGTGAAGTGCGTCCTCTGCACGGTGTGAATCTAAAGCTACCTGAAAGAAAATGGGTGGTGTTCTTCTGATCCTATTAGTACTGCAGGCAGCTGCAGTATTTACAAGTTAGTGCAGTGCATCCTCTGCACAGTGTGCACCTAAAGCTACCTGAAGACAATTGCTGTTGTTCTGCTCCTATTAATACCATAGGCAGGCAGCTACAATATTTACAGTTAGTGTACTGTGTCCTCCGCACAGTGTGCACCTAAAACTACCTGAAGAAAATTGGTGGTGTTCTTCTGATCCTATTAGTACCACAGGCAGGCAGCTGCAATATTTACAGTTAGTGTACTGTGTCCTCTGCACAGTGTGCACCTAAAGCTACCTGAAGACAATTGCTGTTGTTCTGATCCTATTAATACCACAGGCAGGCAGCTACAGTATTTACAGTGATGCCCCGTACACACGGTCGGACTTTGTTCGGACATTCCGACAACGAAATCCTAGGATTTTTTCCGACGGATGTTGGATCAAACTTGTCTTGTATATACGCGGTTACACAAAGTTGTTGGAAAATCCGATCGTTCTAAACGCGGTGACGTAAAACACATACGTCGGGACTATAAACGGGGCAGTGGCCAATAGCTTTCATCTCTTTATTTATTCTGAGCATGCGTGGCACTTTGTCCGTCGGATTTGCGTACACACGATCGGAATTTCCGACAACGGATTTTGTTGTCGGAAAATTTTATATCCTGCTCTCAAACTTTGTGTGACAGAAAATCCGATGGAAAATGTGTGATGGAGCCTACACACAGTCAGAATTTCCGACAACAAGGTCCTATCACACATTTTCCATCGGAAAATCCGACCGTGTGTACAGGGCATTAGTGTACTGCGTCCTCTGCACAGTGTGCTACCTGAAGACAATTGCTGTTGTTCTGCTCCTATTAGTACCACAGGCAGGCAGCTGCAGTATTTACAGTTAGTGTACTGTGTCCTCTGCACAGTGTGCACCTAAAGCTACCTGAAGAAAATTGGTGGTGTTCTGATCCTATTAGTACCACAGGCAGCTGCAGTATTTACAAGTTAGTGTAGTGCATCCTCTGCACAGTGTGAACCTAAAGCTACCTGAAGAAAATTGGTGGTGTTCTTCTGATCCTATTAGTACCGCAGGCAGCTGTAATATTTACAAGTTAGTGTAGTGCGTCCTCTGCACAGTGTGCACCTAAAGCTACCTGAAGAAAATTGGTGGTGTTCTTCTGATCCTATTAATACTGCAGGCAGCTGCAGTATTTACAAGTTAGTGTAGTGCGTCCCCTGCACAGTGTGCACCTAAAGCTACCAGAAGAAAATTGGTGGTGTTCTTCTGATCCTATTAGTACCACAGGCAGCTGTAGTATTTACAAGTTAGTGTAGTGCGTCCTCTGCACAGTGTGCACCTAAAGCTACCTGAAAGAAAATGGGTGGTGTTCTTCTGAGCCTATTAGTACCACAGGTAGCTGCAGTATTTAGAAGTTAGTGTAGTGCATCCTCTGTACAGTGTGCACCTAAAGCTACCTGAAGACAATTGCTGTTGTTCTGCTCCTATTAATACCATAGGCAGGCAGCTACAGTATTTACAGTGTACTGTGTCCTCTGCACAGTGTGCACCTAAAACTACCTGAAGAAAATTGGTGGTGTTCTTCTGATCCTATTAGTACCACAGGCAGGCAGCTGCAGTATTTACAGTTAGTGTACTGTGTCCTCTGCACAGTGTGCACCTAAAGCTACCTGAAGACAATTGCTGTTGTTCTGATCCAATTAATACCACAGGCAGGCAGCTACAGTATTTACAGTTAGTGTACTGTGTCCTCTGCACAGTGTGCCCCTAAAGCTACCTGAAGAAAATTGGTGGTGTTCTTCTGATCCTATTAGTACCACAGGCAGGCAGCTGCAGTATTTACAGTTAGTGTACTGTGTCCTCTGCACAGTGTGCACCTAAAGCTACCTGAAGAAAATTGGTGGTGTTCTGATCCTATTAGTACCACAGGCAGCTGCAGTATTTACAAGTTAGTGTAGTGCATCCTCTGCACAGTGTGAACCTAAAGCTACCTGAAGAAAATTGGTGGTGTTCTTCTGATCCTATTAGTACCGCAGGCAGCTGTAATATTTACAAGTTAGTGTAGTGCGTCCTCTGCACAGTGTGCACCTAAAGCTACCTGAAGAAAATTGGTGGTGTTCTTCTGATCCTATTAATACTGCAGGCAGCTGCAGTATTTACAAGTTAGTGTAGTGCGTCCCCTGCACAGTGTGCACCTAAAGCTACCTGAAGAAAATTGGTGGTGTTCTTCTGATCCTATTAGTACCACAGGCAGCTGTAGTATTTACAAGTTAGTGTAGTGCGTCCTCTGCACAGTGTGCACCTAAAGCTACCTGAAAGAAAATGGGTGGTGTTCTTCTGAGCCTATTAGTACCACAGGTAGCTGCAGTATTTAGAAGTTAGTGTAGTGCATCCTCTGTACAGTGTGCACCTAAAGCTACCTGAAGACAATTGCTGTTGTTCTGCTCCTATTAATACCATAGGCAGGCAGCTACAGTATTTACAGTGTACTGTGTCCTCTGCACAGTGTGCACCTAAAACTACCTGAAGAAAATTGGTGGTGTTCTTCTGATCCTATTAGTACCACAGGCAGGCAGCTGCAGTATTTACAGTTAGTGTACTGTGTCCTCTGCACAGTGTGCACCTAAAGCTACCTGAAGACAATTGCTGTTGTTCTGATCCAATTAATACCACAGGCAGGCAGCTACAGTATTTACAGTTAGTGTACTGTGTCCTCTGCACAGTGTGCCCCTAAAGCTACCTGAAGAAAATTGGTGGTGTTCTTCTGATCCTATTAGTACCACAGGCAGGCAGCTGCAGTATTTACAGTTAGTGTACTGTGTCCTCTGCACAGTGTGCACCTAAAGCTACCTGAAGAAAATTGGTGGTGTTCTTCTGATCCTATTAGTACCGCAGGCAGCTGTAGTATTTACAAGTTAGTGTAGTGCGTCCTCTGCACAGTGTGCACCTAAAGCTACCTGAAGAAAATTGGTGGTGTTCTTCTGATCCTATTAGTACCGCAGGCAGCTGCAGTATTTACAAGTTAGTGTAGTGCGTCCTCTGCACAGTGTGCACCTAAAGCTACCTGAAGAAAATTGGTGGTGTTCTTCTGATCCTATTAGTACCGCAGGCAGCTGTAGTATTTACAAGTTAGTGTAGTGCGTCCTCTGCACAGTGTGCACCTAAAGCTACCTAAAGAAAAATGGTGGTGTTCTTCTGATCCTATTAATACTGCAGGCAGCTGCAGTATTTACAAGTTAGTGTAGTGCGTCCTCTGCACAGTGTGCACCTAAAGCTACCTGAAAGAAAATGGGTGGTGTTCTTCTGAGCCTATTAGTACCACAGGCAGCTGCAGTATTTAGAAGTTAGTGTAGTGCATCCTCTGTACAGTGTGCACCTAAAGCTACCTGAAGACAATTGCTGTTGTTCTGCTCCTATTAATACCATAGGCAGGCAGCTACAGTATTTACAGTGTACTGTGTCCTCTGCACAGTGTGCACCTAAAACTACCTGAAGAAAATTGGTGGTGTTCTTCTGATCCTATTAGTACCACAGGCAGGCAGCTGCAGTATTTACAGTTACTGTACTGTGTCCTCTGCACAGTGTCCACCTAAAGCTACCTGAAGACAATTGCTGTTGTTCTGATCCAATTAATACCACAGGCAGGCAGCTACAGTATTTACAGTTAGTGTACTGTGTCCTCTGCACAGTGTGCCCCTAAAGCTACCTGAAGAAAATTGGTGGTGTTCTTCTGATCCTATTAGTACCGCAGGCAGCTGTAGTATTTACAAGTTAGTGTAGTGCGTCCTCTGCACAGTGTGCACCTAAAGCTACCTGAAGAAAATTGGTGGTGTTCTTCTGATCCTATTAGTACCGCAGGCAGCTGCAGTATTTACAAGTTAGTGTAGTGCGTCCTCTGCACAGTGTGCACCTAAAGCTACCTGAAGAAAATTGGTGGTGTTCTTCTGATCCTATTAGTACCGCAGGCAGCTGTAGTATTTACAAGTTAGTGTAGTGCGTCCTCTGCACAGTGTGCACCTAAAGCTACCTAAAGAAAAATGGTGGTGTTCTTCTGATCCTATTAATACTGCAGGCAGCTGCAGTATTTACAAGTTAGTGTAGTGCGTCCTCTGCACAGTGTGCACCTAAAGCTACCTGAAGAAAATTGGTGGTGTTCTTCTGATCCTATTAGTACCGCAGGCAGCTGCAGTATTTACAAGTTAGTGTGGTGCGTCCTCTGCACAGTGTGCACCTAAAGCTACCTGAAGAAAATTGGTGGTGTTCTTCTGATCCTATCAGTACCGCAGGCAGTTGCAGTATTTACAAGTTAGTGTAGTGCATCCTCTGCACGGTGTGCACCTAAAGCTACCTGAAAGTAAATGAGTGGTGTTCTTCTGAGCCTATTAGTACCGCAGGCAGCTGTAGTATTTACAAGTTAGTGTAGTGCGTCCTCTGCACAGTGTGCACCTAAAGCTACCTGAAGACAATTGCTGTTGTTCTGCTCCTATCAATACCATAGGCAGGCAGCTAAAGTATTTACAGTTAGTGTACTGTGTCCTCTGCACAGTGTGCACCTAAAACTACCTGAAGAAAATTGGTGGTGTTCCTCTGATCCAATTAGTACCACAGGCAGGCAGCTGCAGTATTTACAGTTAGTGTACTGCGTACTCTGCACAGTGCGCACCTAAAGCTACCTGAAGACAATTGCTGTTGTTCTGCTCCTATCAATACCATAGGCAGGCAGCTACAGTATTTACAGTTAGTGTACTGTGTCCTCTGCACAGTGTGCACCTAAAACTACCTGAAGAAAATTGGTGGTGTTCCTCTGATCCTATTAGTACCACAGG
This sequence comes from Lithobates clamitans, assembly GCA_037952925.1. NCBI lineage: Eukaryota > Metazoa > Chordata > Amphibia > Anura > Ranidae > Lithobates > Lithobates clamitans. The sequence goes on from JBBGZY010001513.1 coordinate 479,403, forward strand.
CAGGCAGCTACAGTATTTACAGTTAGTGTACTGCGTCCTCTGCACAGTGTGCACCTAAAGCTACCTGAAGACAATTGCTGTTGTTCTGATCCTATTAATACCGCAGGCAGGCAGCTGCAGTATTTACAGTTAGTGTACTGTGTCCTCTGCACAGTGTGCACATAAAGCTACCTGAAGAAAATTGGTGGTGTTCTTCTGATCCTATTAGTACCAAAGGCAGGCAGCTGCAATATTTTACAGTTAGTGTACTGTGTCCTCTGCACAGTGTACACCTAAAGCTACCTGAAGAAAATTGGTGGTGTTCTTCTGATCCTATTAGTACCGCAGGCAGCTGTAATATTTACAAGTTAGTGTAGTGCGTCCTCTGCACAGTGTGCACCTAAAGCTACCTGAAGAAAATTGGTGGTGTTCTTCTGATCCTATTAATACTGCAGGCAGCTGCAGTATTTACAAGTTAGTGTAGTGCGTCCCCTGCACAGTGTGCACCTAAAGCTACCTGAAGAAAATTGGTGGTGTTCTTCTGATCCTATTAGTACCACAGGCAGCTGTAGTATTTACAAGTTAGTGTAGTGCGTCCTCTGCACAGTGTGCACCTAAAGCTACCTGAAAGAAAATGGGTGGTGTTCTTCTGAGCCTATTAGTACCACAGGTAGCTGCAGTATTTAGAAGTTAGTGTAGTGCATCCTCTGTACAGTGTGCACCTAAAGCTACCTGAAGACAATTGCTGTTGTTCTGCTCCTATTAATACCATAGGCAGGCAGCTACAGTATTTACAGTGTACTGTGTCCTCTGCACAGTGTGCACCTAAAACTACCTGAAGAAAATTGGTGGTGTTCTTCTGATCCTATTAGTACCACAGGCAGGCAGCTGCAGTATTTACAGTTAGTGTACTGTGTCCTCTGCACAGTGTGCACCTAAAGCTACCTGAAGACAATTGCTGTTGTTCTGATCCAATTAATACCACAGGCAGGCAGCTACAGTATTTACAGTTAGTGTACTGTGTCCTCTGCACAGTGTGCCCCTAAAGCTACCTGAAGAAAATTGGTGGTGTTCTTCTGATCCTATTAGTACCACAGGCAGGCAGCTGCAGTATTTACAGTTAGTGTACTGTGTCCTCTGCACAGTGTGCACCTAAAGCTACCTGAAGAAAATTGGTGGTGTTCTTCTGATCCTATTAGTACCGCAGGCAGCTGTAGTATTTACAAGTTAGTGTAGTGCGTCCTCTGCACAGTGTGCACCTAAAGCTACCTGAAGAAAATTGGTGGTGTTCTTCTGATCCTATTAGTACCGCAGGCAGCTGCAGTATTTACAAGTTAGTGTAGTGCGTCCTCTGCACAGTGTGCACCTAAAGCTACCTGAAGAAAATTGGTGGTGTTCTTCTGATCCTATTAGTACCGCAGGCAGCTGTAGTATTTACAAGTTAGTGTAGTGCGTCCTCTGCACAGTGTGCACCTAAAGCTACCTAAAGAAAAATGGTGGTGTTCTTCTGATCCTATTAATACTGCAGGCAGCTGCAGTATTTACAAGTTAGTGTAGTGCGTCCTCTGCACAGTGTGCACCTAAAGCTACCTGAAAGAAAATGGGTGGTGTTCTTCTGAGCCTATTAGTACCACAGGCAGCTGCAGTATTTAGAAGTTAGTGTAGTGCATCCTCTGTACAGTGTGCACCTAAAGCTACCTGAAGACAATTGCTGTTGTTCTGCTCCTATTAATACCATAGGCAGGCAGCTACAGTATTTACAGTGTACTGTGTCCTCTGCACAGTGTGCACCTAAAACTACCTGAAGAAAATTGGTGGTGTTCTTCTGATCCTATTAGTACCACAGGCAGGCAGCTGCAGTATTTACAGTTACTGTACTGTGTCCTCTGCACAGTGTGCACCTAAAGCTACCTGAAGACAATTGCTGTTGTTCTGATCCAATTAATACCACAGGCAGGCAGCTACAGTATTTACAGTTAGTGTACTGTGTCCTCTGCACAGTGTGCCCCTAAAGCTACCTGAAGAAAATTGGTGGTGTTCTTCTGATCCTATTAGTACCGCAGGCAGCTGTAGTATTTACAAGTTAGTGTAGTGCGTCCTCTGCACAGTGTGCACCTAAAGCTACCTGAAGAAAATTGGTGGTGTTCTTCTGATCCTATTAGTACCGCAGGCAGCTGCAGTATTTACAAGTTAGTGTAGTGCGTCCTCTGCACAGTGTGCACCTAAAGCTACCTGAAGAAAATTGGTGGTGTTCTTCTGATCCTATTAGTACCGCAGGCAGCTGTAGTATTTACAAGTTAGTGTAGTGCGTCCTCTGCACAGTGTGCACCTAAAGCTACCTAAAGAAAAATGGTGGTGTTCTTCTGATCCTATTAATACTGCAGGCAGCTGCAGTATTTACAAGTTAGTGTAGTGCGTCCTCTGCACAGTGTGCACCTAAAGCTACCTGAAGAAAATTGGTGGTGTTCTTCTGATCCTATTAGTACCGCAGGCAGCTGCAGTATTTACAAGTTAGTGTGGTGCGTCCTCTGCACAGTGTGCACCTAAAGCTACCTGAAGAAAATTGGTGGTGTTCTTCTGATCCTATCAGTACCGCAGGCAGTTGCAGTATTTACAAGTTAGTGTAGTGCATCCTCTGCACGGTGTGCACCTAAAGCTACCTGAAAGTAAATGAGTGGTGTTCTTCTGAGCCTATTAGTACCGCAGGCAGCTGTAGTATTTACAAGTTAGTGTAGTGCGTCCTCTGCACAGTGTGCACCTAAAGCTACCTGAAGACAATTGCTGTTGTTCTGCTCCTATCAATACCATAGGCAGGCAGCTAAAGTATTTACAGTTAGTGTACTGTGTCCTCTGCACAGTGTGCACCTAAAACTACCTGAAGAAAATTGGTGGTGTTCCTCTGATCCTATTAGTACCACAGGCAGGCAGCTGCAGTATTTACAGTTAGTGTACTGCGTACTCTGCACAGTGCGCACCTAAAGCTACCTGAAGACAATTGCTGTTGTTCTGCTCCTATCAATACCATAGGCAGGCAGCTACAGTATTTACAGTTAGTGTACTGTGTCCTCTGCACAGTGTGCACCTAAAACTACCTGAAGAAAATTGGTGGTGTTCCTCTGATCCTATTAGTACCACAGGCAGGCAGCTGCAGTATTTACAGTTAGTGTACTGCGTCCTCTGCACAGTGTGCACCTAAAGCTACCTGAAGACAATTGCTGTTGTTCTGATCCTATTAATACCGCAGGCAGGCAGCTGCAGTATTTACAGTTAGTGTACTGTGTCCTCTGCACAGTGTGCACATAAAGCTACCTGAAGAAAATTGGTGGTGTTCTTCTGATCCTATTAGTACCAAAGGCAGGCAGCTGCAATATTTTACAGTTAGTGTACTGTGTCCTCTGCACAGTGTACACCTAAAGCTACCTGAAGAAAATTGGTGGTGTTCTTCTGATCCTATTAGTACCGCAGGCAGCTGTAGTATTTACAAGTTAATGTAGTGCGTCCTCTGCACAGTGTGCACCTAAAGCTACCTGAAGAAAATGGTGGTGTTCTTCTGATCCTATTAATACTGCAGGCAGCTGCAGTATCTACAAGTTAGTGTAGTGCGTCCTCTGCACAGTGTGCACCTAAAGCTACTTGAAGAAAATTGGTGGTGTTCTTCTGATCCTATTAGTACCGCAGGCAGCTGCAGTATTTACAAGTTAGTGTTGTGCGTCCTCTGCACAGTGTGCACCTAAAGCTACCTGAAGACAATGGCTGTTGTTCTGATCCTATTAATACCACAGGCAGGCAGCTGTATTCACAGTTAGTGTACTGTGTCCTCTGCACAGTGTGCACCTAAAGCTACCTGAAGAAAATTGGTGGTGTTCTTCTGATCCTATTAGTACCACAGGCAGGCAGCTGCAGTATTTACCGTTAGTGTACTGTGTCCTCTGCACAGTGTGCACCTAAAGCTACCTGAAGAAAATTGGTGGTGTTCTTCTAAACCTATTAGTACCATAGGCAGGCAGCTGCAGTATTTACAGTTAGTGTACTGCATCCTCTGCACAGTGTTCACCTAAAGCTACCTGAAGACAATTGTTGTTTTGCTCCTATTAATACCACAGGCAAGCAGCTATAGTATTTACAGTTAGTGTACTGTGTCCCTTGCACAGTGTGCACCTAAAGCTACCTGAAGAAAACTGGTGGTGTTCTTCTGATCCTATTAGTACCACAGGCAGGCAGCTGCAGTATTTACAGTTAGTGTACTGTGTCCTCTGCACAGTGTGCACCTAAAGCTACCTGAAGACAATTGCTGTTTTTCTGCTCCTAGTAATACCACAGGCAGGCACCTACAGTATTTACAGTTAGTGTACTGTGTCCTCTGCACAGTGTGCACCTAAAGCTACCTGAAGAAAATTGGTGGTGTTCTTCTGATCCTATTAGTACCACAGGTAGGCAGTTGATTCTGCTAGCTGCAGTATCAGTATATATATATATATATATATATATATATATATATATATATATATATATATATATATATATATATATATACATCCCAGCTTTGTGCAGCTACATCTCACTGCAGGCCATTAGTATGTCTGGAAGGCCAACAAGGAGAGGCAGACAGTCACATGCCAATAAAAGAGGGCAAGCAGGCTTTGTGTCTTGAGGCAACAGTGCTGGTCGTGGAGACGGTGCATCTTCATCAGCACGTGGCCTTGTCCTTTTTTTGGCAGCTGGCCGTGTTGAGCCGCAACATGCGGAAGACTTGATAGAGTGGATGACCAAGCCATCCTCAACCTCCACATCCACTCTCACCCAGGCTCGGGGTACTATGTTTGGCAAAGCAGCTGCCAATGCAGTCTCTTCCCTCAGCTCAATGGCATCAGTCACTCCTTCCCTAGCCCCACCATGTCCTCCTGAGGAGTTCCCCCGAACTGTTTGACCACAGTGTTGGGTACATGCTCCAGGAGGATGCCCAGCGCTTTGAAGGCTCAGATGATGGTACCCAGCTAGAGGAAGGCAGTAACGTGAGCCCAGAGAGGGGGGGTGCCCAAGAAGGACAGCAATCTGGCAGTTGTATTCCCCCAGCTGCAGCATACTGACAGATTTGCTCTAGTGATGAAGAGGGAGGGGATGATGAGATCACTGAATCCACGTGGGTGCCTGATAGGAGAGAGGAGGAGGAGGCACATCTCCAATGAGGCAGGATGCCCTCCAGGGGCCAGCTTAAGGGCAGCACACCGACTGCATCACACCACAGAGCTCCGCATGTGCAGGGCGCTGCTGTCTCTGCGCTTTATTCCAAAAGTTCTTTGGTGTGGGCCTTTTTTGAGACGAGTGCATCAGATCCCACTGCTGCTATTTGCAACATATGTCTCAAGCATATTTCGCGTGGCCGAAACATCACCCGCTTGGGCACCACATGCTTGACCAGACATATGTCGACATGCCATGCAGTTAGTTGGCAAGCGTACCTAAAAGACCCACACCAAAGAGCAAAGCAGACCTCTCCTTGCTCCTCATCAGCTGGGATCTCCAACCCCACTATACTTTCAGTCCTTTCTGAAACCTGAAGGTGTAGAATTAGGTGTGTCACAGCCAAGTACTTGCGGGCAATCTGCTATCGTTACACCGACGTCAGATTGTACCAGGCAAATTTCCCTGCCCCAGCTGCTGCACCGCCGAAAGAAGTTCGCTCCCAGCCATCCACATGCCCAGTGGTTGAATGCTAGCTTGGCTAAATTGCTAGCACTTCAACTGCTGCCTTTTCAGTTAGTAGACTCTGCCTCCTTCCGTGAGTTTGTGGAATGTGCGGTTCCTCAGTGGCAGGTTCCCAAATGCCACTTTTTCTCATGAAAGGCGATTCCGGCTCTCTACCGACATGTGGAAGGCAATGTCTTGGCCTCGCTGGACAGGGCGGTCAGGGGTAAGGTGCATATTACCGTTGACTCATGGTCCAACAGGCATGGACAGGGATGTTACCTATCTTTCACTGTGCACTGGGTGACTCTTCTGGCAGCTCGGAAGGATGCAGCACAGGGTGCAGTAGTGTTGGAGGTTGTTCCGCCAACACGCCTCCAAAATTCTACTAGTGGTGATTCTGCCACACCTCTCTCCTCCACCCCACCTCTTCTTCTTCCTCCATGGCCTCTTCCTGTTCTGATTTTTCCTCGGAACCAGTGGTGCTCCACAGGCATTCAAGGGGCTATGCAAGCACGTAGGTAAAAAGATGCCATGTGGTGCTTGAGCTGGTGTGCTTTGGGGACAGGAGCTACATTGGGGCAAAGATTCTGTCAGCTCTGCAGGGGCAGGTTCAGAGGTGGTTGATGCCATGCCAGCTTAAGGCAGGTATGGTGGTTTGCGACAATGGCACCAACCTCCTCTCCGCCCTCCAACAGGGACAACTGACCCATGTGCCCTGTTTGGCTCACGTCCTTAACTTGGTGGTGCAGCGGATTTTGGGCAGGTACCCGGGTTTGCAGGATGTCCTGAGGCAGGCCAGGAAAGTCTGTCTGCATTTCCGCCGGTCATATAATGCCAGTGCTCGGCTGGCTGACCTCCAAAAGCAATTTAACCTGCCCAAGAACCGCCTAATCTGTGACATGCCCACCAGGTGGAACACAACGTTGGCCCTGCTGCAGCGGCTGCACATGCAGCAGAGGGCCACCTCCGGAAGGATCCTCGTATTCATGGTATCAACAGGAGGGATGATTACTTGCTAGCAATCCTCCTTGATCCACGTTACAAGGGTAAGGTTGCGGACCTTATCTTGCCGTCGCAGAGGGAGCAAAGGATGAAACATCTTCGGGAGGCCTTGCAGAAAAGTTTGTGCAATGCGTTTCCAGAGCCTGGGAGATTACAATTTCCTGGTCCTCCTGGACATCGTGTTGCTGATGCTTCAGTCAGTCACAGAAGGAATGGTGGAGAAGGTGGCCATCTGAGCAATGTGTTCAGGAGGTTCCAGCAACCATCGCCAGCGTCTGATTCACATGGTGCAGGATTACCTAGGGGTAAGATCAGACTTGGCCACCATTCCCACCGAAAATCCTCTGGGTTACTGGGTCTTGAGCATGGATCACTGGCCAGAGCTTGCACAGTATGCAATTGAGCTACTGGGCTGTCCTGCATCCAGCGTTCTTTCTCAACGCACATTCAATGCTGCTGGAGGCTTTGTAACTGATCATAGGGTGCGCCTGTCCACCAAATTGGTCCATCGGCTGACCTTCATTAAAATGAATCAGTCTTGGATCACCAGCTACCAAGCACCTGATGCTGATGTAACTGATTGATTTTTTTTTAAATGTGAGATCCCTTGAAGACTGCCTATTCTGATGCTGAGTGACTATCCTGTCATGCTGAGTCACAATCCTCTTTCTCCTCCATTTTCATGCTGATAGCTTGTAAGAACATTTTTGGTTCTGGGCACTGCCACCAGTGGCCAAGGCCCAATTTTTCTGCCCCTGTTTAACAGGGGTGTGTAATTACAATTTTTGATGCAATACTTTGCAGCAGGGCTCATTCCTGCGCTCCAACTAGAGTATCTGTGAGGGGTTGCAGTGTTGTGGCACCAGCACCAGTGCCTAAGGCCCAATTTTTTAGCCCCTGTTTAACAGGGGCGTATAATTACAATTTTTGATGCAATACTTTGCAGCAGGGCTCATTCCTGCGCTCCAGCTATAGTATCTGTGAGGGGTTGCAGTGTTGTGGCACCAGCACCAGTGCCCAAGGCCCAATTTTTTTTTTTTTTTACTTTTAATATTTTTATTGCTTTAATTATATATAACAATATTTCAGGTTACATAAAATGTTTGATACACTCTGTCGGATGAAAATTCAAGTTGATACAGGTATTCAGTAAATACATATAGAGGTGTTTGAACTAAACATAGCATAGTAGAGGTATTAGATGGAGCAGCCCCATGAATGTAAAATTCAGGGTCCAAGGGAGACCAGAGAGATAAGACCATCAGAACTCACTGACTGATATCAGCGGGCAAACATACCTGTGTAATTAAGCCAAGGAGGAATTAGAGTTTTAATAGACTGTTAAGTATCCAGGACAGGACGTTTCTCCACCCCATGGGGAACTCGCTATGGAGTAGACCTACCCAGATGAAGCCTCTGGATTATATATTGGTCACAGGAATTGGTAAATCTTGTCTACCCTGTTCTGCCCTTTTCAGTATCATAATGACAGTCATGGTGCAAAACTAAGTCATGAATCAATTACTTAGTTCGGAATGTGATTGGACGGAAGACTCCAGGGTCCACACATTCCAGCCTCAGCCTATGCATTCAAAAGTGCAGTTAAATTTAATGGAAGAAAGAGAGACAATGCCTAAACTCGGCCAACGTGCCCCTGTATCTAGTGTAACAGTGGTGGTACTCCATCGCCAAGTTATGAAGAAGAGGGAAGAGAAGTGAGAGGGAAAGGAAATAGAAGAAAAAGAAAAGTGAGCAACGAAAAGAGAAATAGTGACAGTAGGAGGAAAGGGAAGGAAGGTCACCTAGAGTATGTTGGATTATTCGGGGATATCCGCTAAACTGGAAGTATTGGAACTCCTATGTATGTAGCCCAGGGTTCCCAAATTGAATCAAATTTGTGGGTTTTGTCAAGCAATTTGCTAACAATCTTCTCCTGGGCCATGATCCAGGATATCTTACCTTTAATCGCTATTATTGGCACCGAGTGTCTTTTCCAATGCCTGGCAATAGTAATTTTGGCACCCAAAAGCACATAAAAGATCAAGGATTGTTTGTGTTTGGGAATGTTATCTACTTGGGCATTGAGAAGTGCTATTTCTGGAGTCTGTGGGATATCCATTCCCGTGATTTTCCGTGCTATGTGAAAAAAACAGTTCCAGAAGCTCCGGAGTCGTGGACATGTCCACCAAACATGGAACAATGATCCCTCATGACCACATCCTCTGAAACATAATGGGGATGAATCTGGAAATATTTTGGCCAGGGTGGTAGGCACTTGGTACCAACACGTGATAATTTTAATACTAGCTTCCATAAGAGAGATGTTCAGGATGCCCTTGATTGATCTGTGAAAGCCTTGATACCAGTCATTCAAGTCCCACTCAATTGCCAGGTCTTGTTCCCACCTTAGGGCGTAGGGAGGTTTGTTGATACTACTGGCAAGCAAGGTGTAGATAATGGAGATACCTCCCCTCTGATCCTTTATGTTGGAACACCATGTCTCATAGGCAGTTAGGGTAAGGGGTTCAGAGGTATCAGGCCATTTGGTACGAAGGAAGTGGATAATTTGTAACAATTTATATCTTTCTGAATCAGGCATTTCTAATTTATTTTTGCAAATTCCGATAGTGAGGGGCCCATTGGCATTTACAAAGTGTCCAATTCGGTATAGGCCTTTATCAAGCCACCATTTGAAAGCAAGTATGTTTTGGCCTGGGGGAAATTCTGGGTTGTTAAATAGGTGGGCGAGAGGACGAATGTGTGATGTTAGGGAAGCGTTCTTTTGCAATCTGTCCCACAAGGTCCCAACATCAAGTGAGAGAGTGTTGGGGCTAATATTGTTGGTCTTAGGCGGGGAGGAGCCCAGAGCAAGAAATCTATTGTGTGTCGTGGGGTTGCTTGCCTTTCCATCCGTATCCAGTCTGGTTTTGGGCCCCTGGACAATGCTATGGAGATTTGGGCGATTTGCGCTGCCTGGTAATACCACCAAACGTTAGGAAGAGCAAGTCCACCTTGGGTTTTTAGTCTATAAAGTGTTTCCTTGGAGCATCTTCTACCTTTGGAACCCCAGATGAATTTCAGGATGGAGGATTGGAATCGCATGAGTTGCGCTTTTTTCAGTGGGATAGGAAGCGAACGAAAAATGTACAGGAGACGAGGAAGCAGGGTCACTTTTATGGAGTTCACTCTACCCAGCCAGGATAGATCATGTTTTGACCACACGGACATGTCTGCCTCCAGTTTTTTGAACATCGGGGGATAGTTGGCAACGAATAATGTTTCGTATGAAGAAGTTAGGTTGATGCCTAGGTAAGGAATATGTGAGGAACACCAAGTGAAAGGAAAATGTATCTGTAGGCGTTTAAGGAGGTCTGGGGGTACTGAGATGTTTAGGGCAGCGGATTTGGAGACATAGACACGGAGACCCGAGGCATTCCCAAACTGTTCTAGGAGCTTAATAATATTAGGGGTGGAAATAAGGGGTGATGTGATGAAGAGGAGTAGATCATCAGCGAATAAGGCACATTTATGTTCCTGCAGACCACAAGTGACTCCTCTGATATCTGGATGGGTACGTATGGCGATTGCGAGGGATTCTATTGCGATTGCAAAAATCAGGGGCGATAACGGGCATCCCTGCCTTGTGCCTTTTTCTATTGGGAATGTGTCCGAATATCTGCCCTGCAATTTCACCTTGGAGTAGAGTAGAAGGAGTGTAGAGTACCTAGGAAGATAGGGCTGAAACCCCATCTCTCCAGAACCCCAAAAATATATGGCCATGTGACTGTGTCAAATGTTTTTTGTAGACCAATGGAAAGCAAAAGTCCCTCCTGAGGGGAACCTTTGTCCCACTGTGATCTTAAGAGTGACACTACATCAATCGCCCTTCTCACCTGGTCAGGGCCCTGTCTCCCCCGGATAAATCCCGATTGGTCTTGGTGAACATAATGAGGTATGAATGAGGACAAACGGTTTGCTAAAATTTTTGTTAGTAACTTGAGATCATTATTGATCAGAGAGATCAGGCGATAGTTGCTAGGAAGAGAGGGGTCTTTTCCCGGTTTGGGTATAAGTGAAACATATGCCAGGTTCAGGGATTTATCCAGGGGAGAACCTTTTTGAAGGAAATTAAAGAACCTGGCCAGGTAAGGGGACAGGATGTCAGAGAATTTTTTGTAATAGCCCACAGAGAATCCATCCGGACCTGGGGCGGATCCCTGTTTAAGATATTTGATGGTATCACAGATTTTCTTGGAGGTAATGGGTTGTTCTCATAAGTCAATGTGCTCCCTTGAAAGTTTGGGGAGTGAGATGGAGTCAAGAAATTCTTCAGGGGAGGAGTTTGGACTTGATTCGTTTTTTCTATAAAGGGATGCATAGAAGTCATGGAAACATTCCATAATACTTTGAGGATTTTGTGTGTGTGTGCCTGAGGGTAATCGAATTTTGGGAAAAGCCAACTGACGAGGTTTGGGAGAGAACTTGGCGGCTAATTTGGACCCGATCTTATCTTTTTGAAGATAAAACCTAGCCCCCGTCCAACGGAGGTGCTTCTCAGCCTCCGTAGTGAGGGCCAGGTTCAGCCTGAACCTATCTGCTTCTAGTTATTGTTGAGATGACTGAGTGTGTTCACGTTTGTTACACTGTTGAGACTCCTGATATTCTTTCATAAGATTCTCAATCTCGGCTCTGTGTTCTTTTTTAATGCGGGAAGAAAGCTGAATGAGCTTGCCCCGCATTACTGCTTTGTGGGCAACCCAAAGAGTAGCCGGGGAAATCATCTCTGTGTCATTTGTGTGAAAGTAATCATTGAGTTCCTTTGCTAGCATGGTGCAGTGCACCGGATTACTTAATAACGATTCATTAAGCTGCCATTTAAATTCCTTTTGGGTGTTATTGGCTTGGCGTATTGTGAGAATGACCATGGAGTGGTCCGAGATAGGTGATTCTTTGATCAAGGATTTTACCGCTAGGGGAATGTGTGTCGCTTGGAGGAAAACATGATCTATCCTGGCATAGGTCTGGTGCAGGGCAGAGAAGTGCGTATAGTCTTTGGTGCATGGGTTGAGTTCCCTCCAGATATCAACTACTCCTGAGTCAAAGAGGAGTTTGGCAATTTTTAGACTGATTTGTCTAGATTTTTTTTCCGATTTGTCTAGAGCCAGATCGAACGCTATATTCGAGTCTCCTCCCAGAATGATGATTCCCTCTAGTTGAGAAGAGAGGGACTGCATCATTGAGGCAAAGAATTTATCTTGCGCCTTATTCGTTGAGTAGTAGGAGACAAAAGAATATAGTGTTCCATCGATGGTGCCCTTAACCAGAATGTATCTGCCTGATGGGTCCCTATGTGACATAGCGAAATTTAAGTGTTTGGAAAAACAAATGGCTACCCCTTTTGTTTTGTTCTCCCCATTGGAGAGAAAAAATTAGGGGAAGTGTTGGTGTAGAAAAGAAGGGTTATAGGGTCTAGGGAAGTGGGTCTCCTGGAGCAAAAGAATATTGGATTTTTGGGATTGATATAGTTTAAAGAGTTTTCTTCTTTTTATAGGGGAATTAATGCCTTGAACATTATGTGATACTATGCGTATTAGAGGAGGTTTTGTATCATTTACGTGCATGAATCAGAGAGGAGGTATGTACCATAACCGAGTGGGACTTACCTTGTGGTAGGCACCCGAACATCTTTGATCCGGTAGTGAATGGACTTCTAGGTGACCTTCGAGGGAAGAGAGGAGAAAGAACGAAGGATGAAGAAGAAGATGAGGACCATCTAAGAAGAAGCAAGAAGTAGAAAACATGTTAACAATACATAACCAATGAGATAAAATTACCAAACTCAAGTAGCATGTGAGAACCCATTCTCACACACCAACATTCTTTTGTCTTAAATAAAAACAAATAAAGAAAAACAGCCCCCCTATAAACTAGGGGGGTAAACAGTCACCGCCTGAGAAGAGCGATAAATACTCTTCCCGGTCAGAGACAAGTGGAGGCGCATGACATCCGCTCTGGCCGCCTCCCAGCACCAAAACATTTTAGTGTATGTGGGCAGGGCCCCTAACAATGTACTCATAGTGAGCAAACCACCCGAGCTGCTGAGCCGTCCGTGACCCTTAAAACAGGGGCCATTTTGGGAAGACCCAGAAGTTCGGGGGGGGCCACCACATTCTAGAAGGGAACAAGAATAATTTAAGCATACTGTGTGGGGGAGGAAATACTGTCCTAGATTATGGACTACTATTATATGTTTAAGCTGACTATGTAAGGAATACCGAGCACAATATTGTGTCGTATATTTATGTAGGTGTCTATATATGTTGCAAAAGGAGAAGAAGAAAAAACTATTAATCTAAGAATTTTCCAGAAAGCAACCAGAACAAGAACAGTTTCGTGGTTAAAACTCAAGGAGTCAAAAAGAGAAGAAATAAAAAAAAAATACAAAATGTTTGTAATCAGGAGCAAACGTTCCAAAAGGAAAACCTCCTGACTATGTAGTCGGGCAAAGAGGTGCTACGTCTAGCGCAGCCATCAGGTCATGGAGAAAACGAGTTCCTCAGAGGATCCGGATGGATCAAGTAAGATGGAAAGCGGGTCCGAAAGGAACCCTGTCCTTAAGCTGTGGTTAAGGAGGCCTGGATTCCTTGGATTTCTTAGACAGGTGCTTCTGCCACATAGGGGCGATGGGGCTGGATGGTGGTGGTCTCTTGGAAGAAGAATTGGGCCCTCTGCCTGAAGGCGCGGATTCTGGTTCTTGGGAGATAAGACCCAGCTGGAACAAAAGCTTTTCCCCCTCCAGGAACAATGAGAAGCCGTATGATTTATTGTTGAAAGCGAAAGATAGGCGAAAGGGAAAGGACCATCTGTAGGTGATCGCTTTCTGGTTAAGCACCAACAGGAGTGGTTTGAGCGTTCTTCTTTTTTGTATGGTAAGTGGGGATAGGTCCGCAAAGACTTGTATGGGATGGCCTTGGAACATTAGTGCCCCTTCAGCACGTGAACGTTGCATCACCTCCTCCTTCACTTTGTAAAAATGAGGTTTTACTATGATGTCTCTCAGGAGGCCATCTTGGCGAGGAGGTTGTAGAGCTCTGTGGTGGTGATCTGGGATTTTGGGGATCAGTTCCTTGATAAATGATCGCACAATGTGGTCAGTGTCTTCAAGGGATTCAGGGACTCCTCTAATGCGGAAATTATATCTTCTCGAACGATTTTCGAGATCGTCAATTTTAGAAATTGTGATCTCAAGTTGGTCTTGTAAATCTTGAATTCTGGCCGTGTTCTGGTTCACCCTAGTCACAGTTTGGTCTGCTTTGGCTTCTATTGTTTCGAATCGTGCCCCCAATTGCTGTAAGTCAGCATGGATGGCTTTAGTGATTTGGTTGGCAGTTTGTGTAAGACCTCTGGATAGCATGGTAGCAAACATGGTCATCAACACAGAAAAGTCCTGTGGAGAGGATAGAAGGCCCTGTGTGAATGCTGTGCCTGCCTCTGGGGAGGCCATGAAATCTTCCAAGGGGAGAGGGCCATATCATCCAGGGTCCTGCCTATCAGGGACTCAGTGGAGGTGGGAGAAAGATATCCAAGACAGTATGCACTTACTGTGGGGCCCGCCGGCCCTGCAGAGCTGTCTTCCATGGCTGAACAGGAGTCCCTCCTTTCCTGCTCTGTCTCCCGATCTCCACCTCGTGCAATCACGGCCAGCGCCATCTTGGCTGAGGCTGCGGGTCCCGGGTCAGAGGATAAAGCCATGGACAAGTCTCTCCTCGCCGAACTCCCCGCCATCCTGGGGCTCCCTGGTGTATCCCCTTGCCGTAGGGGTAGATATGAGCTGGGGTTCTGTGCGGTGCAGAGCTCTCGGATTAAGTGTCCATCTGACGAGCTGCCGCGCATGCACCCTGCCAAGGTCCAATTTTTCAGCCCCTGTTTAACAGGGGCGTATAATTACAATTTTTGATGCAATACTTTGCAACAGGGCTCAGTCCTGCACTCCAACTCTAGCATCTGTGAGGGGTTGCAGTGTTGTGGCAATTTTTCTGCCCATGTAATTACAATTTTTGATGCAATACCTTGCAGCAGGGCTCATTCCTGCACTCCAACTAGAGTATCTGTGAGGGATTGCAGTGTTGTGGCACCAGCACCAGTGCCCAAGGCCCAAATTTTCAGCCCCGGTTTAACAGGGGCATATAATTACAATTTTTGATGCAATACTTTGCAGCAGGGCTCATTCCTGCGCTCCAACTATAGCATCTGTGAGGGGTTGCAGTGTTGTGGCACCAGTGCCTAAGGTCCAATTTTTCTACCCCTGTTCAACAGGGACATGTAATTACAATTCTTGATCTAATATATCACAGCGAGGCCCATTTTTGCACCCACCAAGAGTAACTGTGAGGGCTTACAGTGTTGTGGCAACACCACCACCAACACCACCACCAAAGGCCCAATTGTTCTGCCCCTGTTCAACAGGGACATGTAATTACAATTCTTGATCTAATATTTTACAGCAGGGCCCGTTCCAGCGCCCACCAAGATTAACTGTGAGGATTTACAGTGTTGTGGCACCAGCACCACTACCACCACCACCACCAAAGGCCAAATTTTTCTACTACTGTTCAACAATGTCATGTAATTACAATTCTTGATCTAATATTTCACAGCAGGGCCTGTTCCTGCGCCCACCAAGAGTAACTGTGAGGGCTTAAAGTGTTGTGGTAACACCAACACCTAAGGCCCCAATTTCTGCAGAGTATATAGGGCAGACCCCTACTTTCAAACATCCAACTTACAAACGACTAATACTTCCAAATGGAAGGAGACAACAGGAAGTGAGATGAAATCTACCCCTAGGAAGGGAAATTCTCTCCTGTAAGAGTTAATATGGGAAAAACGTGTCTCTTCTTCACTGATGCTTTATCACCAATCCTTGTTTCACTAAAAACCCCAAATTTTCAAAAAACATTTGTCATTTGGACAGAAAGTGAGGTGAAATCTTCTGAAGAGGTGCATAGACAGAAAAACAAATGTTACAGGGGTGATAACCCTTCCCTATGTTATCCAAAATGCTTAAAAATAGATTTTTTGGCTAGAGCTACACTTTAAAAACGTACCAGTTCAAAATTACAAACAAATTCTACTTAACAACAAACCTACAGTCCCTGTCTTGTTTGCACCACCTGTATACTGCTGTTCAGAGGCCCCGCCCCTTTCCTTTTTTTAATTTGGGTGCGGGGTTCCCCTTAATATCCATACAAGACCCAAAGGGCCTGGTAAAGGACTGGGGGGTGGGGGGGTACCCATGCCATTTGTCTCACTGATTTTCATCCATATTGCTGGAACCCGGCATTACATTAAACCCGCAAGCAGTTTTAAATGACTTTTATTCCTTTAAAAATGTAATTTTGTGCAGGGACTGTTCTAAGCATGGGAAACACGCGCCACTTTACAGGCATACTATAGACACCCCCCAGATACGATATTTAAAGGAATATTTCACTTTTTTTTTCACTTTAGGCATCATTAAAATCACTGCTCCCGAAAAAACAGCTGTTTTTAAAACTTTTGTTTGCATTGATACATATCCCCTGGGGCAGGACCCGGGTCCCCAAACCCTTTTTAGGACAATGACTTGCAAATTAGCCTTTAAAATTAGCACTTTTGATTTTGAATGTTCGAGTCCCACAGACTTTAATGGGGTTCTAAAGTTTGCGTGTACTTTCGGTCCCTTCGCAGGTTCTGGTGCCAACCGAACCGGGGGTGTTTGGCTCACCCCTATTGGCTGAGATAGCAGTGGGAGCCATTGGCTCCCACTACTGTCAATCATAGGTAGTGAGCCAATAAGGAGAGAGTGGGGCTGCGCTGAGCCACGCTCCATGTGTGTGAATGGACACAGAAAGCAGTAGCTCGGGAATGAGCGTGCTCGAGTGCCCCATAGTAAGGGGGTGCTCGGCAGGAGGGAGGTGTCAACAGTGCCGGTGGGGAACCTGGGAAGGAGAAGCAGCCATTGTTAAGTCTTCTTAAGTCCAGTATGTATTTTAGGAAAACAGAAGGTGGACCACACACCGGAACCCAGCCACTATGTAGAGAGGTATGCTATGTAGAGAGGTAAAGATACGGCTTCAGCCTAAACTCCTCTTGGCTATGCTGCTCTGATATGTTTCGTCCCACCTAGATGGCTTAATCATATCCCTGCAGGTGGGGAGAAACATGTCAGAGGAACATAGCCAGGAGGAGTTCAGGTTGGAGCTGTATCTTTACCTCTCTATATAGTGGTTGGATTCCCGTGTGCAGCTTCTCCATCTTCTGTTTTCCGATCTGTTTCTACTAGCCTGGATGAGCTTGTTTGAACGTCAGCACCCGATCTGTGCTTTGGACTGCAGAGGCAAGTTTTGCAGTGCTTTTATGCGGCTCTCCAAGTTTTTTGTATATGGGTCACAGACTGTATTTTAGTTTTGGATAGAGATGAAAAGATTTAGAATGTCTATCAAGCTTTGTATTGCTGTCTATGTCCTCATTGGAGAAATTCTCTGTCTTTATTTGTAATCAGGGACCTAATATGCTGCATCAGGAATGAGATTGGCCACTGTACTGTACAGTCTGTACACCTGTAGTTTGGAGAAACTCCACCATCTTGGTTGCTCACATTCTCCCAGCCCGAGGCCCACCTCCAGAAATAAAGGAATGTCCACACGTGTAGCCTTTGTAAAGTTTTACTGTAGCAGGAACAGCATGCACAAATATTTCCAAAACACCAATATACCTCTTTGCACCTGACATTGGTAACATTGTATAGTTCAAATTCAGCTTTAGCACGGGGATGTCGACCAGCATTTCCAGCTCCCTCACTGTAGGTTCCCTTAGATGGGATCTCCAGTGGGCTTATACTGGGCCTGCCCTGAAGGGCTTTGTTCACGTGGACATTCATTTCATATACTGTTGTACTGCAGGCCACCTTTTCCTATTGACCTCTGCTCTCAAGTCCTTTCTGTCCTGATTATAAAGGGCTAATCTAGTCCCACCCACAGTACACACCTGGGGGGAGGGATTTCCCTAAAATGGGTATTGACCCCTGCTTACATGTTTGTAATGGTGACCAATTTCACCAGGACAAAAATTGATTAGACATCCAAAATGTTATCGGAACAGGAGGTGAAGGGATTTAACACAATTTCTTTTTACTTCCTTTTGTGTCTGCTGGACAGGAATTAATAAGAGATCTCTATAGTGAGACACAGACAGACACAAAAAATGTACATGAGTTTCAATCATTGCCTATGCTCACTATAAAAATGGTTTTGGCTTTAGATATTTTTTTCAACTATGAGCCACAGACTTATAAGAGGAATGCAGCCAGTGAAGTCAAAACTACATACTACTGTATGCTTGTTGAGGGTCAATGACTCTAACATTTTCAGAAGACAATACAGCAGTGAGTGGTCTCCAAACTGGCACTTTGCTTGCTTTTATCTGCCCCCTAGTGCCATAATTCTCTCCACTGACACCAATGAAAGGGCACAATTCCTCCCATTTATACCAATGATGGAGCACAATTGCACCCAATGACACCAACTATGGGGCCCAATGACACCCAACGATGGTGCACTGTTCCTCCCAATGAGACCAACAATGGGGCCAAATGATGGGGCACTATTCCTTCCAATGAGACCAACAATCGGGCCCAATAAAACCCAATGATGGGGCACTATTCCTTCCAATGAGACCAACAATGGGGCCCATTGACACGCAATTATGGAGCACTGTTCCTCCCAATGAGATCAACAATGGGGCCCAATGATGGGACACTATTATTTCCAATGAGACCAACAACGGGGCCCAATGCCTCTAATGATGGGGAACAATTTCTCCCAATAGCACAAACAATGGGCTCCAATGACACCAATGATGGGGCCCAATTCTTTCCAGTGACACCAACAATGGGGTGCAATACCTCCCACTGACACCAATGATGAGGCACAATTACTCTCACTGAAACAAACAATGGGAAATTATTTTTCCCCCACTGATATTGGGACCTTTTCTACTTCAATGGCCACAGTCTGGCCCCCTTAAAGTCTGAAGGACTGTAAACTGGTCCTTTGTTTAGAAAGTTTGGAGATCCTTGCTATACAGTATTTTCCATATAGCCATATCTTGAATTAGCTGAGATTAAACTGGATTACCATCACAAGTAGAAAAACTCAACAATGACTACTTCTATATCTCTTTCCAGACAGGTTATCATTAACCATCTTTTGAACTAGGTATTTTTAAGTTGGATTGGTATCATGACATCACATATGTGAATGGGAATGCTTTTGAAGCAGTCTTGTGATGGCTTTTTTCACTTCTTGGTTCCTCAGGCTGTAGATAAGAGGATTTAACATTGGAGTCACCACCGTGTAGAATACAGAGGATACCTTTTCCTGTGTTTTGAGGGTAATGGAGGATGGATGAAAGTAAGCACAGACAACTGCAACGTAGAAGATGGTAGAACACATCAGATGTGAGGAGCAGGTGCTAAATGCTTTCCTCCTGCCAGCCGCAGAGTTTATCCGTAAGACAGAATTCATGATGAAGATGTAGGATACTAGGATAATTGTCATTGAAATTAAGCAACAAGAACCTCCAAAGAAAAGGGTGACAATGGTGCAGGTGTGGATTTTGGAACAGGACAGCCTGGCCAGAGGAGGGATGTCACAGTAGAAGTGGTCTATAAGGTTAGAGTCACAGAATTCAAGACTGAATAGACTGCTGGTCTGTGCAACTGACTGCACAAAGGCAATAAAGAATGAGAGAATCACAAGACTGAGACATTTCTTATTAGTCATTACTGAGACATAGTGAAGTGGGTGGCATATAGCAACATATCGGTCATATGCCATGACCGAGAGGACCAAGATCTCTGTACCTGCCAGTGCACAAAAGAAGTAGAATTGAAGAGTGCAACCCATGAATGTGATTAATTTTCTCTCGGAAAGGAGGTCAGACAACATTTTAGGAGTAACTACTGAAGAGTAGAAGAGGTCCACCAAAGACAGATATCTGAGTAAGTAGTACATTGGAGTGTGGAGGCTGGGTGAAATATATACCATTGCCATCATCCCAATGTTTCCAAGCACGGCCACTATGTAAACCATTAAAAAGAGCACAAAGAGGAACAGGGCAATGAATTTATCATCAGTAAGACCAGAAAGCTCAAACACGGTCACCTGAGTCTTGTTCTTGATACCCATGATGTTTTTGGTCTGAAACAGTTGAAATAAACATCTCATTTGTTTATGAAAATAGTATATGTAAAGATTATACAAACTGGTGTCTTACAGTAGATGTTAAAACATTGAGATTGTTTTTTAACGACTTTCCAACCACAAGTCCCGTACCTGTGCACTGCAGGGCTTATACATACTATGCGCCTCCCTGGGGCATGCAGAGGCACGGTCTGCAACTGTCGTGTCAACCAGACCCAGCGGATTGTGGTGCTCGGTATCGGGCCGCTGTGAGCTGTGTGTAATTTCTTAATTTCCAAAAAATGGTGACAAGAACTTCAAAAAAATCACCATGCCTCTTACTAAATACCTTGGACTGACTACTTTTCAAAAAAGGGTCATTTGGGGGGATTTGTTCTGTCCTAGCATTATAGGATTTTAGGAAATTAGATCAGTTAGGCAGTAAGTAGATCAGGATTGATCAATTCTCAAATGTATATACCATAGTTTGTGGACTCTTATGCCCCGTACACACGGTCGGATTTTCCGATGGAAAATGTGTGATAGGACCTTGTTGTCGAAAATTCCGACCGTGTGTGGGCTCCAGCACACATTTTCCATCGGATTTTCCGACACACAAAGTTTGAGAGCTTGCTAAAAAATTTTCCGACAACAAAATCCGTTGTCGGAATTTCCGATCGTGTGTACACAAATCCGACGCACAAAATGCCACGCATGCTCAGAATAAATAAAGAGATAAAAGCTATTGGCTACTGCCCCATTTATAGTCCCGACGTACGTGTTTTACGTCACCACGTTCAGAATGATCGGATTTTCCGACAACTTTGTGTGACCGTGTGTATGCAAGACAAGTTTGAGCCAACATCCGTCGGAAAAAATCCTAGGATTTTGTTGTCGGAATGTCCGATCAATGTTCGACCGTGTGTACGGGGCATTACTGTTACACAGACTAAATATTATACACCGATTTTTGTTAATTTTCACCAAAGACATGTAGTAGAATACATTTTGATCTAATATTATGAAGAAAGATTATTTATATGAAAAAATTTATAACAGAAACTAAAAAAAAAAAGTGTTTTTTTCAGAATTTTGGGAATTTTTTTTGCTTATATGGCAAAAAAATAACTACCCAGTGGTGATAAAATACCACCAAAAGAAAGCTCTATTTGTTGTGAAAAAAATAATGTTATTTCATTTGGGTACAGTGTTGCATGACCGAGCAATTACCAGTTAAAATAACGCAGTGACGAATAGCAAAATATGGTCTGGTCATGAAGGGGGTAAAACTTTCCTGGAGGTCAAGTGGTTAAAAATGTGTGGCTGTCATTGAGAATGTAAATTGACTCTGTGCTGGAGGGCCCCCCAAACCTGAAGTCCCCCGAGCCCTCCAAGGTCCAAATATGGCCCTAATCAGAGTGTATATTTTTACTGCGCACAAAGAATGAATGAGTACCAGGAACTTTAAAAAAATAACAAAAAGTAAAACTGTTTATCTGAAAAAGCATATTCCATAAGTCCTACTCAACGTATATATTTAATATATATACAGGTGCATCTCATGAAATTAGAATATCATCAAAAAGTTAATTTATTTCAGTAATTCAATTAAAAATCTCATATATTTTATATACAGTACCGCTCAAAAGTGAGTACACCCCTCACATTTTTGTAAATATTTTATTATATCTTTTTAATTGACAACACTGAAGAAATGACACTTTGCTACAATGTAAAGTAGTGAGTGTACAGCTTGTATAACAGTGTAAATTTTCTGTCCCCTCAAAATAACTCAACACACAGCCATTAATGTCTAAACCGCTGGCAAAGTGAGTATACCCCTAAGTGAAAATGTCCAAATTGTGCCCAATTAGCCAATTTCCCTCCCCGGTGTCATGTGACTCGTTAGTGTTACAAGGTCTCAGGTGTGAATGGGGAGTAGGTGTGTTACATTTGGTGTTATTGCTCTCACTCTCTCATACTGGTCACTGGAAGCTCAACATGGCACCTCATGGCAAAGAACTCTCTGAGGATCTGAAGAAAAGAATTGCTGCTCTACATAAAGATGGCCTAGGCTATAAGAAGATTGCCAAGACCCTGAAACTGAGCTGCAGCATGGTGGCCAAGGCCATACAGCGGTTTAACAGGACAGGTTCCACTCAGAACAGGCCTCGCCATGGTCGACCGAAGAAGTTAAGTGCATGTGCTCAGCATCATATGCAGGAGTTGTCTTTGGGAAATTGACATATGAGTGCTGCCAGCATTGCTGCAGAGGTTGAAGGGGTGGGGGGTCAGCCTGTCAGTGCTCAGACCATACGCCGTATACTGCATCAAATTGGTCTGCATGGCTGTTGTCCCAGAAGGAAGCCTCTTCTAAAGATGATGCACAAGAAAGCCTGCAAACAGTTTCCTGAAAACAAGCAGACCAGGGACATGGATTACTGGAACTATGTCCTGTGGTCTGATGAGACCAAGACACTTATTTGGTTTAAATGGTGTCAAGCGTGTGTGGTGGCAACCAGGTGAGGAGTACAAAGACAAGTGTGTCTTGCCTACAGTCAAGCACGATTGTGGGAGTGTCATAGTCTGGGACTGCCTGAGTGCTGGCGGCACCGGGGAGCTACAGTTCATTGAGGGAACCATGAATGCCAACATGTACTGTGACATACTGAAGCAGAGCATGATCCCCTCCCTTAGTAGACTGGGCCGCAGGGCAGTATTCCAACATAATAATGACCTCAAACACATCTCCAAGACGACCACTGCCTTGCTAAAGAAGCTGAGGGTAACAGTATTGGACTGGCCAAGCATGTCTCCAGACCTAAACCCTATTGAGCATCTGTGGGGCATCCTCAAATGGAAGGTGGAAGAGCGCAAGGTCTCTAAAATCCACCAGCTTCATAATGTCCTCATCGAGGAGTGGAAGAGGACTCCAGTGGCAACCTGTGAAGCTCTGGTGAACTCCATACCGAAGAGGGTTAAGGCAGTGCTGGAAAATAATGGTGGCCACAAAAAATATTAACACTTTGGGTCAAATTTGGACATTTTCACTTAGGGATGTACTCATTTTGTTGCCAGTAGTTTAGAAATGAATGGCTGTGTGTTGAGTTATTTTGAGGGGACAGCAAATTTACACTGTTATACAAGCTGTACACTCACTACTTTACATTGTAGCAAAGTGTCATTTCTTCAGTGTTGTCACATTAAAAGATATAATAAAATATTTACAAAAATGTGAGGGGTGAGATACTGTAGATGCGTTACACACAGTGATATATTTTAAGCATTTCTTTCTTTTAATTTTGATGATTATGGCCTACAGCTAGTAAAAACCCAAAAATCAGTATCTCAGAATATTAGAATATTACATAAGACCAATGAAAAAAGGATTTTTAATACAGAAATGTTGGCTTACTGAAAACTATGTCCATGTACAGTACAGTATGCACTGAATACTTGGTCGGGGTTCCTTTTGCATGAATTACGGCATCAATGCGGCGTGGCATGGAGGCAATCAGCCTCTGGCACTGCTGAAGTGTTATGGAAGCCCAGGTTGCTTTGATAGCGGCCTTCAGCTCATCTGCATTGTCGGGTCTGATGTCTCTCATCTTCTTCTTGACAATACCCCACAGATTCTCTATGGGGTGTAGGTCAGGCGAGTTTGCTGGCCAATCAAGCACAGTGATACCATGGTCCATAAAACAGGTGTTGGTATTTTTGGCAGTGAGTCCTGCTGGAAAATGAAATCAGCATCTCCATAAAGCTGGTCAGCAGAGGGAAGCATGAAGTGCTCTGGAATTTCCTGGTAGAGGGCTGCACTGACTTTCGCCTTGATAAAACACTTTGGACCAACACCAGCAGATGACATGGCTCCCCAAATCATCACTGACTGTGGAAACTTCACACTGGACCTCATGCAACTTGGAAGTGTGAACTCTGTTGTGTCTCTGGGACAGGGAGGGAAGTTAAATGTCCCTGAAGAAACAGAGATAGGAAAAACCCTGAAAAAGCAAACAAAATAAACTTGACCTTTACCTACTGCACTGGTGTACTGCACTGGTGACAGTATGTAAAAAATAAAACTGTGAAAAAAAAATCTAATTATATTTAATTTCATTTTTCAAAAATTTGTGACAAAAAATTACGATGCCTCTTACTAAATACCTTGAACTGTCCACTTTTAGGTCCTCAAGAAATGAGAGCGGCCGTCAGTACATCGGGATTGATCAATTTTCAAATATATATCCCATAGTTTGTAGAATCTAGAATTTTCACAAAGACTAAATAATATTCACTAATTTGGGTTATTTTTTACCAAAGAAATGTAGCAGAATATATTTTGGCCTAAATTTATGAAGAAAAATTAATTGTCTGCAAAATTTTATAACAGAAAACTAAGAAAAAACTTTTTTCCCCCCAAATTTTCAGAAGTTTATCAATTTATATAGCAAAAAAACAACAACCCAGTCATAATTAAATACCACCAAAAGAAAGCTCTAATTGTGTGAAACAAATCATATAAATTTCATTTGAGTACAGTGTTGCATGATTGAGCAATTGCCAGTTGAACCAGCACAGTGCTGAACAGAAAAAAATGCTCTGGTCATAAAAGGGGTAAAACCTTCACTAAAAATTGATTTCATTTTTCTTAAAAAAAAAAAAAACGAGTGCATTTGGCAATGTGTGGGTTATGAGGACTTGTTTCTGATGTTATTTATGGGAGAGACATATTATGGGGTTGATGGACTTTTTAGCCAATCAGCTTTTAACTTTATCTTGTTCAATTAAGCTTTGACAATAAAACCTGGAAGCTGATTGGTTTCTGTGCAGAGCTGGACCAGATTTTGCATGCTTCAGTTTTAGTAAATCTTCCCCTATGTGTCTTATTATGTGTGATTATGGAAATTAATTTATTTATCTATTTTTATTTATTTATTTTTTTAGTCATTTTATATTTGAGTTATTTTGGATAATATATATTTTTTTGTGTGTACTTTATTGGTGTTGTATATATATTGCTATGAATGGGTATTTTGTAACAGGTCTTGTATATTTTTTAAAAAGCTTGCAAATAAAAAGAAAAAAATATAAACAAAAAAAAACTCCCCCCCCCCTAAAAAAAAAAAATCTAGAGTTATATTTTGATTGTTATATTAATTCATATACGTGGTAACAGCGTTTATGGAAAAAAAATGCCAATTGTTGAATACACGATGCACAAAGAAAACTGAATGTCATCTAGTTCGGGTTTACATTTAATTTAAATGCATGGAGGAAGGTGAGCAAAAATAATCAGAACCATTTCTTCTAGAAGGAACAATCACTGTATACATCCGATCTGCCGGTCGTCTGAAACCTTAAATAATGCAAATATTTTCTTCTAAAGTAAATTCTTTGTTTCTTCTTCTTTTGTTGTAGTATTGCTGGTTTTTGTCGTGTCATATAACAACCGTAGCAAATTGAGTGATATTTACATGATTCGTTGACTTTGCCGTGTTGCAATCTGAAGCATCTCTTATCATTTGTACTAATCTCTTATATTATAAATATAATAAAGAACGCAGGCATTTCTATTGTCCTCTTACTCCTTTGAGAAGTAATTTTTTGATGCTCAGGCCCCATGCAATCACAACCTTCCCCAGGGACCGTCATAAAAATAAATCTTTAAAGACCAGTAGAGGATTTCTGTTAGCTTGTATTAATAATAATTTAATACAGAATAATTTAAAACTGATACATTTAATATGGATTATTACCCATCATTGGCTTGCATGTCTCAAGTAGCTGGCTGTGCCTGAGAAAGACCATTTCCCCCCACCCCACCCACCCTAGGTGCACTACTGCTTTGCCCACCCTAGGTGCACTACTACTTTGCCCACCATAGGTGCACTACTTTCACAGAGTTACCTAGCGAAATGCTCCTTAAAGTACAATCTATGTCCTGCACTACCAAGCCCAGCAAATGTGGGCAACAAGTAAATATGATTTCTTCTATGTATATAAATATATTAAAAGTGATTGTAAGGGTTCAAGGTTTTTTGTAAATGCTCATACACTCTATGCTTGAAGGTACTGTCAATCATAGGTAGTGAGCCAGTAAGGAGAGAGTGGGGCTGGGCTGAGCCACGCTCCGTGTGTGAATGGACACAGAAAGAAGTGGCTCGGGAATGAGCGTGCTCGGGTGCCCCATAGTAAGGAGGGCGCTCGGCGGGAGGGAGGTGTCAACAGTGCCGGTGAGGAACCTGGGAAGGAGAAGCAGCCATTGCTAAGACTTTATCTTAAGTCCAGTTTGTATTTTAGGAAAACAGAAGGTGGAGACACCGCACACAGGAACCCAGACACTACGTAGAGAGGTAAAGATGCGGCTTCAGCCTGAACTCCTGGCTATGCTCCTCTGATATGTTTCGTCCCACCTAGATGGCTTAATCATATCCCTGCAGGTGGGGAGAAACATGTCAGAGGAACATAGCCAGGAGGAGATCAGGCTGTAGCTGTATCTCTACCTCTCTGTATAGTGGTTGCATTCCCATGTGCAGCTTCTCCATCTTCTGTTTTCCAATCTGTTTCTGCTAGTCTGGATGAGCTTGTTTGAACGTCAGCACCCGATCTGTGCTTTGGACTGCAGGGGGAAGTTTTGCAGTGCTTTTATGCGGCTCTCCAAGTTTTTTGTATATGGGTCACAGACTGTATTTTAGTTTTGGATAGAGATGAAAAGGTTTAGAATGTCTATCAAGTTTTGTATTACTGTCTGTGTCCTCGTTGGAGAGATTCACCCTCTCTATTTGTAATCAGGGACCTAATATGCTACCACAGAAGTCATGCTGGCCAAGGGCACCTCCCACCGTCCTCCTGCATCAGCAATGAGATTGGCCACTGTACTGTACAGTCTGTACACCTGTAGTTTGGAGAAACTCCACCATCTTGGTTGCTCACATTCTCCCAGCCCGAGGCCTATCTTCAGAAATAAAGGAATGTCCACACGTTTAGCCTTTTTAAAGTTTTACTGTAGCAGGAACAGCATGCACAAAAATTTCCAAAACACCAATATGCCTCTTTGCACCTGACATCGGCAACACTGTACCGTTCAAATTCAGGTTTAACACTGGGATGCCGACCAGCATTTCCAGCTCCCTCACTGTAGGTTCCCTTAGATGGGATCTCCAGTGGGCTTATACTGGGCCTGCCCTGAAGGGCTTAGTTCGCGTGGACATTAATTTCATATACTGTTGTACTGCAGGCCACCTTTTCCATTTGACCTCTGCTCTCGAGCCCCTTCTGTCCTGATTATAAAGGGCTAATCTAGTCCCACCCACAGTACACACCAGGGGGAGGGATTTCCCTAAAATGGGTACTGATCTCTGCTTACATATTTGTATTGGTGACCAATTTCACCAGGACAAAAAGTGACTGGACTTCCAAAATGTTACAGGAACAGAAGGTGAGGGGATTTAACACAATTTCTTTTTACTTTCTGTTGTGTCTGCTAGACAGAAATGTACAGGTATATAGCCAGTGAAGTCAAAACTGCATACTCCTATATGTTTGTTGAGGGTCAGTGACTCTTTATCATTTTAAGAAGACTATACAGCAGTGAGTGGTCTCCTAACTGGCCCTTTGCTTGCTTTTATCTGCCCCCTGGGGCCATAATTCTCACAACTGATACCAATGAAGGGGCACAATTCCTCCCATTTATACCAATGATGGGGCACAATTGCGCCCAATGACACCAACAATGGGGCCCAATGACACCCAATGACACCAACAATGGGGCCCAATGACACCAAATGATGGGGCACTGTTCCTCCCAATGAGACCAACAATGGGACCCAATGAAACCCAAAGATGGGGCACTTTTTCTCACAATGAGACCCAAAATGGGGGCAAATGATAGGGCACTTTTCCTTCCAATGAGACCAACAATGGGGCCCAATGACACTAATGATGGGAACAGTTTCTCCCAATAACACAAAAAATGGGGTCCAATGACACCAATGATGGGGCCCAATTCTTCCCAGTGACACAATCAATGGGGTACAATTCCTCCCACTGACACCAACGATGAGGCAGAATTACTCCCACTGAACAAACAATGGGACATTATTTTTTCCCCACTGATGTTGGGACCTTTTTTACTTCAATGGCCACAGTCTGGCCCCCTTAAAGTCTGGCCCTTTGTTTAGAAAGTTCAGAGATCCCTGCTATACAGTATTTTCCATATAGCCATATCTTGAATTAGCTGAGATTAAACTGGATTACCATCACAAGTAGAAAAACTCAACAATGACTAGTTCTATATCTCTTTCCACACAGGTTATCATTAACCATCTTTTGAACTAGGTATTTTTAAGTTGGATAGGTATCATGATATCATACATGTGAATGGGAATGCTTTTGAAGCAGTCTTTTGATGGCTTTTTTCACTTCTTGGTTCCTCAGGCTGTAGATAAGAGGATTTAACATCGGAGTCACCACCGTGTAGAATACAGAGGATACCTTTTCCTGTGTTTTGAGGGTACTGGAGGATGGATGATAGTAAGCACAGACAACTGCAACATAGAAGATGGTAGAACACATCAGATGTGAGGAGCAGGTGCTAAATGCTTTCCTTCTGCCAGCCGCAGAGTTTATCCGTAAGACAGAATTCATGATGAAGATGTAGGAGACTAGGATAATTGTCATTGAACTTAAGCAACAAGAACCCCCAAAGAAAAGGGTGACGATGGTGCAGGTGTGGATTTTGGAACAGGACAACCTGGCCAGAGGAGGGATGTCACAGTAGAAGTGGTCTATAAGGTTAGAGTCACAGAATTCAAGACTGAATAGACTACTGGTTTGTGCAACTGACTGCAGAAAGGCAATAAAGTATGAGAGAATCACAAGACTGAGACATTTCTTATTAGTCATTACTGAGATGTAGTGGAGAGGGTGGCATATAGCAACATATCGGTCATATGCCATGACCGAGAGGACCAAGATCTCTGTACCTGCCAGTGCACAAAAGAAGTAGAATTGAAGAGTGCAACCCATGAATGTGATTAATTTTCTCTTGGAAAGGAGGTCAGACAACATTTTAGGAGTAACTACTGAAGAGTAGAAGAGGTCCACCAAAGACAGATATCTCAGTAAGTAGTACATTGGAGTGTGGAGGCTGGGTGAGATATGTACCATTGCCATCATCCCAATGTTTCCAAGCACGGCCACTATGTAAACCATTAAAAAGAGCACAAAGAGAAACAGGGCAACTAATTTATCATCAGTAAGACCAGAAAGCTCAAACACGGTCACCTGAGTCTTGTTCTTGATACCCATGATGTTTTTGGTCTGAAACAGTTGAAATAAACATCTCGTTTGTTTATGAAAATAATATATGTAAAGATTATACAAACTGGTGTTTTACAGTAGATGTTAAAACATTGCGATTGTTTTTTAACTCCTTTCAGACCGCAAGTCCCGTACCTGTGCACTGCGGGGCTTATACGTACTACACGCCTACTGGGGCATGCAGAGGCACGGTCTGCAACTGTCGTATCAACCAGAAACAGCGGATTGCGGTGCTCGGTATCAGGCCGCTGTGATCTACTTCAAAAAAGTTACCATGCCTCTTACTAAATACCTTGGACTGTCTAGTTTTCAAAAAGAGGTCATTTGGGGGTATGTGTATTGTCCTGGCATTGTAGGATATTAAGACATGAGATAGGCAGTCAGTAGATCAGGATTGATCAATTCTCAAATGTATATACCATAGTTTGTGGACTCTATAACTTTTACACAGACTAAATATTATACACTGATTTGGGTTATTTTTCACCAAGGACATGTAGCAGAATACATTTTGACCTAATTTAATGAAGAAAGATTATTTATTTGAAAAAATTTATAACAGAAACTAAAAAAAAAGCGTGTTTTTTACAGAATTTTTGGAATTTTTTTTGGTTTACGTAGCAAAAAAACAACAACCCAGTGGTGATCAAATACCACCAAAAGAAAATGGAAATGAAAAAATTATTATCAAATACTTACCGCAATTTTCCTTTCCTGATGGACTCCATGGCAGCCTACGTGTGGGTTAATCCCGCCTCCTCTCCAATGCTATAGAACCCCACTCCCATTAATTTGAGCTTACCCCTAGAGATTGCATTCCGTAAATAGCCAACTCTTGACCAACGGGTGGGACCTCCGTCTGCCATGGAGTCCATCAGGAAAGGAAAATTGCGGTAAGTATTTGATAATAAATTTTCCGTTTTCCTGACAGACTCCATGGCAGCCTACGTGTTGGAAAAAACTAGCCAGTCCACATGGATGGGTATGCTGATGAAAGAAATTTTTTTAAATTTAACCCATCAACTGACAGGACCAAAGTTCACAGAAGATAGAGAAGCAGGCTCTATACAGTAATGTGACATAAAGGTATTAATGGAGGCCCATGAAGCCACTTTGCAGATGATGTCTGGAGCCACATGCCGGATTGCTGCCCATGAAGCCGCCATACCCCTGGTGGAATGTGCTGTCCCTGCCTCTGGAGGAGCCCAGCCCTTAGCCCTATAAGCCTGCTGAATAGACTGAATGATCCAGGCTGCAATTGTTCTGGTTGAAGCCCGCTTCCCTTTGTTACCGCCAGAGTGCGAGACAAACAGGTAGTCGGAGCGTAGTAGGAGGAAGTAACTTGCAGGTATTCCCTCAGTAATTTGCCTACATCCAGAGGATAGGCTTCGGTGGACCCCTGGGCCCTAAATGTAGGTAAGACAATTTCTCGGTTGTCATGGAACACTGAAGTGACTTTCGTGTTTGAGCCGAGCATAGCAATGGGGGCCACCCGGTCCGGAAAGAAAGTCAGAAATGGTTCTTCATGACCCAAGGACCCGATCTCAGAAACCCTTTTGGCCAAAGTGACAGCAACTAGAAAGGCAACTTTTGCAGAAAGATCCTTGACAGAAAGTGGAGCGGACCCCGAGGTACTGGAGTCAGACAGTGAGTCAAGAACAAGGGGAAGATCCCATTTGGGGAATCTCGGTCTTCTTTGGGGACTGAGTCTTGTTGCCCCACAAAAGAACTGCCAGATTAGAGGATTAACGGCCCATGATGTTCCGGAGAAGGCCAAGACTTGGACCCTTGGGGAGCTGATGGATAGAAACAGATCTAGGCCGGATTCGAGGAAACTCAGGATATCCTGAACACCTGGATTTCTAAATGATCTGCCTGTAGAAGATGAGAATCCTATGAACTTGGTGAATATTCTCCCATAAACCTTATTGGTGCTCACCTTTCTCAAACTCATGAGGGTGGAAATCACTCTTGAAGCGCACCCGAGAGATTCCAGCCTCTCCCTCTCAATAACCAGACCATCAGTCTCAATATCACCGGACAAGGCTGAGAGAAAAGGTCCGGCCTGGGAGGGAGAGGCACTGGGTCCCGGAAGCTGAGCTGGATCAGGAGGGGAAACCATGGCCTGTTCGGCTAGTAAGGTATTATCGCCACTACTTCGACCGCTTTCGTTTGGAGTCTCCGAAGAAGCTTAAAGATGATGGGGAGTGGGGGAAAGGCGTATGGCCTGTTGAAGTTCCACTGATGAAGGCCTGGCTGCAATGGCCCTGAGTGTAATACTTCTTGATCTTGAAGTTGCAGGGGGATGCAAATAGGTCCACTTGGGGATTGACTCCCAAAGACAGAATCCATTTGAACGTCTGCACATGAAGAAACCACTCATTGTTGTCCAACTGTGTGCGAGACAGGAAGTCCGCTTTGACGTTCTGAACTCTAGGGATGAAAACCGCTGAAATATCGGCCAGGTTTTTCTGAGCCCAGGACATGATGGGCTCAACTTTTTGGAGCAGGGTGGTGTTCCGGGTGCCCCCCTGCCTCTTCACATTTTTAGTAATACTGACTCTCCTTTGAGGAGATGAGTGAAAGACAGGAGGGCACACCAGGCTGCCCGTAGTTCCAGGACTTTGAGCCCAGGTTGTGAAGACAGGCATCCCACTTGCCTTGAGCAAGTTCTGACCTGCAAAGGGCTCCCCAACCAGAACCGCTGGCATCGGTCATGACCATGACCCATGAGACAGGGGCAATGGAGTGACAGGTGAGCAGATTTCTGCGCTGGAGCCACCAGAAGAGACTGTTCCTCATCACTGAGGATATGTGAATGGACTTATTGACGTCCCCTGAATTCCATTGTTGAAGGAACCCTGTTTGAAAAGGGCGTAACCTCCAAAGAGACCATTTGACCATGAGGGTTGTAGAGATCATCGTGCCGATAATTCTTAGGCACTGTGAGGCCTTTAGGCGTGAGGAGCTTAGAGCCCGTGAGATTCTCCCTCAGATGATTGGGATCTTGTCCAGTGGGAGAGAGATGGTGTTTTCCACCGTGTCAAACTGGGCCCCTAAGTATACCAGGTACTGGGCTGGTTCCAGATATCTTTTTCCCACCTGAATTCGGACAGTGTGGAGATAACTTGCTCCCTGTGGATCAACAGCTGCTCCTTGTCCTGGGACAGTAACAGGAGGTCGTTGAGATAGTGATACAAGCATATTCCTTTTGGTCTGATGAGGGCCATCACGGCCGAAGAACTTTTGAAAAGACTCGGGGTGAGGTTGTCAGCTCAAAAGGGAGGCAGATGAACTGTAGATGTTCTTGCCTGACTCTGAACCGGAGGTATTTTGTGGAATTCTTTTGCCACAGGCACATAAAAATAGGCATCTTTCAAATCGATTGAGTTTAGCCAATTGCCTGGCTGCACCACTCGTTGGATGGTAGACAAAGTCACCATTTTGAATCTTTCAGATATTATAAACTTGTTTAGGTAAGTTAGGTCTATCACAGGGCCCCATGAACCATTCTTCTTCTGCACAAGGAAGAGAGGGGAGTATACCCCCTGAAACTCTTTGTTTTTTGGAACAGGCACCGCGGCTCCCTGTACTGTCAGTGAATCCATGTAGGACAGTAACACCTGCTTCTTTTCTTCTGACCGTGGTAGCAGGGTGGAAATAAATCTGGGTGGAGGAGTACTGATGAAGGACCATGTGTGGCCTGTGGAGATCGTCTTGATGGTCCAGTAGTCCGAGATTGAGGCCACCCGGAAGAGAAGCAGACGTGCCCCCACCCCACCCGCCTGGGCAGGCTCAATCTCAAAATGACTTAGCTGGTTCTTGTCCACTGGATACCTGGCTCTTAGCAGATTTTTGGAAGGATGTCTGACCTCTGCTCCAATTTCTCCTGAAATCCCAGCCAGGCCTGTAGGAGTGTGCTTCCCTTGAACGCTCAGTACTGTGTCTTCTGTGCTGGAGCTTCTTCTGACCAAACAGAAGCCTATCCTGGGGTAGGAAGCCCGACTTACCACCCATGGCAGGGGCTGTAGCGATATCCATCCTGTTACCAAACAACGAGGGCCCTTCAAAGGGAATCCTACACCAGGCCTGCTTAGATGCTGGATCAGCAAGCCAAGGGCGCAACCATAAGGCCTGTTTAGCCGTGACTGAGGATAGCATGGTCCGAGCCAACAGGCGGATCAGATTGATTGAAGCCTCCCCCAGGAAGGCCATTGCCAGCTTCAATTCCTGAACTGTCCAGCCCCTGGCCAGTTCTTCTGAGACACCTCTGAGTACAGAGTCCACATTCTCTGTCCAGGCTTCCATAGCCTTGGACATGGCTGCGAGGGCCAAGGTGGGTTTGCAAGCCATACCAGCTAACCCGTTAATTCTCCTCTCAAGCCTGTCCTTGAAAGGTACAGCATCGTCTAGAGGAAGAGTGACATGTTTAGCTAATCGCATCAGTGCTGCGTCTACGAGGGGAGCGTTTTCCAGATGTTTCACTTCCTCTGCCTTGAAGGGGTATAATCTGAAAGTTTTACTTGACATAACAGTCTTTTATCTACCTTGCTCCACTCTTCATGAATGATATCCTTCAATTCAGAAAGGAGCGGAAAATTGGAAAGTTCCTTTACCAGGTGTTTAAAGAACTTCCTCTGCTTAGCCGGAGGAGTGGAAGGATCTTCTCACTTAAGGGCCTCTTTGACCGCCTTAATTAGTGGAAAAACCAGGGTGAAGTAGAAGGCACCGACAAATTTATCTCCCTCCAATTCGCTGTCTGAAGAGCCGGGGGAGGCATTGTAAGGCTGGAATGGGCCCAGATCCTCCTGGGCCTCGTCAGCCAAGGTGCCAAATAGAGTGGTGGACTGGCTCTGCGTGCGGGTTGTACTCCACTCCTTTAGGGATTTCTGCACCACACGCTTAACAAGAGACTTCATCTGTTGGTTTTCCATCTCTTTCTCCCCAACCGCCGAGGCATAACACGGATCACACAGTGATTTGCCCACTGGGACTCGTGTCTCACACCCCCAGCAGGCTCTGTGATCAGAGCGACTGTCATGCCGGTGGGTGTGGTGTCTGGAGGAGGAATGGGAATGGGTCCTAGACGGACAGAAGGTTGACAATGCGGCCTGGCAAGGTCCCTGTTGTCTTGGACAATAAACTGGTGATCCGACCTGGAAGGGCTAAAAAAGAGAAGGGCAGAAAATACATCATGTTAGTTGATACGTCCATCCAACATGAACCTGGCCCCCTCCCACACTCCACATACCTAGAGCGTGAGGGCTGGCCGCATGGAGGCGGTGACTTGTCCATGGCACCCTGGCAGACGATAAGTGATGATCCCGCAGCTTTGTAGGAACACACGAATGTCCTGGGAGAAGGAGAGCAAATAACATGTAGCTTGCCCTTTAAGAGCCATCTCCGCCCCCCCTCACCCTTCACCATAACCCCCAGGCTGGCTTACATTAACCTGGGAACCCTGGTGCATGGAGGAGCTGTTGAAAGGTGCCAACAGTGTTCCCCAATGTGACAGGGACTTACAGGGATTAAAATTTCTAGTAATGACTAGCGTGCCTGCGCGACCGTCAAGACCCCGGCCGTACCGCATATGCGCGAAACCAAGCCTCGGTTTCCTCCAAGAATCGCTTAGAAGTGCGCCAGGGCCGCGACCAGGAAGAGGGGAGTCATGTCCTGGAATGCACCTGCATTTCAGGCGCCATAGAGGAGTGAGGGGAAGGAAGGGGGAAGGCACACAAGGGGAGACAACAAACAAAAACTAGCTGCCATGGAAAAGAAAGTCTTCAGACCTGCCAGCCGATCCGCACCTGGGAATAGAGGGGCTGTCCCGGCCACCGAACACAGAGGTCTGGGGCCACGCCCCTGCCCATGGCTGGGCCCTGGGCTATCTCGTCACCATTAAAGGTATGCCCGGCATCAACCTCGATCGATTGGATGTCCGTAAATGTAAGAGCACTGTTTGTAGGTCCAAATGAGGAGGACAAAAAAGGAATGCAGTCTCTAGCGGTAAGCTCAAATTTATGGGAGTGGGGTCCTATAGCATTGGAGAAGATGCGGGGTTAACCCACATGTAGGCTGCCATGGAGTCTGTCAGGAAAGCTCTATTTGTGTGAAAAAAATGATATAATATAATTTGGGTACAGTGTTGCATGACCGAGCAATTACCAGTTAAAATAGAGCAGTGTCGAATAGCAAAATATGGTCTGGTCATGAAGGGGGTAAAACTTTTTTGGAGGTCAAGTGGTTAAAAATGTGTGGCTGTCATTGAGATTGTAAACTGTGCATGAGCCCCCCTTCCCCGAAACCTGAAGTCCCCCTAGCCCTCCAAGGTCCAAATCTGGCCCTAAAAATCAGAGTGTATATTTTTGCTGCGCACAGAGAATGAATAAGTACCAGGAACTTTAAAAAAATAACAAAAAGTAATACTGTTTATCTGAAAAAGCATATTCCATAAGTCATACTCAATGTATATACTGTATATATACAGGTGCATTTCATGAAATTAGAATATCATCAAGAAGTTAATTTATTTCAGTAATTCAATTCAATTAAAAAAAGTGACTCATATATTTTATATACAGTACCGCACAAAAGTGATTACACCCTTCACATTTTTGTAAATATTTTATTATATCTTTTTATTTGACAACACTCAAGAAATGACACTTTGTTACAAAGTAGTGAGTGTACACCTTGTATAACAGTGTAAATTTACTGTCCCCTCAAAATAATTCAGCGCACAGCCATTAATGTGTAAACTGCTGGCAACAAAAGTGAGTACACCCCTAAGTGAAAATGTCCAAATTGGGCCCAATTAGCCATTTTTCCTCCCCGGTGTCATGTGACTCATTAGTGTAAGAAGGGCTCAGGTGTGAATGGGGAGCAGGTGTGTTAAATTTGGTGTTATTGCTCTCGATCTCTCATACTGGTCACTGGAAGTTCAACATGGTACCTCATGACAAAGAACTCTCTGAGGATCTGAAAAAAAGAACTGCTGCTCTACATAAAGATGGCCTAGGCTGAAGAATTTGAGTGCACGTGCTCAGCATCATATCCAGAGGTTGTCTTTGGGAAATAGACGTATGAGTGCTGCCAGCATTGCTGCAGAGGTTGAAGGGGTGGGGGGTCAGCCTGTCAGGGCTCAGACCATACGCCACACACTGCCTCTTCTAAATATGATGCACAAGAAAGCCCGCAAACAGTTTGCTGAAGACAAGCAGACTAAGGACATGGATTACTGGAACCATGTCCTGTGTTCTGATGAGACAAAGATAAACTTATTTGGTTCAGATGGTGTCAAGTGTGTGTAGCGGCAACCAGGTGAGGAGTACAAACAGGGCTGGACTTACCATAGGGCTTGACTGGGCTCAAGCCAATGGGCCCCGCCCAATAGGGGGCCCCGCGGGCCCCAGCCGAGTGTACTTGGCTATACTCGGCTAGTTCCACTCACAGTCACGCACAGTCCTGCCATTGGACCTGTGTTATGTCCTTCATAGGGCGGGACTGGGCAGGACTGCAAAGGAGTCGAGAAAAGCCAACAGGAGCTGAGATACACAGGACCGGCTCTGTGTATCTTGGCGGCGCCGTATTTAAACTGTAGTGACACTGAAAAGTCACTGCAGTTTAACTGCAGCCTGAACAAGGCTGCAAATGACACTGATAGGGCTGTAAGGCTGCAAATGGCACTGACAAGGCTGCAAATGACACTGACAAGGCTGCAAATGACACTGGACAAGCATGCAGATGAACGTTGTGCAAGGCTGCATTGATGAGCATTTAAATGTAAGTTTTTTTCCTTAAATAGTTTTTTTCCTTAAAATTCCTTAAACTTTTATCTTGAGGTTTGCTGATATTTTTGCTGGTTATTGGCAGTTACGTAGTGTTACGTAGTGCCTCGTTTACTGCTGTTGAGAAAGCCTGTCTGCATTAGACAGTGATGTAATGGCGGACAAACGGTATCAGAGTGGTGCGCTAAAAGAAAACTAAAGGTTTAAAGTAATGTATAGAAGGTAGGGTCCGAAAGTGACTCAAGCCCAGGGGCCCTCACCACCCTAAGTCCTGCCCTGAGTACAAAGACAAGTGTGTCTTGCCTACACTCAAGCATGGTGGTGGGAGTGTCATGGTCTGGGGCTGCATGAGTGCTGCCAGAACTGGGGAGCTACAGTTCATTGAGGGAACCATGAATGCCAACATGTACTGTGACATACTGAAGCAGAGCATGATCCCCTCCCTTCAGAGACTGGGCCACGGGGCAGTATTCCAACATGATGACAACCTCAAACACACCTCCAAGATGACCACTGCCTTGCTAAAGAAGCTGAGGGTAAAGGTGATGGACTGGCCAAGTATGTCTCCAGACCTAAACCCTATTGAGCATCTGTGGGGCATCCTCAAATGGAAGGTGGAGGAGCGCAAGGTCTCTAACATCCACCAGTTCCGTGATGTCGTCATGGTGGAGTGAAAGATGACTCCAGTGGCAACCTGTGAAGCTCTGGTGAACTCCATGCCCAAGAGGATTAAGGCAGTGCTGGAAAATAATGGTGGCCACACAAAATATTGACACTTTGGGCCCAATTTCGACATATTCACTTAGGGGTGTACTCACTTTTGTTGCCAGCGATTTAGACATTAATGGCTGTGTGTTGAGTTATTTTGAGGGGACAGCAAATTTACACTGTTATACAAGCTGTACACTCACTACTTTACAATGTAGAAAAGTGTAATTTCTTCAGTGTTGTCACATGAAAAGATAGAATAAAATATTTACAAAAATGTGAGGGGGTGAGATACTGTAGATGCGTTACACACAGTGATATAATACAGAAATGTTGGCTTACTGAAAAGTATGTCCATGTACAGTATAGTATTTACTCAATACTTGGTCGGGGCTCCTTTTGCATGAATTACTGAATCAATGCGGTGTGGCATGGAGGCGATCAGCCTCTGGCACTGCTGAAGTGTTATGGAAGCCCAGGCTGCTTTGATAGAGGCCTTCAGCTCATCTGCATTGTTGGGTCTGGTGTCTCTCATTTTCTTCTTGACAATACCCCACAGATTCTCTATGGAGTTTAGGTCAGGCGAGTTTGCTGGCCAATCAAGCACAGTGATACCATGATCCATAAACCAGGTATTGGTACTTTTGGCAGTGACGAGTCCTGCTGGAAAATGAAATCAGCATCTCCATAAAGCTGGTCAGCAGAGGGAAGCATGAATTGCTTTAGAATTTCCTGATAACAGAGATAGGAAAAACCCTGAAAAAGCAAACAAAATAAACTTGACCTTTAACTAATGCACTGGTGACAATGTAACAAAAAAAAAACTGTGAAAAAAAAAAAAATCTAATTACCGTATTTATCGGCGTATAACACGCACTTTTTTCCCCTTAAAACCAGGGGAAAATCGCAGGTGCGTGTTATACGCCGATCCCCTGCGATCCCGACCTGTCACATTTTCAAAATCGCCAACCGCGATTTGAAAATGGCGCCGCCGGCGCCGAAATACACAGAGCCGGTCCTCGGCTCTTCCTGGCGGCTCTCGTTCACTTTCGGCTCCACTCGTAGTCCCGAGCGGAGCTATCCGAAACCTACTCGGCTAAGTTCGGATAGCTCCGCTCGGGACTACGAGTGGAGCCGAAAGTGAACGAGAGCCGCCGGAAAGAGCCGAGGACCGGCTCTGTGTATTTCGGCGCCGGCGGCGCCATTTTCAAATCGCGATCGGCGATTTTGAAGCCCAGAATGGCAGGGATCACTGGGGCAAGGCTGCACTGGGGAAGGCTGCACTGGGGAAGGCTGCACTGACAAGGCTGCACTGGGGAAGTCTGCACTGACAAGGCTGCACTGGGGAAGGCTGCACTGACAAGGCTGCACTGGGGAAGTCTGCACTGACAAGGCTGCACTGGGGAAGGCTGCACTGACAAGGCTGCACTGGGGAAGTCTGCACTGACAAGGCTGCACTGGGGAAGGCTGCACTGACAAGGCTGCACTGGGGAAGGCTGCACTGACAAGGCTGCACTGGGGAAGGCTGCACTGACAAGGCTGCACTGGGGAAGGCTGCACTGACATGGCTGCACTGAGAAGGCTGCAATGATGGGCATTTAAATGTAAGTTTTTTTTCCCTTCAACTTCCCTCCTAAATTGGGGTGCGTGTTATACGCCGATAAATACGGTATATTTAATTTCATTTTAAAAAAAAATTGTGACAAAAATTACGATGCCTCTTACTAAATACCTTGGGCTGCCCACTTTTAGGTCCTCAAGAAAAGAGATTGGCTGTGAGTACATCAGGACTGATCAATTTTCAAATATATATCCCATAGTTTTTAGAATCTAGAACTTTCACACAGACTAAATAATATTCACTGATTTGGGTTATTTTTACCAAAGAAATGTAGCAGAATATAGTTTAGTCTAAATTTATGAAGAAAGATTATTTGTTTGCAAAATTTTATAACAGAAAACTAAGAAAAAACTTTTTTTCCAAAACTTTTCTGAATTTTATCAATTTATATAGCAAAACATAAAAAACCCAGTGATAATTAAATACCACCAAAATAAAGCTCTAATTGTGTGAAACAAATGATATAAATTTCATTTGGGTACAGTGTTCTATGACTGAGCAATTCCCAGTTGAACTAGCACAGTGCTGAACAACAAAAAATGCCCTGGTCATGAAAGGGGTAAAACCTTCACTAAAAATTGATTTTATTTTTCTTAGAAAAAACTAGTCCATTTGGCAATGTGTAGAAAACATGAGGGTTAAGAGGACTTGTTTCTGATGTTATTTATTGAAGAGACCTATTATGGGGTTGATCTAATCAAACTGGAGTACTCACAATCTGGTACAACTGGACTTTTTAGCCAATTAGCTTCTAACTTTAGCTTGTTCAATTAAGCTTTGATAATAAAACCTGGAAGCTGATTGGTTTCTGTGCAGAGCTGCACCAGATTTTGCATGCTCCAGATTTAGTAAATCTTCCCCTATGTGTCTTATTATGTGTGATTATGGAAATGTATTTATTTATCTATTTATTTATTCATTTATTTTTTTTAGTCATTGTATATTTGAGTTTTTTTAGATAATATTTTTTTTTTGTGTGTACCTTATTGGTGTTGTATATATATTACTATGAATGGGTATTTTGTAACAGGTCTTGTATTTTTTTTTAAAAAGTTTGCAAATAAAAAGAAAAAAATATAAATAAAAAAAAAACAACCCCCCCCCCAAAAAAAAAAACCTAGAGTTATATTTTGATTGTTATATTAATTCATACACGTGGTAACAGCGTTTATGGAAAAAATCATGACAATTGTTGGATACACAATGCACAGAGAAAACTGAATGTCATCTAGTTCGGGTTTACATTTAATTTAAATGCATGGAGGAAGGTGAGCAAAAATAATCAGAACCATTTCTTCTAGAAGGAACAATCACTGTATACATCCGATCTGCCGGTCGTCTGAAGCCTTAAATAATGCAAATATTTTCTTCAAAAATACATTTTTTGTTTCTTCTTCTTTTGTTGTAGTATTGCTGGTCTTTGTTGTGTCATAACACAACCGTAGCAAATTGAGTGATACGAATCGTTGACTTTGCCGTGTTGCACTCTGTAGTATCTCTTACCATTGTACTAATCTCTTATATATATATAAATATAATAAAGAACGCAGGCATTCCCATTGTCCTCTTACCCATTTGAGATGTAATTGTTTGACGCTCAGGCCCCACGCACTGTTTTATTTCTGTATATGTGGATCCAACCCAATTATCCAGGAAAACAATCACAACCTGCCCCAGGGGCCTTCATAAATATAAATCTTTAAAGACCAGTAGACGATTTATGTTATCTTTGTGTTAATAATAATTTAATACAGAATAATTTAAAATGGATACATTTAATATGAATTATTACCCGTCATTGGCTTGCATGTCCACAGTAGCTGGCTGGCTGTACCTGAGAAAGACCATTCCCCCCCACTCCTACCCTAGGTGCACAACTGCTTTACCCACCCTAGGTACACCACTTTTAAAGAGTCACAAAGACAAAGGTTCTTTAAAGTACAATCATTGTGCTGTACTACCAAGCTCAGCATATGTGGGCAACAAGCAAATATGATTTCTTCTATGTACATAAATATTTTTAAAAACCCGGAACAAGTTTTCTTCTAAGTGATGGGACAGAAAAGAAAGAAGCAGCCATTGCTAAATCTGTATCTTAAGTCGAGTTTGTATTTTAGGAAAACAGAAGGTGGAGATGCTGCACACCGGAACCCAGCCACTACAGTGGGGCAAAAAAATATTTAGTCAGCCACCAATTGTGCAAGTTCTCCCCCTTAAAAAGATAAGAGAGGCCTGTAATTGTCATCATAGGTATACCTCAACTATGAGAGACAAAATGTGGAAACAAATCCAGACAGACAAACACATTGTCTGATTTAGAAAGAATTTATTTGCAAATTATGGGGGAAAATATATATTTGGTCAATATCAAAAGTTCATCTCAATACTTTGTTATATATCCTTTGTTGGCAATGACAGAGGTCAAATGTTTTCTGTAAGTCTTCACAAGGTTGTCACACACTGTTGCTGGTATGCTGGCCCATTCCTCCATGCAGATCTCCTCTAGAGCAGTGATGATTTGGGGCTGTCGCTGGGCAACACGGACTTTTAACTCCCTCCAAAGGTTTTCTATGGGGTTGAGATCTGGAGACCACTCCAGGACCTTGAAATGCTTCTTACGAAGCCACTCCTTCGTTGCCTGGGCGGTGTGTTTGGGATCATTATTATGCTGAAAGACCCAGCCACGTTTCATCTTCAATGCCCTTGCTGATGGGAGGAGGTTTGCACTCAAAATCTCATGATACATGGCCCCATTCATTCTTTCATGTACACGGATCAGTCGTCTTGTTCCCTTTGCAGAGAAACAGCCCCAAAGCATGAGGTTGCCACCCCCATGCTTCACAGTAGGTATGGTGTTCTTTGGTTGCAACTCAGAATTCTCTCTCCTCCAAACACGACAAGTTGTGTTTCTACCAAACAGTTCTACTTTGGTTTCATCTAACCATATGACATTCTCCCAATCCTCTTCTGGATCATCCAAATGCTCTCTAGCAAACCTCAGACTGGCCTGGACATGTACTGGCTTAAGCAGGGGGACACGTCTGGCACTGCAGGATCTGAGTCCCTGGCGGCGTAGTGTGTTACTGATGGTAGCCTTTGTTATGTTGGTCCCAGCTCTCTGCAGGTCATTCACTAGGTCCCCCCGTGTGGTTCTGGGATTTTTGCTCACCGTTCTTGTGATCATTTTGACCCCACGGGGTGAGATCTTGCGTGGAGCCCCAGATCGAAGGAGATTATCAGTGGTCTTGTATGTCTTCCATTTTCTAATTGTTGCTCCCACAGTTTATTTCTTTCTTCACACCAAACTGCTTGCCTATTGTAGATTCAGTCTTCCCAGCCTCGTGCAGGTCTACAATTTTGTTTCTGGTGTCCTTGGACAGCTCTTTGGTCTTCACCATAGTGAAGTTTGGCGTGCGACTGTTTGAGGTTGTGGACAGGAGTCTTTTATACTGATAACAAGTTCAAACAGGTGCCATTAATACAGGTAATGAGTGGAGGACAGAGGATCCTCATAAAGAAGAAGATACAGGTCTGTGAGAGCCAGAAATCTTGCTTGTTTGTAGGTGACCAAATACTGATTTTCCACCATAATTTGCAAATAAATTCTTTCAAAAATCAGCCAATGTGATTGTCTGGATTTGTTTCCACATTTTGTCTCTCATAGTTGAGGTATAACTATGATGACAATTACAGGCCTCTCTCATCTTTTTAAGTGGTAGAACTTGCACAATTGGTGGCTGACTAAATGCTTTTTTGGCCCACTGTATGTAAAGAGGTAAAGGTATGGCTTCAGCCTGAACTCCTCCTGGCTATGCTCCTCTGACATGTTTCTCCCCGTGTAGGGGGTTGAATGTCTAAACCGCTGGCAAAAAAAGTGAGTACACCCCTAAGTGAAAATGTCCAAATTGGGTCCAAAGTGTCAATATCATCAGGGCGAAACATGTCAGAGGAGCATATCCAGGAGTTCAGGCTGAAGCCATATCTTTACATCTATATATACAGTAGTGGCTGGATTCCCGTGTGTGGCGTCTCCACCTTCTGTTTTCCGATCTGTTTCTGCCAGCCTGAAAGTGCTAGTTTGGACGTCAGCACCCGAGCTGTGCTTTGGACTACAGGGGGAAGTTTTGTAATGCTTTTGAGAGAAGGGACAGTTTTGAACCCCTGTGAAGTTTTTATTGCGATCTGTGTCCTCGATGGAGGGATTCAGCCCCTCTAATTGTAATCAGGGACCTCATATAATGCCAGCAGCAGCCATGCTGGCCAAGGGCTCTTTCCACCATCCTCCTGCATAAGGGAATGTAATAGGGCACTGTACACCTGTAGTTTGGAAAAACTCCACCATCTTGGCTGCTCACATTCTCCCAGCAGGAGGCCCACCTCCAGAAATAAAGGAATATCTACGCGTTCAGCCTTTGTAACGTTTTACTGTAGCAGGAACAGCATGCACATTTCTTTCCAAAACACCAATATGCCTCTTTGTACCTGATCATCAACACTCTACAGTTCAAATTCAACTTTAACACGGGTATGCCAACCAGCATTTCCAGTAGGTAGGTTCCCTTATATGGGTTCTTCAATGGGCCAATATCAGGCCTGCCCCGAAAGGTGTCCTTCACTTTGGCATTAATTACACATAATGGTGTACTGCAGACCACCTTTTCCCATCAACCTCTGCCCTTAAGCCCTTCTGGCCCCAATAGTAAAGGGCTAATCTAGTCCTACCCACGGTACCCACCTGGGGGAGAGATTTCCCTAAAAGGGGTATTAACCCCTGTTTACATTTTTGTCTTGGTGACCATTGTCCATAATTTTTTCCAGCACAGGAAGTGAGGGGATTTAAAGCAATTTCTTTTTACTTCCTGTTGTGTCTCCTGGACGGAAATTAAGAAGTGATCTCCGTAATGGGACACAGACACACACACACAAAAAACTTACATGCGTTTCAATCATTCCCTATTCTTTCAATTTTTTTTAAACTGTGAGCCACTCACTCATAAAAGGTTTGCAGCCAATGAAGTGAAGACTACATACTCTATGCTTGTTGGGGGTCAGTGACTCTTTGACATTTTAAAAAGAATATAGTATTTTCCATGTAGCCAAGTCTTGAATTAGCTGAGAATAAACTGGATTACCATGATAGCTAAGAAAGCTCAACAAGGACTACTTCTATATCTAGTTATACACAGGTTATCACCAACCATTTTTCTGAACTGGGTATGTTTAAGTTGGATAGGTATCATGATATCATATATGTTAATGGGGGC
This sequence comes from Lithobates clamitans, assembly GCA_037952925.1. Lineage (NCBI taxonomy): Eukaryota > Metazoa > Chordata > Amphibia > Anura > Ranidae > Lithobates > Lithobates clamitans. The sequence continues at coordinate 523,996 of JBBGZY010001513.1, forward strand.
TTTTCTGAAGCAGTCTTAGGATGGCCTTTTTCACCTCTTGGTTCCTCAGGCTGTAGATAAGAGGATTCAACATAGGAGTCACCACCGTGTAGAATACAGAGGATACATTTTCCTGTTTTTTGAGGGTACTGGAGGATGGATGAAGGTAAGTACAGGAAACTGTAACATAGAAGATGGTAGCACACATAAGATGTGAGGAGCAGGTGCTAAATGCTTTCCTCCTGCCAGCCGCAGAGTTTATCCGTAAGACAGAAGACATGATGAAGGTGTAGGAGACCAGGATGATCATCATTGAACTTAAGGAACAAGAACACACAAAGAAAAGGGTGACAATGGTGCAGGTGCGGGTTTCGGAACAAGACAACCTGACCAGTGGAGGGATGTCACAGTAGAAGTGGTCTATAAGGTTAGAGTCACAAAATTCAAGACTGAATAGACTGCTGGTCTGTGCAACTGACTGTACAAAGCCAACAGAGAAAGAGAGAATTACAAGACCATGACATTTCTTCTTAGTCATCACTGAGACGTAGTGGAGAGGGTGGCATATAGCAACATATCGGTCATAAGCCATGTCCGAGAGGACAAAGACCTCTGTACCTACCAGTGCACAAAAGAAGTAGAATTGAAGAGTGCAACCTATGAATGTGATTAATTTTCTCTCGGAAAGGAGGTCAGACAACATTTTAGGAGTAATTACTGAAGAGTAGAAGAGGTCCACCATAGATAGGTATTTCAGTAAGTAGTACATTGGAGTGTGGAGGCTGGGTGAGATATGAACCATTACCATCATCCCAACGTTTACGAGCACGGTCACTATGTAAACCACTAAAAAGAGCATGAAGAGGAGCGGGGCAACTAATTTATCATCAGTAAGACCAGAAAACTCAAACATGGTCACTTGAGTCTTGTTCTTGACATCCATGGTGTTTTTGGTCTGAAACAGTTAAAATAAACATCTCATTTGTTAATGAAAACAGTGTATGTAAAGATTATACCAATTGGTATCCTACAGTAGATGTTAATACATTGAGATTGTTTTTTTATGTATCTCCCTGGATAGAATGAAGTTTTGCAATATGAGGTCTCTTTATCCCCTGAAGACGTCTGTTGCACCAAACAAAACACGCGTAAGGTGAGGCCAGTGACATATCATGTTGTACAGCTGCTGTCAGGGGCGGCGCCAGGTGGGTGCTTGGGTGTGCTGAAGCACCCCCAAAAATTATTTAAGTACCCTCATAGCACCCCCAAAATTTACACAATTGAATTTCCGATCTAATGTCAAATTTGTTTAAAAGAAAATTTTACCTGCATGCCCTGTGTGACAAAAAAGGTCCTGGAACTCTTTTATATAGAGGAGGGATACCGCGGCTCTGGCTGCATAAGCTGCTGCTCTTCAGTGAGTCCTGGCAGGGGCTGGGTTAGTGCGCCCATATCAGCGGTGGATTAATCCCAGTGTTATGCAGAGGCACTTAGTTTTAAAAGCACTGGGACATGTGGCGCCTCTGCACTTGCTGGCACTAAGGAAAGGATGGAGGGAGAAGCTCGCTGCCCAGCCCAGGCCAGCCCATAAAGGTAATTTTGCTCTCTCTCCCTGCATGAAAGCCATGGCCGCCCCTCTCCCTCAACAACACACCAGTCACCACCAGGCAGCAGTGGCAGCTGGTGCTCAAAATTTTTGGGGGGGCCCAAACAAACTGAAAAATTCTGAAACCCCCCCCCAAAAAAATTGCAGCGACTGTGCCCATCAAATGCAGCCGCTTTATCATCAATTGCAGCCACTGTGCCCATCAAATGCAGCCACTGTGCCCATCAAATGCAGCCACTGTGCCATCAAATGCAGCCACTGTGCCCATCAAATGCAGCCACTGTGTCATCAATTGCAGCCACTGTGCCCATCAAATGCAGCCACTGTGCCCATCAAATGCAGCCACTGTGCGAAGCAAATGCAGCCACTGTGCCATCAAATGAAGCCACTGTGCCATCAAATGCAGCCACTGTGCCCATCAAATACAGCCACTGTACCATCAATTGCAGCCCCTGTGCCCATCAAATGCAGCCACTGTGCCCATCAAATGCAGCCACTGTGCGAAGCAAATGCAGCCACTGTACCATCAAATGAAGCCACTGTGCCATCAAATGCAGCCACTGTGCCCATCAAATACAGCCACTGTACCATCAATTGCAGCCCCTGTGCCCATCAAATGCAGCCACTGTGTCCATCAAATGCAGCCACCGTGCCATTAAATACAGCCACTGTGCCAATCAAATGTAGCCACTGTGTCATCAAATGCAGCCTCTGTGCCATCAAATGCAACCACTGTGCCCATCAAATGCAGCCACTGAGCCCATCAAATACGGCCACTGTACCATCAATTGCAGCCACTGTGACCCCCCACCCGCCCGCTCACTGTCTGACCGTCACTTACCCCATCTTTGTGGCGGGTCAGGTAGCAGATGGCGGAAGGGAGCTGTGGGACGGGCAGCAGGTCAGACAGCGGCAAACTATGTCCTCCATGCGTCTTTTCTTTCTTCCTGCTAGGCTTCCAATAGGAGGACCTGACCTTTCAGCCAATCAGGTGACAGGTATTAGACCCGTGCTTCCTAATTGGCGGAGAGGCGGTTCAGTGTTGGAAAAGCGAATATTTATTTGCTTTTCCATTAACATCCGGGTAGGGGTCCGAGCGCAATGCTCTGTGCTCCGAGTCCATGCTATGGCCTATGGCTCTAATCAGGTACTTCAAAAAACACCCCCGCCGCTGTAATTCAGGCACTCGGAGTCCTAAAAGGGGCCGGATGTCTGAATAAGGGGATGGCCATGGCGGCCATGAATAAATTCATGCCATGCAGGACAGGAGCTGTGTTTGCTTATATGGAGCTGCTGTGGGCTGAGGACAAGAGGGGGGTTTCCTATCCCAGCCCCAGGGGAAGAAGGATTACTTTTGGAAACACAAGTAGGCTGTGCCCACCCCCTTACCACCACAACATCACCTGCCTGGCCCTGTTCCTTAATATGGAGCTGCTGCCTGCTATCTATGAAGGAAGGATAAGGATTGTCTTAATGTCAGTAAGCTGTGCCCGCCCCTCACCACGACACCAGGCACTGGCAGGCAGTGCCCGTTCCTTATGGAGCAGCTAAGTTGGGACAAGGGGCGGTCCGGGGGGGAGCACTCTTAGGAGAAAGCCTGATCCATATGGACACTATGATCTTATGAGTCACTGCTGCTCTGCACACTCTAAAGACGCTCTCCTAATCAGGGCACTCTAAGGGGTCACTGCTGCTCTGGGCACTCTAAGGAGTCACTGCTGCTCTGGGCACTTTAAGGGGGCACTCCTGCTCTGGACAATCTAAAGGGGGGCCAATCCGGCTCTGGGCATTCTAAAGTATTCACCTGCTCTGGGCACTCAAAGTTGGCACTCTCCTGCTCTGGGAACTCTGAGGAGGTACTCTTGCTCTGGGCTCTCTGAGGGGGGCACTCCTGCTCTTGGCACTCTGAGGGGGGCACTCCTGCTCTGGGCATTCTAAGGTAGTATTCTCCTGGTCTGGGCATTCTAAGGGGTCACTGCTGTTCTGGGCATTCTAGATGGCACTCCTGCTCTGGGCACTCTGGGGGGGGGCACTCCTGTACTGGGCACTCTAAGGGGTCACTGCTGCTCTGGGCACTCTGAGGGGGTATTCTTCTGATCAGGGCACTCCGAGGGGGTATTCGCATGCTCTGCATGCTCTAAGGGGTTACTGTTGCCCTGGGCACTCTGAGCGGGTATTCTCCTGCTCTGGGCACTCTGAGGGGGTCACTCCTGCTCAGGGCATTCTAAGGGAGCACTCAGGCTCTGGGCATTCTAAGGTGGTATTCTCCTGCCATATGCACTCCAAGGGGTTACTGATGCTCTGGGCATTCTGATGGCAATCCTGCTCTAAGCACTCTAAGGGGCACTCCTGCTCTGGGCACTCTAAAGGCGCTCTCCTATTGTGGGCACTCTATTGGGTCACTCTCCTGCTCTGGGTACTCTAAGAGGGCAGTCTCCTGCCCTGGACACTTTGAGGGGGTATTCTCTTGTTCTGGGCACTCAGAGGGGGTAATCTTCTGCTCTGGGCACTCTGAAGGGGCACTCCTGCTTTGGGCATTCTAAGGTGGTATTCTTCTGCTCTGTGTACGCTAAGGGGTCACTGCTACTCTGGGCATTCTAGATGGCTCTAATGCTCTGGGCACTCTGAGGGGGTACCCTGAGGGGAAACTCCTGCTCTGCGCACTCTAAGGGGCACTCCTTTTCTGGACACTCTGAGGGGGGCCCTCCTGTTCTGGACACTCTGAGGGGGGCCCTCCTGTTCTGGACACTCTGAGGGGGTCCTCTTGCTCTGGGTAGTCTGAGGGGGGTACTCCTGTTCTGGACACTCTGAGGGGGACACTCCTTCTCTGGGCACTCTCCTGCTCTGGGCACTCTTAAGGAGACACTCTCCTGCTCTGGGCACTCTGAGGGGATACTCTCTTGCTCTGGGCACTCTGAGGGGGCACTCCTACCCTTGGCACACTGACGGGGCACTCCTGCCCTGTTCACTCCAAGGGGGGAAGCTTGATCTATATGGGCACTGTGATCTTAAGGGTCACTCCTGCTCTGGGCACACTAAGGGGTCACTCCTTGTTATATTCTCTGAGCTGTGAGAGACACAAGACTCAAAAAGACTGTTTATTTCAGTACTCGCTGTACACCCCAACATGCATCTCAGGACAGGTATATCTTATTATGCTTCCTTACATGTGCTCTCAGATGGCTAGCATGCCCCTTGACCCTTGTCATCACTCCTGGGTGGAGCCAGCATTAAAGTGACAGTACATGTGGAACCCTTCAGGTATAACACCTTCCATCCATCCCTAAAAAACAAAACAAAAAACAACAAAACGAGAACAGGCACAAAACAGTAACTAATAACTGTCCAATAACAGTCCTCCAAAAACAGGAGATTCACAGGACTTCTCCCATGTCCAGATGTGAGACCAAGCTTCCAGGGACAGCTGCGGGGATAAAATGGCATTGGATCACTTTCGGCGGGCCCGTCGAAAGTCTCGTAACCGGTCTTGCAGCTGAAACCGGTCAGGAGGGCGACAGTGTCGTTAAGGGCGGGCACCCAGCGACTCGGAACTGGAGGAAAAAGGGCTGGCCGTAATGAGCACCGGAGGGGCCAAGAAGGGATCCACTAGCTCAGAGGGTGTACAGACCTCCGGACCAGGGCTGGAGGGATCTGTTGGAGCTGAGTTCAAAAGTTCAGAGTCCCCCCAATCATCAGTCCTGGTGCTTCCTGATCCACTGGGCGCAGGCCCTTGAGACACTGGTGGTTCAGGGATTTGGGCAGTTGAGAAAGAGGATGCAGTTGGTCCGCATGCCGTCTGCAAATGGAACCTTCTTCCAAGCAGACCCTATACATCTTGGGTCCCAAAGTCTCTGCAATGACAGCAGAAAGCCAATGGGAAGCCCCATAAGATTGGGCCCATACCTTTTGTTGGGCTGTGAATTGGGGGAGCTTGTTGTGTTTGACCATCTTGTCTTGGGACCGCAGTACATGTTCCTGGACTGTTTGAGGGCGGAGCATGTCCAGAACAGTCAATGGCTGCCGACCCAGAAGAAGTTCAGCTGGAGTTTTCCCAGTGGTTGCATGTGGTGTGTTTCTGTAAGCAGAAAGGAAGGAGTCCAGCTGCTTGGGTGACAGGGACTGTTGTTTGCTTGCAGCCACTGTAGCTTTAAAATGGCGTTTGAAAGTCTTCACAAACCGTTCTGCTTGACCATTTGTAGCCGGGTAGTAAGGTGCAGTCATCTTGTGCTTGATGTTGTGGGCAGGCAGAAAACGCTGAAAACTCCTGACTGGTGAATTGTGCACCATTATCCATGACGATTTCTCTGGGTTATCCAAACGTAGCAGCGAGATGTAACAGTATGGAAATCTTCGCCTTAGTCATTGGCTGAGTAAAAGGAATGACCTCAGTCCACTCTGAATGGGCATCCACTGGTGTAACAAAAACTCTTTACTGGTGGAGAATAGTCCATCGACGTCCCTGTCAGTTGGGACATTTCGTCCGCATTAGCATTGGCATTATGACCGCAATACTAGATTTTGTAGCTGTATGCTCCCAAGAATAGGGCAAAGCGTTGGAGGCGGGCCGCAGTCGTCTGAGAGATGCCTTTGTCATGGCTCTGAAGGAGTGGTTTATGGTCTGTCAGTATGGTGAATTCCCTACCATACAGGTAAAGATGAAACTCCTTAATTGTCCATATAAGCTCAAGAGCCTCTTTGTCAATGTGTGAGTAATTGTTTTTGTCAAAGACATGGAGGCAAATGCCACTGGTTTTTCTGACACATCTGGTAACATGTGAGATAGTACAGCTTCCAGACCATAGGGTGAGGCATCACAAGCCATGGTGAGAGGCTTCTGGAGGTCATAGTGCATCATGCATGATGCCAAAAGCTTCTGCTTAGAAACTTCAAAAGCATGTTGGCATGCAGCTGACCAGTCCCATCTGGAGTGTTTCTCCAAAAGCTTGTTTAACGGAAACAAGGAGTGTGCCAGATCTGGCAGGAATTTGTGGTAATACTTCAGCAAGCCAAGGTATGATCGCAGCTGTTGGACGTTGGTTGGGGCTGGAGCTGTGACTAAAGCATCAACCCTGGCTTCCGTTCTGTGATGTGTATACCGTCCCCATCCACAAGGTGCCCACAAAACTCCAATTTAGGCACCATGAATTGGCATTTCACTAAGTTCACTTTTAGACCCTGCTCTTGGAGTCTCGCCAACACAAGCGCCACGTTCCGCTTGTGTTCCTGGTCCGTTGGTCCCATGATGAGCATGTCATCTAGCAGGCACTGCGTGAAAGGAATGTCCACCAAAACCACGTCCATTTTTCGTTGCCAAATGGCAGGGGCGGAGGCTACACCAAACACCATCCGATTGTATTCATACAGTCCCTTGTGGGTGTTGATGGTTAGAAACTTGCAGGAAGAAGGATGGACCTCAAACTGTAAATATGCTTGTCTGAGATCAAACTTGGTGAACTTTTGACCCCCTGCAAGAGAGGCAAAAATGTCATTTACTATGGGTAGGGGATACTGGTCTATCTCCAGTTGGGAGTTCAGTGCCATGCGGAAATCACCACAAATGCGCAAGTCCCCATTCACTTTCTTTCTCCAGCTGACTTAGTTCCGTGCAGCAGTGGCTAATTCCCATTCCACTAATACCAATGGACATTGTCAGAGAACTTACAGTGCTAATGCCCGTCTCCGTGCAGCAGTGGCTAATTCCCATTCTGCTAATGCCAATGGCAGGCGCATTGTCCCCGACAGAGGCTAACGAGTTCTGGAACGAATGTGCGCACTCGCACACCCATACGAACGTGTGTATGCACTCACGCACGCACATTCACGTCCACCAATCCTGGCGCATGGCGCCCTATATAAACAGTGTCTCTGCCTGATACCAGTGCTGGATCATCTTCAGCTTGTTCCTGAGTTCCTGATTGCTGTTTGACCTGTTACCTTGCTCCTGACAAACCCGGCTTTCTTGACCATTCTCCTGGATCACCACTGCCTGTTATCTACCTTTACTGATTATACAGACCTTGGCTTGGATTCTCTACTACAGCTCTGCTTCCTGATTCTGTACCTCGCTGCCAGCCCGTTGCCAACCTCTGCCTGTCCTTGACTACGAACTTGCCTTCTGTTTATGTACCTTGTTGCCAGCCAGTTGCCAACCTTTGCCTGTTTCTGACGTTGCAGTTGTTCCTGAATTCATACATACCTGCCTGGCTTCTGCTGAACAGTTCTGGTGATCAGTCTTCACGCCTTCCTCCAAGAGGATCCTGTATCTCCAAGCTCCAGCCTTCAGCCTGCAGGCACCTGCATCCTTTCACTGCCCCAGCACTCCCTGTCCTCACTACCAGGGGTGTTGGGACCGGAACCGTGCAAGAGGCCACCCTCAGCATTTTGGACTCCGCTGTAAGGTACGTGACAGTTCCGCTTCCACTCCTGCTCGGACTTCTAAAGGTACTGTCCGAGCTTTGAAGAACTTAGGGTGAGCATTGTGTTTCAGCTTGAGTCTCACACAGTCATGCTTTATTTTCCCCAACTGGCTATCAAAGATCTTTGGGAACCGCTGCTTCAGGGACACCACCCATCCCTCATTATCTCCTAATAGAATTGTAACGCAGAACTGTTCAGCAGAAGCCAGGCAGGTATGTATGAATTCAGGAACAACTGCAACGTCAGAAACAGGCAAAGGTTGGCAACTGGCTGGCAACAAGGTACATAAACAGAAGGCAAGTTCGTAGTCAAGGACAGGCAGAGGTTGGCAACGGGCTGGCAGCGAGGTACAGAATCAGGAAGCAGAGCTGTAGTAGAGAATCCAAGCCAAGGTCTGAATAATCAGTAAAGGTAGATAACAGGCAGGGGTGATCCAGGAGAATGGTCAAGGAAGCCGGGTTTACAGGGGTTTATGGCGATGTCTGGCATACCAAAGTGAGCAATCCAGTCTCTCCCAAAGAGAGGAGGTCCCCCATTTTCTAGGATATATATTGGCAGTCTCTTTGTCTGACCCTTGTACAATACCTGTACTTTCGCATAACCCAGTAGGTTGAGTATCTGCTTTGAGTATGTCTGCAGTTTGATTGGTGTTGGGCGGACAGTAGTTTGGGTCTGAAGTTGTCTCCATTGTTTCTGGGTGATAACTGAAACTGCTGCTCCTGTGTCCACATCCATCTTGAGTTTCTTTCCCTCAACGGTTACCTCTACAGTCATTGCGGAGGGTGCTGAATGCATATGATGTATGTCTAATCTGTGGAGCACTTCCTCATCTTCTGACTCAGATGATGATGTATATCTTCCCACCATATATGTGTTTGTCTTGGGGTTCAGAGGTTGTTTATCTCGCACCTTCTTGCTACGGCACACTCGTTTAAGATGGCCTGTCTTACCGCAATTACGTCAGGTCAGTAGCAGGCTGACTCCCGGCTTGGTGGGGGTCTGTATTTCCAGTTTGCGGCAGTTGGCTTGACTGTTGTTCTGAAAACTTCCTGTTTCACCTCTTCCCTTCTGCCCTGGGGGTCCTCTGTATCTTTCACAGCCATTTCCATCACTGAAGCTATCAATTGCCTTTGTAAGGGTAAATTGCAAAAGGGGGTGCCAGAAAAAAGAAGTAACAAGCGTATAAAAATATACAAAATGTATTAAATACAAAACAGTAGTAAAGTAGGTACATAGGGTATATAAATCTAAAAACAAATTAGTCAGACTGGATAGTCACATAACAGCTGTATGCCAAAACACACAGTTGATTTCATGGTAGGAGGTCAAATGAAGTGCATGTGCATAGAAGTCCCAACATTTTTCGGAATACAGGTATGAGTAATAAATTCCTTCTTCAGGGGCTTATTAGAAACAAGCTGTTTTTTGTCTGATAATGAAATAACAAAGATATCAAAAAGATGAGAAAATGAACAAATGTACAAATGTGAGAACACAGTAGGTAATAGCATGGCATATATATATATATATATATATGGCAATTAATAAAGCAAGTGATACTTACAATATAACTATCTTTAGCAAATTAAAATGCACATCAGGATTCACATGAAGGAGGGGCTTCAATCCCTAGAATGCCCCATCACATAAGGGAATGCTCTCGACATTGGCTGGGGGGCTTGAGTATGCGTCCCTACAGCACCGATGATGTATGGTTGCTGGCAGGGCTTTTTTTCTCGGGGAATAGGTGCAGGAACTCCGCCTTTCGGAGTTAGCCCTTGTCTCTGCTCCTACCCACCTCCGAGCACCGTTACTTGGTTCCATCCTCTACCCACTTCCCAATACTACCAATTTTAGAAAATATAGAGCCAAGTAACATTTGTGGTACTAAGTAATTTGCATGGAATTTGTTAATGATGACAAGAAAAGCAGTAAAAAGATCCCCTGCAGCCACCCCCCCCCCCCGCAACAATGGACCACCTGCAAAAAATCCCCCCCTCCAGCAACAATAGACCCCCAGCAGCAACAACAGATCCCCCCCCCCACAGACAGCATCAGTAGACCCTCCAGCAGCCAGCTACAATAGACTGGTCCCTCAACAGTAAATCCCGCCCAACAACAACTGACCCCCCCCCAGCAACAATAGATCACCGCCAGCAACAACAGACCCCCCCCTGCAAAAATAGATTGCTTCCAGAGACAATAGGTCCCCCAGCAGCAACAATAGACCTCCCCAGCAACAATAAACCCCTGCAAAAAAATAGCACCTCCAGTAACAATAGATCCCCCAGCAGCCAGCATCAATAGACACTGTAACACAATCCAGCACCCCTTGCCATTACATACATTCAGTGCGGAAGGTGCCGGAACTGCGTTCCCCCGCGTTCCCGCTGAAAAAAAGCCCTGGTTGCTGGTGCCAAAATGATTGAGTTGTGTGCCCACGAGGATCCACCACAGATGTGGGGACGAGTCTAGCACAAAAAACATATATATGTCTGTATGAGAACATAACATATTCAATTAAGGGGGGTATGCAATATTATGTGAGTGTAGGTGCGTCGCCATGTCATGCAAGTGCACACACGGGGGGTGCAAGGGATGGATTAAGGTAAAAAATCCTTGAGACTTTAGAAACACTTTAAAGGGAAATAACCTGAAATATGGGGTGTGCGGACTTTTCAAAGGCTCGGGCTTTGGGGTAATATTTCTGATTCTGGATACACTACCTAGAGGCTCACTGACCCGGAACAAGCATGCACAACACAGCTTCTTAGGCTCCAGTGGCTGTATATTGTTTGTTTCATGTAATTAACTCTGTGGAGGTTCCGCATCTCTATGTGTCCCATTGATCACTGTCTCCAGTACAGAAATGATAAGAAGAATAAGGTTGGGTTCACACTAGTGCAATGCCAGACATCGCATGTGATTCACACCGCATTGCTGTGCACATCACATGCGATGTCTGTGCAATGCGAATTAAGCCATACAAACTGTGTGGGTGAAACCGCCTCACGCATGCACCAAAATGGTGCAAGACCCTTTATTGGCCCCACTGGAATCCAGGGACGGTCTGTGCATTGTGGGCGCATAGACACCGCTCCTCCCCCCATCTGTGGCGCTGCCCTCCCTATCCATGCCCCTTTCAGGACACTGGGTGCATGAATTCCTATGGCAGGGGTGGGCGGGGGGGGTGGTTTGAAGCACTGATTAGAGCCAAAGGCTCTAATAGGCTTCAAAATAGGGTGGGCTCTATTGCGTCCAGAGCCCACCCAGCATTGCGTCCAGAGCCCACCCAGGTGTGTTGCAACAGCAAATAATTATTCGCTGTTGCAACACTGATCCTCCTCCCGGCCAATCGTGAAGCGGGTATGATACCCGTCACCCGATTGGCTGAAAGGACAGGCGACCCTATTGGACGCCTAGGAAAAGAGGGGAGGAGCCGCACAGAAGACACAGGAGCCCGGCAGCCGTCCATAGAAGCCCACTGCTGTTGAACCCTACAAACCGCCGCTGCCAGCCTGAGCCAGCAACTCTCACAAGCTTGCCACTGCCCGCCGAAGCCTGCCGCTGACGCCGGAGCCGGCAACCTGCCGCTACTCGCCGAAGTCTGCTGCTGCCTGCCGGAGCCCGCAATCTGCCCGCCGGGGCCTGCTGGGGTATGGGGGGGTTGCTGAGATGCCACCGACCAAAAGGGGGGGGGTTTTGCCACCCCCCCAAAAGCCACCGGCCGCCACTGCTGAAATTGTATCGCATGGGTGTGAACACAGTACTATTTTACAGTTCGCATTGCGATCTGCGAACCAATTTGGGGGTGTCATTAACCAGTTGCCGACCGCCGCACGCCGATATACGTCGGGACAATGGCAGCGGTGGGCAAATGGGTGTACCTGTATGTCCCCTTTAAGAGCCAGGGATAGCAGGCGAGGGCTCACCCACCGCGTACAGCGTGACCATGCCCGTGGGACCGGCGGACTCGATGTCCGCTGGTCTCCCGGCAATTGTCTCACAGAGCCTCAGAACGGGGAAGTGCCTATGTAAACAAGGCATTTCCCCATTCTGCCTTGTGTCATGACAGTGATCACTGCTCCCTGTCATCGGGAGCAGTGATCGCTGTCATGTGACTTGAAGCCCATCTCCCCACAGTTAGAATCACTCCCTAGGACACACTTAACCCCTTCATTGCCCCCTAGTGGTTAACCCCTTCAATGCTAGTGTCATTTACACAGTAATTGATGTATTTTTTATAGCAATGATCGCTGTATAAATGACAATGGTTCCAAAATAGTGTCAAAATTGTCCGATGTGTCCGCCATAATATCGCAGTCCTGATAAAAATTGCAGATCGCCGCCATTACTAATAAAAAAAAAAATTAATAATAAAAATGCCATAAAACTATCCCCTATTTTGTACACGCTATAACTTTTGCGCAAACCAATCAATATACGCTTATTGTGATTTTTTTTACCAAAAACATGTAGAAGAATACATATCGTCCTAAACTGAGGAAAAAAATTGTCTTTTAAAATATTTTTGTGGGATATTTATTATAGCAAAAAGTAAAAAATAATTCGTTTTTTTCAAAATTGTCGCTCTTTTTTTGTTTATAGAGCAAAAGATAAAAACCGCAGAGGTGATCAAATACCATCAAAAGAAAGCTCTATTTGTGGGTAAAAAAGGACGTTAATTTTGTTTGGGTGCAACGTCGTATGACCGTGCAATTGTCAGTTAAAGTGACGCAGTGCCGAATCGCAAAAAGTGCTCTGGTCAGGAAGGGGGTAAAATCTTCCCAGGGCTGAAGCGGTTAAATTTACATTGACACCCGCAGCAGTTTGCAGATGTCAGTGTGAACGGCCTGCAAATCAGGCCGCACAGGAATCGCAGGGTTTCAAGAATTGCACCAGTATGAACCAAGCCTAAAATTTTTTGAAAACTAAACAGGGAAAACTTCCAATGTGGACAACCTGTTTTGCTGACAAATGCCTGGTTGTGTCGCTCTTATTTTATTTATAGCGCAAAAAATAAAAACCACAGAGGCGATCAAATACCACCAAAAGAAAGCTCTATTTATGGGAAAAAAAGGACGTCAATTTTGTTTGGTTGCAGCGTCGCACGACAGCGCAATTGTCAGTTAAAGCGACACAGTGCTGTATCGCAAAAAATGGCCTGGTCATTCAGCAGCCAAATCTTCCGGGGCTGAAGTGGTTAAAGCGGTTGTATAGTCATCTTTTTTACTTTTACCTACAGGTAAGCCTATAATAAGGCTTACCTGTAGGTAAAAAAAATATCTCCTAAACCTTTACGGTTTAAGAGATATTCCCCTTGCTATGAGCCGCTGACTGCTGCGGCGCATGCGCACAGGGGATTCTCGGCTGAAGGCTGGCAACTGCCGGACCTTGCCGAGTAAGAAATCTCCCGCGCGCATGCGCGGGAGTGACGACATCGCGGTTTCAGCCACTCACAGCGCTGGAACCGCGATACCCGGAAGACACGCCGAGGCAACATGACAGCTCCCTCGGCGTGGACCAGGTAAGATACCGACGCCTCGTTCTAAGGTAAGTATTTTATAATGAGCTAGTATGCGATGCATACTAGCTCATTATGCCTTTTGCTTTACAGGGGTAGAAAAAAAATTTTTTTTGCGGGTATACAACCGCTTTAAAGAAAACTCCATTTTTTCTAACTAAAAAATATTTTATTATTATTATCTAATAATAAACTATACTATATTATTGCTATATAAGCCATGTTTCAGCCTGCATTTACTAAAATTGCCCAAGAAATTAAATGTCACCTCCTTACAATGTGGCAGCCTGCAGACATTCTGTAATCAGTTGGTGTACAGGACGCCCACAGACAGACCAAAAAAAAAAAAACTCTGTACAGTTCACAGTTCTTCCAATAAAGTCCAATCTTCCACATAAAGTGCTCAGTGGAAGATTAAACTTTATTGAAATAACTGTGAACTGAGTTTTTTTTTGCAGGATATAACAGGCAGTTGTTGTTTTTTTGTACAATTTATACACTGGAAGCACTTTTACAGCATTTATGAATTTCAATAATTGTATTTAATTTCAGATCATTTTTTTTAATTTGTTTTTTTTATTTTTGCAGTTGGTGTTGCATATATATTTTTTAATTGGTGTTAATGCACAGGTAGAACTACGTTTTAATTTTTTTTTTTTATTTGGTAAATTTCTACCTGATTAGTTTGGATAGAAAAGATGGTATTGCAGCCGCTTAGATTAAACACTAATGCCGCGTACACACGGTCGGACTTTTCAGCTACAAAAGTCCGACAGCCTGTCCAACAGACTTCCGGAGGACTTTCGGCAGACTTGCGGCGGACTTGTGGCAGACTTTCTAACGAACGGACTTGCCTACACACGACCACACAAAAGTCCGATGGATTCGTACGTGATGACGTACACCAGACTAAAATAAGGAAGTTCATAGCCAGTAGCCAATAGCTGCCCTAGCGTGGGTTTTTGTCCGTCGGACTAGCACACAGACGAGCGGATTTCGGGGTCCGTCGTAGTTACGACGTAAAGATTTGAAGCATGTTTCAAATCTAAAGTACGTCGGATTTGAGGCTAAAAAAGTACGTTGAAAGTCCGGAGAAGCCCACACACGATCGGATTACCAGCCAGCTTTAGTCCGTCAGCGTCCGTTGGACTTTTGTAGACGAAAAGTCCGACCGTGTGTACGCGGCTTAATACTGCATAGTTAGCCTCAAAGTAGAATTGGGTATTGTTTGAAATTGTATGGCGAAAAAAACACAACAATTGTTGGATACACGATGCACAGAGCAAACCGAATGTCATCCAGTTAAGGTTTACATTTTATTTTAAATGCATGGAGGATGGTGAAGAAATTTATTATTATTACTATACAGGATTTATATAGTGGCAACAATTTGCCCAAAGCTTTACAACATGAGGGCAGACAATGCAATTACAATACAATTCAATACAGGAGGAATCGGGGCCAAATGATCAGAACCATTTCTTTTTTGTTTCACTTTTTTTTCTTTTTTTCTTTTGAGAATATATATATAAAAAAAAACAAAAAGAAATTTCTTTAAGAAGGAGCAATCGCTGTATACATACGATCTGCCAGTTGTCTGAAACCTTAAATAATGCAATTCTTTGTTTCTTCTTCTTTTGTTGTAGTATTGCTGGTTATTGTCGTGTCATATAACAACCGTAGCAAATTGGGTGATATTTACACGATTCATTGATTTTGCCGTGCTGCAATCTGAAGTATCTCTTACCATTGTACTAATCTCTTATTTATAAATATAATAAAGAACGCAGGTATTTCCACTGTCTTCTTACCCCTTTAAGACATAATTGTTTGGCACTCAGGCCCCACGCACCGTTTTATTTGTGTATATGTGGAGCCGGTGTTATATCCAACCCAATTATCCAGGAAAACAATCCCAACCTGCCCCAGGGACCTTCATAAAGAGAAATCTTTAAAGACCAGTAGATGATTTATGTTAGCTTGTGGAATGAATTAAAACTGATACACATAATATGGATCATTACCAGTCATTGGCCTGCTGTACCTGAGAAACACAATTTTCCACCCACCCCCACCCTAGATGCGCTACTAGTTTGACCACCCTAGGTACACTACTTTATAGCATCACCAAAAGAAAGGCTCATTAAAGCACAATCACTGTAATACAAGTGTCCCAACAAGATCAATCCAGTTGACTAAATCTTCACCGTGATCCACCACAGCACTCCCAGCACCATGTCCATATAGGTGTCTTCTCACCTGGCAAGATGGACCTCACTGCTAATATAGCAGGTCAAGTAGTGCTTCAGCAGAGAAAAAACCCTCAGCAATTAAATCTTTTCTCCAGCACCCCAATCCTCATCATGAAGCACTCATAAAGTAGAAGCACAGCGTAAACCCCATAGCATAAACCACCTTAATATTTATTAAAGGAAGATAAAAAATACACTAACAAGATTGTCCAATAAATAATACATCAATATTACAGGGGTCCTCGGCTATGCATCAGTAAATGTGCAAGATGGTGCCTGGTCCCCACTTAGCGTGCTGATGTTATGCTAGGCAGTGTACACCTGCATTGGGCACTGTTCACTCCACCATCTTAGTTTCTCAAATTCTCCCAGCCCAAGGCCCACCTCCAGAAATAAATGGATGTCTACATGTTTTACTGTTTAGCAGGAATATCCCATTCCTGTACAGTTCTTTCCAAAACACCAATATGCCTCCTTGCACCTGACATCAGCAACACTGTACAGTTCAAATTCACCTTTAGTACGGGGATGTCAACCAGCTCTTCCAGCTCCCTCACTGTAGGTTCCCTTAGAGGGGTTCTTCAATGAGCCTATACCAGGCCTGCTCAGAAGGACATCCTTCACTTGGCCATTCATTTCACATAATGGTGTACTGCAGGCCACCCTTTCCCATTGTCCTCTGCACTCAAGCCTTTCTGGCCCCGATTATAAAGGGCTAATCTACTCCCACCCAGGGCCGTGAATAAGGGGGTACCACCAGTCCTCCTGTACTGTGCCTAGGCCAGAAGGGGGTCCCAGATCGCTAGGTAAATCAGATTTAGGAAGGGAGGGTGAATGATATGGTGGTGGGGGGGGGGGGCAATTACTGGAGCCAATCCCCTGTATGGCTCTCTATGCAGCAGCTGAAAGTTGGCTTCTTCTCCTCTCCCTCCCGCTGGCTTTCAGCTGCTGCAGCAAGAGCCATACAGGGGATCAGTTCCAGTAATTGCACCCTGCTGCACCTATTACCCTCCCTGTGCACCATAGATTTCCCCCTGTTGCCCAGGCTCCTCTGTGTGCCCCCACCACTACAGAGCTGCCGGCTTCCCTCCTTTCCTTCCCACCAGCAGCTGCAAGCACACAATAGGATTCCTAAGGATGGAGAGAGGGGGAAGGGTCCAGTAAATATGTCACATTTATCAGCCCCTTTCTTTCCTGAATGAACACAATGAGTGATCAATACTGATCACTCACTGTGTTCATTCATTACTGAAGAATATTTACTTAAACAGGGTACTAACACCTACTTACATATTTGTATTTGTGTCCATTGTCACCAGGACAAAAAGTGATTGGAAATCCAAAATGTTATAATTTTCCCCAGAACAGGAAGTGAGGGGATTTAACGTAATTTCTTTTTACTTCCCGTTGTGTCTCCTGGACAGGAGTTAATAAGAGATCTCCATAGCGAAACACAGACAGACACAAAAAATGTACAGGGGTTTCAATCATTCCCTATGCTTTCCATAAACAAGCTTTTGGCTTTAGATATTTTTTTCAACTATGAGCCACAGACTCATAAGAGGTAAGCAGCCGGTGAAGTCAAGACTACATTTTCCTGTATGCTTGTTGAGGGTCAATAACTCTAACATTTTTACTAGACTATACAGCAGTGGTCTCAAACTGCAGCTGGGGGGCCAGATATGGCCCTTTGCTTGCTTTTATTTGCCCCTTGGGGCCATAATTCTACCCACTGACACCAATGAAGGGGCACAGTTCCTACCACTAATACCAATAGTGGGGCACAGTTTCTCCCAATGACACTAACAATGGGGCCCAATGACACCCAATGATGGGGCATTGTTCCTCCCAATGAGACCAACAATTGGGACCAATGACACCCAATGATGGGGCACTATTCCTCCCAATGAGACCAACAATGGGGCCCAATGATGGCCACTATTCCTTCCAATGTGACCAAAAATGGGGCCCAATACCAGTAATGGGGAACACTTTCTCCCAATTGACACAAACAATGTGGCCCAACTACACCAATGATGGGGCACAATTTCTTCCAATGACACAAATTACAGGGTCCAATGATGGGGCACAATTCTTCCCCGTGACACCAACAATGGGGCACAATTCCTCCCACTAAAACTAATGATGAGGCACAATTACTCCCACTAAAACAAACAATGGGACATTATTTTTCCCCACTGATGTCGGGACCTTTTTGACCACAGTCTGGCTCCCCTAAAGTCTAAATGACAGTAAACTGGCCCTTTGTTTAAAAAGTGTGGCAACCCCAGCTATACAGCATTTTAGTTTATATGTAGCCATATCTTGAATTAGCAAAGATTAAACTGGATTACCATAACTGGTAGGAAAGCTCAACAATGACTACTTCTATATCAACTTTCCACACAGGTTATCATCAAGCATCTATTGATCTAGGCATGTTTAAGCTGGACAGGTATTATGATATTATATATGTTAATGGGGGCTTTTTTGAAGCAGTCTTATGATGGCCTTTTTCACCTCTTGGTTCCTCAGGCTGTAGATAAGAGGATGCAACATTGGAGTCACCACCGTGTAGAATACAGAGGCCACCTTTTCCTGTTTTTTGAGGGTACTGAAGGATGGATGAAGGTAAGTACAGGAAACTGTAACATAGAAGATGGTAGCACACATAAGATGTGAGGAGCAGGTGCTAAATGCTTTCCCATGAATGTGATTAATTTTCTCTTGGATAAGAGGTCAGACAACATTTTAGGAGTAATTACTGAAGAGTAGAAGAGGTCCACCATAGACAGATAGCTCAAAAAGTAGTACATTGGAGTTTGGGGGCTGGGTGAGATACGAACCATTGCCATCATCCCAACTTTTCAAGCACAGACACTATGTAAACCACTAAAAAGTACATAAAGGGGAATGGGGAAACTAATTTATCATCAGTAAGACCAGAAAACCCAAACATGGTCACTTGTGTCTTGTTCTTGACTTTCATGATGTATTTGGCCTGAAACAGTTGAAATAAACATCCCATTTGTTCAGGAAAATAGTATAGCTAAAGATTATACCAATTCGTGTCCTACAGTAGGTGTTAATACATTGAGAATGTTTTTTAATATCTCCCTGGATAGAATGACATTATGAGGACTATCTACTAAGGTTCAAAAAGAACACATTTTATTATTATCATCATCATCATCATCATTAGATACAAAGTTCTTGGCCAACATTATCAGTGACGATAAATGTGTACCTGATATCTTTCTAACCAGAAATGCAATGTCCCTTTCGGGTTTGTTTATGCTGTCTGTGTCCTAATTAGGGAAATTCATTCTCTCTATTTGATCTGGTGAACATTGCCTTTAGGATGAAAAGTAGGAATGAGCCGAACAACCCCTGGTTCGGTTCGCACCAGAACATGTGAACAGACAAAAAAGCAATGCCTCTTTCCCATGTTTATAACAGTACCGCAACAAAACGACATTTCTAAAACAAAATATGTCATTTAAAGTTGCTCGCGGCTGTAATGTATTGCCGGATCCTGGCAATATACATAAAAAATAATTGAAAAAATCAGGGTGGGTTCCCCCCCCCCCAGTCCATTACCAGGCCCTTCTGGTCTGGTATGGATATTAAGGGGAACTCCACGCCAAAATGTAAAAAATAAATGCTGTGGGGGTCCCCCCAAAATCCATACCAGACCCTTATCTGAGCACGCAACCTGGCAGGCCGCAGGAAAAGGGGGGGGCGAGAGAGCGCCCCCCCGAACTGTACAAGGCCACATGCCGTCAACATGGGGAGGGTGCTTTGAGGTCCCCCAAAGTACCTTGCCCCCATGTTGATGGACAAGGGCCTCATCCCCACAACCCTTTGTCCGGCGGTTGTGGGGGTCTGCAGACGGGGGCTTATTGGAATCTGGAAGCCCCCTTTAACAAGGGGGCCCCCAGATCCCACCCCCCCCATGTGAATGGGTATGGGGTACATTGTACCCCTACCCATTCTACAAAAAAGTGTCAAAAAAGTAAAAATGACAGTTTTTGACAATTCCTTTATTTAAAAAAAAAAGTGTCCTGCGATGTAAATCCATCGTTAATCATGGTGCCGACCGTCCCGAGAAAAAAAGACAAAAAAACTCGGAAAAACTCCGCCTCCAGTTACATCACCGGGTGGCCCGGCCCTTGGCTATATAACAGCTGTCACTGCAAAAAGGCTGCAGTCGGCGGGATGTTTTTCCTTTTCTTTTTTTTTTTTGCAACTGTCGGTGCTGTGATTGACGATGGATTTACATAGCAGGGCGCTTTTATTTTAATTTTTTTAATAAAGAAATTGTCAAAAACTGTCTGCTGTCGTTTTTACTTTTTTGACACTTTTTTGGTGAATGGGTAGGGGTACAATGTACCCCACACCCATTCACATGGGGGGGTGGGATCTGGGGGCCCCCTTGTTAAAGGGGGCTTCCAGATTCCGATAAGCCCCCCTCCCGGAGACCCCACAACCACCGGACAAAGGTTGTGGGGATGAGGCCCTTGTCCCTATCAACATGGGGACAAGGTGCTTTGGGGGGGACCCCAAAGCACCCTCCCCAGGTTGAGGGCATGTGGCCTGATACAGTTCAGGAGGGGGGGTGGTCTCTTGTCCTCCCCTCTTTTCCTGCAGCCTACCAGGTTGCATGCTCGGATAAGGGCCTGGTATGGATTTTGGGGGGGACTCCCTTGCCATTTTATTTTAAATTTTGGTGCGGGGTTCCCCTTAAAATCAATATCAGACCTGAAAGGCCTGGTATGGATTTTGGGGGGGACCCCCATGCCATTTTTTTCACATTTTGGCGCAGGGTTCCCCTTTAAAATCCATACCAGACCTGAAGGGCCTGGTATGGATTTTGGAGGGGGACTCCCACGCCATTTAAAAAAAAAAAATTGGCGCTGGGTTCCCCTTAACCACTTTAATACACCATGTTATATAAACTACACTGCCTGCATTGACTGAATATAGTCTACACTGAATGCAGAGTATATATATATATATATATATATATATATATATATATATATATATATATATCAAATACACTGCCACTAATTAACCTGCCTGCTTAATCTAGGTCAAACTATCTCTGTCCACACACTATACACGGCTGCTATTTAAGCAGTCATATATAGTGTGGGGGCATAGACTTAGTCCCCCTGAGCCATGATTGGCCAAGGGCACCCTGCTTTTGGCCAATTATGGTTCTCTCAGCAGAGCATGCTGTAAATGGCCAAATCATGCAGGTCAGGTGCATGCTTTGGCCAATCATCATACAGCAATGCACTGCGATCTCGCAGTGCATTATGGGGCGTTCCGCAGTGATGAACGCCCCATAATATTCACTGTTCCCGGAAAGGGCAAACACCCGATGTTCGAGTCAAACTTACGTTCAGTTTGAACATCAAGCTCATTCCTATTGAAAAGTGAAGGAAAGTCCAAAAACATGGGTTCTAACACTTCCTTATTAAAAAACAAAAAGTTTAAGTCTTTTTAGTTCTAGATATGCTTTAATATGACTGTCCTTTAGGGGTATAAGGATTGATTTTTTTTTTTAGGCTATGAGAGTAAATTAACTGTTGCCCAAAGTTTGCATTTTCTGCATAAACATTAAGGGCTCTTTTACACTTGCTTTGATTTTAACAGACAATAAAGTATCTACTGCTTCAATGTGCATTTTTTATGTTTGTGAGGCTTCTTTGAAGCTGTAATGAAGCAAGGCAAATTACTTGCTTGTGTTGATTTTCTATTTGTTTTAAAGGGGCTCAGAAGAACTCTGGCTCAGTAGTACCTCCGCACAGCAGTTCTCCAGTTCATTAGTATCTTTGTTCAGCAAATTCCCAGCTGATTAGTACCCCCCTCAGCAGATTCCCAGCTGATTAATACCCTGCTTAGTCGTAACCCCCAGCTCTGCTGATCCCCCACTCATTAGTAACCCCCAGCTTTGGTTTGCTGATCCTTCTCTCGCAGATGTAAACAGCAGACATTACTTTTACGGTCTGCTTTAACCTTTTGTAGTATTTTTATTATATGTTATATATACTGTAAGTGTATATTTAAATGGTATAAAAAGTGTTTTTTAGTTATAGCCATACATGTTGCCCTTTAAGTCATATGTATATATACTGCATATATATATATATATCATAAAAGTACACCCCTCACATTTTTGTAAATATTTTATTATATCTTTTCATGTAACAACACTGAAGAAATTACACTTTGCTACAAATTCTTTTTCGAATTTCCTGTGAACGCCCCATAATATTCACTGTTCCGCGAACGGAACAAGCAGACTAAGGACATGGATTACTGGAACCATGTCCTGTGGGCTGATGAGACCTAGATAAACTTATTTGGTTCAGATGGTGTCAAGCGTATGTGGCGGCAACCAGGTGAGGAGTACAAAGACAAGTGTGCCTTGTCTACAGTCAAGCATGGTGGTGAGTGTCATGGTTTGGGACTGCATGAGTGCTGCCGACACTGGGGAGCTACAGTTCATTGAAGGAACCATGAATGCAAACATGTACTGTGACATACTGAAGCAGAGCATGATCCCCTCCCCTCGGAGACTGGGCCGCAGGGCAGTATTCCAACATGATAATGACCCCAAACACACCTCCAAGATGACCACTGCCTTGCTAAAGAAGCTGAGGGTAAAGGTGTTGGACTGGCCAAGCATGTCTCCAGACCTAAACCCTATTGAGCATCTGTGGGACATCCTCAAATGGAAGGTGGAGGAGCACAAGGTCTCTAACATCTACCAGCTCCGTGATGTCATCATGGAGGAGTGGAAGAGGACTCCAGTGGCAACCTGTGAAGCTCTGGTGAACTCCATGCCCAAGAGGGTTAAGGCAGTGTTGGAAAATAATGGTGGCCAAACTTTGGGCCCAATTTGTACATTTTCACTTAGGGGTTTACTCACTTTTGTTGCCAGCGGTTTAGATATTAATGGCTGTGTGTTGAGTTATTTTGAGGGGACAGCAAATTTACACTGTTATACAAGCTGTACACTCACTACTTTACATTGTGGCAAAGTGTGATTTCTTCAGTGTTGTCACATGAAAAGATATAATAAAATATTGTGTACTCACTTTTGTGAGATACTGTGTGTATTCATTGTATACTCTATATTCGTTAATGCAGGCAGTGTAGTTTATATAACACAGTGTATTAAAGCGGTTATCACATCATATATGTTCATTATGCCCCTTCTGCACTTGCATGATGGCCCTTTTGACTTCTTGGTTTCTCAAACTGTAGATAAGAGGATTTAGCATTGGGGTCACCACCGCGTAGAGGACAGAGAATACCTTTTCTTGCTTCTTATGTGAGCTACTAGATGGAGTTAAGTAATTAAGGTAAATAGTTCCATAAAAGATGGTAGCACACGTAAGATGGGAGGAACAGGTACTAAATGCTTTTCTCCTGCCAGCCACAGAGTTTATCCGTAAGATGGAAGAAATAATGAGGGTGTAGGACACCAGGATGGTCATTGTTGAACTTATAGTAAACAAGCACACAAAGAAAAGGGTGACGATGGTGCAGGTGCGGGTTTCAGAACAGGACAACCTGACCAATGGAGGAATGTCACAGTAGAAGTGGTCTATGAAGTTGGATTTACAGTATTCAAGACTGAATAGACTCATGGTTTGTGCGACGGAGTGAAGAAATCCCATGGACAAAGTGAGAAGGACAAGACTTAGACATTTCTTCTTTGTCATTATTAGGACATAATGGAGAGGGCGGCAGATAGCAACATATCGGTCATATGCCATAATGGACAGGACAAGGAGCTCTGTACCTATCATTGCAGAGAAGAAGTAGAACTGAAGGGCGCAACCAATGAATGTGATTAATTTCTTGTCAGACACGAGGTCAGACAACATTTTGGGGGCAATGACTGAAGAGTAAAAGAGGTCCACCATAGAAAGGTAGCTCAAGAAGTAGTACATCGGTGTGTGAAGGCTGGGCGAGATATAAACTATTGTCATCATCCCAGAATTTCCACATATGCTCACTATGTAAACAAATAAAAATAACACGAAGAGGAATGGAGTGAGTTCTTTATCATCAGTTAAACCAGAAAACTCAAACATGGACACTTGGGTCTTGTTTTTGAAATTCATGAGTTCTTTTGCTCTGAAAAACTGGAAATAAACATCTCATTTATTTATGCTTTAATAGTAATATTACACAAGTTAGCAATGGTTACTCTAGCAAAAAGATATCCCACAAGAGAATTCTGTTATGAAAAACAAAAATCATACTTGTGTAGCAATAACGTTTAGGCCTGCCAAACTCAAGGACAAACCCATTTCTGACACTTCCAGTTGCTGTCAGAGTTTTCAACAAAGCACCACCCTCACACATTCCTATGGTGAGCTGCCTCATGTACCCTTAAGAATGTCCAGAAAATGATCATGAGATATGAAGTTCTTAAAGGGGTGCCATTCAACACCAGTGAATGGAGGCTATGGGACTGCTAACTACAATATCCAGGATTCCCTGTGTCAAGAGGAGAAGAGGCTTTTCCTGATCAAAAATTACCAGAGGTTGGGCAGACTAGCACAGGGAATGAAACAGTGCAGACCTGCGTTAGGGTCTGTGCACAGTGCCAGAGAGAAGAGGGCCAGTGCAGAGATCAGGTGCATGTGCTGTGTTCAGGGGAGCTTGAGAACTGACCTGCAGAGACAACCAGAGCTGCAGAACAAGGACCAGAGCTGGAGAGACCTGTTGCTACGCCAGTGAGAGAGTGAGTCTTGTGTGGATCTGGAGAGGACTGAGACTTCTCCAACAACTGATTGCCAAGCACACTGGATCTGATCTGTTGCATACCGGGAGTGGTGAGCAGAACTTAACCCCTTGTTGCTCACCCCTTATTGCCAACTAAACTGCCCTTTAACTAGCAGTTTATCAGCCATCCCTTGTGTACAGTCTTAAAGGGACAGATACATGTGCACCACCTACAGAAGGGCCCCAACAAAATCCGGCCAACACTGGCAGCTAGGTGCCGTTTTACTGTGAGATTTCTTTAATGCCATTCATGCTTTTATGGTTGATGTTATTCTTACTGATACTGTGGACTAGTGTAATAAGATGTAGCCTTATTGTGGTGAAAATGAATGGCTGTAGGTGAGGCTAACCTGCCTGTTAGTTAATCTAACATATCCCATTGTCCTGTTTATTTTCTAAGTCGCTTGTGGTGTGTTTCTGTGTTCTGTCAAAGAGTGGTACACTATTACATTTAAGCTGACATACACTTGGGTCTATTTATAAATGTTTTCACGCAAGAGTATGTTTGGATGCTGCTGACCAATCACTTTTAGGGATGTGTATTCATGCAATGAAACTGTTGGCACATTCATTCTGTCTGATCGGGGCAAAAATAAATGTTCTCTATATACTCTATGGGTAAAATGTTATTTGTTCATGAAAAATAGAGTAGTTCAGGAAAATATCATATTATGGCCACTAGATAGAGTTGAGGATCATAGGAAAAAAAATACTTATTTCTTATGATCGTTTGGTATTTTGTTTATATTGCAAAAATAAAAAACAGTGTTTATTAAATACCACCAAAAGGAAATCACTATTTATCTAAAATATGATATGATAAATTTGAGTAGAAATATTAAGCAAAATGGCCCATAGATGAAGGGGGATTACAGGCTGGTACTGAGGTGGGTAACAAAAGCACAAAAATAAATGCATGACAGACCTGCATCCTCAGGACCCTAAATGTGCTGTTGACTCAGAGGAAGGACAAAGCCCCATATAAAGCATGGTCCAATTTGCTCAAATAGGTAAAAAAAAAATCTTTCCTTCCCCCTAAGATGTGTTTTCTAAATTTTTTTCATTATTGTTTTAATTAAAAAAATATTTAGGTACAAACCTGAAATAATTAGAAAAAAGGAAAAGAGAAGATTTTTTTTTCTTCTTCCAGAAAGAGGATAGTTTGAAGTGAATTTAATCCCAGTCATTAAAATCTCACATAATCTTTGTCATTTCAAAAGTAATTTTGTTATATTCTGCAGCTTTCATTAAGCACTTGGTGCCCGCACTATAGCTGAAAGATGGCTACAGCATGGGCCTAAATTGCCAGGAGGGCGTACATGGGTGACGCGCTCTGTGATCATCAGTCCTTGGGACTCGGCTAATCACAGATCTGAGTAAAGAAGACAGCTGATCACATGATTTAAACAGAAGCCAGAAATCACCATTTTTTTTCCTCACGCTAACAGCGGAAGGAGAAAAAAAAGACGATTAACGGCTTGTGTAAGCGGGACATCAGTCCCACACACTGACAGCCACTGCTGCTAAGCAGTGCCCACCAGTGCCACCTACCAGTGCCCACCAGTACTGCTAAGCAGTGCCCAGCAAGTGCCACCTATCAGTTCCCACCAGTACTGCTAAGCAGTGCCCAGCAAGTGCCACCTAACAGTGCCCATCAGTACTGCTAAGCAGTGCTCACCAGTGCCACCTACCAGTGCCCACTAGTGCCACCTATCAGTGCCCATCAGTGCTGCCAATCAGTGCCCTTCAGTCACTTTTTATCAGTGCCACCTATCAGTGCTGCCTATCAATGCCACCTACCAGTGCCTATTGGTGCCCATCAGTTCCGCCCATCAGTGCCGCCTATCAGTGCCCTTTAGTACCACCTATCAGTGCCCATAAGTACTGCTAAGCAGTGCCCACCAGTGCCACCAACAGTGCCCATCAGTGCTGCCAATCAGCGCCCATCAGTGCCTCATCATCAGTGCCCATCAGTGTCTCATCATCAGTAACGCCTATCAGTGCCCATCAGTGCCCATCAGTGAAATTTATCAGTGCCACCTATCAGTGCAGCCTCATCAATGCCTCCTGATCAGTGCCCACCAGGGATGCCTCATCAGTGCCCATCAGTGCCACCTATCTGTGACCATCTGTGCCACCTATCAGTGCCCATCAGTACTGCCTTATCAGTGCAGCCCATCAGTGCCCATCAGTGCAGCCTTGTCAGCGCACATCAATGAAGGAGAAAAAGAAAGCTCTATTTGTGTGAAAAAAATGTGAAAAATTTCATATGTAGCATGACAGCGCAATTGTCATTCAAAGTGTGACAGTGCTGAAAGCTGAAAATTAGTCTGCGCAGATAGGGGGTGAACGTGCCCGGTAAACAAGTGATTAAAATAATACCAACCTGGTGATTCTGCCACAAAAATGCTTGTTTTGGCACTTGCCGTTATAGGATGAGAACTCTCTCTCTCTGTTTCCCAATTATGCTCCTGTGTTGGGGACCTTTCACATGGGCTTCTGATATTGATCTCAGGTAGCCATACCAACACACATTGCATGGGCATGGTCAACTGGTGTCACCATTTGAAAGTCGGATCAGAGCACGCTACAAGAGGAGTACATGTGGACAGGAAGTGTCTGAAAGAGGCTGAAGGAGGTTGGCATCACTGAGATGAAAAGAAAGTATGAAAGAAAGATTAAAATTTTATTTGTAATTTAATAAAAAAAAAAAAAGACATAGCATAATATTGATTATATACTGCACAGTGCATAGGGCAAGGTGGATGTTGCCAATGTCTACTTTAAGTAGGATTGTAGAACACTAGAATTGAACTACATACATACTTTACTTTATATATTTTTTATATGATTGGAGAGCTTGCACTAAATGTTGTATTTATATTTTGTATATGATTGGAGAGCTTGCACTAAATATTTTATTTGTATTTATTATTATTTTTTTTTTATATAAAGAGGTTAAAAAAAGGGAAAAACAAGCAACTACAATGAATAACAAAATAAAAAATATACTTAAAAAAGGTGGAGGTCAACTTGGTCTATTTTTCAGCCATCATTCTTCTATGTGCTTATTTTGGTTTGGTCTTTAGAAGATTTTTGCAGCGGTTTAATTTTTGGAATAAAGAGTAGGGAGAAGAAGCCCACAGCGATGTATTATTCATTGGAGTCTCAGCATTACAAATTTTATTCTGAGAGGTTATTTTAAGATTTACAAATATTTCAGGAGCTAGAAAGGAATCTGATTTCTAGTATCTAAATCTGTGAAAATGTAAAAAAAAAACAAACAAAACAAAAATAAATAAAACGTATTTTAGAGATTTGTTGGCTTAAATTAACACACACATTTCATATATTAATTACGTATCCTGTTTTTGAATAGAATGATAACAGAATAAAAATTAAATTAAATAAAAACCACATGAAAAACAAGGATGGAGGACATCTTTGTCTTTTTTTTTTTTTTAAGCCCTCAGTCTTCTATGTGTATGTTTTGGTTTCCAGAACCCTGATCTCCAAACTACAGCCTTCCAGCTGTTGATGAACTACATGTCCCATGAGGGCCACAGTTTGGAGACCCCTACTCTAGAAGATAGTTTATGAAGTGGTTTCATTTTGATAATCTTTGGAATAAAGAGTAGTGAAAAGAAGACCGCAGTGATGTATTATTGAAGTCTCAGTATTGCAAGTTTTATTCAGAGACGTTATTTTAGGATTTACATATTTTTTAGGATCTAGAAAGGAGCCTGATTTCTAGTATCTAAGCAAAAAAAAAAAAATAATAATAATAAACAAATAAAACATAGTTTACAAATTTGTTGGCTTGCACACACATTTCATATATCAGTTATGTGTCCCTTTTTTTTAAATTTAAATGCTAAAATAATATTTGTTAAAAAAAAATACATTACTCATTTTCCTAGTCAAAATAAATTGGCTTTACATCAGGGATCAGCACGGTATCTCAATTCTGATGGATAAACATGATAGGAGTCTTATATATTATACACAGATCCCTGGGAGTATAATTCTCTTTTACCCTAAGGCACAGCTTCCCAGACAGAACCACGTGAACCCTAGGGGTATGTCTGGTTCTTAAGCTGCTGCTTCCTAAAGCTAATTTATTTATCTATCTACAATCTAAAAACGAAAAACTAAAAAAAGTACGGTAATAAACATATATACCGGTATATATATATATATATATATATATATATATATATATATAATTTTAAATTTAAGAAATTAGGGCAACTCCTTGAGCATGCACAATAAATGTTTTTTGTAGACAAGGGGGTTTTGAGGACCTTTTAGAAGAAGTTTTATGCTTGGTCATTTTTTTTTTTTTTACTACATCTAATTTTTTTTATGAGTTTAAAGGATTTTTTTCCTAATTTTTATGATATGATTTACATTTTTTTTTAAAGTGGCAGGTTGTGATAACCTCCCAGGATCGGCCTGCTTCTCTGGTGCTTGACTCCTGACTTCCTCTACTATCTTTTTGCCCAGGTGGTGTCTCTGCTGCTGGCAATGGCCTCCTGCCTGCCCTGTCTAGTTTCCGGAGGGGCATGGATTGGTGATCATTTGACATGATTGGGAGCTGTTCCCCCCCCTGGCTACTGACCTTTAGTGGTGATCAAGAGGTGTCTTGGACAGTTTTATGCAACCATTTCTATTGCTGTTCCTGCTCTCTCTCAAAATTTGTTCCTAACCTACCCCCACACTACAGAGAGCGCCAAATAACATTGAACCTGCTATTTAAAGTGGTTGCAAAGTCTCTTTTTTTTTCCTTTAAAAATAACAAACATGGTACACTTACCTGCTCTGTGTAGTGGTTTTGTACAGAGTGGCCCAGATCCTCCTCTTCTCGGGTCCCTCTTCAGCTCTCCTGGCCCCTACCTCCTGCCGAGTGCCCCCGCAGCAAGCAGCTTGCCACGGGGGGTCCCCCGAGCCGAGCTGCTGCTCTGTGTGTCCATTCAGACACAGAGCCATGGCTCGGCCCCGCCTCCTCTCTCTCCTCATTGACTCACTGGCTTTGATTGACAGCATCAGGAGCCAACAGCAGCTGAGACTCTCCTGCAACATCGCTGGATCTAGATGGGGCTCAGGTAAGTATTAGGGGGGCTGAGGGGAGCTGCTGCACACAGAAGGTTTTTTTTATCTTAATGCATAGAATGCATTAAGATAAAAGAAAAAAAACCTTCTGATTTTAGAATCACTTTAAGCAGCCCTGAGTCAAGATAACAGCCCAAAACTTAAGGATACGTTCTCCCAGAAACAATTAGGGAGCACACAGGCCGTATGTGTCTTGTGGCCAGTCAGCTAAAGAGACAAAACATGGGGAAATGCGCAAGTATTTTTAAAGATGTGTCGCATTTTGTTTATTTTTTTCACTTTAAATAGCTTCATTGCTGCCAACCATTGCACCACACACGTGTACATACAGTATAGGGCCATCTTCACATGCTGCTAAACATGCACAGTCATCTACTTTTGAATATGCCCAGAACAGTGGCTAGTGGTGGGATCTTCTTTTGGGGGGGCGGCAAACAAACAAGGGCCACCCCCACGGCACTAAAACAGTACCCCGTCACCCGCTGGCGGTCCGTCACTTACCCACTTGCATGGCAGGGCTGTGGTGTCCTCTCCTGCTCTCCTGGAGTGTGGGCAGCAGCTCTGATGTCTGCTCCTCCAGCTTCCAGTTCCGTGTCTCCTCTTCCACCAAAGGGCTAAGCATCCAATAGGATCGCCTGATGCTTTGACCAATCGGGAAACAGGTCTCAAAGACCTGCCTCCTGATTGGCGGGGAGGAACTTTAGTGTGATGATAACAAAACTTCATTCGCTATGGTCACACAACTGAGTGGCCTCGAAGCGCAATGCTCCGCAGCCACCCTTTTTTGAAGCCTATTAGAGCCTCTGGGTCTAATCAGGTGCTTCAAAAAAACACCCACCCCGCATTGGAATCCATGGTTTGGTGCCACTGATATGTAGATCAGGGGGCCAGATGCATAGATAGGGGAGGCGGCACCCGTGCGCCCTCTATGGACGGGCCACCACTGGCCCAGCCAAAGCCTTAGTAAAATGACTGCTGCTTGACTCATGTGCACTCTTTTCACTACAAATACATCCTAGTACACTGTCTGGTGTTGGTATAATCTGGGCTGAAGGAATGCACACAAATCTCTCCAATTAAAGTGTATTGTACACTTTTTCTTGGTGCAGTGACCACTAAAAAGCCATGACATGTATGAATATATATATATATTTTTTTTTGGGTCATCTCTGCTGACCACACATTAGGTTAATTTCGGGGCCTCTTCCTCTTTACCTTTGTTCACCAGACCCGACCGCAGTCTACAGCTGTGTGTAACAGGGCCCTGATTTGTCACCAGCAATAGTCATGCCGGCCCATGGCACCTCCCATCTTTCTGCTGCTACAGAAACAAGATGGGGCACCATACACCTGTGGAATGGAGGGATTTTGCCATCTTGATTACTTTCATGCTCCAGGCCAAAGGCCCTCCTCCAGGAATAAAAGAATGTCCACACGATCAGCTTTTTTAATGTTTTACTGTAACATGAACAGTGTGCACAGTTCTTCCCAAATAGACAAGTACACCTCTTCCCCCTTCCATCTGACATTAAAAGAGAAAATTAGGCAACAGCGGGCTAAAGTCTTCTCTCAGCTGATGTCGCAAAGCTGCTTTAGGCTCTGGAAAGATCCCGATCATTTTGTTGGTATCCACCTACAGCAGTGATGGAGAACCTGTGCACCCCAGATGTTTTAGAATGACATTTCCCATGATGCTCATGCACTTTGCAGTGTAGTTGAGCATCATGGGAAATGTAGTTCCAAAACATCTGGGGTGCCAAGGTTCGCCATCACTGACCTACAGTATATACAGTAACTGCCTGGTGGCTCTGTCTCCCAGCGCACATCTGAGAGCTGAAGCCAGCAGTGCTCGCCCCCTCTCTGACTGACAATCATCACTCTCTACTCTGAGAAGACCGAGAATTGAGTAATCAGTGGTCATGTTATCGCTCGGTTCTTGGTCTTAGAGCTGGCAGGGGACACCACACCAATGCTGTAGCATGGAGGTGAGTATGGATGTTTGTTTTTTTTGGCCACCCCCAACGTGTCCTTTAACATTACTGTACAGTCCAAATTCATTGTGCCAATGCCAACCAACACTTCCACTTTCCCCCATTCTAGGTTCACTAGGTGGTGTGTTCACCGATGTGGCCTATACTGGGCCTACCTTGAAGGACATGCTACAGCTGCTCTCTGTAGCTGCCGCTCAGCGGTGCTGAACTGTTTAACAGCTGTATCAGCAAGATAAGGGAGCTGCTGAGCAGGTAGAGTTCAATAGATTGAGTCAGGCAGCACTGCCCTGTGGGAACTGTAGTCCAGAGGAGAGAGACGGGAAAAGTTGTATTTTCATAGGCTGTATAGAACACAGCTTTCTCTTGTCATGTGGGAGCCTGGAGAGTGCACATTGCTATCCAGTGTGCACCATCACTGCTGCATAATGGCGGCCTGAGTAGGATCCAGAGCACTGAGCATACCTCCCAACTTTTTGAGATGGGAACAAACACCTATTAGCAAAACTATGTAGGCATAAGACACACACCCTGACACACCCCCTTAAAGGAGAGTTAAACAAAAAAAATGAGTTAAACCCACAAGTGCATTTTTTTAACCACTATTTTTCCTTTATATTGGCTTCTGAAACTTATAAATGCAACAATTTAGAAATTGGATGAAAGGTTTAACACTTTTTGAAAGATAAGTAGTGCATTTTGTATATACAACTATATAGATCAGATGAAAACGAGGGACAAATGAGGAGGAAAGAGGGACAGAAGGACTTTGTTCCGAATCAGGGACAGTCCCTCGAAATCAGGGACAGTTGGGAGCTATGCACTGAGTTTGGAGGTGACAACAGCCAGAGTCACCTGGGTGCTGAGCAGAGAATGGGCTAATTGTTGTGTGTGACCGGATGTTGAGCTGTAATATCGCGGACCGGTGAGTGGATGCTCTGGAGATTTACTATGCTGCTAGAGAAAATGAGCCCTTTAGGAACTGACCATACAGCCATCTAGTAGCACTACTACTACAGTACAACTGGGCCCCAACGCTAGCTGGCTAAAGAGTTAGGACTAAAGACCATCCCTTTACAGCTGTTTGTCGACGAAACGGGTCCTCCGGTAGAGAGGGGGTCATTCTTTTGGCTCCCGCCCTAGCAGTCAGTTTCCAGTAGCAACTGGAACTGAACCCGTGTTACGGAGATCCATGGCCTGGTCACATGGGTGGATGTTATCAAGTGCACTTTTGAGGACCACAGTAGGTGCATGACGGAACCCATGGCTCTACTGGGAGTAAAGTAACAGAGGTACGCTGGACTGGTGGGGAGGGCGTGGGCTCGGCAACATCCCTCCTAATGCAACATACTGTACATTAATTTACAGTGTGTAGTGACACGAGACAGCACTTTCTGAGAGAAAAAAAACAAACTGGATGGGGTAACTGACTTTAAAGGCACCAACAAACACTGGTACATTTACATATAAAAAAAGGTTTTATTTAGATACAAACGTAGTTAAAATTCTATTTGAGCTAAAACATCATGAACCTGGGAGTTCAAAACTACAGAAACAAGTAGCAGATTCAACATAGCATCACATTGATACCCCAACGTTTCCACTACAGGAAGTCTTCTTCAGGGTGTTCTTTGTGGAAGAATACACTGAATAGGCACTAAAATCAAAGGTCAGTTAGTAACTCAGTATACAAAAAAATATATATAGATTTAGAGACATATAAATCCGAAATCAAACACATGGATATCTCTTACAATGTTTATGTAGAGGGATCAAATGCGGATGCCAATAACAGCTCAATACACATCCCAGAGTCAGGAGGCAATTCAAGGGAAGGTTTTCCTTGTACAGTGGTACCTTGGATTACGAGCATAATTAGTTCCAGAAGAATGCTTGTAATCCAAAGCACTCGTATATCAAAGCTAGTGTCCCTATAGGAAACAATGGAAACTCAGATAATCCATTCCAGTGGGACTGCTAGTGTATGCAGTACCGCATGTAACCAGAGGTGGGGGGCGCCGGAGACATTTGAAAACACTCGGAGAGCACTCGAGCGGCTCCGAACGGCTCCGAATGCGGTACTGCACGCCCTAGAAGCTTAAATCCTGCGCTCGCAAACCGAGTCAGGGTTTTAAACAAATAATAGCTCGCATTGCGAAACGCTTGTAAACCGCGTTACTCGCAATCCGAGGTATTACTGTATATAAGAAATTATTAATGAGGGTAAATATTCATCCCACAGCTGACCAAAAAAAGAGGTCCACACCTTGGGAAACAAATAATACAGAGCCCAGGGGTGGCAAGAAATAGCTCACTTTCAGAGAGACTCTTTCCACTCACTACCGCACACAGTGACATGGCTCTTCTCTAAGTCAGGGAACCGCCATAATGTTAGACTTTCACAAGACTGTGGTCCCCGCCTGGTCCCAGGCATTGATGAGAATGTGCACGATGAAAGGTACCGCCACATGCAGGGTGCAGTTGACCCTCCCCACAGGCAGGTTGAGTTGAAGGCATGGTTGGAGTGTTGGAAGCACTGTGAGTGCATACATACCAAATCGGTAATGAAAGTTTTTAGTAAATTTTTAATAGTCAACAGGATAAATAGAAGGAGTGTATCTTGCTAATAGGGAGCCAGACAGGAAAGGGTTAAGTGTGCTCCTAGGGGGTGCTTACTTACTGTGGGGGGATGCTGTCAGTAGAGGAAAACAGAGATCCGTGAAACATAAGATCTCCATTTTCCTTCCTCACAGAATGGCGATCTGCCTTGTTTACATAGGCAGACTGCCTTTCTGCCCCTCTGTGAGCATCATCCCATCCTCCGGACCCATTGATTGGCTCCCGCTGTGTCCAATCACAGCGGGAGCGGGTTCCCAGGGGCACGTACACCACCCAGAAGTCGCAAACAATGTACAGGCACTGTGTTTCGCAAGTAAGTAGTAAAAGTGCGGTGGGCGGTCCGGTAGCAGTTAATTTGATGTTAAATACCATTATTATGGCAGCAGCTAGCCCTTTTTTTTAAAACTGTAGGCGATTCTCTTTCCAATAAAAGTGATCCCGGTGGCGGATTCGCCACGGGTTCACTTCTAGAGGCAGCTGGAGAGATGCATACACCCCTCTTGCCGCTTCCCGGTCATTTCCAGGCTTACCGGTTAGCCTGGAGCCAATCCGATCCATTGCTGGGCAGGAAGCCAAGTGAGGTCAAGATAGCCCCAACTGGGCTGTATGCCCTTGGAGGATCGGAGCAACGTCCGACGCCACTTCTGCCCTTAAAGGGATCATTTTTTCATCTCTTAAAGGCAAAATTACTTATTTTTTTTGCTTTTAATTGTAAATGTGAGATCTGAGGTTTTTAATTTTACCCCAGACCTCACAATAAAGAGGCACTATCATGCTTATTTCTATTACAGGGGGTGTTCACATTCCTTGTAATAGAAATAAAAGTGATCACATTTTTTTTTAAAGAGACCGTGTAAAAATAGTGGAAATCTCCTCCTACCTGAACACTCAGAATTCAAGCAAACCCTGCAGTTTATCACGTGACCGTGGTATACAAATCAGCAAAAAAGGTATACAGTGGCAGTATTTTAATGTAAAAAGAAGATTTATAAGCTATGTGCACTGTGGGGGGGGGTGAACTATTTTCATATTTCTATTTCTGGGTTTAGTAACACTTTAAACTTGCACATCATGAATTTGGGGGGTTGTGGCGAGCTTTGCATCTTTTTTAAATTTGTACTTTACCATAGAAGTTCTTTTATCTGTATCAGCAAGACTTTCTCAGTGCTTGAACAAGGATGTGTTTCACCTCTTGGTTCCTCAGGCTATAGATAAGAGGGTTCAGCATCGGAGTCACTGCTGTATAGAAAACAGAGGCCACCTTGTCTTGTATCCCAAAGGCTACAGAATGAGGATGAAGATAGGTGAAGAAAACAGCTGTGAAGAAAGTTGAGACACAAATAATATGTGAGGAGCACGTACTGAAGGCCTTCTGTCTTCCTTTAGTGGATGTCATCTTTAAAACAGAGGAAATTATGTAGGTATATGAGAGAAGGATTGTTGTCAAAGTGTATATTCCCCAGACCGCAACAAGAATGCCAGTTATCATATCACAATGGAAAGTGTTGGAGCAGGACAGTTTCAGCAATGGTGGAATGTCACAATAGAAATGGTCAATAAGGTTCGATCCACAGAATGGAAGACTAAACACACAAGTGGTCTGCACAACTGACTGTAAGAAACTAATGGAGGAGGAATAAAGGACCAGACCAAAACATTTCTTCTTGGTCATTAACAAATTGTAGTGTAGAGGGTGGCAGATAGCCACATAGCGGTCATAGGACATGGTGGAGAGAAGGATAGCTTCATTACCAGCCAGAGCACAAAATAAATACAGTTGGGTGGCACAGCCAAGAAATGAAATGGACTTTTTAGCTGAGAGAAATTGAGACATTGTATTTGGAGTAATAACTGAGGAGTAAAGAAGGTCCACCAAAGACAGGCTACCCAAGAAGTAATACATTGGAGTTTGAAGGTTGGAGGATGTACAGACCAAAGCTACCATACCAACATTTCCCACTATGGTCACCATGTAAACCAAAAAAAAGAACACAAAGAGGAATGGGACAAGTTCCTCATCATCGATTAGTCCAGAAAACTCAAACATGGTCACAAGTGTCTTGTTTTTGATATCCATTAACTTTTTTTTGTAATGGAGCAGTAAAACTCCCTTTTGGTTGTATTTATTTTTTATTCTTTATCTAATTCAATTTCCAAATTGGAAGCATGCGTATCTCATATGGTTTTCAGAACATCCAAAACAACTTCTGCACATTTCAAAGCAGAATAAATCAGAAAAACATTGGTGGAAACATTCTGTGATCAAATAACAGTTGGGGTTTCCACCTTTTATAGTACAGATGATCAGTATTAGTTGGAGTCATGCTGTGTTTACTATCACTTACCAGAATTGCATTTTATGATATAACAGATGAAGTAGGAAATGGTGTAGAAAGGAGCTAAGAGGGGGAGAATTCAGATAGCATGGGCATGAATTTGAGGTAATATTTAACAAGCCTCAAGTTGGATGCAGAGGCTTGTTATGCATCCACCAAGAGTTTATGATATGTTAGTGAATGAGTCTAATCGTGCCAAAAAAACAATTTTTGGAGAATTGTTCCTCTTTAGTATGTAAGGCAGGATGTAAGTTCTTCCAAAGCCTTGAGCTCATTTAGTACACCAACGGGGTTCATGGAGGATGGGTTGGTCTGCTTCCAATATAATAAATTGCAAATGATGATGAAGATGCAATGTTTTTCTATATCAATGCTTGAAAATGGGAGACAAGTGGAGGAGAAATGCAGCTCTAGCACTGTTAGTAAGAATATTAGGCAATTTACCTTTTTCAAGAACTCACGAACCAATGAATATTCCCAAAATATATGGAGGATTGTCCATTCAGTTATGTTACTTCTCCAGCATCTGAAAAAACAAAACAAAAACACCCCTTACTTTTTCTTTAGGCTCTTAACTGATATCAACAGAGCTTTTACAACCTCACAAAAATAGATGAATATTTCCTGGTAAATAGCTGGAATAAACCAAACATATCTGCATTCCATTCACCGAGCTGTGCTGTAATTCTGAAAGTTAATCAATTTCTCATTGAAGTCAACAAGAGCTGCATCTTTAAGATCAGTTCTGGACAATTTTAAGGCTACTAGGCAAAGGATTGTCAAACAAATCTCACTGGGGGCTGGGAATTGCCCTGGGGGATGTGAACTAATGCAAAAAATAAAAAAATAAATACCCTTTGCAGAGAAGAAACAATTTTAATAATACTTAACGTGGAGCTCCACTTTAAAGTTAAACATTATAATTTCTTTAACTAGTTCAGCTCTTTGGACGTACCACAAGTTAATGGCTGCTACTGCAGGGGTCTCAAAACTTTCTAAACAAAGGGCCAGTTTACTGTCCTTCAGACTTTAGGGGGGCCAGACTGTGGTCAGTGGGAGTAGAAATGCCCCAGCATCAGTGGGGGTTAACGATCCCTCAGGCTTGCTTGTCAGTAGGAGTAAAATAAATCACACATTACCTGATAAACAGGAAGAGGGATACTACTCTATAATTTGTGTTAGTGGAAGGAATATTTCCCCATCATTGGTGTCGGTGGGAGGAAAATTTCCCCATCATTGATGTCAGTGGGAAGAATATTTCCCCATCATTGGTGTCGGTGGGAGGAATATTTCCCCATCATTGATGTCAGTGGGAAGAATATTTCCCCATCATTAGTGTCAGTGGGAGGAATATTTCCCCATCATTGGTGTCAGTGGTGGCATAGTGCCCCATCATTGGTGCCAGTGGGTGGAATAGTGCCCCATCATTGGTGTCAGTGGAATAGTGCCCCATCATTGATGTCATTGTGAGGAATAGTGTTCCATTGCTGGTGGCAGTGGGATGAATAGTAGCCCATCATTGGTGGCAGTGGGAAAAAGTATGCTCCACTGGTGGTGTCAGTGGAAGCAGCTGGGCCTCATCATTGGTTTCAGTAGGAAGAACAGTGCCCCAAGGGCCAGATAAAGGCAAACAACTGGCCACAGTTTGGAGACCACTGATCTCTAACCACCTCCCGCTGGCTGTATAGACAAATTACGGCGGCGGGGTAGGTCTCTCATTCTTGGATGACGGTGATTGGTGACGCACTGTGTGCCTGAGACAAGGCGCATCCCCGATCTCAATGATGAGACTCTTTACCCATGTGATCAGCTGTGTCCAATCACAGCTGATCACATGTAACAAGGAAATGTCAGTTATCGGCATTCCTCTCCTCACACTGACAGAGTGTGAGGAGAGGAGAGTCAACCAGTGGCATTTTCTCACAGGGGACACCTCCACAGATAATCAGGGTACTGATCATCACTCAGTGCCCTGATGATCAGTGCAGCCCCAACAGTGCCCATTGAAGATGCCAGTCAGTGGCCAGCAGTGATGCCAGTCAGTGCTGCCTTTCAGTGCCCATCAGTGCCTGCTTATTAGTGCTCATAAGTGCCACCTATCAATTCCCATTAGTGCCCAACAGTGCCATCTATCAGTGCTTATCAGTGCTGCATATTAGTGCCTCCTCATCAGTGAAACCTCATCGGTGTCCATCAGTGCTGCCTCATCAGTGCCACCTCATCAGTGCCCATCAGTGCAGGCTCTCAGTGCCGTCTCATCAGCTAAAATGTGCGCAGCCGTGCCAACCTGCCGCAGTATAACTGCAGCGGCTGGTCTGCAAGTGGTTATTCATCTCAATAAATCAGCACGGTTTTTATAATAAACCCAGAGATCCAAGGAGGAATTCTTCCTCACCTCAGAGGTGAAACTATGAATTGTTTTTAATCACAGCCGGACCCGCTAAGGAAATATTCCCTACAGTGTAACTGAAACACAACATGCTTTCAATAAAGAGACCCTGTCACCGCCTTTGCCTTTATATACAAAATACATCAGGGAGATTTTTTTAAAATATACTCACCAAACATGGTGTCTTTCCCCAGCTTCAAAGCAGCTGGAGCTCATGGATGATGGATTACCCATGGACATATACAAACAGTATGCTGACTATACACTCACTGGCAACTTTATTAGGTACACCTTGCTAGTGCCGGGTTGGACCCCCTTTTGCCTTCAGAACTGCCTTCATTCTTCATGGCGTAGATTCAACAAGGCATTGGAAACATTCCTCAGAGATTTTGGTTCATAGTGACATGATAGCATCACACTGTTGCTGCAGATTTGTCGGATGCACATCCATGATGCAAATTTCCCGTTCCACCACATCCCAAAGATGCTCTATTGGATTGAGATCTGGTGACTGTGGAGGCCATTGGAGTACAGTGACCTCATTGACATTTCAAGAAACCAGTGGTGAGATGATTTGAGCTTTGTGACATGGTGCATTATCCTGCTGGAAGGAGCCAGAAAAAGGGGACACTGTAGTCATAAAGGGATTGACATGGTCAGCAACAATACTCAGGTAGACCATGGCATTTAAACGATGCTTAATTGGTACTAAGAGGCCCAAAGTGTGCCAAGGAAATATCCCCCACACCATTACACCACCACCACTGGCCTGAACCGTGGTTACATGCCACGATGGATCCATGCTTTCATGTTGTTTACACCAAATTCTGACTCCACCATCTGAATGTCGCAGCTGAAATTGAGACTCATCAGACCAGGCAACGTTTTTCCAATCTTCTGTTGTCCAATTTTGTTGGGCCTGTGCAAATTGTAGCTTCAGATTTCTGTTCTTAGCTGACAGGAGTGGCATTGAGTGTGGTCTTCAGTTGCTAAAGCCCATCTGCTTCAAGGTTTGATGTGTTGTGCATTCAGAGATGGTATTCTGCATACCTTGGTAAATTTCCCATTCCACCACATCCCAAAGGTGCACTATTGGATTGAGATCTGGTGACTGTGGAGGACATTGGAGTACAGTGACCTCATTGTCATGTTCAAGAAACCAGTGGTGAGATGATTTGAGCTTTTTTACATTATCCTGCTGGAAGGAGCCATCAGAAGATGGGTACACTGTAGTCATAAAGGGATGGACATGGTCAGCAACAATACTCAGAACCCTAGGCCGTGGCACTTCAAAGGTGCTCAATTGGTACTAAGGGGTCCAAAGTGTGCCAAGGAAATATCCCCCCCCCCCCCACCAACTGCTCTACCAACTGCTAGTTGTCAGAATAGTTTTAGACTGCATAAACAAAATGTTTTGACACCAAAAGCAATCAACAGTTTCTCCTTATATTACAGAGAAGCCAACAAGAACTATATT
Organism: Lithobates clamitans; assembly: GCA_037952925.1. Taxonomy (NCBI): domain Eukaryota; kingdom Metazoa; phylum Chordata; class Amphibia; order Anura; family Ranidae; genus Lithobates; species Lithobates clamitans. The sequence goes on from JBBGZY010001513.1 coordinate 564,509, forward strand.
TGCCTAACATCCTAGCAACCAAACTAGGCGGATGCTACATTTATATTTGTAGCCGGGTGCTCAATGGCTTGTGAAGCTTGTGCTTGTGCTCCCTCAGTCTCTTGCTACCAGCTGAGAGGAGTGCCAACCTGTGAGCAGCAACTGGCATCTCTTCTGTCATCTCCCGGCTATCCTGCTGGCCATGACAAAGTGGCTGTTTAAGCTGCAGCGGCCGACTCTCATGCAGAGCTTCCTGCCACTGCTGCACTGCATTGAGAGTAGGTTGTAGGTTTGATTCCCTGATTGCTCCTGCTTCAATCCCCCTCCCTCTTGCAATTGTGGATCAGATCCTATAAGGGGCCAGTGTGGTGCAACCACTAAGGATCATGAGATATGAAGTTCTTAAAGGGGTGCCATTCAACACCAGTGAATGGAGGCTACGGGACTGCTAACTACAATATCCAGGATTCCCTGTGTCAAGAGGAAAAGAGGCTTTTCCTGATCAAAAATTACCAGAGGTTGGGCAGACTAGCACAGAGAACGGAACAGTGTAGACCTGCGTTAGGGTCTGTGCACAGTGCCAGAGAGAAGAGAGCCAGTGCAGAGATCAGGTGCATGTGCTGTGTTCAGGGGAGCTTGAGAACTGATCTGCAGAGAGAACCAGAGCTGCAGAACTGGGACCAGAGCTGGAGAGACCTGTTGCTACGCCAGTGAGAGAGTGAGTCTTGTGTGGATCTGGAGAGGACTGAGACTTCTCCAACAACTGATTGCCAAGCACACTGGATCTGATCTGTTGCATACCGGGAGTGGTGAGCAGAACTTTCATCAACCATCCCTTGTGTACAGTCTTAAAGGGACAGATACATGTGCACCACCTACAGAAGGGCCCCAACAAAATCCAGCCAACACTGGCAGCTAGGTGCCGTTTTACTGTGAGATTTCTTCAAAGCCATTCACGCTTTTATGGTTGATGTTATTCTTACTGATACTGTGGACTAGTGTAATAGGATGTAGCCTTATTGTGGCGCAAATTAATGGCTGTAGGTGAGGCTACCCTGCCTGTTAGTTAATCTAACATATCCCATTGTCCTGTTTATTTTCTTACCTTCAATAATAGATTCATCCTTTCAATTTTTAAGTCGCTTGTGGTGTGTTTCTGTGTTCTGTCAAAGAGTGGTACACTATTACACTTAAGCTGACATACACTTGGGTCTATTTATAAATGTTTTCACACAAGAGTATGTTTGGATGCTGCTGATCAATCAATTTTAGGGATGTGTACTCATCCAATGAAACTGTTGGTACATTCATTCTGTCTGATCGGGGCAAAACTAAATGTTCTTTATATAGTCTACGGGTAAAATGTTATTTGTTCATGAAAAATAGAGTGGTTCAGGAAAGTATCATATTATGGCCACTAGATAAAGTTGAGTATCATAGGAAAAAAAAATACTTATTTCTTTTGATCGTTTGGTATTTTGGTTATATTGCAAAAATAAAAACAATGTTTATTAAATACCACCAAAAGGAAACCACTATTTATCTAAAATATGATATGATAAATCTGGGTAGAAATATTAAGAAAAACAGCCCATAGATGAAGGTGGATTACAGGCTGGTACTGAGGTGGATAACAAAAGCACAAAAATAATTGCATGACAGACCTGCATCCTCAGGACCCTAAATGTGCTGTTGACTGGTATTTTTTTTTTTCTGCTTCCAGAAAGAGGATAGTTTGAAGTAAATTTAATTCTAGTCGTTAAAATCTCACATAATCTTTTTCATTTCAAAAGTAATTTTGTTATATTCTGCAGGTTTCATTAAGCACTTGGTGCCCGCGCTATGGCCGAAAGATGGCTACAGCATGGGCCTAAATTGCCAGGAGGGCGTACATGGGTGACACGCTCTGTGATCATCTGAGTCCCTGGGACTCGGCTGATCGCAGATCTGAAAAAAGAAGTAGCTGATCACATGATTTAAACAGAAGCCAGTAATCTGCATTTTTATTCCTCCCGCTAACAGCGTGAGGAGAAAAAAATAAGCCGATTGCCCGCTTGTGTAAGCGGGACATCAGTCCCATACATTGACAGCCACTGCTGCTAAGCAGTGCCCACCAGTGCAACCTACCAGTGCCCATCAGTACTGCTAAGCAGTGCCCACCAGTGCCACCTATCAATGCCCATCAGTGCTGCCAATCAATGCCCATCAGTGTCTCATCATCAGTGCCACCTATCAGTGCTGCCTATCATTGCCACCTACCAGTGCCTATCGGTGCCCATCAGTGCTACCCATCAGTGACCTTTAGTGCTGCCTATCAGTGCCCTTCATTGCCACCTATCAGTGCCCATCAGTGCCATTTATCAGTGCCACCTATCAGTGCCCATCAGTACTGCTAAACAGTGCCCACCAGTGCCACCTACCAGTGCCCACCAGTGCCACCTATCAGTGCCCACCAGTGCTGCCAAGCAGTGCCCATCAGTGCTTCATCATCACTGCCCATCAGTGCCTCATCATCAGTGCCACCTATCAGTGCTGCCTATCAGTTCCACCTGCCAGTGCCTATCAGTGCCCATCAGTGCCACCTATCAGTGCCCTTCAGTGCTGCCTATCAGTGCAGCCTCATCAGCGCACATCAATGAAGGAGAAAAAGAAAGCTCTATTTCATATGGATACAGTGTAGCATGACTGCGCAATTGTCATTCAAAGTGCGACAGCGCTGAAAGCTAAAAATTGGTATGGGTAGGAAGGGGGTGAAAGTGCCCAGTAAACAAGTGATTAAAAGAATACCAACCTGGTGATTCTACCACAAAAATGCTTGTTTTGGCACTTGCCGTTATAGGGTGAGAACAATCTCTCTCTGTTTCCCAATTATACTCCTGTGTTGGGGCCCTGTCACATGGGCTTTCCAATATTGATCTCAAGTAGTCATACCAACACATATTGCATGGGCATGGTCAACTGGTGTTGCCATTTTAAAGTTGGTTCAGAGCACGTTACAAGAGGAGTACATGTGGACAGAAAGTGTCTGAAAGAGGCTGAAGGAGATTGGCATCACTGAGATGAAAAAAAAGTATGGAAGAAAGATTAAAATTGTATTTGTAATTTAATTTTGAAAAAAGACATAGCATAATATTGATTATATACTGCACAGTGCATAGGGCAAGGTGGATGTTATCAATGGCTACTTTAAGTAGAATTGTACAACACTAGAATTGAACTAAATACATATACTTTATATAATTTTTTATATAATTGGAGAGCTTGCACTAAATATTGTATTTGTATTTATTTTTTATTTTTTTTTATAAAAAAAGGTTAAAAAGAGAAAAACAAGCAACTACAAAAAAAAAATAAACTAAAAAAAAGGTGGAGGTCAACTTGGTCTATTTTTCAGCCATCATTTTTCTTTGTGTTTATTTTGTTTTGGTCTTTAGAAGATTTTAGGAGTGGTTTCATTTTTGGAAAAAAGAGTAGGGAGAAGAACCCACAGCGATGTATTATTCATTGGAGTCTCAGCAGTACAAATTTTATTCTCAGATGTTATTTTAGGATTTACAAATATTTCAGGAGCTAGAAAGGAACCTAAAAATTTAGCATTTAAATCTGTAAAAAAGTAAAAAGAAAAAATCAAACAAAACAAAAAAAAAAAAAAAAATTATTTTAGAGATTTGTTGGCTTAAATTAACACACACACATTTCATTTATTAGTTACGTATCCTGTTTTGGAATAAAATGCTGAAAGAATACAAATTAAAATAAATAAAAACCAAATGAAAAACAAGGGTGGAGGACAACTTTTTCTTTTTTTTTAAGCCCTCAGTCTTCTATGTGTATGTTTTGGTTTCTAGAACACTGATTTCCAAACTACAGTCCTACAGCTGTCCCATGAGGGTCACAGTTTGGAGACCCCTGCTCTAGAAGACAGTTCATGAAGTGGTTTCATTTTGATCATCTTTGGAATAAATAGTAGTGAAAAGAAGACTGCAGTGATGTATTATTGAAGTCTCAGTATTGCAAGTTTTATTCGGAGACGTTATTTTAGGATTTACATAGTTTTTAGGATCTAGAAAGGAGCCTGATTCGATCTAATCGAAAAAATAATAATAATAAATAAAACGTAGTTTACAAATTTGTTGGCTTGCACACGCATTTCATATATCAGTTATGTGTCCTTTTTTTTTTTAGTTAAATGCTAAAATAATACTTGTTAAAAAAATACATTACTCGTTTTCCTATTCAAAAGAAATTGGCTTTACATCAGGGATCAGCACGGTATCTCAATTCTGATGGATAAACATGATAGGAGTCTTATATATTATACACAGATCCCTGGGAGTATAATTCTCTTTTACCCTAAGGCACAGCTTCCCAGACAGAACCATGTGAACCCTAGGGGTATGTCTGGTTCTTAAGCTGCTGCTTCCTAAAGCTAATTTATTTATCTATCTTCAATCAGAAAAAAGAGTAATAAACATTAATAAATAAACAAATATATATATATATCTGAAATAAAAATAAATATATATAAAATCACATCTAGTTAAATTGTTTGGAAGAGATTTACCAAGAGTAAGGGGATATTTTTAAGAGTTGTGTATGTTTCAATTAGTTCTTAGAACAGTTCCATATGGTAGTTGCCTAAAACAGAACTCCATAAAAAAAAACAAAAAATCATTAAAGATAGTTTGAATTGGTGTTATTTGGTGGTACTGGTCTGTTTTAGTTGGGTTTGTTGATTTGTTGGTGTTAAAACACAGTTTTTACGGTATTAATATCAATATTTCAACAATTCATATTGATGAGAAAAGTTCCAAGAAAGTCTGTTCAGTTCTTGTGTAAAAACGCAAAAATTGATTTAAAAATAGCAAAATATTACAAGAATAATATCAAAATGTAGAATGTAAAAATATCAATAATTTATTATACTCTTAAGATGAAGATTGAATCAGATGTGTTTGTGTGTGTGTGTAGATGTGACAGCTTCCTTCAATGTCTTGTGGTGTGTCTGCCGCAGATCTGCCTTTCTGTCCTAGTTTTTACTCCTAAAATCTGACCCCCACTTTATCTTTTAAAGGGCTGGTTTAAAGTTCCTCTGAGCTTTATTATTCTACAGAAAACCGCAGACTTTAACCTCCTCACGTAATGGTGGGGGTTGCTCAGTTTCTTTGCATTGACATTCCTGAGGAGTGGGCAAGAACAATGTGTGAAAACATTAAACATTAAATCAGTATATATATATTATTATATTCATTGAAAACCCAATGTATTCATTAATATCCTAATCAAGAAATCTTGTAATATATAGAACTTATTATCTTAACTAAAACATTTGCCATGGGAGGATGGTAAGAACCCAGCTCAAGATTCCAAATCTCTCTCTCTCTCTCTCTCTCTCTCTCTCTCTCTCTCTCTCTCTCTCTCTCTCTCTCTCTCTCTCTCTCTCTCTCTCTCTCTCATCCATTTATTCAGTTGTTAATATTTGTTAATTAATGTACATTAGATATTAGATGAAAGAAACTTTCTAACAGTTGGGTTTGTAAGAACATTATGTCCAAGATTGAATTAGTGCTATATGGTGGTACTGGTCTGTTTTTGTAGCTTCTATTTTTGATCACATAATAGTTTGAAAACCGTGAAGTAGAGTCTAATCCAGGTTTTTATCTTATTCTTTTTAAATTTAAGAAATTAGGGTGTACTGGCAACTCCTTGAGCATGCACAATAAATGATTTTTGTAGACAAGGGGGTTCTGAGGACCTTTTAGAAGTTTTATGCTTGGTCATTTCTTTTTATTTTACTTCATCTAATTTTTTTTTATGAGTTTAAAGGAGTTTTTTCCTAATTTTTATGATATGATTTACATTTTTTGGCAGGTTGTGTTAATTTCCTAGGATCGTCCTGCTTCTCTGGTGCTTGATTCCTGACTGCCGCCTCTATCTTTTTGCCCAGGTGGTGTCTCTGCTGCTGGCAATGGGCTCCTGCCTGCCTTGTTTAGTTTCCTGAGGGGCATGGATTGGTGATCATCTGACATGATTGGGAGCTGTTCCCCCCGGCTACTGACCTGTAGTGGGGATCAAGAGCTGTCTTTGACAGTTCTTCAGGTACCTCTCCCTGTTTCTACTGCTGCTCCTCCTCTCTCTCAAATCTGTTCCTAACTGACCCCCACACTACAGAGAGCGCCAAATAACATTAAACCTGCTATTTAAAGTGATTGTAAAGTCTCGTTTTTTTCCCCTTTAAAAATAACAAATATGGTATGCTTACCTGCTCTGTGTATTGGTTTTGCACAGAGTGGCCCCGATCCTCCTCTTCCTGGGTCCCTCTGCAGCTCTCCTGGCCCCTCCCTCCTGCCGAGTGCCCCCACAGCAAGCAGCTTGCCACGGGGGGGGGGGGACATCCAAGCAGAGCTGTTGCTCTGTGTGTCCATTCAGACACAGACTTGTGGCTCAGCCCCACCCCCTCTCTCTCCTCATTGGCTCACTGGCTTTGATTGACAGCAGCAGGAGCCAACGGCAGCCAAGACTCTCCTGCAACATCGCTGGCTCAGGTAAGTATTAGGGGGCTGAGGGGAGTTGCTGCACACAGAAAGTTTTTTTTATCTTAATGCATAGAATGCATTAAGATAAAAAAAAAACCTTCTGATTTTAAAATCACTTTAAGCAGCCCTGAGTCAAGATAACAGCCCAAAACTTAAGGATACGTTCTCCCAGAAACAATTAGGGAGCACACAGGCTGTATGTGTCTTGTGGCCAGTCAGCTAAAGAGACAAAACATGGAGAAATGCGCAAGTATTTTTAAAGATGTGTCGCATTTTGTTTATTTTTAGTCTTTTCACTTTAAATAGCTTCATTGCTGCCAACAACTGCACCACACACGTGTACATACAGTATAGGGCCATCTTCACATGCTGCTAAACATGCACAGTCATCTACTTTTGAATATGCCCAGCCCAGTGGCGGCTGGTGGGATCTTCTTTTGGGGGGGCGGCAAACAAACAACGCCCCCCGCCGGCGTGGCACGGCACTGAAGCAGCACCACCCGCTGGTGGTCCGTCACTTGCCCGCTCGTGTGGCGGGGCTGTGGTGTCCTCTCCTGCTCTCCTACAGTGTGGGCAGCGGCTCCTCCAGCTTCAAGCTTCCTCCGCCGTGTCTCCTCTTCCGCCAAAGCGCTAGGCATCCAATAGGATCGCCTGATGCTTTGGCCAATTGGGAAACAGGTCTCACAGACCAGTCTCCTGATTGGTGGGGAGGAACTTTAGTGCGATGATAACAAAATTTAATTCACTATGGTCACACAACTGGGTGGCAATGCTCCGCGGCCACCCTTTTTTTGAAGCCTATTAGAGCCTCTGGCTCCAATCAGGTGCTTAAAAAAAACACCCATCCCGCATTGGAATCCATGGTTCGGTGCCACTGATATGTAGATCAGGGGGCCGAAGGCATGAATAGGGGAGGCGGCGCCCGTGCGCCCTCTATGGGCGGGCCACCACTGGCCCAGCCAAAGCCTTAGTAAAATGACTGCAGCTTGACTCATATGCACTCTTTTCACTGCAAATACATCCTAGTACACTGTCTGGTGTTGGTATAATCTGGGCTGAAGGAATGCACACAAATCTCTCCAATTAAAATGTATTATACACTTTTTCTTGGTGAAGTGGCCACCAAAAAGACATGAAATGCATGAATTTTTTAATTTTTTTTTTTTTTTGGGCGTCTCTGCTGACCACACATTAGGTTAATTTCGGGGCCTCCTCCCCTTTACCTTTGATCACCAGACCCGACCGCAGTCTACAGCTGTCTGTAACAGGGCCCTGATTTGTCACCAGCAATAGTCATGCCGGCCCTGGGCACCTCCCAGCTTTCTGCTGCTACAGAAACAAGATGGGGTACCATACACCTGTGGAATGGAGGGATTTTGCCATCTTGATTACTTTCATGCTACCGGCCAAAGGCCCTCCTCCAGGAATAAAAGAATGTCCACACAATCAGCTTTTTAAATGTTTTACTGTAACATGAACAGTGTGCACAGTTCTGCCCAAATAGACAAGTACACCTCTTCCCCCTTCCATCTGACATTAAAAGACAAAATTAGGCAACAGCGGGCTAAAGTCTTCTCTCAGCTGATGTCACAAAGCCGCTTCAGGCTCTGGAAAGATCTCGATCATTTTGTTGGTATCCACCTACAGCAGTGATGGCGAACCTTGGCACCCCAGATGTTTTGGAACTACATGGTGTGGGGTTGTTTTTCAGGGGTTGGGCTTGGCCACTTAAATCCACTGTACACACGACCGGTTTAGCCGTCGGAATAAACTCCAAAGGTTCCTCCGACGGAACTCTGTGGAATTCCATTCAAGCGGTCTTGCCTACAAACGGTTAATCCAAAGTCCGACCGTCCAGAACGCGGTGATGTACAACACATACGATGGGACTAGAAAAAGGAAGTTAAATAGCCAGTAGCCAATAGCTTCCGTCTCGTACTTGCTTCAGAGCATGCGTCGTTTTTGGTCAGTCGAAACAGCATACAGACAAGCGGTTTTCCCGATAGGAATTGGTTCTGTCGGAAATATTTAGAGCTTGTTCTATTTCTAGGCCCATCAGGATTTTCGAAAAAAAAAAAACGTCCGATGAGGCCTACACACGATCGGAATAGATGATGAAAAGCTTCCGTCTGACTTTTTCTGTCGGACATTCCGCTCGTGTGTATGCGGCTTTAGACCCCTTTCCCACTGGGGCGCTTTTCAGGTGTTTTAGCGCTAATAGTGCCTGAAAAGCGCCTCTCATGCCTCCCCATTGTGAAAGCCAGAGGACGGGAAAAAAAGTCCTGCAAGCAGCATCTTTGGGGGGGCGGGAGTAGTGTATACACAGCCCCCAAACCGACCCTGCCCATTGAAATTAAGGGGCAGCTCTGCCGAAGCACCTGCAAAGAGCCTTTTGACCCTTTCCTCGGCCGCTAGCGGGTGGTTAAAAGCACCCCACTAGTGGCCAAAAACACCACTATAACAGTGGTAAAGTGCCACTAAAACTAGTGCTGCTTTACCGCTAACGCCCCAGTGTGAAAGTAAGGTGTCAGCATACCAAGACATTGTGGACAATTTCATGCTCCCACCTTTGTGGGAAAAGTTTGGGGATGGCCCCTTCCTGTTTCAACATAACTGTGCACCAGTGCACAAAGCAAGGTCCATAAAGACATGGCTGAGAGAGTTTGGGGTGGAGGAACTTGACTGGCCTGCACAGAGTCCTGCCCTAAACCCAATAGAACACCTTTGGGATGAACTGCGAGCCCAACATCAGTGCCTGACCTCACAAATGTTCTTCTGGAAGAATGGTTAAACATTCCCATAGACACACTCCCTAAACCTTGTGGACAGCCTTCCCAGAAGTAGACATGTGCACACTGAAATATTTTGTTTCGAATTTTGTTTTCGTCCGAAAAATACACTTATTTAGTTACTCCCGAAATTAGTTTTCATTTATTTCATTTCGTTAAAAAATGGATTTGTCCGAAAATCCGAAATAATTAAGGTCGAATCTGTCATTGAAAGCTTATGGTGTCTGTCGAATGTTCTAAGAAGAATAGACGGAGCAGCTAAACTGTACGACGCCGCAATCGTACATTTCCGGTCGAATGTTCCGCCTACAAGCTATAGTAGAATTCTAATGTTGTATGACACTAGTAATAATTATATTTATTAATTATTATTACTAGTCAACCAACATTAGAATTCTTCTATAGCCTATGGGCGGAGCATTTGAGCATAAATGTCCGTCCGCGGCGACTGCTTCGTTGAATCTTCATGTCAAATCTTTTCTCTCCATGTCGAATAATCTTGGACTAATAGAGTTAGGTTAGGCACATTCAACCTTTTTTGCTATATTCTCTATAATGTCGGATCTTTTCTTTCTATGTAGAAAAATCTTGGACTAATAGAGCTAAGGTTCAGCACATTTGACCACAGGTTCGATAGACACAGATCGCTATTGTCAGCGTCATGTCGAATCTCCTATCTATATCGAACTGTTGTCGCAACGAAAACGAAAATAAAGCATTTGTTTATGTCGGATCTTTCGGTTTTCGGATTCTGCACATTTGTTAAAACGATAACGAAAATACCCGAGATTCGGACGAAAATGCATTCGGATGAAAACGAATGCACATGTCTACCCAGAAGAGTTGAAGCTGTTATAGCTGTAAAGGGGTGGGCCAACTCAATATTGAACCCTGTGGTAAGGAGCGCTAGTGAAAGTGCTAAACAAAAGTGCTATTGAATAATAATGTACATTTGTGATTAAACAAATATTGAAAAATGCAAAGTCCTAATTGATGAATCAAATATTACAGTACAGAAATTAATTATCAATTGGCACTATTAGTGATAAAATCATTATCCAAATAATCAATCAATCCAAAGTCCATAAACATTCTTAGTATTGTGATTCTTATCCATACACCGTCACTCAGGCAAATCTTTGTGAATATCACCCGGTGAGTGTGAGTATATTGCCTACTCACCAAATGCACATGACCTCTTCAACTAAAAAGAAGGTCACAACAGGCTGTTTGTATAAATCAGTTGGGCTCACTGGTGTGCCGATGGAGATGTCGCTGGAAAACTTTTCAATACGATCCTCCTCTCCACCACGGTAGACCATTAAAAGTAGACATAAAACGGGACCATAGCGTAATACAGTCTATATTAAAAATAATTAGCTATTAGCTCCGTCACTTCCTCTAGTCAGTCCCCTCCTACTTCAGTTAGAATCACCTCCCAGGGAACACAGTTAACCCCTTGATCGCTCCCTAGTGTTAACCCCTTCACTGCCAGTGACATTTTTACAGTAATCAATGCATTTTTATAGCACTGATCGCTGTATAAATGACAATGGTCCCAAATTCGTGTCAAAAGTGTCCGATGTGTCCGCCATAATGTCGCAGTCCCGATAAAAATCGCAGATCGCCGCCATTACTAATAAAAAAAAATCATAATAAAAATACCATAAATCTAGCCCTATTTTGTAGATGCTTTAACTTTTGCGCAAACCAATCAATATACACTTATTGTGATTTTTTATACCCAAAATATGAAGAAGAACACATATCGGCCTAAACTGATGAAGGAAAATGTTTTTTTTAATATATTTTTTGGGGATATTTGTTACAGCAAAAAGTAAAAAAATATTGCTTTTTTTTTCAAAATTGTCGCTTTTTTTTTGTTTATAGCGCAAAAAATAAAAACAGAGGGGGGTCAAATACAACCAAAAGAAAGCTCTATTTGTGGGAAAAGGAGGACGTCAATTTTGTTTGGGTGCAAAGTCTCATGATTGCGCAATTGTCAGTTAAAGCGACGCAGTGCCGAATCGCAAAAAGTGCTCAGGAAGGGGGTAAAATTTTCCGGGGCTGAAGCGGTTAAGGGGAACAGCTTTACCAATATTAAATTTGCACATTTCATTTCAAGGTTTCAAGGTTCATATCATCACTATGGCTGACTGAGGCTGGGATGCCATTAAAGTTCATGTGCGCGTAAAGGCAGGTGTCCCAATACTTTTGGTACTGTAGTTTATATTAATTCTACGTCAGCATCATTTCTGCATTTCAAAGGCAAAGATCTGTTTCACCTCTTGGTTCCTCAGGCTGTAGATAAGAGGATTCAGCATTGGAGTAACGACTGTATAGAAAACAGAGGTCACCTTGTCTTGTATCTCCTCAATAACCCCCCCGAATGAGGCTGAAGATAGGTGAAGAAAACAGCTGTTGAAGAAAGTCAAGACACAAATAATATGAGAAGAACATGTACTGAAGGCCTTCTGCCTGCCTTCAGAGGATATCTTCTTGAAAAATGTATTCGAATTCCATTCAAATTCGAATCAAATTCAATTTGAATTGCTGGAAGATGGTTAATTCTTTCTATTCTATTGTTTTTTCTATTCTATTCTTTTTTTTTCCGTTCTATTCTTTTCTTTTTTAGTGTATTCTATTTTTTTCTATTCAGATTCAAAATTATTCAATTCAAAATTCTAATTTATTCTATTCAAAATTCGAATTTCGGAAAACAGGTATATTGTTATATTCTGTCTGTTCTTTTCTATTTATTCTTTTCTATTCTATTATTTTCTATTTTTCTATTCTATTTGAATTTATTTTATTCGGAATTTAAATTTTGGAAGATGGTTATATTCTTTCTATTCTATTAATTTTTTACTATTCTATTCTATTCTTATCTATTCTAGTCAATTCTATTCTTCTATTTTCTATTCTATTCCAATCTATTCTATTCTATTCGAATTTGAATTTATTCTATTAAAATTTGGGGAAATTGTTATGTTATTTCTATTCTATTCTTTTTTAAAATTCTATTCTATTCTATTCTATTCAAATAAAAGTTTATTCTATTTAGAATTCGAATTTTGGAAGGAGGTTATATTCCATTTGTTTCTTTTCTATTTTATTCTTTTTTTTTATTCTATTCTTTTCTATTCAAATTCTAATTTATTCCATTTGACACTTGAATTTCAGAAGATGGTTATATTCTTTCTATTCTATACTATTCTATGTTTTATTCTATTCTGTTTTATTCCTTTAGTTTCCATTCTATTTAGTTCTGTTTCACTTTTTTCTTTTGTATTCAAATTTATTCTACTTGAATCTTGAATTTCAGATGATGGTTATATTCTTTTTATTTTATTCTATTCTATTTTTTATTCTATTAAATTTTATTCCTTTATTTTCTATTCTATTTTTTTTTCTATTCTTTTATTTTCTATTCTATCCCTTTATTTTCTCTTTATTTTTTATGTATTTTATGGTAGGATTACACAAAAAGGGACAGATAGGGGAATATGGAAAGACCAGAATCATATGACAGGTGGCTACAATTCTGTCCCGAAGTACTAGTAGAAACTGCAAAAAAACAAAACAAAAAAAATATGCTTGTCAGAAAATTATGCAACAAGTACAAAAATTAGGTGGGAACATGAGCTTTGGTAAATGGGAAGTTATAGGTCTGACCCAGTAGGGGCAGTGTAAGACCCCAACAGAGAGACCCCTGCTTCCAAGAGCAAGGGTTCCTCTCTGTAGCTTGCTGGCAGGGAACGGGTGTTCTAATTGGGCCCTGGCTGCATTCTAAGAAGAACAAACTAAGACTTTGCACAACTCTTGCAAAAAAAAAACTGCATTTTGGTATCCATATGCCATTGATAAATATATTAATAATATTCACAACATTAAAGATTTATTTATTTATTTATTTATTTATTTAATTCACATGCCTTTATTTGTATCATTGTGTAAAATACAATTCACAGTAATGCTTACGCATTCCTTTGCAAACAAAAAGTGCTTGAGGTTAATCAATGAAGGGTATACCCAAGGCATGCGTATGTGTCACTGTAGGTGGGGTGTAAAGACAGTTCAGAAATAACCCGGCCTACTCCATGGATTTTCAGCTTCACACAGGGATCCCACAGGTATGGCACTTACAGTACATCCGGAAAGTATTCACAACGCTTCGCTTTTTCCACATTTTATTATCTTACAGCCTTATTCCAAAATAGATTAAATTCATTATTTTCCTCAAAACAATACCCCATAATGACAACGTGAAAGAAGTTGTTGTTTGAAATCTTTGCAAATTTATTAAAAATAAAAAACGAAAAAAAAAAAAAAAATCCCATATACATAAGTAGTCACAGCCTTTGCCATGACACTCAAAATTGAGCTCAGGTGCCTCCTGTTTCAACTGATCATCCTTGAGATGTTTCTACAACTTGATCGGAGTCCACTTGTGGTAAATTCAGTTGATTAGACATGATATGGAAAGGCACACACCTGTCTATAAAGGATCCTACAGTTTATCAGTGTATGTCAGAGCACAAACCAAGCCATGAAGTCCAAGGAATTGTCTGTAGACCTCCGAGACAGGATTGTATGGAGGCACAGATCTGGGGAAGGGTACAGAAACATTTCTCCAGCATTGAAGGTCCCAATGAGCACAGTGGCCTCCATCACCAACCAAGCCATGAAGTCCAAGGAATTGTCTGTAGACCTCCTTGTGTCAGAAACCATGAAATCAAGCCGAGACAGAAGTACAGTTAAATCACACTGGTTTTATAATAAAAGTAAAAAGAACAAACGTAGTCAAAACATAGCCAAAGTTCGGTAACCTGAACAGATAGTCAGCCAAGCCAGAAGTCAGGGATCAATGTAGTGGAACAGCAAGAAGGATCTGGAGCCAGAAGGGATGTCAGTAAAGCAAGTCTTGAACAGGATCGCAGGATATAGGCTCTGTGATGTGACCAAGGCGAAGGCAGAGATCCTCTGGGCTGGATGGCTTAAGTAGGCAGGACTGACGAGCAGGATATCATCAACAGGTGCGTAACTGTGGAGAGAGACGGGAGCTGGCAATTAGCCGACAGCTGAGCAGCCAGCTCAGAGAAGGAAGGGCTGAGCCCAGCCCTGACACCGAGACAGGATTGTATCAAGGCACAGATCTGGGGGAGGGTACAGAAACATTTCTACAGCATTGAAGTTCCCAATGAGCACAGTGGCCTCCATCATCTGTGAATGGAAGAAGTTTGGAACCACCAGGACTCTTCATAAAGCTGGCCCGCCAGCCAAACTGTGCGATTGGGTGAGAAGGGCCTTAGTCAGGGAGGTGACCAAGAACCCGATGGTCACCAGCGTTTCTTTGTCGAGAGAGAACTTTCCAGAAGAACAACCATCTCTGCCAGGGCTAGTGCAAAGCTTTTTAACACCCTAGGAGAAATCTAATTCTGCCGCCCCCCCTCTGGCTCCACCCCTAACTCCACCACCTTTGCCCTATTCATGTGTAACCCACCTTTTTAATGAAGCACCCATAAAATGCAGCTCACCAGCACCCATCATTGCAACCTCACCAGCGCCCATCAATGCAGCCTCTCGAGCGCCCATCAAATGCAGCCTCTCGAGTGCCCATCAATGCAGTCTTTCATGCACCCATCAAATGCAGCCTTTCCAGCACCCATCAAGTGCAGCCTCTCCAGCGCCCAACAAATGCAGCCTCTCCAGTGCCCATCAAATGCAGCTTCTCCAGTGCCCATCAAATGCTGCCTCTCCAGCTCCCTTCAAATGCAGCCTCTCCAGCGCCCAACAAATGCAGCCTCTCCAGTGCCCATCAAATGCAGCCTCTCCAGCGCCCATCAAATGCAGCCTCTCCAGCACCCATCAAATGCAGCCTCTCAATCGCCCATCAAATGCAGCCTCTCCACCACCCATCAAATGCAGCCTCTCTAGCGCCCATCAAATGCAGCCTCTCCAGCGCTCATCAATTCTCTGGTCTGATGTAACAAAGATTGAACTCTTTGGCCTGAATGGCAAGTGTCATGGAGGAAACCAGACACCGCTCATCACCTGGCCAATACCATCCCTACAGTGAAGCAAGGTGGTGGCAGCATAATGCAGTGGGGATGTTTTTGCATCATGCAGTGGGGATGAACTGGGAGACTAGTCAGGATAGAGGGAAACCTGCTCCAGAGCGCTCTGGACCTCAGACTGAAAGAGGAAGATCGGGGCTGCTCTGTGCAAAACCATTGCGCAGAGCTAGTAAGTATAACATGTTTGTTGTTTAAAAATAAAATTACCATTAATATAACTCCAACCTAGTATAAACCTTTATTATGAAAGTGAAAATGGGGGAATATGATTGAGTTGGCCAGGTACATAAATGGGTGGTTTTATGTATGTAAGTGTATATGCACTATATTATCAAAAGTATTGGGACACCTGCATTTACATGCAGATGAACTTTATTGGCATCCCAGTCTTAGTCTGTAGGGTTCAGTAGTGAGTTGGCCCACCCTTTGCATCTGTAACAGCTTCAACTCTTCTGGGAAGGCTGTTGACAAGGGTTAGGAGTGTGTCTATGGGAATGTTTGACCATTCTTCCAGAAGCACATTTGTGAGGTCAAGCACTGATGTTGGACGAGAAGGCCTGACATGCAGTCTCCACTCTAATTCATCCCAAAGATGTTCTATCTGGTTGAGATCAGGACTTTGTACAGGCCAGTCAAGTTCCTCCACCCCAAACTCGCTCATCCATGTCTTTATGGACTGGCTCTAAGCGATCAAAAGACCGTTGATCGCTCTGTTCTCAGTGCTCCGTGAGCAGAGAGCTGGTGACTGTTAGTCACCACTGTCTGTTTTGCCCTCCCTTGCTCACTGGAACTCTGGGCTGTGGAGGGGGCGAGAACGGCTGGCTTAGGCTTTCAGCGGCTGACTGAGAGGCTGAGCCAGGTGTCAGTCCAGGGTTCTGGGTGGATCCCAACTATATGGTTGCAATCTTTCCCCAGCCTGGACTGGCGCTGTGACTTCAGCTGACAGCGGGCTTCAGTCCGCTGTCAGCTGCAAATGGGTCGCAGGAGTGCAGAACGAACTGCACTCCTTTGATCCACAGGAGAAGTAAAGCCAAACAAGCTTTGGCTGTACTTCTCCTTTATCTCTTTCTCTTCCGTACCTGTGTACAGACTGGGGACCTCTGCAGTGCTGGTCTGCTCTCATTGCTATGGGAGATGGACCTGCTCATGAAGAAATGGCCAACAACAACTTCTCCTGCAGGAGGCTACCCCACCTGTCACATGTACACGTTTACAACAGGCTGCTTACCCTTGGTAACCACTTGTATCTTCATACTGTATTAACTCTTGTACCACTGATGTCTTTATACCCCAATGTGCTTAGCTGACCCAAACTGTAGGCTATATGTTCCGGATACTTTACATTACACCCCAGAGTAACTGCAGACTGGGCAAAGGCAAAGTTTCACAAGCTTTACTGAAAAATGTGTTCATTCCAAAAACCATGAGCAACAGTCTTTTCCCAACCTCCCTAGTCCCTAACTCAGGCTTGTGGCTGCCCCAGCATACCTGCACAGAAAAGAGCCCATCTTTGGTAGAATCCATGATGGGAGTATCCAGGATTGGCATCTTCAAAGTAGACTGCAAGTCCCAGTAGTTCCTCCAGGCTGTAGAAGGATTCTGAGGGCAAGTGTGCATTAATCATCACTCCAGATTCAGCATATTCAGCAGGCCAACAGGACGGAGTAGGATAGCGGTAGCAACAGCAGACTTTCAATAACCTCTCATGTGCTCCGTACTCTCTGAATCAGACCCCTGACCCATTTTATACAGCAGAGGATCAGTGGGTCCGACTCAATAAAACCCACAAAGAAATAACCGAGTTACGCAATTAACACTTTCCGTCCCAATCGGGGCAGCATAAACTCTACCTGCCTACACACCTTGTCCCGGCTGTATAACACAACCCAATAATACACATACATTTATAAAATATAAGAAACAAATTAAAACAGCGCAAAACAGTAAACTGGCAAGAGTTTCAACATAACCTTACAGTTCTGTTAGACATAAAATTCAGGGTCTAGTAACGATACGGGTTCTCTTGTAATAGGGTGAGAACCCTGAATCTTGTGGATGACTGGGAAGCATCCATCCAGCTTAATTATCTTTATCTGGTCCATGGAGATGTCTTCCCCTATTGTAAAGCTGTACAGGCAGTGGAACTCCACCTCAACACACTAATTTTGCTAACAGAAGCTCCACCGGAGTTTTGGGATGTAGGGATTTCCACATACAACTTGGGTCTCTCCTCTTTGAGTTGCAGGAACAGTTCCTCATCCAAGTCAAAGGTAAGGCCTTCCCAAGAGATGCCCCCGGGCCGGTCACAGAAATGCAGGGTTTGTAACACCATTGGGGCTTCCTTCACCGGAGTATATTCCAGTAATGGAGGATTCATGATGTCTGGCAGTGGAGAATCCAAAAGGGTGGAGCTAGTGCTGTCCGGACAGTCTTTTGTCTGTAATTCCAGGATCGGTGGTGGTTGCTCAAAAGAAGCTTGAGGGAAACCCAATCTTCTTCCTAAGAGGGTGTAGACTCCATTTTGGTGATGCTGGACGGCAGCTAGACCCAGGGGCGTTGCTAGGTCTACAAAAGATCTGGGGCTAGAGCCCATAGCAGCGTAGTAAAGAAAGTCATACACTTGGGCGGGCATACACATGTATATACAGTAATATACGTGTGTGTATATATCCCCACAGAGAGTCCCCACTTACATCAGGGTCCCCAGAGAGCCCCCTTACATCAGGGTCCCCAGAGAGCCTCCTCCTTACATCAGAGTCCTCAGAGAGCCTCCCCCGTTCATCAGGGTACCCAAAGAGCCCCCCTTACATTAGGGTCCCCAGAGAGCCTCCCCCTGATATCTGGGTCCTTAGAGAGCCTCTGCCTTAAAATCAGGGTCCCCAGAGAGCCTCTCCCTTGCTTCAGGGTCCCCAGAGAGCCCCCCATTCACATAAGGGTCCCCAGAGAGCCTCCCCTCCCCTTTGGGGACCCCTGCAGAGAATCGGGGCTATTGGCCCCAGATTCGGGGCTATAGCCCCAAAAGCCACCCCCTAGCAACGCCCCTGGCTAGACCCCAGGAGCAGCGGGGGAGGCCACCCCAAAGGTGGTTTTTGCATAGCTTAAAATGGTACTAAGCTTTTTTTTTACTTTTACCTACAGGAAAGCTTATAATAAGGCTTACCTGTAGGTACAATTAATATCTCCTAAACTTGCACTGTTTAGGAAAAATTCATACTGCATGCAGCCGGTGGTGTCCCTGGCACATGTGCTCTGAAGGTCTGGCATACTGTGCTGGGCCTCCAGAGCTCATGCCATAAATGAAGGCTCCAGCGCATGTGGGGGAGTGATGCCAATGCGGCTCCGGCCACTTATGTAGCCAGATGCTGTGAACCCGGAAGGAAGACCGGGTGAAGATGTAAGCCCTTTCAGAAGTGACAGAGCACTGCTGGAGGTCTTTGTTTTAAGGTAAGTCTCATATAATGTAATATATGCGATGCATACTAGCATATTATGCATTTGTCTTACAGGGGAAAGTTTTTTCTCTTGCAGCAGCAGTTTACTGCCGTTTTAAGGATCTTTGCAGGAGCTTCGGCTGAAGTAGCATCTCAATAGCGGGGTATCCTTGGGCAGGTCATCCAGGCCGATCTCACCGGTGGGTTCTTTCTTCAAAAATGCACATGTAACACTGAGCCCAAGGGATAAGTGCACCCAGGCACCTCTTGCAGGTTGGGCAGTAGACTCGTGCCTCTTCCCGGGTGCCAGAACCGCAGAGGGCAAACCCGTACACCGGTTGGTACCGTTTCCTGGTATCACAGACTGAAGGGATCTATTTCCATAGAAGCTGCTGGCTGCTCAGAGTGGCTGCTAGCTATGCACGTGCAGCATCTGAATGTTTTTTGCAGCGTCTGGTTGCTCTATACGCCCCTTATCAGGACAGCCAGCAATCTGGTGCTGGGACCTTATACAGGAGCCAATAAAGAAGAAAACATGTGTAGATCACGTGGACTACTGTTGGGCAAGCCTGGGCAAGTTCTAACTAGCTAACTATTGGAACTAAAGTTGGTGTTGCGCTCCAAAGTAAATAAATATAAAGTGCTAAGATAAACAACGATAAGTAATATTTGCACTGATAAACTGACATGCATAATAAAACAAAAACTTCAATAAAATTGGTGATCAGTGAAATAATAGCAAATAAAGTGACTAGTGCAATCAATTGCTCATATAATCATAATACATAAGAGAAATGTGCATACAACAAAAAGTCCATGTATATCAAAGAGCAAATAGTGCAAATGAATCACAGTCCGGAAAGGGTCTTCCAACCAAAAAAGTGCGAAGTGCAGATCATAAGGTGCTAAATGGCATCAAAAGTGTGGTTGTGACTTTTGTGCTGTGGGTCTTCGGTGCTAAATGACACTCTCAGGTGTACTAACTTGCTACCTTATTGCTGTAAGGTAAGCAGCATTTCAAAGGGAACAAAGGAATAGATGACCATCCTAGGGAGAGAGGGGTCTCACATTGGTTCCTCCAGGGGGGTTCCAGAGCCTAGGGGGTGACTTCTTCCTCCATAGCCGAAATGAATGGCCAAATACCGCTCAAGGTGTAAAACCAAGTAAGGTGGGGAAATGTAAAAGAAGCTTCTATGGTGTAGTATGTTTTGAAACTGAATCCAGTTATTTAAACAAGCAAAGGGTCGAGTACTCACATTCAAATGTAACAGACATGTAATGCATCGAAAGGAGCAGCGGGGCTCGCGGCAAGAACGTCACTTCCGGTGTCCGTATCCAACGCATGTCGTCACCGTCGCGTGACCTCATCTGGGATAGATTATGGACAAAGGAAGTGTCTTTAAATAGCCATTGATTCAATGCCGGTCGGCCATTTTGTTGAACACCGTCCACTGAATAGATAGGAACAGCCATTTTCCGAGGGATGTTCTGTAGGGCTACAATCGCTGCCATATTATCGTAGTTTATTAAGGACATAACATCGTAACATCGTAACAAACGTAAATAGCTAAAGGGACATTCCGAGTGACTGGGCAGAATAAAAACAAAACAAAGGTAAACAGACTCCGTAATGCCAAGAATTAAAATGTACTGCCTATAATAGCGGGTACATGTTGGCACAGAATTAGAATTATGTAGCTATATAGCTTACTATTGCCATGGTTCCTTTAGAAGTGGTCTTCAGGTGCATGCAGTAGGCGTAGCCCTACATTGGGTGCCAAATTTGTAGGGTTAGGGTGCGTGGGGTGGCAATCACGTCCTCCATGTTCACTTCCTCTTTGGGCGCCAAGTAAGGCTCACATGAGATGCTGTTGACAGCACATCAGCTAAAAAGTCATCCTTGGTCTGAAATCTTCCACAAAATAAAGTTAAAGCTGAATTCCAGAGAAAACAAAAAAACCCTTCCTTGCCCCCACACTGCAAAGGCTAAATGATCATTAATATCTAGGGGGCTGGGAAAAGCACTTTTATTTATAGTCTCAGCGGCCCCATCTCCCCTATGCTTTGGTGGTTGCGTGCACCCCGACTTCATCAAGTACAGTGCAGGGCTATGCCGAGGGACACTCCACCACTGGAATTTAAGGGAAAAGAGGAAAGAGGATAGCATCAGCCGCTGTGGGAATAACAATGACAACAACTTCCAAAAAACACTGACATGATGACTACTATGCCCTCCCTTATAAAGGGAGGGTGCTGGAACATAACAAGGACCGCATTATTTGTCCTTCAAACCCAAATGATATAAAGGCCCTTGCAGTGTGCTATGATTACCAAAAACTTTTGTCAGTGGAGATGGTCCCTTTACACTGGTTGTCAGTGGAGATGGTACTCTTAGACTGGTTGCCAGTGGAGATGAACATTGATGGTCACTGGTTCCAGGAGAAAATTCAACCCCCCCCTGTTCAAAGGATTATCAACCCCTAAAGGAACAATAATGTTCCACAGAATAATGGCTGAGAAATTCTGGTTTAATTAATAAATTGGGGAGGGGGGGTTATGGTGGTTACCTTAATCGTCAGTTAGGCAGAGAGTGGAAGAGGCTTAATTTGACCAATTGACAGTTGTCAGAATGGTTTTAAACTGCAAAAAACAATATTTTCTGATACTTGTTGTTTATAAAGATATAGTTTACAGCAATAAATGCAGGAATTCTATCCTATACTATGCTATACTGTAAATCTAAGCATGATTTTTTGCTTTGCCTGGGCAAGGATTTTCTTCACCTCTTGGTTCCTTAGGCTGTAGATAAGAGGATTCAGCATTGGAGTAACTACTGTAAAGAAGACTGAGGTCACTTTGTCTTGTATCCTAAAGACCCCCGAATGAGGATGAAGATAGGTGAAGAAAACAGCTGTGAAGAAAATGGAGACAGTAATAATATGTGAGGAGCACGTACTGAAGGCCTTCTGTCTGCCCTTAGTGGATGTCATCTTAAAAATTGAAAGAAATATAAAAGTGTATGACAGGAAGATTGTCACAAATGTATATACTCCAGAGGCTATTACAAGGATGCCAGTTACCAGATAACAATGGAGGGTGTTGGAGCAGGACAGTTTCAGCAGCGGTGGGATATCACAGTAGAAATGGTCAATAAGGTTTGATCCACAGAATGGAAGACTGAACACACAATTGGTATGCACAATTGACTGCAAGAAACAAAATAAGGAAGAACTAAGTACCAAACCAAAACATTTCTTCTTGGTTATTATTAGTGTGTAATGGAGAGGATGGCAGATAGCCACATAACGGTCATACGACATGGTAGAGAGGAGAAGAGTCTCAGTGCTTGCTAATGAACAAAAGAAATAAAGCTGGAGGGCACAACCAACAAATGAAATAGACTTCTTAGGGGAGAAGAAATGAATCAACATATTTGGAGTAATAACTGAGGCGTAAAAAATGTCTACCAACGAGAGGCTACTCAGGAAGAAGTACATTGGGGTGTGAAGGCTGGAGAAGACATAGACAAGGGCTATTATCGCCAAGTTTCCCACAATGGTCATCATGTACACCAGTAAAAAGAACATGAAGAGAAATGGGCTAAGTTTTTTATCATCAGATAGTCCGGAAAACTCAAACATGGTCACTTGTGTCCTGTTATGACACCCAATGACATTTCTTTGTGTAATGATGGAATTAAACATCTCTTGATTTTTAAAAATAAAACCCCTCACATTATTCTGTCAATATAGAAAAAAAATCATATGAACTAAATATTAACAGCAAGAATCTATTGTATGGTTGTATGGTTAGTCGCCCTACAGAACCCAGCTTAGAAAAAAAGAAAAGCCCAAAAATCATCAAAGGGCTTTAAAACTATGGGACATAGGAAAGGACCAACTAAGGCCCATGGAAAGAGTCCTATAGTGAGGAAAAAGTAGAGAGAGACACATATGTATCATAGAAATATATATATATATATATATATATACATATACATAATATATAATATATATATATATAACATTTGGTCCCAGCTCTGCTAGTGTGGTGATAAATGCACCACACAATATTCAGAGCATACAGACAGAAACCAGCTGCGTACAGCTTGATTAGAACTCAGGATATATATCTCTTCCTATTTGATATTCAGTAGCATAAGGATCTGTGGACAGAGAATGCAAATCACTTCAGATATGCCTCAAAGTCCACAGATAAAGCCCCCATATATCGCATATAGCCAGCTATCTCAAAATTATGCCTCCAACAACAAAGGAAACCCTCCCCTTGTGCATAAAAACCCAGCTTAGCTTTTACCTTAGATCTTTGGAAGTTCGGCTTGTGTCTCTCTCAACTGGTCTCAGGTTGCATTTTCTGTCCACAATCACTGACCCCATTTAAATATTATCCACTGCCTGTGCCAACGCCCCCAGCAATCAGCATTAGCTGGGGGACGCCAGCACGGGCCGACTCCATCCATCTCAGGCCCACGAGAGGCGCACGCGCATCCACGCCACGCATGCGAGTGACATCACTGCACATGTGCGGCGGAGCGGAGGACCGCTTGCACCCCCCCATCGACACGGCCATCAATCCCCCGCCATGAAAAACACCTCAGAGGAAAGAGGAGACAGGCAGAGAGGGTAATTGGCTGATAAGGATCCAGCCGATCTGTTCTCATAATGCCACAGATAACTGGGCACTGGCAGTGTCGGGCGGTCCAATCAATATCAAGCCCACAGGCAGTATGGGGAACGTAGTTGTTGGCAAAACTAGTGTCAGAACTGCTGACATCTAGTGGGCTGGTTACATATGACATCCCACAATCCTAATAGGGGAAAGGAAGCCAATGTATAAAGCAATAAGCTGGGTCTGGGGCACGATATCAGGCCCCAGGGCCAAATGTGCTTAAATGCATTAGGAATAGTCAGGAAATACAAACATACAGATACAGTGGAGAGTTGGTTGAGATAATAAAAACAACAGAGGTTCTAGCAACATAACGGTTGAGAACATAGAGACCCATAGATAATGATAGCAAGAGATAGAGCAAAGAGAGCCATGTACTAAGCCATAGGGAAAGGGGAGGTCATATACAAGGAAAGCATAGAAAGGGAAGGAAGGGACCCCCAAAATAAATGGAGACTTCCTACCTTTCCATGCCTCCCAAGGCAAAACCCTCCAAGAAGGGTTTATAACAGACAGCCTCATTCAAGCCTGGAGGTTGTGTCGCCCTTAAGATATATATATCCATCTAAGCTCAAGTTGTAAAAGGGACTTGTTCCAGTCCCCCCTCTAGATCCAGGATGGACCCTATCCAAGATGAGGAATTTGATTTTTGGGAAATTCCCATTGTGAACAATACTTGTATGTCGGCCTAGTGGCAGATCAAGATTACAAGGCTGCATGCTCCTAATGTGTCTATATGCTCTCTGCCAAAACTGGAGCTTGGTCTTTCCAATATAGAAGCATCCACAGTCACAGAGAAGCATATAGACCACTCTGAGTGTTTTACAATTAGCGAAATGCTTGGCCTTATGCCGCGTACACACAAGCGGACTTTTCGTGCCTTTATACTTGCAATGCTCTTTTTCTATGACCTGAGGCAAAGGCTGTGCACTGCATTATAGGTTGTTTCTTATTTCTGGTGATGAACCTGTCAGCTAAAAGTTGTGGCTAAGTGGTTAGCACTAGGGTCGTCGGTTCGAATCCCAACCATGGTACTGGTATCTGCACTGGGGTCGTCAGTTCGAATCCCAACCACGGTACTGGTATCTGCATGCAGTTTGCATGTTCTCCTTGTGCCTGTGTGGGTTTCCTCCCCCACTCCAAAGACATTCTGGTAGGTTAATTGGCTTCTGTCTAAATTGGCCCTAGTATGTGTATGTATGAATGTGAGTTAGAGACCTTAGACTGGAAGCTCCTTGAGGGCAGGTACTGATGTGAATGTACAATAAGAGTAAATTGATGACACTATAGACACTATAGAAGAAGTACCTGTAATGCATAAAAAAAGTTGCCAGTTTGCCTACCCAGCAGTTCGAAGGGGTATGACATGCCTAATCCACAGAAATACATATTTGGCAAGTCACAATACACACCAGTGGTATAACTTTATTCCTATATTTACCTCTTCCATTGACCCTGTTTTCTTTCCAATGGTCTCCCATCCCTCATCATTTTCACTTGCTTGTATTATCAACTGCATTACGTTGACAATGCTCATGGTTTATGTTTTATAAATGTGTATATCTCCTGGTCTGTACATACTGTACATTGACTATTCAAATTGTCATCTCTGGGCTTATGTCGTTCCCTCTTTTCTTCTTTACTCAGCGTTGATTTATGTAGAATAACCATTTACATTTATAATAGTCATGTTTTTTGATACTGGGTATGGACCTGGGTCCACACTGTATTCACAGAAATACTGTATGGCCACTAATTATTTAGGGAGTACTAACAATCTGTTTTAAATGTTTTTTCATTAGGTATGTAGCGCTACCCCCTAAGGAGCCGCTGGATATGATCCAGGATCTTTCCTCAGTAGAGTGACTCGCAGCCAGGCACGCAATCACAGTCACTCTTTTCCTCAATAACCAGTCTAGGGGTGTTCTTTTTGTTGTTTTTACTTTTGGAGTAACTGGGATAGGGTTGAGGAAATTGAGATTGGATACTCTAAAAATAGAGAAACTATGTACAAGTTGAAGACAATAAACTCTTTTCTGTTAAGCTGAAGTAGAAGTCCTTGCATTCGCAAACTGTGGACTTCACTGTGTAGGAGAAGCAGTTAAAAGCAAGCTTCCTTCTTTAGAGCACCAAGAGCAGAGTCCCTTCACAGAGAACCAGATAGACTAAGCTCTTCAGGACACCAGCCAATATCCCCTTTAGACAAGCACACATCCGACTCGCTAGACCCAGAGGGGTGGCAGTAGCCCAAAAGTCTCTAAGATCTCTCACAGCAGTCTGTACTCACAGAATGTCCAGGAACAGTTGGTTGCCTCCTTCCAACTTCCAGGCAACACCTTTCTCCAGTGACACTAGACTAGATCTTTAGCAGTCAGCTCTTTGTAGCTTTAGCATCCAGGCCCTCAGGTCGCCCACCTGAGGCCTCATGAATAGCAAGCATATCGCAGCCAGCCCTCCCAGCTGGACCTTCCCTCTGTAGACAAAGACCCAGAAGCTCAGTGTCAGAGAATTTATACAGACTCCCAGCAGCCTTCAGGGCCCTGCTCCCTGGGATTGGCCAGGGCTGTATAAATATTCATACTGCCATCTGCATAGCTCCTCACCTATGCTCCAGAACATTCTACAGCTCTCTGGAAGGCAGAGAAAGTGGTCAGACTAGCAGCAGCTGAAACACTGAACAGACCTAACTATTCACATGCAGCTGCACTGACTACAGTGAGCACTGTCAAAATTACCTAACAGACAATTACAGCCATACTGGTTACAATGAGGCAAGCTAAATTTACCTAACCAAAGCACGGCTCCACTGAATACAGTGAGATAGCACTAAATTTACCTAATCCTAGCACCTATCTAGGAGGGTGCTACACATAGATCTACACTATATTACCAAACGTATTGGGACACCTGTCTTTACATGCACATGAACTTTAATAGTATCCCAGTCTTAGTCTGTAGGGTTCACTATTGAGTTGGCCCACCCTTTGCAGCTATAACAGCTTCAACTCTTCTGGGAAGGCTGTGCACAAGGTTTAGGAGTGTGTCTATGGGAATGTTTGACTATTCTTCCAGAAGCGCATTTGAGGTCAGGCAATGATGTGGACAAGAAGGCCTGTCTCGCAGACTCCGCTCTAATTTATCCCAAAGGTGTTCTATCGGGTTGAGGTCAGGACTCTGTGCAGTCGAGTCAAGTCTCTCTACCCCAAACTTGCTCATCCATGTTTTTTTGGACCTTGCTTTGTGCAGTGGTGCGCAGACATGTTGAAACAGGAAGGAGCCATCCCCAAACTGTTCCCACAAAGTTGGGAGCATGAAATTGGCCAAAATGTCTTGGTATGCTGATGCCTTAAGAGTTTCCTTCACTGGAACTAAGGGGCCAAGCCCAACCCCTGAAATACCAGCCCCCCATCATAATCCCCCCTCCACCAAATGATTTGGACCAGTGCACAAAGCAAGATCCATAAAGACATGGATGAGCGAGTTTGGGGTGGAGGAATTTGGTTGGCTTACACAGAACCCTGACCTTAACTCGATAGAATGCCTTTGGGGTGAATTAGAACGGAGACATGCAAGCCTGGCCTTCTCGTCCAACATCAGTGCCTGATCTCACAAATGCGCTTCTGGAAGAATGGTCAAACATTCCCATAGACACACTCCTAAACCTTGTGTACAGCCTTCCCAGAAGAGCTGAAGCTGTTATAGCTGCAAAGGGTGGGCCAACTCAATACTGAACCCTACAGACTAATGCCGCGTACACACAAGAGGATTTTCTGTCAGGAAAAACTCGGATGGTTTGTTGAATTGCGCTGAATTGTTTCCGATCATGCGTAGGAATTTTGCTCGTCGGAATTTGTACAGACGATCGCATTTTCGGATAGGAACTTTTTCCGAACGAAAAATTGAGAATCTGCTCTCAATCTTTTGCTGGCGGGAATTCCGCCAGCAAAAGTCTGATGGAGCATACACATGGTTGCATTTTACGACCAAAATCTCTCATCGGTCTTTTGCTGGCCGAATTTCCGATCATGTGTATGCGGCATAAGACTGGGATGCCATTAAAGTTCATGTGCATGTAAAGGCAGGCTACCCAATACTTTTGGTAATATAGTGTATTTTCAATTGCTGATATACTAGTAGAGTAAATCTTTGTGGGAAACTATATTTTTGTTCACAATGTAAAATAACAGTATCATTTTTCAGAACGCTCCATATACTCCAACTTGTGCTAAGAACTGGCTAGGCACTAGGGATGGACCAAACACTTCACGGTTCGGTTCAGTTCACACCAGAACACCTCGAACAGGCAAAAATTTCTAACAAACATGCGAACCCTATTAAAGTCTATGGGACACAAACATGAAAAATCAAAAGTGCTCATTTTAAAGGCTTATATGCAAATCATTGCCATAAAAAGTGTATGGGGACCTGGGTACTTACGTTTGACTCGAACATCGAGCTCATCCCTAATAGGTACTAAGATTTACATGACTGTGTGATCTCTTATATATACTACAAGGACTGCACTATATACTCTGAACTGTATTATATATACTACACTGACTGCACTATATACTCTGAACTGTATTATATATACTACACTGACTGCACTATATACTCTGACCTGTATTATATATACTACACGGACTGCACTATATACTCTGAACTGTATTATATATACTACACGGACTGCACTATATACTCTGAACTGTATTATATATACTACACTGACTGCACTATATACTCTGACCTGTATTATATATACTACACGGACTGCACTATATACTCTGAACTGTATTATATATACTACACAGACTGCACTATATACTCTGAACTGTATTATATATACTACACAGACTGCACTATATACTCTGAACTGTATTATATATACTACACAGACTGCACTATATACTCTGAACTGTATTATATATACTACACAGACTGCACTATATACTCTGAACTGTATTATATATACTACACAGACTGCACTATATACTCTGAACTACATTATATATACTACACAGACAGCAATATATACTCTGAACTGTATTATATATACTACACAGACAGCAATATATACTCTGAACTGTATTATATATACTATACGGACTGCACTATATACTCTGAACTGTATTATATATATACTATACTGACTGCACCATATACACCGTACTGTATTATATATACTACACTGACTGCACTATATGCTCTAAACTGCATTATATATACTACACTGACTGCACTATATACTCTTCACTGTATTATATATACTACATGGACTGCACTATATACTCTACACGGACTGCACTATATACTCTGCACTGTATTACAGTATCTCACAAAATTGAGTACACCCCTCATATTTTTGTAATTATTTTATTCTATCTTTTCATGTGACAACACTGAAGAAATGACACTTTACTACAATGTAAAGTAGTGAGTGTACAGCTTGTATAACAGTGTGCATTTGCTGTCCCCTCAAAATAACTTAACACACAGCCATTAATGTCTAAACCACTGGCAACAAAAGTGAGTACACCCCTAAGTGAAAATGGGCAAAATTAGCCATTTTCCCACCCTGGTGTCATGTGACTCATTGCTGTTACGAGATCTTAGGTGAGAAAGGGGAGTAGGTGTGTTAAATTTGGTGTTATCGCTCTCACTCTCTCATACTGATCACAGGAAGTTCAACATCACCGACACCTCATGGCACAGAACTCTCTAAGGATCTGAAAAAAAGAATTGTTGCTCTACATAAAGATGGCCTAGGCTATAAGAAGATTGTCAAGACCCTGAAACTGAGCTGCAGCATGGGGGCCAAGACCATACAGCGGTTTAACAGGACAGATTACACTCAGAACAGGCCTCACCATGGTCGACCAAAGAAGTTGAGTGCACATGCTCAGCGTCATATGCAGAGGTTGTCTTTGCGAAAGAGACGTTTGAGTGCTGCAAGCATTGTTGCAGAGGTTGAAGGATTGGGGGGTCAGCCTGTCAGTGCTCAGACGATAAGCCGCACACTGCATCAAATTGGTCTGCATAGCTTTTGTCCCAGAAGGAAGCCTCTTCTAAAGATAATGCACAAGAAAGCCAGCAAACAGTTTGCTGAACACAAGCAGACTAAGGACATGGATTACTGGAATCATGTCCTGTGGTCTGGTGAGACCAAGATAAACTTATTTGGTTCAGATGGTGTCAAGTGTGTGGTGGCAACCAGGTGAGGAGTACAAAGACAAGTGTGTCTTGCCTACAGTTCATTGAGGGAACCATGAATACCAACATGTACTGTGACATACTGAAGCAGAGCATGATCCCCTCCCTTCAGAGACTGGGCCGCAGGGCAGTATTCCAACATGATAATGACCCCAAACACACCTCCAAGATGACCACTGCCTTGCTAAAGAAGCTGAGACCAAGCATGTCTCCAGACCTAAACCCTATTGAGCATCTGTGGGGCATCCTCAAATGGAAGGTGGAGGAGCGCAAGGTCTCTACCATGCACCAGCTCTGTGATGTCGTCATGGAGGAGTGGAAGAGGACTCCAGTGGCAACCTGTGAAGCTCTGGTGAACTCCATGCCTGAGAAGGGTTAAGGCAGTGCTGGAAAATAATTGTGGCCACACAAAATATTGACACTTTAGGCCCAATTTTGTTTTTTTTTTTTACTTAGGGGTGTACTCACTTTTGTTGCCAGCGGTTTAGACATTAATGGCTGTGTGTTGAGTTATTTTGAGGGGACAGCAAATTTACACTGTTGTACAAGCTGTACACTCACTACTTTACATTGTAGTGAAGTGTCATTTCTTCCGTGTTGTCACATGAAAAGATAGCATAAAAAATATTTACAAAAATGTGAGGGGTGTACTCACTTTTGTGAGATACTGTATATATACTATACGGACTGCACTATATACTAATTACTTGCCTAATCTCTATTCATTCATTATATACGGCCTCTGTGTAAGCAGCAGCCTTATATAGTGTGGGTTGTGGACTTAGCCCTAGAGCCATAATTGGCCAAAGGCACCCTGCCATTGGCTAATCATGGCTCTCACAGCACATTGCGCTGTGATTGGCCAAAGTTTGCAGTTCAATGCACTGCGATCTCGAACAAATGAACAGCTAATGTTCGAACTTATGTTTGACTCGAACATCCAGAGTCATCTCGTTTGACTGGAACATCGAGCCCATCCCTAATAGGCACTAAGATTTACATGACTGTGTGATCTCTAAGACTTCATCTCAGCCCTGGAAGTAGACGATGACCCTGGATGATGCCCGAACAAAGATGGGTCTATCCTTCTGGAGAGAAAAGTAGATAAAAGCATAGTGAGGGAGAGTACATGGAAACTTTGTGTTACATATTATTCATAATTTTTCTTCCCATGTAAAATATATCTAATGCTGTCCCCACTTTATAGCTTACTGTCAGGAATCTCATGCGAGCCATTATGCATGTGCACATATTTATGGGCATAGGAGCCTATGTGTGCATGTGGATGCACGTCCACTACAGATATTGGTGCCTAGTGAGCTTTTTAAACCTCAGGACTGCGTGGGATCATCGCTGGTTGGTCTTTCAGCTTGTATCTCTGTTATCCTTGATCCTGCTTGAGTCTGGTATTGACCCGACTTTCGTCCTACCTACCGAGCTCCTCATACAGGTATGTGACATCTACAATTTTTGGGAGCAAATATGGTATTCTGATAACTATATGCCATTAAGTATAATTATCAAACATGAGTTTCCTTTTTTATTGCAGACTCCAGTAGGACTTGCAGCAGCCATCTTATACACTTGTAGTTCAAATCTTCTGCATGAAAAAGAAAATTAAGAAACTAGAGAAATTAAAAGAAAATTGCTCAAACACCCCTGGTAGTGTTAAATACTAAATGGACAAAAGTACCTGACATCTGACCATAACACCTACCTGCATGATAAAACATACAGTATGTGAACATTCCTCTTGAATAATGGAGTTCAGGTACTGTTACAACTACATTATACAAAGACATATTAGACAATCACGCTCTTCCAACCTTGTGGTAACAATTTGAGGGAGACCCTTTCCTGTTCCAGGATGACTGTGCCCCTGTGTATGAAGACATCTTTATAAAGACTTGGTTTGATGAGTTTGCTGTGGGGGAAATCAGATGGTCTGAAAAGAGCCCTGACCTCAACCCTACTGACCACCTTTGGGATGACTTGGAATGCGAGCCAGGTCTTCTCATCAGTACCTGACCTCACAAATGGACACAAATTCCCACTGACACACTCCAAAATTTCGTGGTAACATTTTGGTGAAATCCCTTTTTTCTTCCAGCATGACTGTGTCCATATCTACAAAGCCAGCTCCACAAAGACATGGATTGATGAGTTTGGTGGAACTGTACTGTCCTGCACAGAGCCCTGACCTCAACCCTCCTGAACACCTTTGGGATAAATGGAAATGCTGATTTCTGTGAGCCAGGTCTTCTCACGAACATCAGTACCCGACCTCACCAATAGGCACAACTTTTCACAGACACAATACAAATTCTTGTGGAATCAACTTGATGAAGGAGCGTGGCTGCCACGTCATTGCAGCCTGTACGCTCGTGAAATGCGTCGCTTGCCAGTGACGTCACCTCTCCTCACCTGCCATCCATCTGTGTTCCCGGCCTCGCTTTGAGTCTCATCTCCACCGCGGCCGGCTTCACAATCTTGCGGTGTCCAGCATACACGGCCACACGCCCGGCAAGCAGGAAGGGCCCCTCTGACGGATCTGATGACTATCCCCACGATGGATGTACCCCTAATCTCACTACATGCCTATTGATGACTTCATAAATGTGAGTTGCTTGTACATATGATCCTAATAAATTGTTTTTTACGTCTACACCCAGAGGCGCCTCTCTCTTTGTGCAAATTCTTGTGGAATGCCTTTCTTGTGTTGTGATCAGTCAATAAACTACCAATTTGGATGCCACTTTGTGCCGATCCTTGGTGTGCTGGCAAATATCTACTTTGTGACTTGAACCAGTATCCAGCTGGTTGTTGCTGCAGCACCCAAATCTTGAGAGCTTATACCAGGAACATGTGTGATGGGAATATCCCCACTTAAAGGCACAGGAGCATACTGGACACCCAGCATATAGCACAATGGTGGCAAAGATGTCTAGTGCATCCCCTCATTATTACATATATTTACCACATGCCAATATCAGAATACAATAGTTTTCATAACAATGCTCCTTTACATATAAGAACAAGAACAGCCACAAAGATAATACACGTTCCTTAAAGCAATATGGTTCCTTACTTGTTACAAAACATAATTGCCTCATCTCTATAAATCAGCAGAGGTTTTATAGTAAATTCAGAAATCCCAGAGAGGAGTTCTTGTCCACCCTAGAGATTAAATTATTATTTTCCTTTCTTTCTGATGTAATTGAGAAATATAATTACTTGTTGAATTTTGTTATTAATATTACACAAAAAAAAAATCTGCAAAACTTTATTTAATGCATAGAGCCCAATCACATTGTTCTGTGCACCAGAGGAGCTTACACTCTAATGTGCCCCCCACAGTCTCACAATATAATTATTATACATTTATATAGCTCTGACATATACCGCAGTGCTGTACAGAGAACACAGAGCCAGTCCAAACCGATGTACTCACTAGGAATGAAGCTCAGGTCTGCAGCTAGACATGTGCAATTTGTTTTGTTTCGAATTCGATTCTCATCAAAATTCAGCATATTCGTTCATTCGGAAGCAAGACTATTTGACAATTTTTTTTTAAAACAAATTTTCTAAAAGAACGAGAATTCAAAAGAACAAAAATCAGAAAATTCGAAAATCAGAAAATCAGAAAGAACGAAAATCCGAAAAATAAGAACGAAAATCCGAAAGAACGAAAAACATTTGGATAATTTCGTTTTTTGCATTTTCTAGTGTAATTAAATTATTAACCATTATTATAGTTTTTTAAAATTATTTTTATTAATTATTAATAATAAATACTAATATTAAAAACTATAATTGTTATGACCTATTAAATTATAGGTATTTGAATTTTCTTTCAAATTTGGTTAACTGTTATGGGGCGTACACACGGTCGGACTTTTCGTCTACAAAAGTCCAACGGACGCCGACGGACTAAAGCTGGCTGGTAATCCGATCGTGTGTGGGCTTCTTCGGACTTTCAGCGGACTTTTTCAGCCTCAAATCTGACGGACTTTAGATTTGAAACATGCTTCAAATCTTTACGTCGTAACTACGACGGACCCCGAAGTCCGCTCGTCTGTATGCTAGTCCGACGGACAAAAAAACGACACATGCTCATAAGCAAAAACTAAACGGAAGCACTCGGTCTAGTAAAACTAGTGTTCGTATTGTAGGTAGCACATTCCTCACGCTGCAAAATCTGTGATCGTTGAATGCAGCACATTTAATGTCTTCTTTACGAATGCTATAAAGAACGAAGATGTTTTGCTGTTCATATTCAAACAGAGTTCTCCCAAACAGATTTCTGGATTCTTTTTCTGTTTGATCTCATGAATGACATGGTATGCTTTTTCAAAACAATGTTTCCATACCAATAATACTTTTAAATTTT
The DNA here is from genome assembly GCA_037952925.1 of Lithobates clamitans. Classification (NCBI taxonomy): domain Eukaryota; kingdom Metazoa; phylum Chordata; class Amphibia; order Anura; family Ranidae; genus Lithobates; species Lithobates clamitans. The sequence continues at coordinate 598,610 of JBBGZY010001513.1, forward strand.
TTTTTTTTTGGGTGGAGTCATCTTTTCTTGTAATTTTTATCCAGATATTTATTTTATGATTGTTGTGGAACTTTTTTTCTGTTTATCTATAATTTTTTTTGTAAAGTTACCACAGGGAACCCATTTTTATATATATTTGTTACATTTTTTTTAATGTTTGTAAAGTTACCACAAAGAACCCTTTATAATTTTTGTTTTTATAGTGATTTTTTTTTTTTTATATAAAGTTAACCCAAAGAACCGTTTTTGGTTATGTATCTTTTTTTTTTTAAATACTTACCACTCGAACATTATTAACATTCTTTTAATCTATTTTTGGTGTGTTTTTGCAAAATCAATGAGATTGTTGTCCCTTGTTAATTTAAAACATTGTGTCTAAAATCTATGATTTAAAATAAAAAACCTAAACTCAAAAAAGATCCATTTATTTATGGTCTAAATAAAATAAAGAGGAAGTCAACGCTGGAAAAAGTATGTGTACAAGAAAATGGGGATCTTGAGGAGTCCATATAAGAGGGAGCACAATCTGGTCCAAGAATCCCAGAGACAGGGCCGGACTGGCCAACCGGGATACCGGGATATCCCCCGGTGGGCCGGTGGTCTGGCTACCCCTGCTGCGGCCGCCGGCCGCTGTGAGGGCAGCGGCGCCTGAAAGAAAAATGGCTGCGGGGGCCGGGCCGACGTGCAACTGCGCAGGCGCCAGCGCTGTTCCGAGGTTGGCCGTGCTCGGGAAAACCCGTACACGCTCGGCAATTTTCGGAAGTGCGGGCGCATGCGCAGTGACACGATGGCGCCGAGCGGCGCCATTTTCAAAAGTAAAGCGGCTGCAGCGCTCAGTGTCTGGCGGCCTGTGCCTCTTCCTGCGTCCCCCCACAGCCTCTGACCTCCTGCCCGCCCCCCCCTGCAGCCTCCGATCACCTGTCCCCCCCCTGCAGCCTCTGACCACCTGTCCCCCCCCCTGCAGCCTCTGACCACCTGTCCCCCCCCCTGCAGCCTCTGACCACCTGTCCCCCCCCCTGCAGCCTCTGACCACCTGTCCCCCCCCTGCAGCCTCTGACCACCTGTCCCCCCCCCTGCAGCCTCTGACCACCTGTCCCCCCCCCTGCAGCCTCTGACCACCTGTCCCCCCCCCTGCAGCCTCTGACCACCTGTCCCCCCCCTGCAGCCTCTGACCACCTGTCCCCCCCCTGCAGCCTCTGACCACCTGTCCCCCCCCCTGCAGCCTCTGACCACCTGTCCCCCCCCTGCAGCCTCTGACCACCTGTCCCCCCCCTGCAGCCTCTGACCACCTGTCCCCCCCCTGCAGCCTCTGACCACCTGTCCCCCCCTGCAGCCTCTGACCACCTGTCCCCCCCCCTGCAGCCTCTGACCTCCTGTCCCCCCCCCTGCAGCCTCTGACCACCTGTCCCCCCCCCTGCAGCCTCTGACCACCTGTCCCCCCCCTGCAGCCTCTGACCACCTGTCCCCCCCCCTGCAGCCTCTGACCACCTGTCCCCCCCCCTGCAGCCTCTGACCTCCTGCCCCCCCCTGCAGCCTCTGACCACCTGTCCCCCCCTGCAGCCTCTGACCTCCTGTCTCCCCCCTGCAGCCTCTGACCTCCTACCCCCCCCTGCAGCCTCTGACCACCTGTCCCCCCCCCTGCAGCCTCTGACCACCTGTCCCCCCCCTGCAGCCTCTGACCACCTGTCCCCCCCCTGCAGCCTCTGACCACCTGTCCCCCCCCCTGCAGCCTCTGACCACCTGTCCCCCCCCCTGCAGCCTCTGACCACCTGTCCCCCCCCTGCAGCCTCTGACCACCTGTCCCCCCCCCTGCAGCCTCTGACCACCTGTCCCCCCCCTGCAGCCTCTGACCACCTGTCCCCCCCCTGCAGCCTCTGACCACCTGTCCCCCCCCTGCAGCCTCTGACCACCTGTCCCCCCCCCTGCAGCCTCTGACCACCTGTCCCCCCCCTGCAGCCTCTGACCTCCTACCCCCCCCTGCAGCCTCTGACCACCTGTCCCCCCCCTGCAGCCTCTGACCACCTGTCCCCCCCCTGCAGCCTCTGACCACCTGTCCCCCCCCTGCAGCCTCTGACCACCTGTCCCCCCCCCTGCAGCCTCTGACCACCTGTCCCCCCCCTGCAGCCTCTGACCTCCTGCCCCCCCCCCTGCAGCCTCTGACCACCTGTCCCCCCCCTGCAGCCTCTGACCACCTGTCCCCCCCCCTGCAGCCTCTGACCACCTGTCCCCCCCCTGCAGCCTCTGACCACCTGTCCCCCCCTGCAGCCTCTGACCACCTGTCCCCCCCTGCAGCCTCTGACCACCTGTCCCCCCCCCTGCAGCCTCTGACCACCTGTCCCCCCCCTGCAGCCTCTGACCACCTGTCCCCCCCCTGCAGCCTCTGACCACCTGTCCCCCCCCTGCAGCCTCTGACCACCTGTCCCCCCCCCTGCAGCCTCTGACCACCTGTCCCCCCCCCTGCAGCCTCTGACCTCCTACCCCCCCCTGCAGCCTCTGACCTCCTGCCCCCCCCCTGCAGCCTCTGACCACCTGTCCCCCCTGCAGCCTCTGACCTCCTGTCTCCCCCCTGCAGCCTCTGACCTCCTACCCCCCCCCCTGCAACCTCTGACCTCCTGCCCACCCCCTGCAGCCTCTGACCACCTGTCCCCCCTGCAGCCTCTGACCTCCTGTCTCCCCCCTGCAGCCTCTGACCTCCTGCCCCCCCTGCAGCCTCTGACCTCCTGCCCCCCCCTGCAGCCTCTGACCTCCTACCCCCCCCTACAGCCTCTGACCACCTGCAGCCTCTGACCTCCTGTCTCCCCCCTGCAGCCTCTGACCTCCTGCCCCCCCCTGCAGCCTCTGACCACCTGTCCCCCCCTGCAGCCTCTGACCACCTGTCCCCCCCTGCAGCCTCTGACCTCTTCTCGTCCCCTCCTCAGCCTCTGACCTCTTCTCGTCCCCTCCTCAGCCTCTGACCTCTTCTCGTCCCCTCCTCAGCCTCTGACCTCTTCTCGTCCCCTCCTCAGCCTCTGACCTCTTCTCGTCCCCTCCTCAGCCTCTGACCTCTTCTCGTCCCCTCCGCAGCCTCTGACCTCCCCTGCACCATCCGCAGCCTCTGACCTCCCCTGCATCATCCGCAGTCTCTGACCTCCTGTCCCCCCTGCAGCCTCTGGCCTCCTGTCCCCCCTGCAGCCTCTGACCTCCTGTCCCCCCTGCAGCCTCTGACCTCCTGTCCCCCCTGCAGCCTCTGACCACCTGTCCCCCCTGCAGCCTCTGACCACCTGTCCCCCCTGCAGCCTCTGACCACCTGTCCCCCCTGCAGCCTCTGACCACCTGTCCCCCCTGCAGCCTCTGACCACCTGTCCCCCCTGCAGCCTCTGACCACCTGTCCCCCCTGCAGCCTCTGACCACCTGTCCCCCCTGCAGCCTCTGACCTCCTGTTCGCACCCCCCTGCAGCCTCTGACCTCCTGTCATCCCCTCCTCAGCCTCTGACCTCTTCTCGTCCCCTCCTCAGCCTCTGACCTCTTCTCGTCCCCTCCTCAGCCTCTGACCTCTTCTCGTCCCCTCCTCAGCCTCTGACCTCTTCTCGTCCCCTCCTCAGCCTCTGACCTCGTGTCGTCCCCTCCTCAGCCTCTGACCTCGTGTCGCCCCCTCCTCAGCCTCTGACCTCGTGTCGTCCCCTCCTCAGCCTCTGACCTCGTGTCGTCCCCTCCTCAGCCTCTGACCTCGTGTCGTCCCCTCCTCAGCCTCTGACCTCTTCTGTGGTCCCCTCCTCAGCCTCTGACCTCTTCTGTGGTCCCCTCCTCAGCCTCTGACCTCCTGTCGTCCCCTCCTCAGCCTCTGACCTCCTGTCGTCCCCTCCTCAGCCTCTGACCTCCTGTCGTCCCCTCCTCAGCCTCTGACCTCTTCTGTGGTCCCCTCCGCAGCCTCTGACCTCTTCTGTGGTCCCCTCCGCAGCCTCTGACCACCCCTGCATCATCCGCAGCCTCTGACCACCCCTGCATCATCCGCAGCCTCTGACCTCCCCTGCATCATCCGCAGCCTCTGACCACCCCTGCATCATCCGCAGCCTCTGACCACCCCTGCATCATCCGCAGCCTCTGACCTCCCCTGCATCATCCGCAGCCTCTGACCTCCCCTGCATCATCCGCAGTCTCTGACCTCCCCTGCATCATCCGCAGCCTCTGACCTCCCATGTACCATGCGCAGCCTCTGACCTCTCCTGTACCATGCGCAGCCTCTGACCTCTCCTGTACCATGCGCAGCCTCTGACCTCTCCTGTACCATGCGCAGCCTCTGACCTCTCCTGTACCATGCGCAGCCTCTGACCTCTCCTGTACCATGCGCAGCCTCTGACCTCTCCTGTACCATGCGCAGCCTCTGACCTCTCCTGTACCATGCGCAGCCTCTGACCTCTCCTGTACCATGCGCAGCCTCTGACCTCTCCTGTACCATGCGCAGCCTCTGACCTCTCCTGTACCATGCGCAGCCTCTGACCTCTCCTGTACCATGCGCAGCCTCTGACCTCTCCTGTACCATGCGCAGCCTCTGACCTCTCCTGTACCATGCGCAGCCTCTGACCTCTCCTGTACCATGCGCAGCCTCTGACCTCTCCTGTACCATGCGCAGCCTCTGACATCTCTTGTCTTATATCACGTCTGCAGTCTGGAGTGGAGTCAACAGTGGGAGTGCCTCAGGGATGGGGGTCATGGGAGAAGTCGGACATGTATAGACTATGGAGAGGAAACTATGGGATAAAACCAGAGCCACCGAGCTGGAGCCGGCTGACTGAACCCTGCACGGTGCACCTGAGAGGAGGTCAGTGACAGCGCCGCCAGGCCTACCTGAGAGGGGGGGGTCAATACAATATTGTAAGGGGGCACTGATATATAGGTTTCCCCCTATATCAGTAAACCCCCGTACCTTAGTGTTTTCTTTCTGCGGAAGGTGGTCTCTGGTCACCAGAGTCCTCCCCACATTCCCAGAGTTCCCCTTTACATCATAGTCTGCAGGATTCCACCTTACAGTGCAAGGGGGGACTCTGATGTAAAGGGCAATGCTGCAGACCCTGATGTAAGTGAGAACTCTGATGTAAAGGGGAAAGCAATGGACTCTGATATAAGTGGGGTCTCTGGTCACCAGTGCCCCCTTTTATATCAGAGTTCCTGCTTAGATCATGATCTGCAATGTTCCCCTTTATGTCAGAGTTCCCTTGCACTGTAAAGGGGAATCCTCCTGATATATGGAGGGGCTCTGTGTTGGGTTATATTAATCTGACCTTCATGTAAGAGGAGAAATATGGTTTTTGACTTTTGTTTAACTTAACACATTGCTAATAGCAGTTTATAGCTTAAATATTGATATTTGCACTGAAAACTGCCATTTACGGCACCTTTTTTTTGCAGTATCAGTAAAAAATGTGCCAGTAAATGCCATGATTTTTTTGCCAGGAAAAAAATAAAAAATTGCTGCTGTTTGTAAATTCCATGTCTCTCTTATCTATAGATAATACACTCTTCAAATGTGCTTTAAAATGCATGGTTTTCCCTTTTGTGAACAAAAAAAATAACGACGTTATGCAGTTGGGCTGGTATAAAAATGCTATGGGGCTGGTATGAAATTATTTCCAGGGCTGGTTTTTATTCCCAGTCCGGCCCTGCCCAGAGATCAACAGCACCAGCAGATGATATAGATGTCTCCAGACTGTGGTACTACAACAGCCTGCGTCTTCTGTCAGACCAGACTGAACCCAAGTCATCACTTTCTTCTCTTCCCTGCAGCCTTTCCTCCACGCTGCCCTGCAGCCTTCCCTGCAGCCTTCCCTGTAGCCTTCTTTTGAGGCTGTGGCTCTGGTGTTTCAGTTGTGGCAGGAGGAGGAGGAGGAGGAGGAGGAGGGGGGGCTGCCTCATGTAGTTGGGTGTTTCGTGTTAGCGTGCCCTGCAGCCCCTTCTGGATTGTTTCCCCAAATAGTCGCTCACAAATGAGGCGCTGCTCCCAATCCATCTGAAGAAGCCTGCTGGCTAAGTAGCAGCCATAGGATTCTTCCGCTTCGGGGGGGCTCCTTAAAAAACGGGTGGCCTCTTGCATGAGGCGCAGGGATGCCTCCTGTGTGACTGTCCTCTTCCTGGCCCTTTTTTTGGGAAGGTGGAGGGGAGGCACTTGGGATTCGGTCAGGCTCCTACTGGGCCCAGCCACCTCACTTGGCCCAGCCACCTCACTGGGAGCAGCCACCTCCTGCCTGACACTGGGCCCAGCCTCCTCCAGGATGATGGTGAATCCGGCCTCCTCCAGGCTGTCCATGGGCCCGGTCTCCTCCTGCCTGCCACTTTCCCCACATTCCTCCTGGATGGACTCATCCTGTGTATAAAAAAAGGACATAGTTTTAGTATATTATTTTGGGTTCATCAATGA